>CM019071.1:131757630-132452630 GCA_009667805.1 Leptobrachium leishanense
GCTGGGGCAATATATACCCATGATGTGAACTGGCCTGGGCAATATATACCCATGATGTAAGCTGGGACAATATATATCCATGATGTGAGCTGGCCTGGGTAATATATACCCATGATTTGAGGCGAGCTGGCCTGGGCAATATATATCCATGATGTGAGCTGGGGCAATATATACCCATGATATGAGCTGGCCTGGGCAATATATACTCATGATGTGAGCTGGGGCAATATATATCCATGATGTGAGCTGGCCTGGGCAATATATACCCATGATGTGAGCTGGGGCTATATGTATCCATGATATGAGCTGGGGCAATATATACCCATGATGTGAGCTGGGGCAATATATATCCATGATGTGAACTGGCCTGGGCAATATATACCCATGATGTAAGCTGGGGCAATATATACCCATGATGTGAGCTGGGGCAATATATATCCATGATGTGAGCTGGGGGGGGGGGGGTGCAAGTAGCTGGTCTTGTCTAGGGCACAAAATAGTCTAGCACCGGCCCTGTCTATCTGTATCTATCTATCTATCTATCTATCCCTCGATCCATCTATCTATCCATATCTATCTACTATCTATCTGTATTTATCTATCTATCTATCTATCCGTATCTATCTATCCCTCCATCCATCTATTTATCTATCCATATCTATCTATCCGTATCTATATATCCCTATCTATCTATTTATCTATCTATCCATATCTATCCATCTATCTATCTATCCATATCTATCTATCTATCCCTATTTATCTATTTATCTATCTATCCATATCTATCTATCTATCTATCTATTTATCTATCTGTATCTAGCTGTATCTATCTATCGCTCTATCTATCTATCTATCTATCTATTTATCTGTCTATCCATATCTATCTATTTATCTGTCTTTCTTTCTTTCTATCTATCTCATTTCTGTCTATGGAATTTGATTGAACAGAGTTAAAATTAATTAATTATCTGTTTTGTGTAACCAGATGCTCCAAATGATTACAGCTCAGAGATGATCATTTACTGGAGCCACAACAGAGATCGTCTATCCCCGTGTGCACCACACCGCCTAATTACCGCTCCATTGTATTTCTGGATTTCACCTCCAGGCTCCATGGAAGCCGTATAATAGTCCACCATTCACTTTGTCCTCCAATCTATGTCCTCACGGCCAGAGACCCAATAAAAGCAGTTTGTTTACAGGATTCACTCGACAGAATCCATGCTCATCAAACAGGCAATTACCTGCACCTTGCAAAACCTCAAGGACACTATTGCCTGCCTTTTGTTTGTGACATTTTTCCGGCCTGTGGACCACTAGATTTCTTTTAAAAGCTATACTCTCCTTGGCTTCCAATTACTCAGCAGGCTATTCTGTGCATGTTTTCCCAGCCGGCGCAAGACACATTCCTTCATGCTCCAACATCAGTCGGTCGACAGACATTGGAAAACCTTCACTTATGGCATCTAGACTCTAACCTCACAGACAGGTTCATCTTGCATCACCAGTACTAGATATAAAGTCCTACTCCCAAACAATGTCCCGAAAGCCCATTCAATAACAGGCTCCCATACAATACCCCAAACCCCCAAAATAAATTATATTGGTGCCCCATGTGTTTTCAGAGATTTCTTGAAGGACTGGAAAGGTGGGGAGAGTCTAATGGTGCGGGAGAGGGAGTTCCATAGAAAGGGGCAGCTCGGGAGAAGACCTGAAGGCTGGAGTTGGGGGTTCGGGTGCGTGGAGACGATTTGCATCAGATCATTGGCAGAATTAAGTGGTCAGGATGGGATGTACCTGTTAATACGGGAGGAGATGCGCGGTTATGGAGAGCTTTGTACGGGAGGAAGTGAGGTCCAATTTATCGGTGGTGAGATAAAGAAAATGTAGCAACCATTTTTCTATCCTGCTCCCAAAGAATGCCCAGAGTGCCCATTGTTCCCAATGTTTCTTCTTTCTGAGTCCCATGACGGTGAAATATAGAGAAGACTCACCTCAAGTGTAGATTTCTACAGACTCAAGGCTTACGTTTGCGTTTTCCCACCCAACAACATCCAGGATACGGACATGAATCTACATATCTGTCACAGCTGCTAAAGGACCAACACGCAGAATACAGAAGAAACAGCTGAGCAAAGCCTAACACTGGTCCTTGCAGTGGCCGGGAACACAGTTAAGGGACAGACGAAAGACAGAAAACAAAAGGAAAAACACAAGAACACAAGAGGATAGATACCGGTCCTTGTAATGGCTGGGCTGGACATTCAAGGGAGACGCAGAAGATGAGTCAAGTGAACTGAATTAAATCAAGGGGTACCAGAGGTCAAGAATGGTCGAAGAACAAGCCAGGTCCATATACCAGAATAACAACAATAAGATGAGAATGCACTAAAGGGTCCAGAAACAGAACCATGATGTGGCAAAGTACCAGTAGACCCTGAAAGCTTATATAGCCGTCAATGAAGTCCCTTTGGATGGTGTCATCCAAAAGTGTCCGAAAATACGAGCACGAAAAGACACAAAGCCGGTGTCATTATATTGATGCCATATTGCGCCAGTACGACATCGTTGGAGTTCACTATGTAAATATTGGAGCGTTCTGCATCAAATAAACTTTTGTAATGACATGGTCTAGCATCATTTGCAGTAAAGTCAAAGGCAGGCATAGTGTCACCTTGGTGAAGTGGCACCGTCAATGCACCAGATTGGAGAGCGGGCAATCGTGGCAATGACAAATTGACTATGACACCAGAAATTAATTTCCATTGTCGTAAGTAAGAAGTATTGACTTAGAAAACAGAAGTGGGCCAAGGTGCTTTTGCGTAGTCTTTCTGAATATCTCATATATGAATTGATCAAACATCTTGAAAGGATCTTAAAATCTCTTGGATCCTTGAGACCATTTGAATGAAGTCTAGAGCTAACAAACACTTTGGACACTCAATTATGCCACAAGACGACTATCTTTTGACACCTATGCCTTCATTCCTCAACCAGGGAGAACATAAAATGTACATAATCCTTTTAGATATCAAGGATTTAATCCGTAAATTCAGTATTACAGTAGAGACAAAATCTACCTATGAATGCTAAAGATTTGAGAAACCACTTACAATCATGTATGTACGAGATGGCTGATCGAGTGAGATCTTGTTCGCAGATCAAGAAGATTAAAATGGACACATTGGACAGTGATTTTTAGGAAAAGAAGGCTGACCAGAGGGGGTCAAAGGATTTTCCCAATCAGCTCCTGCATGGCCTACCCTACTGTAACACTAACACAAAGGGGATACTTTGATTTTCTATGAGTAATGGGATGAAGAGCAAAGTATCCCCATAAGAAGTCCATCTTCCCTTACAGTTGTGTGGATTCATCACAGTCCACAAGCAGCAACATACTGTTGTGGAACTGGATAGAAACCCCTACAGGCAGAACCTAAACCTCCAAAGACAGCCGTGGTCCCAGTCCTTGTAGCTTCTGGGCATATTCTACACATAAAACCAAAATCCTGAACTGAATGCCCATACCAGTCCTTGAGTTGGCTGGGCTTTACAGAGAGAAAAGGAGGTACCAGAAACTAGTACTGCTGCCCATTCTCAGCAATCTCAGAAACGTTGTTGTGTACAGGTTAATACAGATGTGGACCCCTGCTTGAGGTGCCAAGAGGGGAATCCTCCATGCCCACCTAATGAGGCCTATGAAGGTGGAAACTATCATCTGGAGTTATGGTTCCTCTCCAGCAGAAAAGACTTCCTTTGCATTTCAGATCTGGCTGCCCTATTTGGCTGATAGCAGTCTGATTTGCATATGGTTGCTACTTCTTTGTAATGGCGCCATCGAGCTAAAGCCTTATGAGACTTGAGCGGGGACTCACTCTAGGGCAGGAGAATAGTGCTGCTGCCCATTCTCAGCAATCTCATAAACCTTGTTCTTGCTCCAGACTAGAGACTAGCCAAGTTAAGGTCAGGGTTAAAGAAGTACACAAGGTCATAATTGGAGGACAAACATAGTTAGAGAGGCCAAAGAGTAAACCAAGTAGGTACTGTCACAGTGATACACAGGAAGGCAATCAGAGTAAAAGGTCATGGGATAATCTGGGTTGGTACACGGGGAGACAATAAGAGCCAGAGAGGTCAAGGAGTAAGCCGGGTTGGTACACAGTGAGACAATCAGAGTTAGAGAGGTCATGAAGTAAGCCGAATCGGTACACAGGGAGACAATCAGAGTTAGAGAGGTCATGAAGTAAGCCGGGTCAGTACACAAGGAGACAATCAGAGTTAGAGAGGTCATGGGATAATTTGGGTTGGTACACGGGGAGACAATAAGAGCCAGAGAGGTCAAGGAGTAAACCGGTTCGGTACACAGGGAGACAATCAGAGTTAGAGAGGTCATGAAGTAAGCCGGGTCAGTACACAAGGAGACAATCAGAGTTAGAGAGGTCATGAAGTAAGCCGGGTCGGTACACAGGGAGACAATCAGAGTTAGAGAGGTCATGAAGTAAGCCGGGTCGGTACACAGGGAGACAGTCAGGAGACAATACAATGTGCTGTTGGGATAAGGAAAACCTCAGCAGGGCAGTGAGCATCTCTCTGGCTAGGGTTTAAGCAGACCTCCATCTATTCTGATGTCACTCGTGTGGGCCAGAACGTCCTTGTGTGATGGCACCAGAAGGACGCATGGTTGGCGAGACATTAGTGTGGTGACGTGAAGAGGACGCATGTAATGACCGTTCTTTTTTCTTTTGAATTGACAACCAGTGCCTGCGCACTGACGCATAAACCGACTGTGTTGCATGGACTGATGCAAGGGCAAGACTAGCCCATGGGAGGCATGCCGGAATGATGGAGTGGACTTTCGAGTCATGGCATGGTGCAAGGAGGGGATGCTGGAGCAGATGGCCCTCACATCTACCTTCAGGTATCCACAGAGGGTCCTAGCAAGTTAGATATGTTATAATGCTGGTTGCCAATTGGGTTAGAGGAGATATGGCTAAATGTAAAGGTTTTATATTGCGTTAATTGGGGATAGAATTAGAAATTAGGACTAATGTTTTAATTAGGGAATTAGTTTAAGTGTCATAATCGTGGAGCGTGAATGTGCTTTTAGAGGCATTAAATGTATGTAGAGTAGATTAAAGTTAAAGGTGATAAGGTATTAGGGGCTGGAAATGTCAGGTTTAGACACTGCTTACCTAATGAGGTCTATCATTCTGTACTGTCATCTGTCAAAGTGACCTAGATAGTGTATAGGCTTCCCAGTGACACACCAAGGCTTCATTCATTGTCCCATTGGTAAGTATTCTTCCACCACGTGACTGTATGTTGCTGATGATATCTGTGAATTATCCCAATATCTAAAATAGAACTTTATCAGGGTTATTCAAAGAGAGACGATCTGGCCCCGAAATGTAACTGGACACTGAAATTCAGCGTTCGGTTACCTTTCCTTGCCATTCGGCTATTCAGAGAGCAGGCAGTTCACCAAATGTTGGCCAATTGCATGTAGGTACAGTGCCTGTTTGAGGGCAGTGAAATCCCCATAGAGAAACAATGCTTCGTCTATTCAGAGAACACCAAACAGCAGGGAAAAGTTGCCGAAATGCCCTGCCATTCGGTGGTTTCATTCGACAGGTTTATTCAGGCGAATCCCATAGGTTTCAATGTTAAAAATATTCCCATTTTTTCCCATATTTTATTCTGCAGTAAAAAGTCTCTTTGTTCATAGATGTTTTAGGATCTTTTAGGCATTTTTGGGGATTTTTTTTGCAACCTTTTTTTTTTTTCCGTTTTTTTTTTTACATAGATTTTTAATTTTTCTGTAATAGCCCTTTTTATTATCATTTATTGGATCTTATGTGTAAATTACAGACATTTTCATTCAGTAGTTTTTTTTGCAAACAGCGTTTCAAATTTCAAACTTTCAAGCGTACTGTTTTTATTTTTTTTTACAGAACCCTCGTTCGTCTGCGGTGTCGGCTTTTTCCGGCGGCTGCTCTGCGCTGTGATCGGCGGCTAGTCGTGTTTCTCCGGCGTGTTCTGCGTGGTTATTCCAGCTGTTTCTGCGGGTTTCAGTGAGTGTTCGGTGAGTGTTCGGCGGGTTTGCGGTGAGTGTTCGGTGTGTTTGCGGAGAGTATTCCCAGCACTACAAGGGGCAATGCGGTACTTGATGAATATACCGCAGGGTCGGCGAACTAGGATCGCCGAATCGCCCCGAAGTGCGGGGAACGAAAAGTCACCGAACGTACGGTGACTTTTCAAATCTCTTTGACTAACCCTGTATGTATTTATGGTTTTGTGTTCATCATGTTTAAAGTCATTGTAAAACCCAGACAACTTATATATCTTATTTTTCAGCAGACTCAGCAGATTCAAAATATATAATAAATTTTTATGTGTATAAGTCATGTCATTATAAAAAGTGTGAAAAATATAAATTGTTGTTAAAATTCTAAAAAAAACCTGCATTTTTTAATCTAAACTTTATGACCATAGGTATTATGCTTATAAGTTGATACTAAAATTATTACTAAAATGTTAAAGGCGGGGTTGTTATTTATTAAATGGTGGGAGTTTGGGGGTCTCTAGGCAGTTTAGATTTGTTTTAAACTGCTGTTAGAGTCCCCTTTGTGGTGTGCGTTTTTACTTTATTATACTTTTTTGGGGGGTCTACACATTTATGAAGGGCATTGTTGGAAAGGACAGACTGTGACCTTTCCAGTGATGCCTCTCTTGTGCGACTATCCCCTCTGGAAGAGGAGATAGAGGGGTCCAAATGACCCCACCCCTTCAGGCATTCACACAGCTCTGGCAGGTGGTGCCGGAAAATGACATCATCGTCCACTGACGCGATTATGTGTGTGCACTTGGAGGGGTCCTACAGAATGGGCTGACTTCAAGGAAATCAGACCACTGAGGGAGAGTGGTCACAGTCTCCCCCTGGGCTGAGGAAACCCCGTTATGTGTGGGGTACGTCCTCTGCATGTTGCGGGGAAACCCGATGACGGCTCCCGGCTCTACCTCCTGTCTAAAATGAATTTCACAGTACGGTGCAATTTCGTGGCAGTTCGTCTATTCGGAAAGTTGTCAATTCGCCAAATACTGACTAATACAGCAAAATACGGTGCAGTTTGCCGCAATTCGGCGATTTCCATAGGCAGCAAAATTTCCCATAGAGAAGTAATGGTTAATCTATTCAGAGAACGCCGAACTGCAATGAAATGTCAGCGAAATAACCTGATTTTCAGTGGTTCACTTCGACAGGTTTAAACAGGCGAATTCCATAGGATTCAATGTAAAAAATGATTATAGTTTTTATTATATTTTTTAATTCGACTGTTTATTCTTTTCCTTTTCAACAAAGTTTCTTTTCTATTTAATATTTTTTTGGAATTTGTTTTGTAATCTTTTTGGAAATTTTTTTAGGTGAAATTTTTGATTCCCATTTTTTTTTAAAGTTGTTTTTTTTTTATTCTGTAACAGACCTTTTTATTATTATTTTTTTTATAGGACCTTTTATTTATTATTTCCACACATTTTCATGTATTTTTTATTGTTTTTAAACACATTTTAAAGAATAGCAGAGTTCCGGCTTTTTTTTTCTTCTGCAGTTCGGCGGCATTTGGCGATCAGATTGATGCTCTCTCGAGGCATTCGGCGAACTGAAATAGTTGAAGCGCACCGAATTGCACCGAATTCCATCTAATTTCACAGAAATTTTGGTGCTTTCTGAATAACCCTTTAAGGGCCCTATGACATACTTAACGCAAAAAAAGCACGCTAAACGCGTGTGTTTTAGCGCGAAGCGTTAAGTGTTAACGTACGAAAATCACCGTTGTAATTGCATTCCTCGCGCAATTTTTCCTCCATCGGGAAATTGCGCTCGTGAAACCGACGCACAAAAATGCGTGCAAAGTACAGTTGCGCGCAGAAATCAGTGCGCGCAATGTCATTTTTATCGCGAGTCCGTCATCTTGTGCAGACTGCGCACAACAGACGTACGTTCTGACGGAAGACAAGGTAGTGGCCGTCATTTTTGACGGATCTAGTAAAAAAAAACCTGCGCATCAACGTTCTCCGTTGTGAATCCGCAGTTCGGTACGGTCAGGTTGTTACAATTTGCCGTTACCACCAGCTTTTCAAAGACGTTAAAATTATTTGCGCAAACGTTGTCCGTTAAATTTTGCACTAAGATTGTAATACCATGCGTGCACCAGCGCACAAACGCATCTGCGCTCACAATGTTAAGTATAGGATGCGCGCACTAAATTGCGCTCGCAAAGGGTTCGCGCAGGGTCACTCGCGTTAGGCGTTAACGCGCATTTTGTGCGCGAACGTCGTAATACGACGTTCAGTGCAAAAAGTGTTTTTCCCCTCGCGTTAATGCGTTTTTGCGCGTGCGCACAATTGAGCGCGAAGAATGTAATAGGGCCCTAAATTTTTTCCCAGCTTTGTCAGTAATAGCTTAGATCAGGGAGGTCAAACTCCAGTCGAATTAAATGAAATTTCAATGACAGAACGGTGTTTAGTGAATAACTCCTTATGTTACATTTGAGGAGCAACGTTCCAAAGAAAAGTGGAGCAATCGGCATGGACATTCCATTGGGCTCCATGGTGAGTGCTCCTCTTTTGCAACTTTGTGGTTTATATTTTATTTGTTCGCTTTAATAAACAAACGGTGGGTACCGGCAGCGTAACTGGCCCAGACCGTCCTCTCGTCTCATCGATATCCCCTGTGCATGTACGATGCGATCGTTTAACACGCGTGATAAAGAGTTAATGCTGGCCGACGGAGGTTTTTTTCCATGGTCTGTTTCAGTTCCTCATTTCATGGGCTGAACATCTAGGCAGGGACGGAATGTATGTAATGCTGAAAGACACTGTGGGAGGTAGGGCCAGTCCTACAGCAACTTCTGCTACGTGACACTCAGAGTTGAGTAATCCTGTGCCGGGACAGGAACAATGTTTGTTTGCGCACGTAGCTATGCGCTCGCCTATTTCTCTTTATTTTATTACTCGTTCTCGCTTTTAAGACCAAACGAGATTCTTCGCTTCTACAAACGTCTCAAAAATACCGAAAAATTAGAAAAGAACAAAGTTGTCTATGAGTAGATAGTTTGTGGATTTTACACAATATTTTGGGAAATGTAACGAGGTGACTAAAAGCTGAAATCGACAATGTTTTTTAAGAGAAAACTGCTACATTTCAGGGTTAGGTGTGTGCTTGAGAAATGTTCTCCGGCTCTGGTGATTTCACAGCTCTGTCACGAGATTTGCAACTGCAAATGACTAAAGAAGAGCAGAAGGGGTGAACGGAGGACAGAGAGAGAGTAGGTTTTCTACAGATTTGAATGACAGTGGCATACTTGAGGAGAGATGATGGAGCAAGGATGGTGGAAAAGAGGATGAAAGAGATTGGGTAGAGTCTGAAGGCTTGGGATCAAGAGGATGATCAAACCCAACTCCAACACAACATCCATGTAATGCGCCTCATCCAAATTATCCCCCAACCTAATCAAAAAGAAACAACCCTAAAATAAGGGAACATTAGCAGAAGAAATTTAGAAGAAGAGTGGAAGGGGTGATCGGAGGACAGAGAGAGAGTAGGGTTTCTACAGATGTGAATGACAGTGGCATACTTGAGGAGAGATAATGGAGCAAGGTTGGTGGAAAAGAGGATGAAAGAGATTGGGTAGAGTCTGAAGGCTTGGGATCAAGAGGATGGCCAAACCCAACTCCAACACAACGTCCATCTAATGTGCCTCATTAAAATCATCCCCCAACCTAATCAACAAGAAGCAACCCTAAAATAAGGCAAAATTAGAAGAAGAAATTTAGAAGAAGAGTGGAAGGGGTGATCGGAGGACAGAGAGAGAGTAGGTTTTCTACAGATGTGAATGACAGTGGCATACTTGAGGAGAGATAATGGAGCAAGGTTGGTGGAAAAGAGGATGAAAGAGATTGGGTAGAGTCTGAAGGCTTGGGATCAAGAGGATGGCCCAACCCAACTCCAACACAACGTCCATCTAATGTGCCTCATTAAAATCATCCCCCAACCTAATCAAAAAGAAACAACCCCAAAATAAGGCAACATTAGAAGAAGAAACTTAGAAGAAGAGTGGAAGGGGTGATCGGAGGACAGAGAGAGAGAGTAGGTTTTCTACAGATGTGAATGACAGTGGCATACTTGAGGAGAGATGCTTGGGCAAGGATGGTGGAAAAGAGGATGAAAGAGATTGGGTAGAATTTGAAGGCTTGGGATCAAGAGGATGGCCACACCCAACTCCAACACAACATCCATGTAATGCACCTCATCCAAATCATCCCCCAACCTAATCAAAAAGAAACAACACTAAAATAAGGCAACATTAGAAGAAGAAATTTAGAAGAAGAGTGGAAGGGGTGATCGGAGGACAGAGAGAGAGTAGGTTTTCTACAGATGTAAATGACAGTGGCATACTTGAGGAGAGATGATGGAGCAAGGATGGTGGAAAAGAGGATGAAAGAGATTGGGTAGAATTTGAAGGCTTGGGATCAAGAGGATGGCCCAACCCAACTCCAACACAACGTCCATCTAATGCGCCTCACCCTAATCATCCCCCTACCTAATCAAAAAGAAACAACCCTAAAATAAGGCAAAATTAGGCAACCACATAAGCTCTCGCGCAAACAAGGGCCCGACATGATGGATTGGTGGGTAGGTGATCTCCTTGCTATTCTATCATGGAATTTTTCAGCTTGAGTTACCCCTTTGCACCTAGTATATGGCTCATGGTCGGGAGAAATGTAGCGCTTCATTCATAGGCATACTGACACTCCACACAAAGATATTAACGCATTTGCATACACAGCTGATGTGATAGCTGGTAGTAAGCTTGGGTTAAATAGAATGTGATGCTCCATCTCCACATTTTGTTTGCACGTGTAGAGACAAATCTGTTATGGGAATATGAGGGTAAAGCAAAACCAGAAAATGGGCCTAGGTCAAGGTACGATGGAAAGAAGGATGAGTGAGTACACGGAGTCAAGGTCGAGGATGGGAGAGAGCAACAAACTGAGTACGGACAGGGTCTGATACATGAGGAAAACAGACAGCTATAAATGAGCAAAGCCCAAGGCAGCAAGGTCCACAGAAATACGTGTAAAGGGAGGACGCAGGCTAAATAATGAGTAGACCATGACCTCATCAGCTGGCGCCCTCATACGTTGGGAAATTATGAATTGGGCGTCAGTTCAACTTGTGTTCGGACTGCAAGCAGCGTCAGACATAGCATGCAGGTGCGCCAAAACAAGTGATGCTAGTGTCTGGTTTGTCGGCACCAGGTTTGACTCTTTCAATTGTTTCTGTATCACCTGTATCAAAGCTGAGGGACGCAGACATGGAGGCTAGCGGTATCAGATAAGGGATCATGGACTTGCAACCATGAAGCACCTCAGGGTCATGGAGTTTGGAGAGAAGATGTAGGGTAGTCAAAGTAGTCAACCAGCCGAGGGGCTTGACTAATCACTGCTAGACACACAAAATGCCACGACACAGTTAGGTGTGAATTGTGCTATTGACAAACTTCATGCCACTGCTTCCATAACACTCTGCTGAATGACTGTCAAGCTCTGACCCCTCCCCCCGATGTTTCTGAACTCCCATGGTTCCCTGCCCATCTATTGCAGTCAAAGGATTCTGGGAATTGTAGGTCATCAACATCTGTGAAGGCTGGAGTTAGAGACTTCTGCAGTAGGCACAGGAGCCCCTAAACAGATGCGGGCAACATTATGCAAGTTGGACTTCAAGTTCAACGTCTGAAGTCACATCCGACACAGACCTCAGACCACTGTCATAATGAGTTTCAGATACAGATATCCTGGAAAAGACACGTAAGAAGCAGCTCTCTATCAGGTTCTCATATGCTAGTCTTCAGCAGAACATTGGTTGACACTCTCTATGGATAAAACCATATACACTGCCCGGCCAAAAAAGTCACCACCTGGATGTAACTCAGTGAATAGGTGCTCTCCTTCCATTGGATAATTACTGCGGCGATTAATATGGTTCAGCATAAAATGAGGTCATGTGACTCCCTGAATGAGCAGGTTTTTCCATCAATGGGTTTTTCTCCCCTGATGGCACAGCGGGCATATTCCAAGATGGCAATGCCAGGATTCATCGAGCTCAAATTGTGCAAGAGTGGTTGAGGGAGCATGAGACATCATTTTCACACATGGATTGGCCACCGCACAGTCCAGACCTTAACCCCATTGAGGTTAATCTTTGGGATAATGTGCTGGAGAAGACTTTACGCAGCGCCGCGACTCTCCCATCATCAACACAAGATCTTGGCCACAAATTAATGCCGCTCTGGACGTGAATAAATGCTGTGACATTGCACGAGCTTATCGAAACAACCAAATATTAGAGTGCGTGACTTTTTGGTACCAATCATTCCATATATATACAGATCATATAGTATATAGTGGATTTGTGAGCAAAAATCTTGTTAATCCATAATGATGAAGTCCTTGAGGATTCTCCTTACTCTTTTGAAGGATGTCCTAAGACTAGGGATGTGCGCTTCGGGTTTCGGAATTTCGGAATTTTCACGAAATTTCCCGATTCGTGTTTTCGGATGCGGCCAAATTTCCGAAAATTTTTAGATCCGAAAATGGCAGATCGGAAAAGTTTTCCGAGCCGAAACCAAATATTTTCGGAATTTTCGAATGGACTTGAAATGTGTCAAATCGAAATTTATTGCTTTGAAACGAGGAGAACAGACGTTCCAAAAAAACGAAAATTGCCGAAATTACGAAAAGTCGATACAAAAAACGAGCAAAGTGACACGAAAATACAAAAAATGGTCGATATTCCGAAAACATGTACAATTCCGAAAAACGAAAATTTCCGAAATCACGAAAAGTTGATACAAAAAACGAGCTAAGTGACACGAAAATACGAAAAATGATCGATATTCCGAAAAAAAAAATGTACACGAAAAACGAATCGAGCCGAACCGAATCGAAACAGAAATCGGTCGAAACGAGCCGAATCGAAAAGTTTAAAAATCCAAAAAATCGAACCGAATCGAACCGAAAAAAAAATCGGTGCACTAGCCTACCTAAGACCATGAAAAAATGGCAATTCCCTTTAAACCCGAGGATCTTTCTGGTTCATCCAGAGACGTTCCTTAAATCGATAAAGCACTGCAAGCCTAAGCCGGAGCCAGGTAAATGACTACCTGGAGGTCTACTCTGCACTTAACTAACACTGTATCCTATGCATCGCAATGGGAAATCTACTGCCCACTTTATCCCTTGTTAGGGTTTATTGCCCGACCGTATTATCATATTTTACCCCAAATCTGCTCTTGAACAATTGTAATCAGCCTGACGTTCAATACGGAAGCTCCTCACTGTGTTTTTGGGACAAGAAAACCATCACGTGCAGTGTATACGAGCCAGAAAAGGTGAAAACATCCGCATTGCGGACCAAACACACCACGCACACTGAATGCTATCAGAGTTATTCAGAGACCACAGAAATGTCGCCATCATGTCGGTGCTCTCCCGTTCGCCGCACTTCAATGAGTTTGATTCGCCGACCCTATGGTGAATTCAGAATTCACATCAGGGTCTACGACCCGCCGTACGAATTGAAAACACGCCAAACGAATCGAAAAACCGCTGAAAAACAGCTGAATGCATCTGACGATCCGCCGAACAGACCGCCGAATCGATCCATAAAAAGCCTACAACCCGCCGAACAGAACGCCGACCAGCCGTAGGAGAAAGCCAATAAGCAGGCAAACAGGGGTAATAATAAAAAAAAACGCAACACTGCATAACAATGGCTGGAAATAATATGTAACCGCCGACTCGATCCGAAAAACCACCAAAACAATGCCAAAACGATCCGAAAAACCTCACATAAACCCACCGAATGCATCTGACGATCTGCTGCAAAACCGCCGAAGCGACACGAAAAAAGTCGACGATCCGCTGAACAGACCGCCGACCAGCCGCGTGAAAAAAACACCGAGCTGCCGAACAGGGGTAAAAAGAGCAAAGAAAACAATTTGCCGATATTTGGTGAACTGCCTGCTTTCTGAACAGCCAAATGGCCACGAAATTGCACCGTACGGGGAAATTCACTGTTCGGTGCAATTTCGGGGGCCAATTCGGCTCTCTCTGAATAACCCTGTATGATTACGCCGCCTATGGCTTGCATGAGCGCACAGGTGTACATACACATATGTAAATGTGTTTTCTTTAATACGTAGATGGACGCAGAGATTTAACGGTACCTTTCACTCATTATGGTTATAGGCCCTATTACATTCTTCGCGCGCGCAAAAACGCATTAACGCGAGGGGCAAAACCCTTTGCGCTGAACGTCGTATTATGACGTTCGCGCACAAAATGCGAGTTAACGTCTAACGCGAGTGACCCTGCGCGAACCCTTTGCGGGCGCAATTTAGTGCGCGCGTCCTATACTTAACATTGTGAGCGCAAATGCGTTTGTGCGCTGGCGCGCGCATGGTATTACAGTCTTAGCGCAACATTAAGGCTAAGGTCAGATGAACGCATTTTTCGCGTTGTCTGTGAAAAAGTGCGTTCGAACGAATGGACGCATTTTTTAACGGAATACGCGATAGCGGTCATACTATGCGCATTTTCGTCCGTGATTTTGTACGGATCATCAATAAAACACTTTTTGTGTCTGGACGTTATGTTGGCCGGACATTAGCAGCGTCTGACGTCTCCCAATCACGCACACACACCTCTAGCGGACGCAGCGCACTCTGTACGTCAGTACTAGCGGTTTGACGTTCTAGAAAAAATGCGTTCGTTTGCCACTTGCGTTGCGGAGACAAACTTTCGTGCAGCCGTTCTTCGTATGTTACCCGGCATTGGACGTCATTTGCTGCTAGTACGGCCGTGATTTCGTGCGGCTAAACGCACGTTAAAACTGCGCTAGTCTGACCCTAGCCTTAACGGACAACGTTTTCGGGCATTATTTTAACGTCTTTGAAAAGCTGGTGGTAACGGCAAATTGTAACAACCTGACCGTACCAAACTGCGGATTCACAACGGAGAACTTCGAAGCGCACTTTTTTTTTTACTAGATCCGTCAAAAATGACGGCCGCTACCTTGTCTTCCGTCAGAACGTACGTCTGTTGTGCGCAGTCTGCACAAAATGCCGGACTCGCGTTAAAAATTACATTGCGCTCACTGATTTCTGCGCGCAACGGTACTTTGCGCGCATTTTTGCGCGTCGGTTTTACGAGCGCAATTTCCCAACGGATGAAAAAATGCGCGAGGAGTGTAATTCCGGCGGTGATTTTCATGCGATAACGTTTAACGCTTCGTGCAAAAAAAACACGCGTTTAGCGTGCGTTTTTGCGTTAAGAATGTAATAGGTCCTATAAACTTGAGGCATCGGGATATATCTGCGTCCGGGGAGCATCCAGATCGCTAGAGCTAATAAACATATGCAATTTGCTCCCTGCTTATCATAAACGTAACATTTTGATATAAGATTATAATAAAGCATTATTTATAAATAGAATCCATAAAGTTGGGCACTATCTGTCTATCGAATCCCCCCCCCCCCGGAGAACGCCTGCTTTTTATTTTTTCGCCATCTCTTTTTTCGCTTTTTCTCTCTCTTTTTTTTTTTTTTTTTTTTTCTTCCCGCGGTGGGCTTCCTTTTACAGAAAAAAAAAAAAGAAAGAAAGAAAAAAAAGAAGATTGATTCCCCGGCAGGCGCGTTACCGAGGCGAGCGTCGTCCAAGTGGTTTGCATGTATGCATTTTTACTGCTCTCGTTTAATATGTATGCAAATGCGGCAGCTCCTGCCCTAGCTCGATGTGGCACCGCACAGTCAGTAGCAGATTTCCATTAAACCCAACGTCTTCCGCTCCAAAGTACATCTGACTTGACTTCCCTTTAAACTCTGATAGATGGAGGGGGGGGGGGTGTGAGCAGAGAAGAAAAAAAAAAAAAAGAGAAGAGAAGACTGATTTGTGTAATTTATTCGGCGTAAGGCTTCATATCGAGTTTAGAGAAGAAAGGGGGAAAAAAAAAAAAAAATATGTTCCGGAATTTAAATATATGCAAAATTGTTTAGAGAAAAAAAAAAAAAAAAAATACGAGCTCGGAAAAACTCATATGTCCTTTTCTTATTGAATCTGTGAAATATATTCACGCTACGGCACGTCTGCGCTCGCCGTTAAATGAATTAGTTGTTAATGGAACCTTATTCTTAAATCGTCAGTATTTATAATAATAATAATAAAAAAAAAAAATTAAGAAAAAAAAAAAAAAAAGGCTAACATCACGGGGATTCACGGAAGCTTTCGCGTTTTGTTGTTACGGCGCGCCGTTTTGTTTTTCTTCTTTTTTTTTTTTTGATGATTTTTTTTTTTTAACGGACGGAGAGAATCAAAGCGCGTCTCGAAGGTTCGTGCGAATTAAAAGGCACGACAGCAAAAAAAAAATGTCTGTTTTAGCTTTGGCGGCTTCGGGGATGTTTTGAATGCGTTTTTTCGTATTTACTAAACGATACGCGAAACGGGAATGAGCGCCTCGAGCGTCTGCAATGGTGTTACAGAGTATCTTGTCCTTTGATCATAAATTTAAATAACACAGGGCTATTATTTATTTATTATTTAACATTATTATTATTTTTTTTTGTGCTTCGTACCATTCTCCACCATCAGAGGAGCCTTTTATGCTCTTCAAAAGGTGCAGACGCACAGAATCCGTGGCAGGCTGTCCGCCTAATTTTTTTTTGCTTGCAGATTTCCTCCTCCAGGTGTGTATAGGGTTGTATCGATTTGTTATAGGTTGAAAAATAATAATATTTCAGGAAGATTCAGATATTTCTTCTGCCGTTTAGTTGCCCATAAACTACTCCGAGGTCAAAGAGCTTACAATCGCTTCCGCTGAGGCTTGCCAGGCCGCAGCCCTAGACCGCCATAACAATGATCCTAAAGGACGTTAAGACATTGGCTAGAGCTTAAAGTGACACTCTACACCAGGGCTGTCAAAATATGGCCCCCCAGATGTTTCTGAACTACAACTCCCATGATTCCCTTGCCGTCTATTGCATTGTAGGAATTCTGGGAATTGTAGGCTTCAATATCTAAGGGGCAGTGAGTTTTAACAGCCCTGCTCTACACAGTGTGAGCAGTCAATCTTATCTGAGTGGTCACCCTGCTGTGAGCTCGCTCTCCCCACTTCGAGGGGGCTCTTGGGGTGCTAATTCAGCCATCCGAATGCAGGGGCTTAGTCCTGCCCAACCCCTCAGCTCAGGAAGCCCTCAGCTCAGGTTTCAGGGCTTGTAGACCTTTGGTAACCAGCCTTATCCAATGATATTAAAGCCTTCCTGCGCTGAGAGCCACCAGATTGACCAGATGTTTCTGAACTACAACTCCCATGATTCCCTGACTGTCTATTGCATTGTAGGAATTCTAGGAATTGTAGGCTTCAATATCTAAGGGGCAGTGAGTTTTAAAAGCCCTGCTCTACAGTGTGAGCAGTCAATCTTATCTGAGTGGTCACACTGCTGTGAGCTCGCTCTCCCCACTTTGAGGGGGCTCTTGGGGGGCTAATTCAGCCATCCAAATGCAGGGGCTTAGTCCTGCCCAACCCCTCAACTCAGGAATCCCTCAGCTCAGGTTTCAGGGCTTGTAGACCTTTGGGAACCAGCCTTATCCAATGATATTAAAGCCTTCCTGCGCTGAGAGCCACCAGATTGACTGGAGCATCCACCCTCCTGCAGTCACATGACATGCTGAGCAGGAAGCGTGTCGTATCCTGCAGAGATCAGAGGGAGACCAGCGCTGGATTCAGGGGAGTTTTTAAAGGGAATCTAAGGGTGGGGGGAATACCGAGAAGGTCAGGAGGGGTTAATGTTTAACCCTTCTGTTTCCTTCCCCCTTTTCTGTTTTAACCCTATAGTGTCCCTTTAATGTCCCTGTGGAGTCGCGAGCGTGCGGATTAGTGCTTGACCTATGCATTTTCTGTCCGTTTTTGCCCATTCCTGGCTTGTCTTTGCTCTTTTTACGCCAATATCATTAAAGGGCTCCAACACGAACTCTAAATCACCACGGTGCCGCAGAATTTATATTAATCTCCACTGGAAGCAAGAGAATTGCACGAGAGACTAAAATTCTTCATATTATTTTACTGGTGCGCGTGTAATTAAGTGATGTCAGCTCGTGCCAGGTACGGCTAGTAATACGACACCGCTGCCAGGCTAAGCATATTTTCAATATCTGCAATATGTGACTCGATCAACGTGTTTCGGGCTATATGCAAACCTCTGGTATTCTGTGCAAACCTGGTGGACCTTCAATAAGAGCCGAACTTGCCACCGAATTACGGCTATTCCAAAAACGGACAATTTGCCAAGTATTGGCGAACTGCCAGCGAAATACAGTGCAATTCGCCTCAGATCGCTGCAAATCAGCGACCTCCCAGAGCAAAATGCCCAGATTAAGTTTTCAGTCTTTCAGTTCGACAGGTTTAAAAAGGCGAATCCCATAGGTTTCAATGTAAAAAAAAAAAATTACCGTTTTCATTTTTTTTATTCAACCGTTTAGTCTTTTCATTTGCTGCAAAAACTGTCCTTATTTATAAATAGTTTTAGAATTTTTTTTTTAGGCATATTTCGGAATTTTTTAGGCGAAATTTTTGGATTCCCATTTTTTTTAACAGGGTTTTTTTCTTATTCTGTAACTAACCTTCTTAATACTTTTTACTACTTCCATGCATTTTTAAAAGCCTTTTAAAGATTTTTTTTTTTTTTTTTTTTCATATTTACCTTCAGTTCAGCGGCGTTAGGTGGTCAGTTCGGCGGATTGTCGACTGCGTTCGGTGCTCTGTATTGCATGGCTGCGTTTGGCCGGATGATTGCCGGCGTTTGGCTGACCCTGTTCGGCGTACTTCGGGGACTCTGCGGTGAATGCTGAATTCACGTAGGGTCGACAAAATGAAATCGCCGAAGCGCACTGAACGAGAGAGCACCGGAATTTCGGTGAAATTTCGGTGCTCTCTGAATAACCCCTTCAGTTTGCTATAGACCGAGTTAGACAATCCCCTAATGTGTTATTTGCTGACTATCCCTGTTTCTTTTGGAATCCCAGGTGGTCCTCATATTCAAAGCTCTCCACAGTTCCCCTACCTTCATCTCCTCCTTTATTAGCAGGTAAGGCTAGGGTCAGACGAAAGCATTTTTACACGCGAACGTAAAAAAGTGCGTCCGAACGAATTGACGTATTTTTTCCCGGAATTCGCGAAAACGGTCATACGATGCGCATTTTCGTGCGTTATTTTTTACGGATCCAAACCAGGAAACTTTGGGTGTCTGGATGTTATGTTGGCCGGACACGAGCAGGGTCTGACATCTTCTAATCACGCAAACACGCCGCTATGCCGCAGCTGCGCACTCTGTACGTCCGTACTAGCGGTTCAGCGTTCTTGAAAAAATGCGTTCGTTTTCCACTTGCGTTGCGCGGCCGGACTTTCGTGCGACCGTACTTCGTATATTGGCCGTCATTGCCCGTCATTTGCTGCTAGTGCGGCCGTGATTAAGTGCGCCAGAACGCACGTTAAAAGTGCGCTGGTCTGACCCCAGCCTTAGTCCCACCCTGTCCACTCGATCTGCCAATGATCTGTCATTATCATCTCCTTGTACCGCACTCCTCACTGTCATCTTCAGCACTTTTCCTGAGCTGCCCCCTATCTATGGAACGCCCTCCATCGTAACATTCCACTCTCCCCGTGTCTCAGGGGACTAGTCCTAAAAAATAAGGCCCTATTACATTCTCGACGCAAACATTTACGCGCGCGCAAAAACGCATTAACACGAGGGGCAAAACCCTTTGCGCTGAACGTCGTATTACAATGTCAGCGCAACAAACGCGCGTAATCATCTACCGCGGGTGAACCTGCGCGAACGCCGCGCGAGCGTACTGTACTGCGCGCATCCTATACTTAACATCGTGAGCGCAAATGCGTTTGTGCGCTGGTACGTGGATGGTATTAGGCCCCGTTCACACTGTGCGATTTGAAAGTCGCGCGACTCTCCGCAACGTCGCGCGGATTTTGCTGCGACATCGCGGCAAAATCCGCGCGATAAATCGCACAGTGGGAACGGGGCCTTACAATCTATGTGCAAATTTTAACGGACAGCGTTTGCGCGCATAATTTTAACGTCTTTTAAGGCTAGGGTCAGACGAACGCATTTTCGCGTTGTCTGTGAAAAAGTGCGTTCGAACGAATGGACGCATTTTTTCACGGAGTACGCGATAGTGGTCATACGATGCGCATTGTCGTTCGTGATTTTGTACGGATCATCAATAAAACACTTTGTGTCTGGACGTTATGTTGGCCGGACATTAGCAGTGTCTGACATCTCCAAATCACGCACACACGCCGCTAGCGGACGCAGCGCACTCTGTACAACCGTACTAGTGGTTTGACGTTCTCGAAAAAATGTGTTCATTTTCCACTTGCGTTGCGCAGCCGGACTTTCGTGCGACCGTACATCGTATATTGGCCGTCATTGCCCGTCATTTGCTGCTAGTGCGGCCGTAATTAAGTGCGCCAGAACGCACGTTAAAAATGCGTTAGTCTGGGGGGCGTGGCCGGCTCTGCTAGGGAGAAGACGTGTCTCGAGGGCGCTCCCGCCGGAGGCCGCTGATAAGGGGATTTTTTGGCTGGAGCCTCTCATTGTAACACCCTTGTCACGGATCCCCCTGATTACTATAGTGTTGGTCCCTATACGCAGGTCTCTCTCTAACCTTCCGATCCTTAGAGTGGTCGGCACGTCTAGACAGACTACTAGGATGGCAGTACAGAGCACATACAAAAAGAGACGTCACGAATCCCTCTACTCTCTGACTAGTAGTCCCTTGAGACAGGACACTCTCTACCCTTCCGATCCTTAGAGTGGTCGGCACGTCTAGACAGATTGATAGGATGGCAGTACAGAGCACATACAAAATACAAGGGGTGGTCTGATGTGCTTAGGGTGCCACACAGACTGACCTCCGTACCAGAATAGAGGAGTGATACAAATGCCAGGGGTCGAGACACAGAATGGTCGCTTGCGAATGCCAGGGGTCAATACACGGAATGGTTCGTTCGCCAAAGCCAGGGGTTAATACACAGAATAGTCGTTTTGCCAATGCCAGGGGTCGATACACAGAATAGTCGTTTTGCCAATGCCAGGGGTCGATACACAGAATAGTCGTTTTGCCAATGCCAGGGGTCGATACACAGAATAGTCGTTTTGCCAATGCCAGGGGTCGATACACAGAATAATTCTTAGCCAGAAACGCACAAGAGCTCTGCGGGAAGTAACTACCACGTCAGGGCACTGGCATAGTGGAGAAGCTGGGTTTTAAACCCGGCGGGTCCGCGTCATCACGCGAGGCCCCGCCTCCCGGCGTCCCACGTGTGCGGAAGCGACGGCGCTATTTACTCGGCGCCTGGCCAGCGAGCAGCGAGGACGCTGCTGCCAGGCGCCGCCGGAACGGGGGTACGTGACAGAACCCCCCCCTCAACGGGCGGCCACTGGACGACCCCCAGGGGCATGGGGATGAGCCAAATAGAAGGCCTTCACTAACCGAGGGGCATGGACCTCGGCAGCCGGAAGCCAGGAGCGATCCTCAGGACCGTAGCCCACCCAGTCAACCAAGTAGTACAGGCCCCCCCTAGACCTCCTGGCGTCCAGAATGGCCTGCACCTCAAACTCCTCTTCGCCCTCCACAGAGACAGGAGGCGGAGGAGCACGGACCCTGGAGTAACGATTACACAACAGTGGCTTCAACAGACTCACGTGGAAAACGTTGTGTATCCTGATATGGGAGGGCAGTGCCAAGGCATAGGAAACCGGGCTGAGTCGCCGCAGTATCTTGTAAGGGCCTATGTATCTGGGGGCTAGTTTCATCGATGGTACTAAGAGCTTAACGTTCCGCGAAGAAAGCCAAACCCTGTCCCCGACTTGATACACAGGTGCTGGTCCCCTACGTCTATCGGCCTTCGTTTTCTGGACAATACTGCTCCTCTCCAGTGCCTGTTTAACCCTCCCCCAGTCTCAGTCAATGACGCCAAGTGCTCATCCAGAGCAGGAATCGCGGTATCAGGAAATGCAGTGGGAAGCACGGGAGGATCAAATCCGTAAACCGTGAAGAAAGGGGAATGACCACTGGCTTCACTCACGGCACTGTTTAGGGCATACTCGGCCCAAGGTAGCAGGTCTGACCAATTATCCTGTCGTTCAGATATGAAACACCTGAGATACTTCTCAACATTTTGATTGGCCCTTTCTGCTGCTCCGTTCGTTTTGGGGTGATAGGCCGAGGAGAAGGACAGGTCTATTCCCACATTCTTGCAGAACCCCCTCCAGAATCTGGAGACAAACTGGGTCCCCCTATCAGAAACAATCCCAAGAGGGATACCGTGTATGCGGACCACATTGGCGATGAAAATGGGCACCAGCTCGGCTGCTGACGGTAGTTTCCTAAGAGGAACATAGTGACCCATTTTGGAAAAGCGATCTATAATCGTGAGTATAACAGTATTCCCTTTGGACTCGGGTAACTCTACTATAAAATCCATGGCTATCTGCGACCATGGTCGTTCGGGGATAGGCAGGGGCTGGAGTAAACCAATGGGCGCTGTCTTAGGACTCTTATTTCTTGTGCATACCTCGCACACGGCTACGTAATCTTTAATATCCCGGCGCATCGTGGGCCACCATAGCAGTTTTCGGATGCTAGCCACTGTTTTGGTGATCCCCATGTGCCCAGAGGTTTTATTGTCATGGTAAATCTTAAGGACTTCTTCTCTTTCCTTCTCAGGTACAAAGAGCTTCGCGGGAGGCCTCCCCCCCGGAGCCTTATCTTGCACAGTCTGCAATCGGATCATCAGAGGGGAAGACACTAATCGTGGTAGAGGCTATAATCCTCTCCTGAGGTACAATGGGATGTTGATCCTGAATGTTATGTTCATAGGATTCATACTGTCTAGATAACGCATCTGCTTTAATGTTTCTTGACCCAGGTCTATACGTGAGGACGAAATTAAAACTTGAAAGAAACAAAGACCATCTCGCTTGTCTGGCGTTCAATCGTTTCGCGTCTCCAATGTACGTGAGATTCTTATGATCGGTTATGATAACGATTGGGTCTGTAGATCCCTCTAATAAGTATCTCCACTCTGCCAAGGCTGCAATAACTGCTAACAACTCTCTATTACCGATATCATAGTTTCTCTCGGCCGGAGACAACTTCCGGGAATAGAAACCGCATGGATGCAAAGGTTTATCGGGTGCCCGCCTTTGGACAAGACTGCTCCAAGACCGAGTTCGGAGGCGTCAACCTCGAGTTGGAAGGGCAGAGCTGGATCAGGATGTCGGAGAACAGGGGCAGTCGTGAATGCCTGTTTGAGGGCCTCGAAGGCTTGCCTGGCCTGGGGTGTCCACTTCTGATTTCCCACCCCTTTCTTAGTCATGGCCGTGAGAGGAGCTACCAAGGCCGAAAAGTCTTTAATGAACCTTCGATAATAGTTGGTAAAACCTAGAAACCTCTGGATGGCTTTAAGCCCTTGGGGTAGGGGCCAGTCGAGGATTGCCGACAATTTACCCGGATCCATCTGAAACCCCTCAGGGGTTATGATATACCCAAGGAAGTGCACCATCTCTATATCAAATAGGCACTTTTCTAATTTGCAGTATAACCCGGCCTTCAATAGTCTCCTTAACACTTGTTGCACATGGGCGTGATGGGTCTCCTTATCTGGAGAGTATATCAGGATGTCATCGAGATACACTATGACGAATGTTTGCAGAAAATCCCTTAGGGTGTCATTTATGAGATCCTGAAACACAGCTGGCGCGTTACATAACCCAAAGGGCATTACCAGGTATTCGTAATGCCCGCTACGCGTATTAAAAGCCGTCTTCCACTCGTGCCCCTTTTTCACCCTTATCAGATTGTAGGCTCCGCGTAAATCGAGCTTCGTGTATATACGGGCCCCTTTCAGTCGGTCGAACAACTCTGTTATAAGGGGTATGGGATATGCATTTCTTATGGTTATTCTGTTTAAACCTCTATAATCTATGCATGGTCGCAAGTCTCCCTCTTTCTTGGAGACGAAAAAGAAACCAGCTCCTGCTGGGGAGGAGGACCGTCTAATGAATCCACGCTCAAGATTCTCTTTTATATATTCCTCCATAATATCGTTCTCCTTTTGCGACAAGGGGTATACATGTCCTCTGGGAGGCATAGTACCGGGGAGTAACTCTATGGCACAGTCATACGGGCGATGTGGTGGTAAAACCTCAGTCCTGGCCTTCGAAAAAACCTCTTTTAATGCCTGATAACAGTCAGGGACTACTGTGGATAAAGGAGGTGCTGTGGCGATATTAAGGCTACCAATAACAGTGACCCTGCCCATACATTTCGACTGACAACTGGGACCCCAACATTTTATGTCTCTCTGGACCCAATCAATCACCGGGTTATGCTCAGTCAACCATGGAAACCCTAGGACGACGGGGCATGAGGGAGAGTCAATAATCTGGAATCGTATGGTTTCCCGGTGCAAAACTCCTGTTTTCATGCATACCTCTATAGTGTCGTGGGTGATATGGGGACATGACAAGGGTTTCCCGTCTATGGCCTCCACCATTAGAGGTCTTTCTTTGAGAACTAGAGGCATGAGGTTCTTGGAGGCAAACACTCTATCCATAAAGTTACCTGAGGCTCCAGAGTCTAGGAACGCCTCAGTCTCGAGGTGCACCCCCCCCCAGGTTAAGGAGATGGGCACCAGAATCCGGGTTTTTTTTTTTCGTTATCAACAAAGGAGGCATAGAGTGAACCGATTACCTGGCTAGTAGGTGTTCTCTGGCCCGGCTTGCCAGTGTCACCCCTGCCACCCCTGGGTCTTTGAGGACATTGAAGACGAAAATGCCCTGCCCCGGCACAGTAAAAACAGAGCCCCCTTTCCCTTCTGTGAGCTCTCTCAGCCTCCGAAATACCTGTTCTACCTATCTGCATGGGTTCCACGACCGATAGATCGGTTCTTTCTGGCTCTGGAGTACCTGACGTACTGGTGTGTCTGGGTACTAAGGGTAAAGGAGGCAAAACCCTTCTGGGTCTGTCTCTAGAATGCCTCCTGTCCCTAATTTGGTCGTCCATGGCAATACAGAAATCAACCAAATGGTCCAGATGTTCGGGCAACTTCAAGGGAGCCAGCTCAAACATCAAAGCCTCGTTCAGGCCTTCGGTAAACGCCAAGGTTAAAACGTCGTTAGGCCAGTGTACCTCAGAAGTCAAGGTCTTAAATTCTATGGCATAGTCAGAGACTCTCCTATTACCTTGCTTAATGTGGAATAAGGACCTGCCTGCATTGGTGGCCCTTCTAGAGGGGTCAAACGTACGTTTTAGTTCAGAGGTAAAGCCCTCATAGTCATATATGATGGGCTTTTTGTTTTCCCACAATGGTGTGGCCCACAGTAACGCTTTATCAGTTAAATGGTTAATTAGGTAGCCTACTTTGGCTTTATCGGATACACAGGACCCCGGATTGTTCTCGAATAGAATCTCCAGTTGGGTCAAAAAACCCCGACACAAGTTAGGCGTACCATCATAGCGTACGGGTGCCTTCATACTGAGCCTACACCCCTCGGGTGAGGCCGAACTGGCCCTAGGCAATACTGGTTCTGGAGGACTTGCAGTACCAGCAGTGGATCGATTCAACAGGGTTTGCAGAGCAAGAGCAATCTGGTCCATCCTGTGGTCCTGCTCTTCTTGTCGGGCTGCAATTCTTGTTAACTGAGAAGAGAGGTCTGCGGGATCCATTGGCCCTGACGTAATGTCACGGATCCCCCTGATTACTATAGTGTTGGTCCCTATACGCAGGTCTCTCTCTAACCTTCCGATCCTTAGAGTGGTCGGCACGTCTAGACAGACTACTAGGATGGCAGTACAGAGCACATACAAAAAGAGACGTCACGAATCCCTCTACTCTCTGACTAGTAGTCCCTTGAGACAGGACACTCTCTACCCTTCCGATCCTTAGAGTGGTCGGCACGTCTAGACAGATTGCTAGGATGGCAGTACAGAGCACATACAAAATACAAGGGGTGGTCTGATGTGCTTAGGGTGCCACACAGACTGACCTCCGTACCAGAATAGAGGAGTGATACAAATGCCAGGGGTCGAGACACAGAATGGTCGCTTGCGAATGCCAGGGGTCAATACACGGAATGGTTCGTTCGCCAAAGCCAGGGGTAATACACAGAATAGTCGTTTTGCCAATGCCAGGGGTCGATACACAGAATAGTCGTTTTGCCAATGCCAGGGGTCGATACACAGAATAGTCGTTTTGCCAATGCCAGGGGTCGATACACAGAATAGTCGTTTTGCCAATGCCAGGGGTCGATACACAGAATAATTCTTAGCCAGAAACGCACAAGAGCTCTGCGGGAAGTAACTACCACGTCAGGGCACTGGCATAGTGGAGAAGCTGGGTTTTAAACCGGCGGGTCCGCGTCATCACGCGAGGCCCCGCCTCCCGGCGTCCCACGTGTGCGGAAGCGACCGGCGCTATTTACTCGGCGCCTGGCCAGCGAGCAGCGAGGACGCTACTGCCAGGCGCCGCCGGAACGGGGGTACGTGACAACCCTTTAGTGAGATCCCTGGGGGACTGGCCATAACGGGGATTGCTCCGGTGCCGTTTTTGTCCCCCCATTCGGAGCACAGCTGAGTTTTTTGACCAACGGGCCTGTTGCTTGTCGGCCATCTTGCGGCCTACTCCTCTGTCTCTGGACGGTAGTTTGTTTCCCCCTGCTTCCTTGGTGGACCGAGGGAGCAGGCGGAGTGACGTGCTATGGAGGCTGCGTTTGCGGCCCTTGAGGCCTGCTTGACGCAGCTACGGGAGGAAGATGGATGCCCGTTATCTCGGGGCTCGTGGAGGCGCCTGATGGTCGCGGTAAGGACTGGCCGGGTACCCGCTGACTTACCGGAGGAGGAGGAGATTATTGTTCATGCTGATTGCAGAGAAGATGGGTCTGAAGCGGTTATGTGTATGGAGGAGGAGACTGCACCCGTCTGGAGTGTGGCTGCTGCGGAGGAGGTTGCGGATTCCTTTCTTGCCGGACGAGGTGAGAGCTCTCCCAGCGAGGCAGAAGAGCGACAAGATGGAGACGGGATGGAGGCTCCATGATTGGAGATGCGGTGGAGACGACCGGGCTGGTAGCTGCCGGCCCCCAGGTGCGGTGGACGGAGGTGGAGTGGCTGGACGCTACACTTTGCTCGGCCATTGCGTGGAGGAGAGTGCCTCGTCCTCATGATGTGGCCCCAGCCGGGGCTGGATTGTTTCGAGACTTGCTTATCTTCCGGGGCTTTCACAAGGGGCTGGTGTGTGAAGATGTGACCCCAACGTTCGCCGTTTATACTTACCTGATGTGGCGGAGGTGCCTGAGAGAACCCGCGTGGCCCTGCCTGTGGCGGCCCGGCCACCCTTGTGGGATACTGGATGACTCTGACATTTTACCGCCCTGCACCCTCTATTGATGCCGATACAAGTTTTTTGTCATGACCTCCCCTCCCTCGGTGTGGGGAATCTTCTGAGGCTCATACACCCCCCCCCCCGTTCTGGATGTTCGTTTTGCAGACTTTATTTTTGGAGATGTCCCTCCCCCATCTTCTGTTTTTTGCGACCGCTTGATGACTTTTATAGTCCACCCACCCCCTTTTAATATTTTGAAACCTATTTGCGAATTTTCAATATTTTTTATTTATTTTTTTTTTTTTTATTATTATATTTTTCCCTTTAATCGACGCTTTCCCTACTAGCGATGGTGTATCCTCCCCTCCCCCCCTTTTTTTTTTTTTTTTGGCATTTCAGGCTGCCCCGAGGTGCGCCACTATGGCACCTACCATGGCTCTGGCTGCTATACTCGGCCCTCGGGCTCCTGGGCCCTGTGACATTACCCTTCCACGGCCTCCTCAGGGAGTGAGCCGGGAAAGTCACAATATTGGCCTCTGCCGTTCCCCCAACCCCTTTTTTTTTTTTTTTTTTCTCCCCCTCGCACCATTGCTGGCTGGGGTCGGTGTCATGAGCTTATCCTTTCCCTCATTTTATTAATTTTTTATTAACTGCTGTCCTTTTTTGAGGTAGACTTCTCTTTTCTTGCTTTGACGATGCCGTATTATACCCCTGTTTTCTGATATGCGGACTTCTTCAGATGTTTTAGCAGTATATTTTTCTTTCATATTATATTCCTGAAACACTTTCTCCAGATGACATGTCTGTTCTTGACCCGCAGTGCTCTATATGACGACATGCTATGTTCCTGAGAGTTAATTTTTTGGCTAATTTTCTAGATGACTGTGTTTTTTCTTTTGAGCTGTGCTACTATAGATGTCTATATGCTGTTTTCCTTTATGCTGAGTTATCACAGACGACTATGTGCGGCCCTGCGAGGCCCTCACTTTACGTTTACTTGTATGACGACATATTTCAAAATAAAAAAAATTTGAAAAAAAAAAAAAATGCGTTAGTCTGACCCTAGCCTAAAAGCTGGTGGTAACGGCAAATCTGAACGTCCTGGCCGAACCCAAATACACCAGCACGAAAAAAAAATACGCAGCAACGTATAGTTACACATTCTACACATACCCAAACAATAAATTTGAGAGGTTGTGCGTGTTTTTATTATTGCTGCAGCATATATACGCAGATTGACTTGACAGGCGCAAAAACCTACCGGGAGACAATTGTGGTTCTTAATTCTGATTGGCTGAATCGAGTGAAAATACAGTCCGCACACCGATTTCTGCGCGCAACGTTAATGTGCGCGCTTTTGCGCGTCTTTTTTCCGCGCGTTATTTTTTGACGGATGAAAAAATACGCGCAGATTGTAATACCAGCGTTAATTTACGCGCGTTAACGTTTAACGCTTCGTGCAAAAATTCACGCGTCTACCGTGCGTTTTTGCGTGAAGAATGTAATAGGGCCCTAAGTGGGGGAACTCTCCAAGAATGCTGCTCCCCAATTAACCATTGACGTGTCTCAATTAATCCACCACACCATAATCTACTCCAGCGGCTGGGTGGAGTAGAGATAACATCACTGCTCTATGACCGTGGAGACACAGGTTGGAATCCTGGTAAGAGCACCTCTCCAGTAAGTGTCCTTGGGCAAGACACCTAACGGTACATACTCGCCACCAAGGACATACTTGAAAACGAGAGAAATCTCAATGTATCCTTCCTGGTAAAATCCTTTCAAAAATATATATATAATATTTAAATATAATGAGGTTTTTAGGGAATCATTATGATGATTGTAATATATACCATATATCTATGGTTACTTATTTATCAACATCGACGATTGAAACCTAATAGAATCTTCACAGCGTGAAGCACAAAAGGGAACTGCATTCCTCCTGAAGAATTAGTAGAGGAACGGCGTTCCCAAGTGTTCCTGTTCGACTTGGCCCCTGCCCTGTCACCAGTCTTTCAAGATGTCTCTAAAAACACATTGTGGTAGAGAAGCCTATCGGCTCCCTCCATGATCCCCCGCATTGTACCTTTCCCGATTTATCTCCCACACAGCCCCCCATTACTTCTTATACTCTGCTATTTACCCTCCTCTCTGTGTCGCCCCGCTCCTCTTAGATTGTAAGCTCTTGAGCAGGCTCCTCTTTTCCTATTGTTCTCAGTGTGACATATGTATTCGTTAATTTTCTGTTTATTTTGTCCTATCCGTTGTACAGCGTTGCAGAGTGTGTTGGTGCCTTATGGATCATTGCGATTGTAATTTGTAATCTAAGCATTTTTATTATTATTTATTTTTATTGTCACACTTTTAGGCCTCGGACTACCTGCGCCACTTATGCCTAAGGGGAACGAAAATCCATCCGTGATGATCACCCAGCTCAGTTTTTTTTTTTTCTAATAAAATATTTATTAGTCAGTAAATAACCTCACACCCCCCTGCTCGGTTTGATCCGGCATCTTTTGGTAATTAGCATTTTGTTTTTACGGTACTTGGATGTTTTCCCCTTGTTATAAATTACAATACACGAGGCTTTGGTTGTGACCATAGCTGTGATCGCGTCACGCATTCGCCGTGGCATTGTGTCAATAATCTCACAGCATTTATACCCGTCCAGAGTTGCATTAATTTATGGCCAAGATCTTGTATTGATGATGGGAGAGTCGCGGCGCTGCGTAAAGTCTTCTCCAGCACATTATTCCAAAGATTCTCAATGGGGTTAAGGTCTGGACTGTGCGGTGGCCAATCCATGTGTGAGAATGATGTCTCGTGCTGCCTGAACCACTCTTGCACAATTTGAGCCCGATGAATCTTGGCATCTTGGAATATGCCCGCTGTGCCATCAGGGGACAAAAAAAACATTCATTGAAAAACCTGCTCATATATTCAGCAAATCACATGACCTCATTTTTTGGGCACATGACGTTTCTGAATCTAGACCCGACCCAACTGAAGCCACCCCAGATCATAACAGGCTTGTACGGCAGCTGGTGACTTTGTTTTGGCCAGAAAAGACTACAGAATATCTGTATGCTATGTATCAGATCCTCACAGGAGGCATGCCAGTAAATCCGTAATATGCACAAAGGAGATCGAATGAGTATGGTTCTCTGCACCACATATATCTGTCATCTCCAATTTGTGTGTCGCTTTTGCTGAGTTACTTCCCACTTTATGTTGTGCAGCTCTGCAGAAATTTGTAGTGCTACGTAAATGACAAAAATAGCAGTGGCAGCGCCTCTTCTCCATCTACACGGCTCTTCTTACAAAGAAGTGACCCGACGCATTTTACATATCCATTGTGTTCTTCACCTCTCGCATGAATAGAATTTTAAAGGGACGCCTCTACACTCTGACCACTTCAGCTTTTAAAGTGATCAGGCTGCGTGGAGTGTCCCCTCCTTCCTCCTTCTCCAACCTCCCTGCAGTCCAGTTTGGCTGATATTCTTGTGTGAAGCGGAGGAGTTTCCTCCACCCACACAGGTGTCATCAGGCAGACAGGATTTGAATACCATGCCTACGGGTCACCAAACTGGTCAGCATGCTCTCTGGCCAAGGTTTAAATAGGCCAGGTGCCTTTTCTGAAGTCACTTTGGTGCGCAACAACATAGGTGTGCGGTGGCGCCAAATTGATGCATAGTTACTTTTGTCAAGATGCTCTGAAAGCAACCATGAACACATAGAACGAGAGTTCCGTGCCAGAATCGACAACTAGTTTCTGCTAGAGATGTGCATTCGTTTCAGGAAAATTCGGAATTTGGAACGAAATTTGATAATTCGTATTTTGGAAGTATTTCCGAATAACGAATCGATACGATACGAATTCGAAATGAAACAAATCGTTTTACACTGTGTCATCATCATCATAAAAGAAAAATTAGAATAATTGATATCAACTATCGAATTCGAAATGAACTATCAAATGGATCAACTATCGAATTTGAAATCGATTTGAAATTTCAAATCAATCCGAAACTAAACGAAATACGAAACAAAATTAGTTACGAAAGTCCGTAAACAAAATTATTTAAAAACTAAACGAAACAAATTTTTCAGTCATGCACATCCCTAGTTTCTGCAGAATGATGCAAGTATTCATCGCGTTACCCGGTATGACGCAAGGGTAGGATAAGGTAGAGAGAGGTATGCCAGAATGGAGTGGACTGGAGCACTCGGTTGTGGAGTTGTGCATGGAAGGTTCTGAGAGTAGGTAGCCCTCACGAGAAGAAACTATGGTGGAAATAACTCTGAGAACTACTTGGAACTACGATGAAACTTTCCTGAGTAATGAATTCACTCAGTTGACCCTCCACCATTTATCAAAGTTCACCGACTTTAAACTACTGTTGTTTCATTGAAGGAACGGTGATTACTGGTTAGTGGAGAAACCCTTATGCATAACCCTCTATGTCAGTGTCTCAAACTCTGCCCCCCCAGATATTGATTGCCTACAATTCCCAGAATTCTTTGAATTCATCTTGGTGGTGAGAATCATGGTAGGTGTAGATCGAAAAAATCTGGGTGGGGGCAGAGTGAGTGACAGATGATAGAGTGAGTGTGTCTGCTGCTTTACCCTATGGAGTGATCACTCTTTAACCTTCCATATATATGGACTTAAACCTTAACCCTTGACTGTCAATCACTGTCTTATACCAGTTCCATAACACCTCGGGAATAGAACACCCTAATTTCATCAAAATATGAGGTGCAAAGTAAGAATTCCATTGAAGCTATGAACAGAGTCAAAGAATATATAGGAAGCAGATTTCACGTCAAACTGCGGAACTCTCAACCAGGGATGAGCCGAACACCCCTGTGTTCGGTTCGTATTTGAACTCGAACAATTTCAAAAGTTCGAGTTCGAACTCGAACCGAACTCAATGCAAGTCAATGGGACTCAAAAGTTCGAATTTTAGAGTGCCCTCCAAGAGGGCATATATTCAAGATATTTGCCATAAAAGGTGTATGGGGGTCCTGGTAGTGCCCTGGGGAACAGGAAACAAGGACAAAAAGTTTAAAAAAAGACGTTTTTAAAGGAACAGTGAGTTTTCCATAAAATAAGGGTTTAAAATAAAAACGAAAAATTCCTTCAAATATCGTGCCTAGGAGGTCCCCATAACGTGCCCGTGAAGTGGCGGATTTGTAGGATGTATAGAAACATTGCCATCAGAGACCTACACACGACACCTAGCCACCCTTAAGGGGTTAAAATGCACAGGGACTGGCTACTATCCTGTTAGATGAGGGAATGTATTATATGTATAAAGCAAGGTATATATGACAATGGATAGTCAGAGACTCTAGGGACTCAGCTTGTACGCTTTATGATAGACATTTCTAATACAATAATAATTGTATGCTGACATAGGCCCTTCGGGAGAGGTACATGACATACAAATACTGGAATATTACCTTTAAATCTAAGGAGTGTGATAAAGATTTTATTAAGCCCTTGATGACAAATGACGTAACATCTACATCATTAATGATTGACTTTACAGAGCCCTGATCCTTAAGGGGTTAAACAGCATATCAGAGAGGATCATATAGTAGAAATGAACACTTCTTAGAATTCAAAACAAGCACAGTGTTTGTTCATACATGTGCAGGAGCCCCCACCCAGTCTGCAGGCAATGTAACAAATTCTAATTGCTAATTAGAAGCACATGTTATTTCCAAACACTAATTAAACACCTGTTGTTTACACCGTTTGAGAGCACAGGTCATTTAGAGGTGAGAATCTTTGCACCTAGACATTAGGTAGTTTTTTAATTCAATATCTAATAAGCCGTTGCTTATAATATTCTGCAGTAAAGAGTCTCTTTATTTCTAGATTTTTTAGTATTTTTTTAAGCATTTTTTATACTTTTTAAAAAAAAAATATTTTGAACTCGAACCGAACACGCCAAAAAGTTCGAAGTTCGCGAACTTTCGAACTGCCAATGTTCGAGTCGAACTCCGAACTGATCGAACCAAACAGCTCATCCCTACTCTCAACCAATCGTATGCAATAGAGAAAAAGGAGACATGGGTCATAATACAGCGGAAATCACATACAAGGCACAGAGGATTCCCAGAAAATGAAACTTAACCAGCCAATAGAGTTTCAGGTACATATCTTTGAGGTGTGTTCAAGGTTTGCATAGAGGTGTGCATTTTTAACTTACAGAGTTATTCAAAGAGATCCGAATGGCTGCCGAAAGGTAACCAAACGCTGAAATTCAGCGTACGGTTACCTTTCGTGGCCATTCGGCTATTCAGAGAGCAGGCAATTCACCAAATCCTGGCGAATTGCCTGCACATACGGTGTCTGTTCGGTGCCTGTTCGAGGGCAGTGAAATCCCCATAGAGAAGCAATGCTTCGTCTATTCAGAGAACACAAAACAGCAGTGAAAAGTTGCCGAATTGCCCTGCCATTCAGTGGTTTAATTCGGCAGGTTTATTCAGGCGAATCCCATAGGCTTCAATATTAAAAATATTCCCGTTTTAAATCAATATCTAATAAACCGTTGATTATAATATTCAAGTAAAAAGTCTCTTTATTTTTAGATTTTTCGGGATCCTTTAGGCATTTTGTGGGATTTTTTTGCAAACATTTTTTTTAACATTTTTTCTTTTTTCTGTAACAGCCCTTTTTATTATCATTCATTGGATCTTATGTGTAAATTTCAGATATTTTCGCTCAGTAGTTTGTTTGCAAACAGCGTTTCACTTTTCAAACGTTCAAGCGTACTGTTTTTTTTTTTCTTCGCCTCCTTCGTCTGCGGTGTCGGGTTTTTCCGGTGGCTGCGCTGCGTGTGATCGGCTCCTGCTCGGGTTCTTCGGCGGATTAATCCAGATGTTTTTGCGGGTTTCGGTGTGCGTTCGCCCTCATTTTGAGCTGAGTTTTCGACGGGTTTGCGGTAACTTTTCCCTGCAATTCGGGGACCCTGTGGTGCTTGCTGAATACACCACAGGGTCGCCGAAATGGGATCGCCAAATCGCACCGAATTGAAGAGAACGAAAAGTCACCGAACGGGCGGTGGCTTTTCGATTCTCTTTGAATAACCCTGTTAGCCAATCCTACTTTAAATTCCTGCCAAGTTTTGCGTGCACATCCAATCCAGATAAGGAACGAAGGCAAGTTAACCCTTTCAACAGCACTGATCTATGTAAAATAAATTATTGGGAAAACCTGTATAATTTACCAAGTTTACTTTACAGTAAACGGGTGGAAACGCCACCATGGATGTGATTCCAACGAGTAGGTTCAATTGCGAGGAAACAGGTGTATCGGAATATTTGATGGAGAGACGACCAGGGGGAATGCTGGGGGATTTGTGTATAAATATACTGATGGGACTCAGAGTCATTATGCATTTGCTCTTTGAGGATGTATCAGCTCACGGTGATTTATGACTTAAATATCTTTTGCTCCTGATTATGTTTTTTCCATAGCGAAACGCGTTGAGCTTTTTCAATGAATTTTTTTTATCAGCATTGAGCAATTTTTTTATGTTGTTTTGTTTAAATAAAATCAATATTTTCACGCCATTTGGAGTTCCTGTTTTCTGCTGGAGAGACCATCGGCCTGGTGTTGGCAGAGGTGGAAGACGTTCCTTAGGAAGAGATCCAACACTGGACGGTGACATTAATATATCATTTTATTGATTTGATTTTACCGTAAGTTTTTTTTCCCCTGCTTACCAAGTGCTGTATATGTTCTGGGTGTTTTATATTCTTGAGTGTACGGTGCATTGACGATGGCCCCTCGGTGCACCGCCATATTTTCTCATCGGAACGCTTACAAGCCAAGCGATTTATAACCTCCGAGGTGTGAAAATATACAAAGTGTGTTCCTGAACTCAAGGTTGTAGTTACTGTAGCAATTTGAACTCTCGACGCCATCTTATTACATAGGTGTATGTTTATCACTGAAAAGAAAAAGAGATGTGAAACCTGACAGATCGAGGGCAAACCTTGAGGTGTCTGCTGGAGAAGAACGTCCGTGGACGATCCGAAGGTCTCCGGGATATTGCGTCTCAGCTAGATGATAATTAATGCGTCTAAGGGAGCTGCGCAAAAGTATTACTAATCAATGTCGCTTTGATATTCGCAAGCGCCACGTACGGAAGGGCCGCTGTACCTCCTCACAGGTTATTTCGCTCGTTTCGATCTCTCAGTGTTTTTCCGCTTCTCTTGTTTCATGTGCTGTTTCGAGAAAGTGCCTATGCAAGCAGGAGAAACACAAAGCAATATGAGAGCCAATGGTTTGGATGATGTTATAGAGAATATTGGAGTATTGATTTGCATGAACCTGGCGAATATATATTCTCTTGCTTTTTCAGCGCGGCGGCCCCATGGCGCTCTAAGGTTGTTTTCGTTGCATGCGTATCGGGATTCGTATTGTTTATTTTCCGTTTTAACACCAGAATAGAGATATCGCCCCGGTCTCTAACCTGACGGCCGTTAACATTTTCTAATGAAGATAAAACGTCACCGGTGACATATGACAGGGTTTACCGGAGCGTCATCGTATAGTCTCATGGACATGAACGCGTGCCCGATGCTGCTCTTTTCTTAGATCCAGCTCAGATGCACCTACAATTTCTGATGTCTCTTAATGTCCATGCTTCTATGGACACCTGTGACCACTAATGATATTCCGGGTCCTCTTACGTCACCTATACGCATCATCTATACTTCCATAACAACAGATACGACATGGGAATGGAGCTACACATGTATTATCGGCTCCTTCTACAATAGGGCTGTCGAACTATGACCCCAGATGTTTCTTAACTACAGCTCCCATGATTCCCTGGCCATCTATTGCATTCGGTGAATTGTAGGCAACATCATCTAGGGGGGCCATGAGTTTGACAGCCCTGCTCTACATCATCATCAAACTGGTACATTTCCTCTCGGGTTGTGCGTGATTGAGGTGCTCCGACTTGACCCATCCAACTTGCCTTATTGACTATTCTTAACCCGATTTTAGGATTTGTCTCGCCGCATGTTTATCCTACGGTCTGCTCTCTGCGTTGACCTATTGACGTGCCGTTTGACCGATCTCCCTTCTGGATCCCTGACCTCTTTGCTGCCTCCTCCGTTATTTTTTAAACTAAAATAATCATTTTACATGTCTTCAAGGCTTCCACCTTCTGCGTTTTACGTCTATATACTCTGACCACTCCAAGGCACTTCTGCACTGGATTTATTTAACTTCTGACTTTTATTGTGGTCTCAGACCCCCCTGACCACGACATGGACAGAAAAACCTACAGGCTGGACGGACAGAATATTAATATTATTGTTGTCGTTATTATTATTATCGTCATCATTTAAGCAGCACGTTTAACATGTTCCACATTGCTGTAAAGTACTGGTTTCTCTGCCTCTATAGTTGTCACTCAGTGGCAGGGGTACGAATCACCCACCTGCCGGGACCTTTGGGAATCTCTGACAACATCAGTGCATGCCCGCCTGCCAGAACCTTTGGTAATCTCTGACGACATCAGTGCATGCCCGCCTGCCGGGACTTTTGGGAATCTCTGATGACATCAGTGCATGTGGGCCTGCTGGAACCTTTGGTAATCTCTGACGACATCAGTGCATGCCCGCCTGCCGGAACCTTTGGGAATCTCTGATGACATCAGTGCATGCCCGCCTGCCGGGACCTTTGGGAATCTCTGATGACATCAGTGCATGCCCACCTGCCAGGACCTTTGGGAATCTCTGATGACATCAGTGCATGCTCACCTGCCGGGACCTTTGGGTATCTCTGACATCAGTGCATGCCCGCCTGCCGGAACCTTTGGGAATCTATGGCGACATCAGTGCATGCCCGCCTGCCGGAACCTTTGGGAATCTATGGCGACATCAGTGCATGCCCGCCTGCTGGAACCTTTGGGAATCTCTGATGACATCATTGCATGCCCGCCTGCTGGAACCTTTGGGAATCTCTGATGACATCAGTGCATCAAAACAAGCACTAGTGGTGTGGCTACCTTAACGCCGCGTCGCAGACTATGCCCTTTAGCACCAGGGGTCTACATGGGGGCTTAAACACTGCGGCACAGGAGATCAAGCCTCGTCTGTGTTCAGGCAGTCTCGCTGCAACCAATGATGACGATCAGCCACAGGAGCGCCAGAAAACCAAGGGTTGTGCTATGCTAAGCCCACCTGCCTCCTGGTGGACCCCGGATCTAAGGGGTTAATTAATTGGTTCTGCGCCAGACTTGGTGTGGACATAGCACTGATCCAGCCAGGCGAAAAGATGGTGCATTTTTATATTTTTCAGTTGAGTATAGGGTATGTATACATCACGCTTCTATTCCACTGCTCTCCCATTCCCTCTACCCCTCTGTAACCTCATCCCAATCCCTCTCCTCCTCCTCCCTGCATCCACAGCCATCTATCCGTCCTTTCAGCTTTAAACAAGGAAAATAGAGGACGCAGGGCTGCGGTTCCAGGGCTACTGAAAGCTGCTGAAGAAATCAGATTAACCCATTGTAGGCAGAAAAGAAGTAAAGAGTTTCGGCTGAGCCTAAATGCTTCTTTTTACCAAGCTGGAGAAAATACAAATATTAGGACACACAGCACAGAACATGTGTTGGTGCTACCGGAGGCACAACTGTTTCTGCAAAAGACATACAACATAACATGCTGTCTACAACCACGCGTTAAAGGAACGGCGATACGGGGCTCAGTGGGGTATTTCTTTTTGTTTTTTTGCAGTTTCTTTATTGGGTTTAATCATCGCTAATCTACGACATGAACTGACAAGACTATTCTAAAACGTATCCACAATTATGTGAGATCTGTTGAGCAATTCTCCGATTCAGCTCTCGGCTATTTTGGAGACACGTTAGTCTCCAAATATCCCAACTTCTCGCCGAATAAAGCCCTCAGTTTTATTAAGTTTGGGACTTTTTTTTGCCTCCGAAAAGGAGATCATTGGCTGAACTCCGGAGAGAGGGAAAGGGGCTCGCTAAGAATTTAAGGTCGGTTCATAGCTCTCGGTGGAATTTTCATTGGAGCCGAGAGGCGCCGTGTTCAATAGCCATTCCCCCCTCCGGGTTATACCCAGGCGAACCATTGTGAATTCCAGAGGAGATCATTCTTCTGCTGTTATCCAATAAATGTCACTGCAAAGCAGAGCTCGGCCTGGCCCGCCGCTCCTGCAGGAGACAAATCTGGATGGTAAATCTCAATGCTTTGCTGAAAAGAGGATCCCAAACCTCTGGACTATATATATAGAAACCATATATATATATGTAATTAAATTCACTTTTAAAAACATACAACGTATTTAATTCTATCAGGGTAATTCAAAGAGATCCGAATTGCTTGAGAAAATCAGCGTTCGGTTACCTTTCTTGGCCATTCGGCTATCCAGAGAGCAAGCAATTCGCCAAATCCTGGCGAATTGCCTGCACATACGGTGCCTGTTCGGTGCCTGTTCGAGGGCAGTGAAATCTCCATAGAGAAGCAATGCTTCGGCTATTCAGAGAACAAAAACCAGCAGTGAAAGGTTCCCGAAATGCCCTGCCATTCGGTTGCTTCATGAGGCAGATTTATTCAGGCGAATCCCATAGGCTTCAATGTTAAAAATATTCCCGTTTTAATTCAATATATAGTAAACCATTCATTATAAAATTCTGCAGTAAAGAGTCTCTTTATTTATAGATTTTTTAGGAGATTTTACAGTTGTGTTCAAAATTATTCAACCCCACTGAAATTGAGTGTTTTGGCCAGTTTGACATTGATTTTGATCATTCAGTCATCTTGCTTACAATTAAATCAAAGAGGCACGTGTAGGTCAGACAAATATAACATAACATTTATAATGAAATAACCACAAATGTCTTTTCTGTGCTCACATCATTATCAGTTTTATTCAACCCCCAAGTGACATTCAATCTTAGTACTTAGTACAACATCCTTTTACAGTTATAGCAGCTTTTAAACGTCAAGCATAGCTTGACACAAGTGTCTTGCAGCGATCTACGGGTATCTTCGCCCATTCGTCATGGGCAAAAGCCTCCAGTTCAGTCACATTTTTAGGCTTGCGCACTGCAACTGCTTTCTTTAAGTCCCACCAGAAGTTCTCAATCGGATTTAAGTCAGGTGACTGCGATGGCCACTCCAAAATGTTCCAGCCTTTAATCTGCAACCATGCTCTAGTGGACTTGGAGTTATGCTTGGGATCATTGTCCTGTTGAAAGGTCCAACGTCTCCCAAGCCTCAGGTTTGTGACGGACTGCATCACATTGTCATCCAATATCTCCTGGTACTGAAGAGAATTCATGGTACCTTGCACACGCTGAAGCTTCCCTGTACCTGCAGAAGCAAAACAGCCCCAAAGCATGATTGACCCCCCGCCATGCTTCACAGTAGGCAAGGTGTTCTTTTCTTCATAGGCCTTGTTCTTCCTCCTCCAAACATAGCGTTGATCCATGGGCCCAAACAGTTCTAATTTTGTTTCATCAGTCCACAGAACACTATCCCAAAACTTCTGTGGTTTATCCACATGACTTTTGGCATACTGCAGTCGACTCTTCTTATTCTTTGGAGACAGCAAGGGGGTGCGCCTGGGAGTTCTGGCATGGAGGCCTTCATTACGCAGTGTGCGCCGTATTGTCTGAGCTGAAACGTCAGTACCCACATCTGACAAATCTTTTCTCAGTTCCTCAGCAGTCACACGGGGACTTTTCTTCACTCTACGCTTCAGGTAGCGCACAGCAGTCAAAGTCAGCACCTTCTTTCTGCCACGGCCAGGTAGCGTTTCAACAGTGCTCTTTGCCTTGAATTTGCGAATGATGCTTCCTATGGTCTCTCTTGGTATGTTTAACATCTTTGCAATCTTCTTATAGCCATTGCCCTTCCTGTGAAGAGTAATCACCTCTTCTCTTGTCTTCCTGGACCATTCTCTTGACTTCACCATGTTTGTAACCACACCAGTAAATGTCTAGAAGGAGCTGAGTATCAGTCATTTTAAAGCTGCCTAATTGGTGCTTATTATGCTTTATTGCTGCTCCGTGACATCCACAGGTGTTTTCAATACCTGATTGAAAACACTTGAATGAACCTCTGTTCTTCAGAGTGGTAGTCTTTAAAGGGTTGAATAATTGTGTCAATGAAGAATTCACAAAAGAAACATTTACTACTGTATTACAAAACCAATTGATGTCATTTTAGTTGCATATGGTTCTTTAAAAAGTCCTTGTAGGATTTCATTCTGAATACAATTACAAATGTACACTAAATTCCCTAAAACCCTTTACAGCATTGGGGGTTGAATAATTTTGAACACAACTATAAACATTTTTACGGATTTTTCTTTATTTTTAAAAAAAGTCCGATTTGTTAATATATTTTTTTTAAGTTTGCTTCTTTTTTCTGTAACAGCCCTTTTTATTATCATTCATTGGATCATATGTAAATTTCAGACATTTTCGCTCAGTAGTTTCTTTGCAAACAGCGTTTCACTTTTCAAACATTCAAGCAAACTGTTTTACTAATTTATTCACTTCATTCGTCTGCGGTGTCGGCTTTTTCCGGCGGCTTCGCTGCGTGTGATCGGCTCCTGCTCGGGTTTTTCCAGCTTTTCGGTGGGTTAATCCAGATGTTTTTGCGGGTTTTCGGCGTGCATTCGCCGGGTTTTGCGGTTAGTTTTCGTTGGGTTTGCGGCAGCCTTTCCCTGCAATTCGGGGACCCTGTGCTGTTTGCTGAATACACCGCAGGGTCGCCGAAATGGGATCGGCAAAACGAACCGAATTGAAGAGAACGAAAGGTTACCGAACGTGCAGTGACTTTTCGATTCTCTTTGAATAACCCTGTGTGTACTGTATATTGTAATACAAAACAATAACGACGTGCAGAGATAACCGAATAAATATCCTTCATCAGGACCACATGGCCAAAATGTACAAAGGGTAAAAGTATATGTTATTGCATACATACTAACATGTGACTATGTATAATTAAATTCACTTTTACAAACGTATAAGCGGGAGATCAGCAACATAAAATAAACCCATTAAGGACATTTCATTTTTTGGAAATAGGGCATTCCCGTCCATGCGAGATGACATCAGTGAGTGGAGCTAGGTCCGGCAGGTGGAGTTGACATCCAAGATGTCAGCTCCCTGCGGGAGAAGTCCGCGATCGGTGGAACTACCACCATGGGCTGCTGACGTCCTTCACATCCCAGCGGAGGAATGCCTGCCCTGCTGGTAGGTGCCGGTACTGAGTAGCGGTGCGTACCGGCAGAAAAAAGCCCTGTGTGTATGTGTCTGAGGGTTAATACGCAGAAGGCTGGGGAACCCCAACATTTTTTAGTCTTTAACATTTACAAAAATAATTAGTTAGTAATTAATTCCGGCGGCTTTACATAGTTACATAGGCTGAAAAAAGACATCTATTGAGTGCGACTCTTCCCACATCACCTACTGCTGTTGATCCAAAAGAAGGCAAAAAACCCAGTCTGAAGCGCACGCCAATATGCAACATCATGGGAAAAAAATCCTTCTTGACCCCACTACTTCACATACTCTGCCACTCACCCTCACCTTAGCGTGTCACCCCTCTCCTCTGAGATTATAAGCTCTTGAGCAGGGTCCTCTCTACTACTGTTCTGTCTGTTTAGCTGTTATGTATATTTGTTATTCTGTCTCACCCATTATACAGCGCTACGGAACTTGTTGGCGCTTTATAAATACCTTTAACTGTAACAGATGGCGTCAGATTTCTCCATGGATTAAGCAGCCATTATTACATATTAAATATTATAACTCCTAATATTCTGTGTCTGCAGGAAGTCATCCAGTCGTTGTTTAAAAGTCTGTACAATCTCTGACCCAACCACCTCAACAGGCAGAGAATTCCACAGCTTTATTGTTCTCATCGTAAAATAACACTTCCTATGCTTTAGGCTGAATTTCCTTTCTTCCAGTCTAAATGGGTGACCTCGTGTCCTGTGTATAGTCCTGTTAATGAATAGGTTATCAGACAATGGTTGATAATGGCCCAGTATAGATTTATATAAAGTTACCAGATCCCCTCTAAGGCCCCGTGTATATTTATATAAAGTTACCAGATCCCCTCTAAGGCCCCGTATATATTTGTATAAAGTTATCAGATCCCCTCTGAGGCCCCGTGTATATTTATATAAAGTTATCAGATCCCCTCTAAGGCCCTGTATATATTTATATAAAGTTATCAGATCCCCTCTAAGGCCCTGTATATATTTATATAAAGTTATCAGATCCCCTCTAAGGCCCTGTATATATTTATATAAAGTTATCAGATCCCCTCTAAGGCCCTGTATATATTTATATAAAGTTATCAGATCCCCTCTGAGGCCCCGTGTATATTTATATAAAGTTATCAGATCCCCTCTAAGGCCCTGTATATATTTATATAAAGTTATCAGATCCCCTCTAAGGCCCTGTATATATTTATATAAAGTTATCAGATCCCCTCTAAGGCCCCGTGTATATTTATATAAAGTTACCAGATCCCCTCTAAGGCCCCGTATATATTTGTATAAAGTTATCAGATCCCCTCTGAGGCCCCGTGTATATTTATATAAAGTTACCAGATCCCCTCTAAGGCCCCGTATATATTTGTATAAAGTTATCAGATCCCCTCTGAGGCCTCGTGTATATTTATATAAAGTTATCAGATCCCCTCTAAGGCCCTGTATATATTTATATAAAGTTATCAGATCCCCTCTAAGGCCCTGTATATATTTATATAAAGTTATCAGATCCCCTCTAAGGTGCCATCTATATTTACAAAGTTATCAGATCCCCTCTAAGGCCCCGTATATATTTATATAAAGTTAAAGTTATCAGATCCCCTCTGAGGCCCCGTGTATATTTATATAAAGTTATCAGATCCCCTCTAAGGCCCTGTATATATTTATATAAAGTTATCAGATCCCCTCTAAGGCCCTGTATATATTTATATAAAGTTATCAGATCCCCTCTAAGGCCCTGTATATATTTATATAAAGTTATCAGATCCCCTCTAAGGTGCCATCTATATTTACAAAGTTATCAGATCCCCTCTAAGGCCCCGTATATATTTATATAAAGTTAAAGTTATCAGATCCCCTCTGAGGCCCCGTGTATATTTATATAAAGTTATCAGATCCCCTCTAAGGCCCTGTATATATTTATATAAAGTTATCAGATCCCCTCTAAGGCCCTGTATATATTTATATAAAGTTATCAGATCCCCTCTAAGGCCCCGTATATATTTATATAAAGTTATCAGATCCCCTCTAAGGCCCTGTATTTATTTATATAAAGTTATCAGATCCCCTCCAAGCCACGTATATACTTATTTAATGTTATCAGATCCCCTCTAAGGCGCCATTTTTCTAAACTAAACAGGTTTAAGTTTGTTAGCCTTTCCTCATAACTTAAACCTTGCATTCCCCTTATTAATTTAGTTACCTGTCTCGGCATTCTTTTGCCCAAAATTTGCCTTTAAAATTGGATTTTTGGGAGGGAAATTGACTACATATAGTCACCTAACCCCCCCCCCTCTCCAAGGGATTGTCAGTTCTCCACTTTCCAAACACTTTCGAGTCTCCCCTTCACTTTTCCCCTTTTCTATCCGTTATTGTTAGTTTTCCTTGTTTTCCTTTACCGTACTTACTTTAGCTCTTCCGTCACAATATATTCCTTGGGTTGCTCTCTTTAACCCTTTTACGCCACGGGGCATACTATGCCGTCCCCGCGGCGGGTGGGACTCAATGACGTGGGGTGGCATAGCACACCACCCTGGCTTCTATGAGCTACGTCAGGCCTGCCCACCAGTTGTTGCGCGGCACACAGGCTGTCCCCCTGCAGCCAATGACGCGCGTCAGCTGCATAGGTGAGCCGGAGGAGGGGCCCGAGCAGCAGCCGGGCGGCGGGGCGTACTAGTATGTTAACGCCCATCCGCCGGACACAACCCACCTGGCGATAAAGAGGTTAAAGGGATACTCTATTAATAAAACAGAGTTCGCTTTTTTGCCCTTAAATATTTGGGCAGATCCTGCTGAAAGGCTCTGCCCAATAATTATTATTTTTTTAGGTGATTTTACTCACCTTTTCTCCCTCGTCGAACGCAGCTCCTCCTCTTCGGCTCTCGGACTCCCGAACCCGGAAGTCCCTGAAGCTTTTCTGTGCACTTTGTGCTTTTATACAAATTGTGTACCGCAAATTGTCCACCGCTACGGACTTGTGCGACATACATACGCAAACTCCGTAGCGCCTGCGCAAAACGATGGATCACCCAGCTTTTCTGTCAGACTGGGGGGTGCTGGGAGGGGATGGGGATAGAAGGGGGGCGGTCACTCCTCACATCCTGACCACTTAAATAAATAATAAAGCGGTCAGGATTAGTAGAGTGTTCCTTTATGATGCGGCGCTAGCAATATTACAACGCGACGCGTTATATACACACTCCAAACACAATATTGACACGCAACATACATATTGTATAAAATATCAATATTAATAATAATTATAATATTCTGGCTTAGAACTTGATTAAAGTGCTGTATTACCTGGACAGTTATCCTACGGGCAGGGTTGTCTTTTCCTCATTTATCATGTACGTCTCATGTTTGTGCTCCCCCATTGCAAAGCGCTATGGAATATGCTGGCGCTATATAAATGCCTGTAACTGTAATATCAGTTATCCACCATGTAAATATGCATGCACACAGTCGTTTTACGGTTTTAGTATATTTCTGACATTTTTTTATTTTTTATTTGTTTGTCTTTTCTATGTCTTACTAGTGTTTTCAAATCATTCTGCAGCATCGTTTGACCTTATTTTTTCCCCTCCGGAACAAACTGATCGATGAATCCTTTTTTTATTTCTCTTCAAAACCGTCTCCGCGCCCAGTATTCCCGTTCCCGTCTCACACGATGCGAAATGAAAACAGAGAATAAAAAAAAAAAAAAAAATAGTAAAAAAAAAATAATCAAGAAGCTGGAGAAATACCGCCAGCTGAAAAAAAATAAAGGAAATAAAAAATAAATAAAAAATAAGATATATAAGAAACAACACCAGCAATGTTAACAATTCAAGACCATTTAAAACGCCTTAAAAATTCAGACGCAAGATAAAAAAAAAAACATGCATAGAAAGGTGTACATAAATTTATACATACGGCGCTCGACTCGAAAGGCGATCGTAAAGACGGAACGCAGAGCGGCGTCAGTTTACAAGAAATGCTAGATAAACAAATCAATATATATAAAAGATATATATTTTAAGCACGATGGGAGACGAGTACTCGTTTGCTAAAATAAGTCCGGCTTTGTTCATCCCTCTATTTTTTTTTTTCGTAAATAAGGTTTTTTTTTTTTTGTTAATCCGTAAAATGTTGTGCCATCTCGATTCAACTTGTTATTTTGATTATCATCCACCTCCTCCTTCCTTTTCTAGCTCACATCTGAGCCTGCCAACTATTCCCGGAAAAAAAAAAACAGTAAAAAAAAAAAAAATCTATGAAGCCTCTCAAGGGTAAAGGTCGTCCCTCTGGTAACAGCTCTGTGATTGGCTGATGCGGTGCAGGGGCTTTCTTTCTGTGGAAGTGCAGAGTGATTAATGAGCCATCTTTGTGAGCACAGAGGCTGCAGACTTTCTACAGCTAGAAAATCCGGTATTTCTACAGAGCCCAGTGAGGAACTTTTTTTTTTTTTTTTTTTTTCTTTTGCTCCCCTGTCCTTTTTTTTCTCTCCTTTTTTTAGTCAGGCAAAACTAATCAAGCCTTTTTTCGTTATTTTACGAAAAGAAGTTTTAAGTGTTATTTTCAGACATTTATTTAGGAGGGTGAGCATTGCCTAGTTGATCCGGTTGAAGACAAAAAAAGGTCATGGGACCATCCGGTTTTAGAGAATAAAGGGTCCTTTAATTTATCTACTGAGGGGAAAAGGTCCCACCTGAAACTATATGTAGAAACATTTTTTTAAAGGGACACTCTAGGCACCACGACCATTTAATGTATTGGGTTGTCCTCCCTCTGACCCCCCCCCCCACAGGACTCTCCGGTTTTAGAGAATAAAGGGTCCTTTAATTTCTCTACTGAAGAGAAAAGGTCCCACCTGAAACTATATGTGGAAACATTTTTTTAAAGACACTCTAGGCACCACGACCATTTAATGTGTTAGGTTGTCCTCCCTCTGACCCCCCCCACGAGACCCTCCGGTTTTAGAGAATAAAGGGTCCTTTAATTTCTCTACTGAGGGGAAAAGGTCCCACCTGAAACCATACGTGGAAACATTTTTTTAAAGACACTCTAGGCACCACAGCCATTTAATGTATTGGATTGTCCTCCCTCTGACCCCCCCCGGACCCACCGGTTTTAGAGAATAAAGGGTCCTTTAATTTCTCTACTGAGGGGAAAAGGTCTCACCTGAAACTATATGTGGAAACATTTTTTTAAAGGGACACTCTAGGCACCACGATCATTTAATGTATTGGGTTGTCCTCCCTCTGACCCCCCCACAGGACTCTCCGGTTTAAGAGAATAAAGGGTCCTTTCCTTTCATTTCTCTACTGAAGAGAAAAGGTCCCACCTGAAACTGTATGTGGAAACATTTTCTTAAAGGGACACCCTAGGCACAACGACCATCTAATGTATTGGGGGTGTCCTCCCTCTGACCCTCCCCATGGGATTTTCTTGCTTTAGATAAAAAAAACGGTCCTTCTATTTCTCTACTGAAGGGGAATAGGTCCCACCTAAAGAATGAATCATGGCAACATTTTCATAAAGAGACACTCTAGGCACCATGACCTTTTAATGTATTGGGGTGTCCTCTCACTGACCCCAATGGGACTCTCTTGTTTTAGAAAAAAAGGATCTTTTAATTTGTCTACTGAAGGGTTCCACCTGAAGACGGAATCATGGCAACATTTTCTCATATGGACTCTCTAGGCACTACGACCATTTAATGTATGGGGATGTCCTCCCTTTGCCCCATGGGACTCTCATGTGTTAGAGGGAAAAAAACGGTCCATTAATTTCTACTCCTATTCTACTGAAGGGAAAATTCACCTGAAAAAATAAATGTGGCAACATTTTCTTGAAAGGACACTCTAGGCACCATGACCCTTTAATGTATTGGAGTATCCTCCTTTTGGCCGCATAGGACTCTCTTGATTTAGAGAAAACAGGATCCTTTAATTTCTCTTCTGAAGGGTTCCGCCTGAAGAAGGAAACTTGGCAACATTTTCTTAAAGGTACACTCCAGGCACCTCAACCATTTAACATATTGGGATGTCCTCCTTCTGATACCCATGGGACTCTCTTCTTTTAGAGAAAAAAGGGTCCTTTAATTTCTCTACTGAAGGTAAAAGATTCTGACTGAATAAGAAATCATGACAACAGGGACACTCTAGGCACAACAGACACTTCTAATCCCCATCTGCTGATCAGCCTTCCTGGTTTTAGGTCAGGAATGTACTGCTCTGTATACCCCCTCTTCCCCCCTGTTATACCCTAGATCAGCGGTGGGCACTTACAGCCCTCCAGATGTTTTGAAAGTACATTTCCCGTGATGCTCGGCTGCTCATTAGGTTTGTAGAGCCTCAAGGGAAATGTAGTTTCAAAACATCTAGGCCCACCCCTGCCCTAGATCATTCCTGTAAGTGAAAGGAGCAGTGTGTCACATACCTCTGGCGCCCAGCAGCCTCCTGCACGTTGCTTGCTTGCAGAATGCCGGATAAAATGCACGCCGGCGCCAATCACATGACAACTGGAGGGGTGGGGCTCATTGGGAAAGCGCACGATCTGGTATATAAGCCGTTCAGTTAGCCCAGACCAGCGCTGTTGTGTTCTCACACTCCCACAGTGCTCCCAAGTGTTTCTGATTGAATATTGATTTGTGCTTTGACCTTTGGCTTTGGAAAATGATTACTCTTGTGTATAGACCTCTGGCTTTGGAAAACGATTACTCTTGTGTATAGACCTCTGGCTTTGGTAAACGATTACTCTTGTGTATAGACCTATGGCTTTGGAAAACGATTAATCTTGTGTATAGACCTCTGGCTTTGGTAAACGATTAGTCTAGTGTATAGACCTCTGGCTTTGGAAATCGATTACTCTTGTGTTTAGACATTTTGCTCTGGTGATCTACTACTACAGTGTATTGTCCGTTGTCTCTGTATTATTGTGTATAGAAACATAGAAACATAGAAAAATGTCGGCAGATAAGAACCTTTCGGCCCATCTAGTCTGCCCAATTACATGGATACTTTACCTGGATTTATCTTTTGTTTAGGATAGCCTTATGCCTATCCCATGCCTGCTTAAATTCAATTACTGTTTTGGCCTCTACCACTTCAACTGGAAGGCTGTTCCATGTATCCACCACCCGCTCAGTAAAATAATGCTTCCTGATGTTACTTTTAAACCTTTGCCCCTCTAATCTAAGACTATGTCCTCTTGTTTTGCTACTTTGTTTCCTTTTAAATATACTCCCTTCCTCTACCTTGTGGATTCCCTTTACGTATTTAAATGTTTCTATCATATCTCCTCTGTCTCGTCTTTTTTCCAAGCTGTACATGTTAAGATCATTAAGCCTTTCCTGGTAACTTTTCTCCTTCAAGCCGTACACCATTTTAGTAGCCCTTCTCTGAACTCTCTCTAAGATGTCTATATCCTTCTGGAGATACGGTCTCCAGTACTGCACACAGTACTCCAAGCGAGGTCTCACCAGTGCTCTGTACAGTGGCATGAGCACTTCCCTTTTCCTACTGCTAATACCTCTCCCTACACAACCAAGCATTCTGCTAGCATTTCCTGCTGCTCTATTACATTGACTTCTTACCTTTAGATCCTCTGCAATAATAACCCCTAAATCCCTTTCCTCAGATGTTGAGGTTAGGACTGTATCAAATATTCTATATCAGCCCTTGGGTTTTTACGTCCCAGGTGCATTATCTTGCACTTATCCACGTTAAAACTCAATTGCCACAGCTCCGACCATTTTTTTAGTTTACCTAAATCATTTGTCATTTGGCTGATCCCTCCAGGAACGTCAACCCTGTTGCAAATCTTTGTGTCATCAGCAAAAAGACATACTTTTCCATTAATACCTTCTGCAATATCACTAATAAAAATATTAAATAGAATGGGTCCAAGTACTGACCCCTGAGGAACCCCACTGGTAACAAGACCTTGCGCCGAATAAACTCCATTTACCACAACCCTCTGTTACCTGTCACTCAGCCACTGCCTAATCCATTCAACAATATTGGAATCCAAGCTCAAAGATTGCAATTTATTGATAAGCCTTCTATGCGGAACAGTATCAAAAGCCTTACTGAAATCTAAATAAGCAATGTCTACTGCACCACCTGTGTCTATTATTTTTGTTACCCAATCAAAAAAATCAATAAGATTAGTTTGGCATGATCTCCCTGAGGTAAACCCATGTTGTTTCTGATCCTGTAATCTATGTGTTTTTAGATGGTCAACAATCCTTTCCTTTAACATGGTTTCCATTAATTTCCCCACTACTGACGTAAGACTAACTGGCCTATAGTTCCCAGATTCCTCCCTACTACCCTTCTTGTGAATGGGCACAACATTTGCTAATTTCCAGTCTTCTGGGACGACTCCCGTTAGCAAGGATTGGTTAAATAAATCTGTTAACGGTTTTGCTATTACATCACTGAGCTCTTTTAATAATTTAGGGTGGATCCCATCAGGCCCCATTGACTTATTTGTCTTTACTTTAGACAGCTGCTGTAGACACCTCCTCCTCTGTAAACTGATATGATTGTCTCGTTAGTGTTTCCTCCTAACTGAGGTCCCTTTCCTTCCTTTTCTTCTGGCAAAGACTGAACAAAAATATTCATTGAGGCAGTCAGCGAGACTTTTATCCTCTTCTACATACCTTCCTTCTTTGTTTTTAATCTAACTAATCTTGTTTTATTTTCTTTTTCGTTTATGTATCAAAAATGTTTTGTCCCCTTTTTTACTGACTGAGCTATTTTCTCTTCTGCGTGTACTTTGGAAGCTCTTATAAATTGCTTTGCCTCTTTCTGCCTAATCTTATAGGTTTGCCTATCTTCTTCACTCTGAGTTGTTTTATAATTATTGAATGCTGTCTTTTTGTTCTTCACTATTTTGGCCACTTCTGCAGAGTACCACAGTGGTTTCTTCCCTTTTTTGTTTTTGCTAACAAGTCGAATGCAATTTCCTGTGGCCTTCAATAATGCTTCCTTTAAATAATCCCATTTCTCCTGGACTCCCTTTAAACTCCTCCAGTCTGATAATGACTCTGTGACAGGAAGCAGGGTATGGTCCTGAATGGGCGATATGTGAGACCAGACCTTGTGCACTGTGTTTAAAAATAACCCCAGGGAGATGGTTAAAATATATTTTGTGTTTCGCTGGTGCAATGGAGAGCGTCCAGTAAAATGTGTTATGGGTCCCTGGGGTCGGGATAGTGGAGAGAAGGGCGGGCCAATATCCCAGCAGCCCGGCTCACTAGCCAGGCCAGGTTTTGGAGAATAAAGCCAACGATGGCATACAGGTGTGGTCCAATTTAGTTGGGCTTTATTAAGGGAAGGTTTTCTTTTGTAGCTGAGGAGTGTGGGTGTCTGTCCTTCCAGGAGAGAGAGCTGGAGAGACAGGGAAAAAGAACCAAGTATTCCTCTGTTGCTGAAAGAAATGTTTGCTGTGATCCACTGATTCTCCCACTGATTGCCTGTGAAAGGTGGAGGTAAATAAAAGTCTTGCTTAAGAAAAAAAAAAAGACTGTGGCTCTGCATATTTATGTTGCCCTAGAAGACGTGGTTAAAACTGGACTGTGTCACATATGGTGCCCTGTGTGAGGATAACCACACCAAGTCTGAGGGCAATATAAACCACGAGCAGCATGGACGACGTCGTAAAAGCCCTGGTTCAGTCTACTGCGGCACAGCAGGAGGCAAACAGGAGAACTGCTGAGACCCAGGAAACCCTGCAGCGACTAATTTTGGCCCAGGCGGAGAATGCTTTGGCTATGGCTAGAGCTCAGAAGGAAAGCACAGAGGTCCTAGTGCGACAGCTTATGACATCCCAAGTGGAGGCGATCGGCATGGTCCAGGAGGAACAGCGAACTACCACCAGTACTCTACGCAAGGAGATTCGTGCCATATCAGACAAACTGGAGTCTGATTCTGCAAATGGCTACCAGGGTACCAAGGTGATCCGGGCCAGCCATTACCTGCAAAAAATGACCGCAGCAGATGATGTGGAGGCGTACCTGTTGGCCTTTGAGCGAACTGCAGCAAGGGAAGAATGGCCGGCGGCTGAGTGGGCGAGCATACTTGCCCCTTTTTTGAGTGGGGAACCTCAGAAGGCCTACTACGATCTGGAGCCAACCCAGGCCAGTGATTATGTGAAATTAAAAACAGAGATCATGGCGCGCCTGGGGGTGACCACCGCAGTGCGGGCGCAAAGATTCCAATCCTGGGCGTACTCTTCTAACAAGGCTGCACGCTCCCAGATGTTTGACTTGATTCATCTTGCCAGGAAGTGGCTACAGCCGGAAATCAACTCCGCTACTAAAATAGTGGAGACCCTAGTTATGGATCGCTATCAGCGTGGATTACCTGCTTCTCTGCGCCGCTGGGTAAACCAAGGAGACCCCCAAACCGCAGACCAGTTGATCACCTTGGTAGAAAGATTTATAGCTTCGGGAGAAGCTGTGCAACCGCCTTCAGCGACTCAGTCCCGCAGCCCTAAATCCCAGAACGCCACACGAACTGGTAAGACTGTTCAGCGGGTGCGGGGTGTAGAAGAGCAAGGACATGCAGAAAACCCTCTGACATGTTTCCCGGGGTACAGGGAGTACCTAATATAATCCTATAATCCGGTGCTTTAAATGCCATGCGTAGTGGGCCACATAGCCAGAGACTGTATGAACGATGAGCCCATGGACTATAATGAAGCACATTCACTGTACTCTGGGTATGACATTGCTGGTAAAGTTGATAATCCGCATTGGTGTACCGTGAAGGTTAATGGCAGACGGTGTAACGCCTTGCTGGATTCGGGGAGTATGGTCACCCTGGTGACTAAAGCCATTCTATCTAAGGTGGTGTTTAACCATGTGAAAAAACTTGGGGTCGTCTGTGTGCATGGAGACAAACGAGAGTACCCCACTACTGAAGTGGATATCGAAACCCAGTGTGGTACCCTGAAGTATTGTGTGGGGGTGGTACCAAACTTGGCCCATGATGTTGTGATTGGGAGAGATTTTCCATACTTCTTGGAACTATGGGAACTCCCTGAACTGAGGCAAATCAAGAGGGCTATGTCTTTCCTTTTTCTGATGTTGATCTAGATGATGAGTTCAACGAAACGACCTGTGGTCCTATGCCAGTATTAGTGGGCACCCAACCGCCTCAGAGTAATGAGCCAGGTGCTAACTCTGACCAGGCGGAGTTATTGGGTTTAGCGGGTGGCCCGGTAAACTTTAAAGGGGCCCAATGGGAGGACCCCACCCTAGGGGCAGTGAGAAATGATATCCAGGTTGTGGATGGAAATGTGACCCAGCCTGGGAGGTTGTTGCTGTACCCCCACTTTGAAATGTCTGACAATCTGTTGTATCGTGTGGAAAAGAAAGGGACGGACATTGTCAAACAGTTATTGGTACCGCAAAACTTTAGGAATACGGTGTTAAACCTTGCCCATAACCATATCCTGGGGGGACATTTAGGAATCGATAAAACAAAGGAGAGGATCCTCAGGAGGTTCTATTGGCCAGGGGTGTTTGCTGCCATCAATAGATATTGTACTTCTTGCCCTAAATGTCAGCTTACTGCACCGGCTCCAGGATTCCGGAGCCCGTTAGTGCCCTTGCCCATACTCGATGTCCCGTTCGAAAGGATTGCTATGGACCTGGTGGGTCCCCTGGTTAAATCTGCGAGGGGGCACCAGTACATACTCGTTGTCCTCGATTATGCAACACGCTACCCTGAAGCGATTCCCCTCCGCAATGGCACTGCCAAGTCCATAGCAAAAGAACTCATGCTGATGTTTAGCAGGGTGGGAATACCAAAAGAGGTCCTAACAGACCAGGGGACTCCATTCATGTCCAGGGTTATGAAAGAGTTGTGTAAATTGCTAGGCATCAAGCAGCTAAAAACCTCAGTATATCACCCGCAAACCGATGGCTTAGTAGAGCGGTTTAACAAAACGCTTAAGAGTATGCTAAGGAAGGCTATTGATAAAGATGGCAGGAATTGGGACCTTCTTTTGCCCTACTTAATGTTCTCCATCCGAGAGGTCCCTCAGGCCTCTACAGGTTTTCCCCGTTTGAGCTGTTATATGGCCGGCATCCCAGGGGACTGCTGGATGTCGTTAAGGAGACATGGGAACAGGAAACGACACCCTACCATAGTGTCGTGGAGCACATATCCCAAATGCAGGACCGCATGGAGGCGGTCATGCCCCTCGTTAGAGACTATATGAGGAAAGCCCAGGAGGCCCAAAGGTATAGCTACAATAAGAATGCCCGGGTCAGAGTGTTTCAACCGGGAGATAGGGTATTGGTTCTAGTCCCCACGGTGGAAAATAAATTTTTGGCTACCTGGCAGGGTCCCTATGAGGTGATGGGAAAAATAGGAGAGGTAAATTATAAGGTAAGCCAGCCGGGAAGGAGGAAACCTGAGCAAACCTACCATATAAACCTGTTAAAGCCATGGAAGGATAGAGAGGTCTTAGTGGCCCTGAAGCCTACGGACCTCCCTATCACGGACCCCGAGGTAAACATCTCTGACACCCTCTCTGTACACCAGAAAGCGGAGGTTAAGGTGTTTCTTAGGCAAAACAGAGAAGTGTTCTCAGCGATACCGGGGAGGACACAAATAATCAGACATGACATAATAACCGAGCCAGGGAAAAAGGTCTGTCTGAAGCCGTACAGAGTACCTGAGGCCCGTAGGCAAGCTATAAAGACTGAAGTAGAGAAAATGCTAAAACTTGGGGTGATTGAGGAATCGCACAGTGAGTGGAACAGTCCCATTGTGCTTGTCCCTAAACCGGATGGGTCCATTAGATTTTGTAATGACTTCCGTAAATTGAATTGCATTTCTAAATTTGACACCTACCCCATGCCTAGGGTTGACGAGCTGATTGAGAGGCTTGGGAAAGCACGCTATCTCACAACCCTTGATCTGACTAAGGGGTATTGGCAGGTGCCACTCACTGACCAAGCGAGGGAGAAAACGGCCTTTTCAACCCCAGATGGCTTGTTCCAATACACAGTGTTGCCATTTGGTTTGCACGGGGCCCCTGCCACGTTCCAGAGGATGATGGATAGGATTTTACAACCCCACGCTCAATATGCGGCGGCATACTTGGATGATGTGGTTATATATAGTCCAGATTGGGAATCGCACCTTCCTAAAGTTCAGCGGGTGCTCACTGCAATTCGGTCTGCGGGCCTAGTGGCCAACCCCACAAAAAGTACCATTGGGCTAGCGGAAGCCAAGTACTTAGGCTACACTATTGGCAAAGGTTTGGTCAAGCCTCAGACAACGAAGGTTGAGGCTATACAGAGTTGGCCACAACCTTTGACAAAAAAACAGGTGAGGGCTTTTCTCGGGTTAACTGGATACTATAGGCGGTTCATCCCGAATTTTGCTGCGATAGCCGCTCCCCTCACTGATCTCACAAAGGCGAGATCCCCTGTGATGGTGAAGTGGTCTCCCGAAGCCGAGAAGGCTTTTATAGGTCTGAAGGAGGCCCTGTGTGTATATCCCGTTTTGGTGTCCCCTGATTTTGCGAAGGACTTCATAGTCCAGACTGATGCCTCTGAGGCTGGTTTGGGGCCGTCCTCTCCCAGGAGTGTCAGGGAGAGGAACACCCTGTTCTTTTTCTCAGCAGGAAGCTGTTGCCGCGGGAAAAGAACTATTCTGTTGTGGAGAAGGAATGCCTTGCCATCAAATGGGCATTGGAAACCCTTAGGTATTATCTATTGGGTAGGAGATTCAGGCTGATAACTGACCACGCTCCTCTCATATGGATGTATCGCAATAAGGAGACTAATGCGAGGGTCACGAGGTGGTTCCTTAGCCTACAGCCATTTAGTTTTTCGGTGGAGCACAGGGCCGGTCTTCTACAGGGAAATGTCGACGGGCTGTCTCGGGTGCATTCGCTGATGTCCGTGGTCGCTCGTCCGATGGTCTTGAGCTGGGGGAGGGTGTGTGACAGGAAGCAGGGTATGGTCCTGAATGGGCGATATGTGAGACCAGACCTTGTGCACTGTGTTTAAAAATAACCCCAGGGAGATGGTTTAAATATATTTTGTGTTTCGCTGGTGCAATGGAGAGCGTCCAGTAAAATGTGTTATGGGTCCCTGGGGTCGGGATAGTGGAGAGAAGGGCGGGCCAATATCCCAGCAGCCCGGCTCACTAGCCAGGCCAGGTTTTGGAGAATAAAGCCAACGATGGCATACAGGTGTGGTCCAATTTAGTTGGGCTTTATTAAGGGAAGGTTTTCTTTTGTAGCTGAGGAGTGTGGGTGTCTGTCCTTCCAGGAGAGAGAGCTGGAGAGACAGGGAAAAAGAACCAAGTTATTCCTCTGTTGCTGAAAGAAATGTTTGCTGTGATCCACTGATTCTCCCACTGATTGCCTGTGAAAGGTGGAGGTAAATAAAAGTCTTGCTTAAGAAAAAAAAAAAGACTGTGGCTCTGCATATTTATGTTGCCCTAGAAGACGTGGTTAAAACTGGACTGTGTCACAACTCCTTCACACAAAGTCTCATTTTAGAAAAATCAGTTTTTTTAAAGTCTAAAACTTTTGTTTTTGTGTGGTGCGGCTCCATCCCTGTTCTTATATTAAACCATACTGACTGGTGATCACTAGATCCCAAATTTTCACCTACAACAACGTCCGATACCAAACCTCCATTTGTGAGTATTAAATCCAATATGGCCTCTTTACGGGTCGGCTCCTCAACTACTTGTGTTAGAGATAATCCCAGTAGGGAGTTTAGAATATTTGTACTCCTGGTGCACCCAGCTGTTTTGGTTTTCCAGTTCACATCAGGAAGATTAAAGTCCCCCATGATAATAACTTCCCCCTTCATTGCCATTTTGGCTATTTCCTCAAGCAGCAGATTATATAGCTCTTCTACTTGTCCAGGGGGTATACATATATCTGACATCTGATTGCAACTATATATACGCTTTATTCTTGCCTCAGTCCGTTCTCTTACTTAGTCGCTATAACCCAACCACTATAAGGATCGGAAGATTAGGGCAACCCTGTGTACCTGCATCTTATACCTATATCCGTAGGGAATCCGTGACACTGTGGCACTCTCTGATTCTAGAATGAAAGAATTTTTGTTCTTACCAACACAAGTATGTTTATGGGATTGACCAGTACTAGAAGGAAAGCTCTGGTTTACTTATTTTTCTCAAGGAAAAGAGTTTTGGCACTCACATATTTCATAGGGATACATTCTAGTACTCTAGTCTAGTTCGTATCCTAGAAGAAAATGTTTCTGACATTCGTCTGTTCTAACTGGAAATTCAGAGAGTTAGCAAATCAGGTCAAGCTATGCGAGCCCCTTCCTTGCACACCAACCACCCACCGGTGCTATCCCACTAGGCACCGATCACTGAACCACCCCCATAACAACAGGGCTTAGGGAATAACCTCTTAAGATATTGTTTTGTGGACTGTCTCTTTGTTCTTTCAAACGTTTTGTACATTTGAAATGTCTAGAAAAAAGGGGATTACGTTTGTAGAAGAAACAAGGAGCTCCATTATGAGGTTGCTTACCTCATCTTGCTATCAGTACCAGAAAGTCATCACTCATTTTAAATTCCCACCAGTATCACTTGTGAAGTGTTGGCCATTTTCCACTTAGAGACTGTTAGAAGTAGAATGTGCACAATATGTGATGTGTACGTGCCGTAGCCAACATAGAGGTTGTTGTATATCATCTCATTTACCCCTTGACTTGTAATGTCAAGTTATTAGGTCAGTTTTTTCACATGAGGTGGACACTTCAGAATACCACTCAAGGATGATATGGCCTGATTCAAGGGGACCCTGTTCCCAAGTGAACTTGCAATCTGTATAAGGTGAGAATTTTGCACGTACTATGAGGTAGGCACATCCATGTTGTCAGGTGTCTTGCCCAAGGACATTTTCTGGTGGGATCTGAGTCTGCTTTCCTTGATTGTAGAGTAATGTGCCGGTGTGGTTGAATCTACTTCTCGGTGGTTGCAGAGTTGAGACTTGCTTCTCCACGGTTGTAGAGGAGGGAGGTGCTCATCAGGCATTCTGATCTGGATTTCAACGTGCTTCTCCATGTTACCCCTTGACTTGTAATGTCAAGTTATTAGATCAGTTTTTTCACATGGGGTGAAGACTTTAGAATACCAGTAATGGATGATATAGCCTGATTCAAGGGGACCCTGTTCCCAAGGGAACTTGCAATCTGTATGAGGCGAGAATTTTACATGTATTATGACGTAGGCACATCCATATTGTTAGTTGTCTTGCCCAAGGACATTTTCTGGTGGGATCTGAGTCTGCTTTCCTTGATTGTAGAGTAATGACATGGTGGTGTGGTTGAATCTACTTCTCCGTGGTTGCAGAGTCGAGACTTGCATCTCCACGGTTGTAGAGGAGGGATGTGCTCATCAGGCATTCTGATCTGGATTTCAACGTGCTTCTCCATGGCTGAAGAGCAGAGATGTCACCAATTGGCTATGATATTGTCTGATGGGAAAGTTTGTACTGTTAGGTGTTTTGCCCAAGGATACTTACTGGGACTTTGCTCTGGCCAAGATTCGACTCTGGGTCTCCATGGTTGTAAAGCAATGATGTTCCCTCTTCTCCATACAGCCGGTAAAAGTTGAGCAATAGCAAGTACCGCATTTTACACAATCTCTTTTACTTGACTCGGTATAGACCCTGATTCTGGTACCAAGAAGATCACAACTATTACAATGTTGTAAATTATTTTTAATGACAATTTTCTGATTTTAAGCATTTTTTTAAAAAAAAAGTCTGCAGGTTTTACACAATAGAGTGTTGCAAAGCTTTATTAAAGTGATCCTTTCATGTCCAACACAAGTTGGGCTCATTTGTTCGGGAATCGCTATATACAGCGGCGTAGCGTGGGTTGTCAGCGCCCGGGGCAAGGCAAGAATTGTGCGCCCCCCCCAATCTGTGGACACGGTAACACACCATGATTCCCTGACACCAGTAGAGTATTGACCCCCGTTACCCCACAAGCACATGTATTGTATATTATTAACAAAATACTGATATAATAAAAAAATAAGCACACATGCCCCCCTCGCTACGCCACTGCTACCAGTCACCCTGTCCAAGTATACCCTATCATAGTTCCACTCTCATACTATACCCAGTCACTCTCTCCCAGTACCCCAATCACCCTCTCCCTCCAAGTACCCCCAGTCACTCTCAGTACCCCCACTTTCTCTCAATACCCCAGTCACTCTCCAAGTACCCCCACTTTTCCCAGTACCCCCAGTCTCTCTCTCCCAAAGTACCCTAGTCACTCTCTCTCTCCCAGTACCCCCAGTTTCTCCCCCCAGTACCCCAGTCACTCTCTCCAAGTCCCCCCACTTTTCCCAGTACCCCAGTTACTCCCCCCCAGTACCCCGTCACACTCTCCCAGTAACCCAAGTCACTCTCTCCCAGTACCTTCAGTAACTCACTCTCTCCGAGTACCCCCGGTCACTCTCTCTCTCTCTTTTTCTCCCCAAGTACCCCATCATTCTCACAGTACCCCCAGTCACTCTCTCTTTTTCTCTCCAAGTACCCCCTCTTTCTCACAGTACCCCCAGTCACTCTGTCTTTTTCTCTCCAAGTACCCCCTCTTTCTCACAGTACCCCCAGTCACTCTCTTTTTCTCTCCAAGTACCCCCTCTTTCTCACAGTACCCCCAGTCACTCTCTCTTTTTCTCTCCAAGTACCCCCTCTTTCTCACAGTACCCCAGTCACTCTCTCTTTTTCTCTCCAAGTACCCCCTCTTTCTCACAGTACCCCCAGTCACTCTCTCTCTCTATTGAATATCACCAATCACTATCTACCAGTATACCCAGTCATTCTCTCTCTGAACCTCCAGTGAACCTCTCTCCCTGTACCCCCTAACTGTGTGTTGGTCACGCTGCTTTGGTGTCATACAGTGTCACCTACCTGCGTGGAGTTGCTGGTGGTCTGGGGGAGCTGTCCAGGAGGCTTAGTGGAGACCGGATTTTAAATGTACTGCAGGGCAGGCGCCTCCCTCCCTCCTTCCTGTTCAATGGCTGCAGGGCTGCCAGCGGCAGGGGGCTGGCACAGGGCTTCAAGGGGGGCTGACAAGCATGGTACAGGGTGTTCCACTGAATAATGCTGCGCTGCTTCATGTGACTCATGTCAGCGTTAAGGAGGAGTCAGGACAGGACCAGAATTCTGAATGCTAGGTCACCGCCGGTGTGGCAAAACTGGCCAACACCTTGCTGATTCCTGCTGGAAAATATTAGTGGTTCAAATTTCTTTTGAAATTTTGCGCCCCCTAAGAAAATTGCGCCCGGGGCGACCGCCCCCGAGGCACCCCCCACACTACGCCACTGGCTATATATATGTGTTATGAAGGGTTGCCAGATCGGCTATGTTTTCCTTGACACATATAACTATTTCATTCAGAGGCGAGCAAAGGGAAAAGTGATGCCCTGCAACATGTATAAATCAAGACAGGTGACCTGGGATTCCTTTTTTATTTCTTTTCTGCTGCATTTGGATTCTACATGCTGCAGGGCGGCATTTTTTATCATGCGCTGCCCATCAGATTGAATAAATTATATGTGTCCAGGAAAACATGGCCGATCCGGCAACCATAGAAAAAAGCGAGTTATTTGCTGTCAAAGCTTTCCTTCAGATGACTGATTAAGAAGTCAGTGCGCCGACATCACCGTTGTGGCCTAGTCATGATGGCTCCCATCTAGCTCCACCCACAGAGGGTGAAACATGGCGGCGCCCATTGCTGGACTGAGGTGAGTATAAAATACGAAATCTGACATACCGCATTGCTGTTTAATGCCCATCCGTTCCATGATGGGACATCACAGACAAGGGGCGCGGGTATAGTAGAGTAGCTCTCATCCAGGCGTCGACTTATATTATTTTTCTTTAAGTCTTCAATCGAGAGAATTGAAAAAAATTATTTCTTCTAGAGACGTATTACACGTGTCTAAAAAAGACTTTAATATTTCATTTTATTCGCCACAAACGGTAATTCTGTAACTTGACGTAACTCAGGGATTGGACTATTATTACCATATTTTACCATGTTTCTTTATTTTATTTATTATTATTATTACATAAAATCCGTGTCCCTGTAACTCCGTTCACTAACAAGTTAGAATAAAGCACACAGAGACGCGGCTCTGTACGGATGAGCGTACTCATTAGGGTTTTCCGGCCGAGCAAGTTGCTATTTATACACAACATTTCTCTTTAAGCCGCATCGGCTCCGCGGCCCTTTGCATGCTTTATGCTTCCTTGTCAACTCCCTTTTGAAGCCCGTAGCTTTAATCCACAAACTGTTTGCGACGCTGCTAAAATCTCCATCTAAAAACAGGGAACTTGCCAGAAAGGAATATCTGCGCTCTCTGTTTCTTTTCAAGATTTTTTTTTTTCTTTTTTTTCTTTTTTTTTCCGCTTTCTGTTGAAAAGTCTGCTTGAAGATTGAATGGAAATGTCATATTTTTAACAGAGGAACCGGTCATAGCAAGCAAGCCTGGCAAATCCTTACGTTCTACCGTAAATAGAAGAAATATGTCATAACTAGGCTTGTGCACCGATTTTTTTTTCGGTTCGATTCGGTTCGATTTTTCGGATTTTTAAACTTTTCGATTCGGCTCGTTTCGACCGATTTCTGTTTCGATTCGGTTCGGCTCGATTCGTTTTTCGTGTACTTTTTTTTTGGAATATCGACCATTTTTCGTATTTTCGCGTCACTTTGCTCGTTTTTTGTATCGACTTTTCGTAAGTTTGGAAATTTTCGTTTTTTCGGAAACTCTGTTTTCCTCGTTTCAAAGCAATAAATTTTGATTTGACACATTTCAAGTCCATTCGAAAATTCCGAAAATATTTCGTTTCGGCTCGGAAAACTTTTCGGATCTGCCATTTTCAGATCTAAAAATTTTCGGAAATTCGGCCGCATCCGAAAACACGAATCGGGAAATTTCGTGAAAATTCCGAAATTCCGAAACCCGAAACGCACATCCCTAGTCATAAGGGGCAGCGACGATGAACCTTGGCACCCCAGATGTTTCTGTACTACATGTTCCATGATGCTCAGCCAACAATCTGTGACTAAGCATGATGGGATATGTAGTCCAGAAACATCTGGGGCGCCAAGGTTCACCGTCACCGATATAGCGGATATTAAGTGGCCACTTTATAGGGCCTGATTCGAGGGGACCCTGTTCCCAAGGGAACTTGCAATCTGTATGAGGTGAGAATTTTGCACGTATTATGACGTAGGCACATCCATATTGTTAGGTGTCTTGCCCAAGGACATTTTCTGGTGGGATTTGAGTCTGTTTTCCTTGATTGTAGAGCAATGACATGGTGGTGTGGAAAAGATAAAAGACAGGATGGATCCATGCTTTCATGGCGTTTACGACAAATTCTGACCATACCATCTGAATGTCGCATCTGAAATCGAGACTCATCAGACCAGGCAGCGTTTTTCCAATCTTCCATTGTCCAGTTTTGGTGCCTGTGCCAATTGTAGCCTCAGTTTCCTGTTCTTAGCTGACAGGAGTGGCACCCGGTGTGGTCTGCTGCTGCTGTAGCCCATCTGCTTCAAGGCCCGACGTGTTGTGCGTTCAGAGATGGTATTCTGCAGACCTTCATTGTAACAAGTGGTTGTTTGAGTTTCTATTGCCTTTCTATCATCTCGATCCAGTCTGCCCATTCTCCTCTGACATTAACAAGGCATTTTCGTCCACACAGCTGCTGCTTACTGGATATTTTCTCCTTTTCGGTCCATTCTCTGTAAACCCTAGAGATGGTTGTGCATGAAAATCGCAGTAGATCAGCAGTTTGTGAAATACTCAGACCGGCCTGTCTGGCACCAAAAACCACCCCACGATCAAAGTCACTTAAATCCCCTTTCTTCCCTATTCTGATGCTCGGTTTGGACTTCAGCAAGTCGTCTTCACCGCGTCTAGATGCCTAAAAGCATTGAGTTGCTGCCGTGGGATTGGCTGATTGGTAGAGATGTGCATTCTTTTCGGAAAAATTCAGAATTTGGAACAAAATTTTACAATTTGTAGTTCGGAAGTACTTTGGAGTAACGGATCGATACGAATTCGAAACGAAACGAAACGGTATATAACGAATATATTTTGTTTTACACTGTGTCATCATCATAAAAGAAAAATTTAAATAACTGATATCAACTATTAAATTTGAAATGAACTATCAAATTGATATCAACTATCGAATTGATCTTAATTTACAATACAAGTAATAGTCAGCAAAGGAATTTAAGGAACAAATTAATTTAGTTTCACTGTTTAATTTGACTCAAATACTAAATCTGTGACACAGCTTAAAATTTAACCCTAGCTTTTCTTTTAACAGCAAAATTTGATTAATTGGGGTTTTATTTAGAGATCCAAAATTCGAATTGATATCAACTATCGAATTGATATATGAAATTCAAATCGATTCGAAATTTCACATCGATTTGAAATTTCAAATCGATCCAAAACGAAATGAAATACGAAACGAAATTAGTTTAAAATTAGTTTAAAAACGTAACGATACTAAACTAAACAAATTTTTCAGCCATGCACATCCCTACTGATTGGCTGATTAGCGATTTGTGTTAACAAGCAATTGAACAGGAGTACCTAATAAAATGACCGATGAGTATATATACAGTGGCAAGAAAAAGGATGTGAACCCTTTGGGATTACGTGGAGTTTTGCATGAATTGGTCATAAAATGTGCTCTGATCTTCATCAAAGTCACAACAATTTGAAAAACACAGTCTGCTTAAAATAATACAACACAAACATTATATGTTTTCATGTGTTTATTGAACATAACATGTAAACATTCACAGTGCAGGGTGGAAAAAGTATGTGAATCTTTGGACTTAATAACGGTTGACCCTCCTTTGGCAGCAATAACCTCAACCAAACGTTTCCTGTAGTTGCAGATCAGACCTGCACAACTATCTGGAGTAATTTTGGACCACTCCTCTTCACAAAACTTTTTCAGTGTGGGGTGGGATGTCTGGTGAGAATCGCTCTCTTAAGGTCATGTCACAGCATTTCAATCGGGTTGAGGTCAGGACTCTGACTGGGCCACTCCAGAAGGCGTATTTTGTTTTGTTGAAGCCATTCTTTTGTTGAATTACTTGTATGCTTTGGGTCATTGTCCTGTTGCATCACCCATCCTCTGCGGAGCTTCAGTTGGCAGACAGATGGTCTTACGTTTTCCTGCAAAAGGTCTTGATAAACTCTGGAATTCATTTTGCCATCAATGACAACAATCGGTCCAGGCCCTGAGGCAGCAAAGCAGCCCCAAACCATGATGCTCCCTCCGCCATGTTTTACAGTGGGGATGAGGTTTTGATGTTCGTGTGCTATGCCTTTTTTTCTCCACACGTAGTGTTGTGTGTTTTTTCCAAACAACTCAATTTTGGTTTCATCTGTCCACAGAATATTTTGCCAGTAGTGCTGTGGAACATCCAGGTGCTCTTTTGCAAACTTCAAATGTGCTGCAATATTCTTTTTGGACAGCGATGGCTGTCCTCCGTGGTGTCCTCCCATGTACTACATTCTTGTTTAATGTTTTCCTTATTGTAGATGTGTCAACAAAAATGTTAGCATGTGCCAGAGATTTCTGTAAGTCTTTAGCTGACACTCTAGGATTCTTCTTTACCTCATTAAGCATTCTGCACTGTGCTCTTGCAGTCATCCTTACAGGACCACCACACCGAGGGAGAGTAGCAACAGTGCTGAACTTTCTCCATTTGTAGACAGTCTGTCTTACCGTGGACACATGAACATCCAGGCTTTTGGAGATACTTTGTAACCCTTTCCAGCTTCATGCAAGTCAACAATTCTTGATCGTAGGTCTTCTGAGAGCTCTTTTCTGCGAGGCATGGTTCACATCAGGCAGTGCTTCTTGAAACCAGTAAACCCAAAACTGGTGTGTGTTTTTAAAGGGCAGGACAGCTTTCAGCAACACATCCAATAATATCACACTGATTGGACTGAAGGTTGGCTCACTCCTGGCTCCAATTAGCTCTTGGAGAAGTTATTAGGCTAGGGGTTCACATACTTTTCCCACCCTGCACTGTGAATGTTTACATGTTATGTTCAATAAACTCATGAAAACATATAATGTTTGTGTTGTATTATTTTAAGCAGACTGGGTTTTTCAAATTGTTGTGACTTAGATGAAGATCAGAGCACATTTTATGACCAATTCATGCAAAACTCCACGTAATCCCAAAGGGTTCACATACTTATTCTTGCCACTGTATATATACACAACTATTAAAGGGATACTCTACTGAAAATTCGAGTTCCCTTGTTTTTCCTTAAATATTTGAGCAGGGGCTGCTGATAGTGATAGCCACTGCCCAATCATTCTTTTTTTCTCTTTTTAGGTGAATTTACTCACCTTTTCTCCCTTGTCGTGCACAGCTTCTCCTTTTCAGCTCAGGGACTTCCAAAACCGGTACGGGACCTTGCGCACGTTAATAAAGTGCACTGCTATGGGACTTTTGCACTTTACATATGCAGTTTCAGCTGCGCCTGCGAAGAATGGAGGATTGGAGCTGCATGCATATTTATTTATTTATTTATAAAGCATTTTACCAGGAAGGATACATTGAGATTTCTCTGGTTTTCAGAATGTCCTGGGTTCAAGAACATTAAAATGTTACAGAAATACAAAGTAATACAATGCAAGATATTAAAAAAAATAAAAAAATACAAATATACAGATTAACAGAAAATAAATATGTAGGAAATAGTCATTATGTTACCTGTTTACAGGTGCATTCTGTATATAGTCCCTATGTTACATGTTTACAGGTGCATTCTGTATGTAGTCACTATGTTACAGGTTTACAGGTGCATTCTGTATATAGTCACTGTGTTACATGTTTACAGGTGCATTCTGTATATAGTCACTATGTTACATGTTTACAGGTGCATTCTGTATATAGTCACTGTGTTACATGTTTACAGGTGCATTCTGTATATAGTCACTGTGTTACATGTTTACAGGTGCATTCTGTAGATAGTCATTATGTTACATGTTTACAGGTGCATTCTGTATATAGTCACTGTGTTACATGTTTACAGGCGCATTCTGTATATAGTCACTGTGTTACATGTTTACAGGTGCATTCTGTATATAGTCACTATGTTACATGTTTACAGGCGCATTCTGTATATAGTCACTGTGTTACATGTTTACAGGCGCATTCTGTATATAGTCACTATGTTACATGTTTACAGGTGCATTCTGTATATAGTCAGTGTGTTACATGTTTACAGGAGCATTCTGTATATAGTCATTATGTTACATGTTTACAGGTGCATTCTGTATATAGTCATTATGTTACATGTTTACAGGTGCATTCTGTATTGAGGTATGTTAATAGGGAGCTCTTGAGTGACTTTAGACTGGGGGAAGATTTGATGGCGTCTGGGAGGTTATTCCATAATTGCGGTGCTCTGTAGGAAAATGAGGATCGAGCCACTTTCTTTTTGTATTGTGGTATTGTAAGTAAGGTGCAGGTCCTAGATCGGAGGTTATAGGATGAGGGAACTGCTGGGGGAAGCAGCCTATTCAGGTAGGGTGGCAGCTTCCAGAAAAGCTCTTAAACACCAGGTTGGAAAGGTGAAGGGTGCATTTAGACTCCATATGCTCTCTGCGTGCTGACATCACTGAAACTCCTCCACTTCACTCAGCGATAACACCAGATCAGGTCAATGGGGGGGGGGGAATGGGAGCACAAAACAATGCAGTATACAAGGTGACTAGAGTGTCCCTTAAAATAAAGCAGCATTTTGTAACATATTGAAAAGTGAATGGGTTGACTATTTATAAGCCACATACAGGGTTATTCAAAGAGATTCGAAAAGGCACCACGCGTTCGGTGACTTTTCGTTCTCTTCAATTCGGTTTGTTTTACCGATCCCATTTCGGTGACCCTGCGGTGTATTCAGCAAGCACCACAGGGTCCCCGAATTGCAGGGAAAAGCTGCCGCAAACCCGACGAAAACTCACCGCAAAACCCAGCGAATGCACGCCGAAAACCCGCAAAAACATCTGGATTAACCTGCCGAAAACCACGGAAAAACCCGAGCAGGAGCCGATCACCTGCAGCGAAGCCGCCAGAAAAAGCCGAGAAAGCCGAGACCGCAGACAGAGGGCAGTGAATAAATTAGGAAAACAGTTTGTATGAATGATTGAAAAGTGAAACGCTGTTTGCAAAGAAACTACTGAGCGAAAATGTCTGAAATTTGCATATGATCCAATGAATGATAATAAAAAGGGCTGTTACAGAAAAAATAAGTAAAGTTAAAAAAAAAAAAAATCGGACTTTTAAAAAAAAAAAGAATTCAGAAAAATGCTTAAGTTATCCTAAAAAATCTATAAATAAAGAGACTCTTTACTGCAGAATTTTATAATGAACGGTTTATTAGATATTGAATTAAAACGGGAATATTTTTAACATTGAAGTCTATGGGATTCTCCTGAATAAACTTGCCGAATTAAACCACCGAATGGCAGGGCATTAGGGGAACCTTTCACTGCTGGTTTGTGTTCTCGGAATAGCCGAAGCAGTGCTTTTTTATGGGGATTTCACTGCCGCCGAACAGGCACCGAACAGGCACCGTATGTGCAGGCAATTCGTCAGGATTTGGCGAATTGCCTGCTCTCTGGATAGCCGAATGGCCAGGAAAGGTAACCGAACGCTGATTTTCAGCGTTCGGTTACCTTTCTCAAGCAATTCGGATCTCTTTGGATAACCCTGATAGTATCAACTGAATATTTACATTTTTATATATTATTATATTGTGGTCAGGATGAGTAGAGTGTCCCTCTAAAATTAAAGCAGGGGACCAAAAAAGTGAGATTAAAAAGTGAGATTAAAGATTAAAGTGAGATTAAATTTCCAATAATCGACATAAAATAATTGTGAAAGACATCTATACATCCAAACAAATCATAGAAAAGCTTTGCCCACAGAGCTTATTTGCTACACTCCCCGTTTGCAGCAAGGAACTGTGGGTAAGACATGCAAATGAAGATTGCAATTTCAAATTTTTTTGCATTTAAAGTCTGAGTTCTAGGTATTATTTGATCATTAATAAACATAAGGAGAGAAATGTCACTGACATTTCAATGCTCTCTCGTTCCCCTCACTTCTAGAAATCAAACTAAGCATTCACCGCAGGGTCCCCGAAGTGCAGGGAAAATCTGCCGACCGCATGAGAAAATCTGCCGCAAAACCGCCGCCTCGAACGGAAAAACCATTGCAAAACCGCCGATAAAACAACGCACGCATCTGCAAAAAGCCGACCATCTGCCGTCCAAAAAAACGGAACGCGTGCAAAAAAAAATCATGATACGCCGAACAGAGAGCTGACCAGCTGTTGGAAAAAGCAGACAAGTCGTCGAATGGTGTAATAATTTTAAATAATATATATTTGGGGTTTTAATTTAAAACCTATGGGATTCGTCTGATTAAACCTGTCGCATGAAAACAACGAACATCAGGGCATTTCTCTGACATTTCTCTGCTGTTCGCAGTGGCGTAGCGTGGGGGGGTGCCTCGGGGGCGGTCGCCCCGGGCGCAATTTTCTTAGGGGGCACAAAATTTCAAAAGAAATTTGAACCACTAATATTTTCCAGCAGGAATCAGCAAGGTGTTGGCCAGTTTTGCCACACCGGCGGTGACCTAGCATTCAGAATTCTGGTCCTGTCCTGACTCCTCCTTAACGCTGACATGAGTCACATGAAGCAGCGCAGCATTATTCACTGGAACACCCTGTAGCATGCTTGTCAGCCCCCCTTGAAGCCCTGTGCCAGCCCCCTGCCGCTGGCAGCCCTGCAGCCATTGAACAGGAAGGAGGGAGGGAGGCGCCTGCCCTGCAGTACATTTAAAATTAGGTCTCCACTAAGCCCCCTGGACAGCTCCCCCAGACCACCAGCAACTCCACGCAGGTAGGTGACACTGTATGACACCAAAGCAGCGTGACCAACACACAGTGAGGGGGTACAGGGAGAGAGGTTCACTGGAGGTTCAGAGAGAGAATGACTGGGTATACTGGTAGATAGTGACTGGGGATATTCAATAGAGAGAGAGAGTGACTGGGGGTACTGTGAGAAAGAGGGGGTACTTGGAGAGAAAAAGAGAGAGTGACTGGGGGTACTGTGAGAATGAGGGGGTACTTGGAGAGAAAAAGTGAGAGTGACTGGGGGTACTGTGAGAATGAGGGGGTATTTTGAGAGAAAAAGAGAGAGTGACTGGGGGTACTGTGAGAATGAGGGGGTACTTGGAGAGAAAAAGAGAGAGAGTGACTGGGGGTACTGTGAGAAAGAGGGGTACTTGGAGAGAAAAAGAGAGAGAGTGACTGGGGGTACTGTGAGAAAGAGGGGTACTTGGAGAGAAAAAGAGAGAGTGACTGGGGGTACTGTGAGAATGATGGGGTACTTGGAGAGAAAAAGAGAGAGAGAGAGTGACCGGGGGTACTCGGAGAGAGTGAGTTACTGAAGGTACTGGGAGAGAGTGACTTGGGTTACTGGGAGAGTGTGACGGGGTACTGGGGGGAGTAACTGGGGGTACTGGGAAAAAGTGGGGGACTTGGAGAGAGTGACTGGGTGTACTGGGGGGAGAAACTGGGGGTACTGGGAGAGAGAGAGTGACTAGGGTACTTTGTGAGAGAGAGACTGGGGGTACTGGGAAAAAGTGGGGTACTTGGAGAGTGACTGGGGTATTGAGAGAAAGTGGGGGTACTGAGAGTGACTGGGGTACTTGGAGGGAGAGGGTGATTGGGGTACTGGGAGAGAGTGACTGGGTATAGTATGAGAGTGGAACTATGATAGGGTATACTTGGACAGGGTGACTGGTAGCAGTGGCGTAGCGAGGGGGCATGTGTGCTTATTTTTTTTATTATATCAGTATTTTGTTAATAATATACAATACATGTGCTTGTGGGGTAACGGGGGTCAATACTCTACTGGTGTCAGGGAATCATGGTGTGTTACCGTGTCCACAGATTGGGGGGGGGGCGCACAATTCTTGCCTTGCCCCGGGCGCTGACAACCCACGCTACGCCGCTGGCTGTTCGGTGTCTCGGAATAGATTAACCATTACTTCTCTATGGGGGATTTCACTGCCGTCGAACAGCACTAGCTGAAGATGAAATATGTTAACACCGGTCCAACTTCCTGGTTAAAAAAAACCTCCGGTTCTGAGGAGCCGCAGCGACACAACATTGCAAAGGATCTTTCAGGACGTCTTGAATGATCTCAGTCTGATTATATTAACAGCAGAAGAGCAGCAACGCTCAGACCACCCAGTGCTCTCTGCCGTGGAGCGACGAAGAGCACTGGGTGGTCGAAACAGTGATGCACTTTTTCTACATCAGTTTTAACACCGGTATTATATTGCTGGTTTTTAACACCTAACACCAGGCTTAAGGTGAGAAAACCCTGGACAAGACTAAAAAAGTTGGGGTGGGGGGGCAATAAAAATCAACGTAAAAATGTAAAAAAATACCAAAAAAAACCCAAGAAACAAAGCAATAGCATCAATCTACGCCGAAATATATGGAAACATTAAAATTGTATCAAAAGGGAAAAAATGTAGGAAAACAACAGGATTAATCAGAGAGAGACGATCTGGCCCCGAAATTGCACCGAACAGTGAATTTCACCAAACAGTGTCATTTCGGGGCAATTCGGCTATTCAGAAATCAGGCAGTTGGTCAAACTTTGGCGAATTTCCAGCGAAATACAGTGCCTGTTCGACGGCAGTGAAATCCCCCATAGAGAAGCAATGGTTATTCTATTCACAGACACCGAACAGCTGAGAAATGTCAGTGAAGCGCCCTGCCATTCGGTGGTTTCATTCAACAGGTTTATTCAGGCGAATCCCATGGGTTTCAATGTTAAAAATATTCCCGTTTTTATTCAGTATCTAATAAAGCGTTTATTATTTTAATCTGCAGCAAAAAATCTCTCTATTTATTTCTTAGGATTTTTTTAGGCAGTTTTCAAGTTTTTTCCGCAATTTTTTTTTCTGATTTTTTTTAATTGCGTTTTTTTTCTGTAACAGCCCTTTTTATTATCATTCATTGGATCTTATATGTCAATTTCAGACATTTCGTCCAGTAGTTTTTTTGCAAACAGCTTTTCAAATTTGACACTTTCAATCGTTTCTTTTTGCAGCTGGTCGGCGCTGAGTTCGGCAGCTTGTCGGCTGCGTGTGGTGGCTGTCCAGAGGGTTGGCAATGGCCATATGGCCGGTTTGTGGTGGCTGTCCAGCTGGTTGGCTGCTGCGTTCGGCAGCCGATTCACCTCACTTTTGGGAAAGTCAGCGAATCGGAATAACCCTGATAGTGCTTCAGGTTTGTAAAGAGAAAAGAGGCAATACTGCTTTTTCTTTTGAAACACTATCAGGGTTATTCAAAGAGAATGGAAAAGTCACTGCACGCTCGGTGACTTTTCGTTCTCTTCAATTCGGTGCGATTTGACGATCCCATTTTGGCGACCCTGCGGTGTATTCAGCAAACACCACAGGGCCGTCGTAGTGCAGAGAAAAGCCGTTGCAAACCTGACGAACGCTCACCACAAAAACATCTGGATTAACCCCGTCGAACACGACAGAGAAACCCGACTAGCCGCCGATCACAGCGCATAGCAGCTGCCGGAAAAACCTGACACCGCAGACGAATGGAGTAAAAAAAAAAAAAAAGTTTGCTTGAATGTTTGAAAAGTGAAACGCTGTTTGCAAAGAAACTACTGAGCGAAAATGTCTGAAATTTACATATAAGATCCAATGAATGATAATAAAAAGGGCTGTTACAGAAAAAAGAAAAAACGTTAAAAAAAAAAACCTGAAAAAATATTTTCACCAAATAAATCCCGAAACATGCCTGTAAGATCCTAAAAAATCTATAAATAAAGATACTTTTTACTGCAGAATTTTATAATGAACGGTTTATTAGATATTGGATTAAAACGGGAATATTTTTAACATTGAAGCCTATGGGATTCGCCTGAATAAACCTGTCGAATGAAACCACCGAATGGCAGGGCATTTCGGCAACTTTTCACACGGTTTTTGTTCTCTGAATAGATGAAGCATTGCTTCTCTATGGGGATTTCACTGCCCTGGAACAGGCACCGAACAGACACCGAATGTGCAGGCAATTCGCCAGGATTTGGCGAACTGCCTGCTCTCAGAATAGCTGAATGGCCAGGAAAGGTAACCGTATGCTGAATTTCACTGTTCGGTTACCTTTCGGTCACGATTCGGATCTCTTTCAATGACCCTATTTGTGTCTTGATTTTGCCTCTGGAAAGCATTTTTGTTGTTAGTGTCATTTCCTTCTGAACAGAAACAATGGCCTAGATTCACTAAATAGCTAAAGTGGAATGATGACAGAGCTGTGAGTTCCCGTAAGTAAATCGTTGCGGCAGCACATTGGCGACGCGATCTCCATGCCATTACAAGTACAGAAAATAACCGTGTGCAATTTGTTTTCGACCAAATACAAATCCGGCCAAATATCAGCGATTCAGAAGTATCCGAATTGCAAATTGCTGCAACAAACAGCATCTGATGTATATTTTCTGAATTGATCTGAAATGATCCAATATAATATCGATTTGGATTGATTTGGATCACTCAAAGCAGTTGCACTTGTTGTGCGTGGCCAAATCCCTAACTCTAATCATAAAATGACCAGAAATGGTAACCCTAACCCTAGATATAACCTTAGACCTAACCCTAACCCTAAAAGTAAACCTATACCTAGCCATAATCCTAAAGGTAACCCTGAACCTAACCTCTTGCCTAAAAGTAACCCTACCCTTAGCTGTGACCCTAAAATCAACCCTAGCCATATCCCTAAAATTAACTTTTACCCTAAAAGTAAATCAAACCCTAGCCATAACCCTAATACCTTAACAGTAACCCTAACTCTAAGGCTAGGGTCAGACGAACGCAGTTTTAACGTGCATTTAGCCGCACGAAATCACGGCCGTGCTAGCAGCAAATGACGTCCAATGCCGGGGAACACACGAAGTACAGCCGCACGAAAGTTCGTCCGCGCAACGCAAGTGGCAAACGAACGCATTTTTTCGAGAACGTCAAAACACTACTACTGACGTACAGAGTGCGCTGCGGCCGCATAGCGGCGTGTTTGCGTGATTGGGAGACGTCAGACGCTGTTAATGTCCGGCTAACATAACGTCCAGACACAAAAAGTGTTTTATTGATGATCCGTACAAAATCACGGTCGAAAAGGCGCATCGTATGACCGCTTTCGCGCATTACGTGAAAAAATACGTCCGTTCGACCGCACTTTTACACGGACGACACGAAAAATGCGTTCGTCTGACCCTAGCCTTAAAGTAAATCTAACCCTAATACCTTAACAGTAACCCTAACTCTAAAAGTAAATCTAACCCTAGCTATAACCCTAAAGTAACCTTCAAGGTAAAAGTAAATTAAAACCTAACCCTAGCCATAACCCGATCAGTAACACTAACCCTAAAATTAAATTAAAGCCTAACAGTAACCTTAGTATCCTTAACCCTAACTCTAAAATTAAATTAAACCCTAACAGGAACCTTAACGGTAGCCATAACTCTAACAGTAACCCTAACCCTAAAAGTAAATTAAACCTTAACAGTAACCTTAACCCTAACAGTAACCCTAGCCATAACTTTAACAGTAACCCTAACCCTAAAAGTAAATTAAACCTTAACAATAACCTTAACCCTAGCCATAACCCTAACAGTAACCCTAGCCATAACTCTATTAGTAACCATAAAAGTAAATTAAACCCGAACAGTAACCTTAACCCTAGCCATAACCCTAACAGTAACTCTAGCCATAACTCCAACAGTAACCCTAACCCTAAAAGTAAATTAAACCTTAACAATAACCTTAACCCTAGCCATAACCCTAACAGTAACCCTAGCCATAACTCTATTAGTAACCATAAAAGTAAATTAAACCCGAACAGTAACCTTAACCCTAGCCATAACCCTAACAGTAACTCTAGCCATAACTCCAACAGTAACCCTAACCCTAAAAGTAAATTAAACCTTAACAATAACCTTAACCCTAGCCATAACCCTAACAGTAACCCTAGCCATAACTCTATTAGTAAACATAAAAGTAAATTAAACCCTAACAGTAACCTTAACCCTAGCCATAACCCTAACAGTAACTCGAGCCATAGCTCCAACAGTAACCCTAACCCTAAAAGTAAATCAAAGCCTATACAGTAACCTTAACCCTAGCCATAACCCTAACCCTAAAACTATCTCTATTTTCCAAATATGAATAGTCCAAACCGATCTAATACCGAACATATTTCCAGATCAATTTGAATTAAAATTTTCCGACGTCAAAATATTTGAAATCAGGACGTTTTGAAGTCGAACCTTCGGGGTGTGCGTATATAAAGTGTATATCAAAAATGAATGAATTTTGTTTTTAGCCTTTGGTCCCATCTCTGAAATATCTAATTATTATATGGAAATATCCCAAAAACTGAGAAAATCCTAAATCCAAAACACTGGATAAGTAAGGAATGCCCAACCTCAACCTCCTTACATGAATGCCTGTTTAGGGCGTGAGCTGGTGTTCGCTGTGACAACAATCATTAAGTGTCATTTATTTACAGATAAAGGATCTGGTCATTACCAGCAGGACAAACCATTTCAGGGACTATTCTTGTCTTAAAAAATCCATGTCCACCTGAAATAGCTTAAAACATTTTTTGAAATTTTTTAGCATTTGCCTTTCTGTTTGCCCAAATTTATAAAACTTTGTTTTCATTGATTCCCTTTTTATTCCATTGTAATAACAGAACCATAAATTAACATTAAAAGGATTTATAGACATTTCCATTGGACGAAAATAGTGAAGTATAGAACTTTTTCTAATTTAAAGGGACACGCTACTCATCTGACCATTTTCTCTTTTAAAAGTGGCCAGGATGTGTAGAGTGTCCCACCTTCTCCCTCCCCCTGCTGCCCCAATCTGGTTTTATCATGGGGTGAAGTGGAGGAGTTTCTGTCACTCCATCCAGCGTAAACAGCAGCTGAGATTTTTGAATTTCACCTGATTGTTCACTAGTGATGCCAACACATTCGGCGTTATTCAAAGAGATCCGAATTGCTGGCGAAAGGTAACCGAATGCTGAAATTCAGCATACGGTTACCCTTCCTGGCCATTCGGCTATTCAGAGAGCAGGCAGTTCGCCAAATGCTGGAGAATTGCCTGCACATACGGTGCCTGTTCGAGGGCAGTGAAATCCCCATAGAGACGCAATGCTTCGGCTATTCAGAAAACAAAAACCAGCAGTGAAAAGTTGCCGAAATGCCCTGCTGTTCGGTGGTTTCATTCGACAGGTTTATTCAGGCGAATCCCATAGGCTTCAATGTTAAAAATATTCCCGTTTTAATACAATATCTAATAAACTGTTTATTATTTTATGCTACAGTAAAAATTCTCTTTATTTATAGATTATTTAGGATTTTTCAGGATTTTTTCTGCAAAATGTTTTTTCCGTTTTTTTTAAATGTTTTCTTTTTTTTTTTTCTGTAACAGACTTTTTTATTATCATTCGTAGGATCTTATATGTAAATTCCATGCGTTTTCGTTCAGTAGTTTTTTTGCAAACAGCGTTTCAATTTTGAAACTTTCAAGCGTACTGTTTTTTTTTTATTTTTGCCCCGTTCGTCAGCTTGTCGGCTTTTTCCAGCGGCTGCTCTGCGGCGCTGTGATCGGCGGCTCATCGGCTTTTTCTGGTGTGTTTGGCTTGGTTTTTGAGGCGGTTTCTGCGGTTGTTCTGTGAGTGTTCGGTGAGTGTTCAGCGAGTGGTCGGCGAGGGTTCGGTGAGTGTTCGGGGAGTGTTCATCGGGTTTGCGGTGGGTTTTCCCTGCACTCCGGGGGCCCTGCGGTGCTTGCTGAATACACCGTAGGGTGGGGATCTTTGATTACCCGAAGTGCAGGGAAGCGCAGGGAACAGGGAAATGTCGGCGACATTTCAGTGCTCTCTGAATAACCCTGCTAGTGTTTCCATCCTATGTCCGTTTATCTGTATCTCGTTCCCTTTGGTTATTGTAAAGCGCTACGGAAACTGTTGGCGCTATATAAATGATGACAATAATAATAAAATCAACGAAAATAAAAAAATGTAAATATAAAGAATTGGGCAGAGCCTGTCAGTAGCATCTACCCATTTATTTAAGGGCAGGAAAGGAACTATTTTTAATACAGTATCCCATTTACCCGTTTTATCTACATTCCCATTTCAAACAGCGGAATTTCCGCCCACGGGACGAGCTGCCGTTCTAAGCACTTTTGCTGGAGGCTAACAGCAGCGATACAGCTCTTTATAAGCACATTGCGCAGCTCCGAGAAACCTCCGCTTGATTAAGAACCCACTGAGTTTTAGTGCACACACATGCAGGACACGCATGTCGCATGGCAGTCTTCACGTTACGTAGGACGCATAAATAAGTCACGAGCAGGCGCTGGCACGCTTTGAAAAAAAAATAAATAGGGAAAAAACGAGACGAGCAGGCGCTCGCAAACTGAAAATATGTGAATGTGTCCAAATAGCTCGGCGTCCCTGGAGCTCGATCCTTTAGTCTTTTTTTTTTTCGCAAGCCCTTCCGAAGAAAAGAATGCAGCCTGAATGTCGCTGCCTCTCCCATCACATGCTGGTACTTTGCAAATACCTGCTTGGCTGGTTAGTCATAAGAAAAGACCTGACTTTGGGGAGGGGTGAGGAACAATTCTCTCTTTTTATGGTACTATTTTAAAAGGCTGAACTGGAGCTGCGAGGACCAACACCCTGTGTTCAAGCAGGGTGCGGCGCCTGTGCCTGTGCTAATAGGGAGAAAGGACTCAGATAGCTCTCCGCTTCTTACACAGCTTCCTGCAAAAGGAAATGGGAGCATTGATGAACCATGCGCAAGGGCACATGGTCAATTAAAGGGATACTTTATTAAAAAAATCGAGTTCCCTTGTTTTGCTCTTAACCCCTTCACATCCAAAATCGAGTTATCTGGATTTTGCATCGTAGTGCATTGAAATGCACTCAATAACATATCAATAATACCATTTTCACCCCTTTTTTAACGCAAGATTAGTGTGCTCCCTGTGGAGAAACAAAATCATTTGTTTTATGTCTCTCCAAGCACCCTGGAGAAATAAAACCATTTGCAAATAGCAGCCCTAAATATCACTGTAACAAAATCTTCAAAGATATTACAGTATAGTATAGTACAGGGATAAGATTCAGGGGGTTATAATGACTGTAAATCCCTGTACAGTACAGATACAAAGTGTTACTGTAATTACCATACACAGGCATTATGCGGCACATACAGATGCAAAGTGTTACTGTAATTGCCATACAAGGCATTATGCAGCACATACAGATACAAGGTGTTGCTGTAATTGCCATACACAGGCATTATGCAGCACATACAGATACAAGGTGTTACTGTAATTACCATACACAGGCATTATGCGGCACATACAGATGCAAAGTGTTACTGTAATTGCCATACAAGGCATTATGCAGCACATACAGATACAAGGTGTTGCTGTAATTGCCATACACAGGCATTATGCAGCACATACAGATACAAGGTGTTGCTGTAATTGCCATACACAGGCATTATGCGGCACATACAGATACAAGGTGTCGCTGTAATTGCCATACACAGGCATTATGCAGCACATACAGATACAAGGTGTTGCTGTAATTGCCATACACAGGCATTATGCAGCATATACAGATACAAGGTGTTGCTGTATTTCCCATATACAGGCATTATGCAGCACATACAAATACAAGGTGTTACTCTAATTGCCATACACAGGCATTATGCATCACATACAGATACAAGGTGTTGCTGTAATTGCCATACACAGGTATTATGCAGCATATACAGATACAAGGTGTTGCTGTATTTCCCATATACAGGCATTATGCAGCACATACAGATACAAGGTGTTACTGTAATTGCCATACACAGGCATTATGCATCACATACAGATACAAGGTGTCGCTGTAATTGCCATACACAGGCATTATGCAGCACATACAGATACAAGGTGTTGCTGTAATTGCCATACACAGGCATTATGCAGCACATACAGATACAAGTGTTGCTGTAATTGCCATAAGCAGGCATTATGCAGCACATACAGATACAAGGTGTTGCTGTATTTCCCATATACAGGCATTATGCAGCACATACAGATACAAGGTGTTGCTGTAATTGCCATACACAGGCATTATGCAGCACATACAGATACAAGGTGTTGCTGTAATTGCCATACACAGGCATTATGCGGCACATACAGATACAAGGTGTTGCTGTAATTGCCATACACAGGCATTATGCAGCACATACAGATACAAGGTGTTGCTGTAATTTCCATACACAGGCATTATGCAGCACATACAGATGTTGCATTGCTAATAATCTCATTATGATCACTACAAACCCCCATAAGCAGGAGATCTCACTATTTTTTTTATTTATCTCTATCACAGTGACTGTGTCTAACACAAAGGTCTTTTCTGTCTGTATGATTATAATGTAGACCCCATTTGAAATTTTGTAAGATAAAGGACACCATCTAGAGCTCAGAATCTTACATTTCAACAATATTTCTGTAAAGGATAAATTAATACATGAAAAATTTAAAATGAGAAAATTAACATTATTTACATTTTTTATCTATCTCAGAATAACAATTTCTGTGGAAAACTTGTATTTTACCCTAAATCTAATTGTTAACTTCAAATCCCATGTTTCAAATAAATGTGATGACGCTGTAATTGCCATACACAGGCATTATGCAGCACATACAGATGCAAGGTGTTGCTGTAATTGCCATACACAGGCATTATGCAGCACATACAGATACAAGGTGTTGCTGTAATTGCCATAAGCAGGCATTATGCAGCACATACAGATACAAGGTGTTGCTGTATTTCCCATATACAGGCATTATGCAGCACATACAGATACAAGGTGTTGCTGTAATTGCCATACACAGGCATTATGCAGCACATACAGATACAAGGTGTTGCTGTAATTACCATACACAGGCATTATGCGGCACATACAGATGCAAAGTGTTACTGTAATTGCCATACAAGGCATTATGCAGCACATACAGATACAAGGTGTTGCTGTAATTGCCATACACAGGCATTATGCGGCACATACAGATACAAGGTGTCGCTGTAATTGCCATACACAGGCATTATGCATCACATACAGATACAAGGTGTTGCTGTAATTGCCATACACAGGCATTATGCGTCACATACAGATACAAGGTGTTACTGTAATTGCCATACACAGGCATTATGCAGCACATACAGATACAAGGTGTTGCTGTAATTGCCATACACAGGTATTATGCAGCATATACAGATACAAGGTGTTGCTGTATTTCCCATATACAGGCATTATGCAGCACATACAGATACAAGGTGTTACTGTAATTGCCATACACAGGCATTATGCATCACATACAGATACAAGGTGTCGCTGTAATTGCCATACACAGGCATTATGCAGCACATACAGATACAAGGTGTTGCTGTAATTGCCATACACAGGCATTATGCAGCACATACAGATACAAGGTGTTGCTGTAATTGCCATAAGCAGGCATTATGCAGCACATACAGATACAAGGTGTTGCTGTATTTCCCATATACAGGCATTATGCAGCACATACAGATACAAGGTGTTGCTGTAATTGCCATACACAGGCATTATGCAGCACATACAGATACAAGGTGTTGCTGTAATTGCCATACACAGGCATTATGCAGCACATACAGATACAAGGTGTTGCTGTAATTTCCATACACAGGCATTATGCAGCACATACAGATGTTGCATTGCTAATAATCTCATTATGAATACTACAAACCCCCATAAGCAGGAGATCTCACTATTTTTTTTATTTATCTCTATCACAGTGACTGTGTCTAACACAAAGGTCTTTTCTGTCTGTATGATTATAATGTAGACCCCATTTGAAATTTTGTAAGATAAAGGACACCATCTAGAGCTCAGAATCTTACATTTCAACAATATTTCTGTAAAGGATAAATTAATACATGAAAAATTTAAAATGAGAAAATTAACATTATTTACATTTTTTATCTATCTCAGAATAACAATTTCTGTGGAAAACTTCTATTTTACCCTAAATCTAATTGTTAACTTCACATCCCATGTTTCAAATAAATGTGATGACAAAAATCTCTTTGTAGTGAAGGTGTTAAATATTCGGGCAGAAGCTGCTGTGAGCAATTTTTACATATTCTTTTTTTTTTTAATCGGGTGATAATACTCACCTTTTGTTCTTCGCCGCGCGCTGCTTCTGCTCTTCAGCTCTAAGGCTAGGGTCAGACGAACGCATTTTTCACGTTGTCCGTGAAAAAGTGCGGTCGAATGAACGTACGTATTTTTTCACGGAATACGCGATAGCGGTCATACGATGCGCTTTTTCGTCCGTGATTTTGTACGGATCATCAATAAAACACTTTTTGCGTCTGGACGTTATGTTGGCCGGACATTAGCAGCGTCTGACGTCTCCTAATCACACACACACGCCGCTAGCGGACGCAGCGCACTCTGTACGTCAGTAGTAGCGGTTTGACGTTCTCGAAAAAATGCGTTTGTTGGCCACTTGCGTTGCACGGACGAACGTTCGTGCGGCCGTTCGTCGTATGTTCCCCGGCATTGGACGTCATTTGCTGCTAGCACGGCCGTGATTTCGTGCGGCTAAACGCACGTTAAAACTGCGCTAGTCTGACCTTAGCCTAAGACTCCCGAACCTGGAAGTCCCTGAAGCTTTTCTACACAATTTGCGCTCCTACGCAACTTGCTTAATTTAGGAACCGCAAATTTCGCCCAGCTAGGGGGCTTTTCCAGTTTATGTACGCGACTTCCGTAATGCCTGCGCAGAGCGATGGATCGATGGAAGAAAGTGCGCAGATATGATTGATCGCTGTCTCTCTGAGACTGCTCGCTACAGCGATTGGTCTCAGAGGGTGATGTTGACTTGCTCTCCACGTGCCGACGTCACTAGTGGCTGATCTGGTGACTGGCAGCCGGGAATTTCAAAATCTAGTGACGTTGGGTGTGGCTGAGGAAACTACGCCACTTCACCCCAGATTTCTGCCAGATCGGGGCAACTGGCAGAGGGGAGAAGGGAGGTCACATCCTGACCACTTAAAAACGTGAGAGCCGGTCTGGCCCCGAAATTGCACCGAACAGGGAATTTCCTCGTACGGTGCAATTTTGTGGCCATTCGGATATTCAGAAAGCAGGCAGTTCGCCACATATTGGCGAATTGCCAGCGAAATACAGTGCTGTTCGAAGGCAGTGAAATCCCCATAGAGAAGCAATGGATAATCTATTCAGAGAACACCGAACAGCAGAGAAATGTCAGTGAAATGCCCTGCTGTTCGGTGATTTCGATTCGAGGTTTCAATGTAAAAAATATTCCTGTTTTTATTCAATATCTATTAAACCGTTTATTCTTTTAATTTGTAGCAAAAAGTTTCTTTATCATTTTTTTTTTAGGATTTCTTAGGAGTTTTTTGAGATTTTTTCATCAAATAGTTTTTCCGATTTTCTTTCAATAGTGTTTTTTTCCGGTAACAGACCTTTTTTATTATTATTCATAGGACCTTTATATGTTGATTCCAGACATTTTTGGCCAGTAGCTTTTTTGCAAACAGTGTTTCAAATTTTTAAAGTTCAATCAGATTTTTTCTGTGGCTGGCCGGCGCTGTGTTTGACGGTCGTCGGCTGCTTGCGGGTGCATTTGGCGGCTGTCTGGCGTGTTTGCGGCGACTGTCCGGTGGATTGCCGGTGGCAGCCAGCGGGTTTGCGGCAGCGGCCAGTAGGTTTCGGCGGCTGTCTGGCGGGTTGGCTGCGGCGTTTGGTGGCCGATTTGCCGCACTTCGGGGACCCTGCGGTGAATGCTGAATTCACTGATCGGTCAGCGAATCAGACTCGCGGAAGTGTGGCGAATCAGAGAGCACCGACATGTCGGTGACATTTCACTCTGCACTCTGAATAAACTTGAACGTATTGATGCATAAGTAGAGTGTCCCTTTGAATAAAGAAGCATTTTGCAGCATATTGAAAGTCAATAGGTTGACTATTTATAAGCCACATTGTATCAATTGATTATTTACATGATTATAAAGTGAATGAGGAAGAACGTGAAAAGGGAGCACCCAGTGTGTTTAGGCAAAACCTAAGGATGGTAGGAGTTGGCAGATTCTCAGTAAAAAATGTTCTCTTTCCTTTTTGGATGCCCTTCATCTGGTTTTAGATAAAGACCATGAAACGTGATGATATCTCTGTATATGCTTGATTGTTGTTGAGTCTACTATCAATCCGCTATTGATTACGGAGATGTAGTGTACGCAGCCGCCCCACAAACACATCTTCAGAAACTTACTACATTGTATAACTCATTCTGCCGCTTTGCATTACAATGTAACTACATGACCCACCATTGTGACATGTTAAAAGAGCTAAACTGGCCATCGCTGGAATCTAGACGCACCCTTCACCTTTCCAGCCTGGTGTTTAAGAGCTTTTCTGGGAAGTTACCACTAGGGATGTGCGTTTCGGGTTTCGGAATTTCGGAATTTTCACGAAATTTCCCGATTCGTGTTTTCGGATGCGGCCGATTTTCCGAAAATTTTTAGATCCGAAAATAGCAGATCCGAAAAGTTTTCCGAGCTGAAACGAAATATTTTCGGAATTTTCGAATGGACTTGAAATGTGTCAAATCGAAATTTATTGCTTTGAAACGAGGAGAACAGACGTTCCAAAAAAACTAAAATTTCCGAAATCACGAAAAGTCGATACAAAAAACGAGCAAAGTGACACGAAAATCCGAAAAATGGTCGATATTCCGAAAAAAAAATGTACACGAAAAACGAGTCGAGCCGAACCGAATCGAAACAGAAATCGGTCGAAACAAGCCGAATTGAAAAGTTTGAAAATCCGAAAAATCTAATCGAATCGAACCAAAAAAAAAATCGGTGCACAAGCCTAGTTACCACCCTATCTGAATAGACTGCTTCCCCCAGCAGTTCCCTCATCCTATAACCTCCGATCCAGGACCAGCACCTTACTTACAATACCACAATACAAAAAGAAAGTGGCTCGATCCTCATTTTCCTACAGAGCACCGCAAATATGGAATAACCTCCCACCAGACACCATCAAATCTTCCACCAGTCTTAAGTCACTCAAGAGCTCCTTACTAACATACCTCAATACAGAATGCACCTGTAAACATGTAACATAGTGACTATATTCTACATATTTATTTTCTGTTAATCTGTATATTTGTGTTGTTTTTTTAATATCTTGCATTGTATTACTTTGTATTTCTGTAACTGTAACACTTCAATGTTCTTGAACCCAGGACATACTTGAAAACGAGAGAAATCTCAATGTATCCTTCCTGGTAAAATCCTTTATAAATAAATAAATAAATAAATAAATCCTTCAGTTGCCAAAGCTATTACCTTAAATTCCTGAAAGTAGAATCAGAGCATGGCTGTCCTGAAGGTAAAGGGAAATGTCTCGCCTTTATTAAGTTACTCCATTCAAGTATATTAAGTTGCTTGCAATAATAATCAAAAGAACACAACCCATGACGTTTATGGTCTTACATCCATTCTGTTATCTTCACACAATCATAGCACTGGCGTATTCAGGGGATGGCACAGGGGACATGTGCGATTCCTGAGCATCAATCCTATTATAGGAGATACAGGGGTCATTTGGACCTCTTTATCTCCAGTTGTGTACAAGCCGCAAGACAAAATTAGGTATCAGTGGAAAGGTGAGGGTCTGACCTTTCCAACGATACCAAACATGACCACATGAAGTGTATACATAATTATGTCTTTATTTCCTTTGCTCTAAAGCAGCAGCCTTGTCCGTGTTTCAGTTATAAATCGGACTATACCACTGCAATAAGTCGCTGTCTCTTTTCTCACAGCGGAAAATTGCTGCGCGGGGTCTGTCGGGTGTCACCTGAGTAGCAAGAGGAAAAATGCTGTGCAGCAATGGTCTGGTAAGGGTGAGCACGATGACCACAGCCAGCAATTCTGCACCTGCTTTGCCTGTTACAGTTACTGTGAACCAAACACCAGCTCTAAGACAAAACTGGTAGAGTGCCGAGCCCTCCCGAAACTTGTGTCTGGATCCACTCATGTAAGATAGTAACATGAGCCTTTAAATAATGTAGTCACAAGTCTCTCAAGCATAGATTTGGCGGCTTTGCAATTTTTTCTTTTTCTAACATTTATTTCAAAATGGCCGTCAACCTATTTGATGTTTTGTTCTTGGGTGTATTATAGGGAAATATTTGGATTCACGCTCTTGATATCAAAACTATTTTAGCCAAAGAGGTGGACTTTAAAGAAGTGGACATCGCGATGATCTTTGTGTGAAAATCTGGCGTCGCTATATATGTTCCTCCAGGGTAGGATTACCAGTTTCCTTAATGAGCCTCAGTTGACTAAGACAACGGCTTGCTCTTCAGATGCTTTCTCGTCCTCTGTTCCATTTTGAAAACCCTCTTGCTGTCTTTCCGTGAAAAAAAATAAATTGATTTTTCTATCCATCAGAGGAACACATCAAGAAAATGAAAGAGCCTCTTCGGTATTGATTATATAACTCTAAAGACCGGGGTCAGCATGGGTGTGAATCGAGAGCCATATTTCTGCTCCCTTCCGCTTCAAATAGAGGCTAGATTTCAAAACGTAGAAGCGTCAGGGTAAAAGATTTTTTTTTTTTCCTCCAAACGCAACCTTCCCCACTCACATATCTAGATAGAAAGAGCATTTTCAAGGATTTTACACGGGGGGAAAAAAAAATAACCATCGATATGGAAATTCTTCTCCCAAATAAACCCAATAATCTCGTCTTCGTTGTCTTCATTTATCATTTATCCTTTTTCGGATTTTCAGAGTTAGTGATCTTAATTTAAAGACAAATCCGGAAAAATAAGATATTATATAGTTTATTTATTTTTTGCAGGTCACGAGTGAAAATTTTTCGATTTCCTTATCATAGGTCGATGGATTATGCAGAGTATGTTGAGGTTCTCCCGATTACCAGGGATTTACAAAAGATACAACAAATCCAGCTTCCGTATTGAATAACAAGATACGTATAGTAACAGCGAGGCTGTAATTATTATTTTCGAATATATTTTCATTTAATAATACAATAATAAGCTTGCAGACAATATGTTGAGACATGCATTACCACTATAATATATTCGGTTGTGTAACAGGTTCGCCTATTATTTATGTATTTATTTATTGCTTTCTAAATTTGTAGAAAATTTGTTGGTTTTGGAGAATTTTTAACAGGGACAAAAAGGGCATTAAGACTGGGGGAGGTCTTACAAGGTTATTCAGAGAGAATCGAAAAGTCACCGCACGTTTGGTGACTTTTCGTTCTCTTCAATTCGGTGCAATTCGGCGATCCCATTTCGGCGACCCTGCGGTGTATTCAGCAAGCACCACATGGCCGTCGTAGTGCAGGGAAAAGCCGCCGCAAACCCGACGAACACTCACCGCAAAACCCGGCGAACGCACACCGAAACCCGCAAAAACATCTGGATTAACCCCGCCGAACACGCCGGAGAAACCTGAGTAGCGGCCGATCAGAGTACAGAGCAGCCACCGAAAAAAGCCGGCACCGCAGACGAATCGAGTGAACAAAAAAAACCCAGTTTGCTTGAATGTTTGAAAAGTGAAACGCGGTTTGCAAACAAACTACAGAACGAAAATGTCTGAAATTTACATATAAGATCCAATGAATGATAATAAAAAGGGCTGTTACAGAAAAAAGAAAAAACAATTTGAAAAAAAAACGGAAAAACATTTTTTGCTAAAAAATCCCGATAAATGCCTAAAAGATCCTAAAAAATCTATAAATAAAGAGACTCTTTACTGCAGAATATTATAATCAACGGTTTATAAGATATTGAATTAAAACAGGAATATTTTTAACATTGAAGCCTATGGGATTCGCCTGAATAAACCTGTCGAATGAAACCACCGAACAGCAGGGCATTTTTTTTTTTTGAGAAAGGATTTTACCAGGAAGGATACATTGAGATTTCTCTCATTTTCAAGTATGTCCTGGGTGGCGAGTATGTACCGTTAGGTGTCTTGTCCAAGGACACTTACTGGAGAGGTGCTCATTTCGGCAACTTTTCTCTGCTGGTTTTTGTTCTCTGAATAGCCGAAGCATTGCTTCGTTATGGGGATTTCACTGCCCTCGAACAGGCACCGAACAGGCACCGTATGTGCAGGAAATTCGCCAGGATTTGGCGAACTGCCTGCTCTCTGAATAGCCGAATGGTTAGGAAAGGTAACCGAACGCTGAATTTCACTGTCCGGTTACCTTTCGGCCACAATTCGGATCTCTTTGAATAACCCTGTTAGTGTAGTCCTCTCGGTAAGAGCTGGATGTAAACAGAGGACAGGTGGAGGAATATGTAGGACTGTAAATCCTAGGACCTATTGCAAAATCGGGGGCCCACAGTCCTTCTCTCTAAAGTTGTATTCTGAAGAAGTGGGTATTATGACCCAACACGCAGATACCAGTAAAACAGTCTATTGTAATGTATGTATTGCTCCGGAGAACCAGTCCTTAGAATGGGCAGGCTACAATAGGTCCAATGGATAGAAGAATGGTCACAATACCAAGCCAAAAGTCAGAAATACAGGGCTTCACACAAGGAACGATACAATAGCCAAGGTCGGAAACTGGAGAGATAAACAAGATCTGAGCAAACAAGACAAGGTCACAGTGAGGAATAAAGACTACGCCAACGCGTTGAATGGTCGAAATAACCACAACAGGGCTGAGTATAGAAAATGAGACTGGGTGATGAACCTAGACGTAGAGAGCGATTTAACGGTGCTTAAAAATGACACCAGACGGGACTGCATCAAAAAATGTGAGTAGCATATTGATGCATATTGATGCATAGTGTGCCGGAAGCCATTGGAATGACGCACAGAAGAGCGAACAACTGGTAAGTGACACACAGACAGAAAGAACAGTGGCAAATGTTGCAATGCCAATGGAAAGACACAAGTTGTAGATGACTCCACCAGATTGACACACCAATGCGAAATCATAAATTCAGGATTTCATACAAGGAACGAGACAATAGCCAAGGTCGATGACTGGAGAGATAAACAAGTTCTGAGAAAACAAGACAAGGTCACAATGAGGAATAAAGACTACACCAACGCGTTGAATGGTAGAAAAAAACATGACATAGTTAGACATGGTAGAAAATGAGCTGGGTGAAAAATCCGGACATAGAGAGCGATTCGACAATGCATGAAAATGACTCCAGATTAGGGATGGGTTGGCGGTTCGATCCGAACATGAGTTCTATTCGAACATTCGCCGTTCGGCGAACATCAACATTTCCGTGTGTGCGCCCACAATGCACCACAATGCACTTTTCCACTGGCCTGAAGCTTGTAATTGGCTACAGCCTTGCACCTGACCACAGGTCAGGGGCAAGACAGGTGCAAGACTATGCCAATCAGGGCTCAGAGTCCTGATTGAGCAAATTTTGCCCAATCAAGTCCCGCAGCACACTATATAAGGCTTCCCCGCAGCCCCAGCACGTGTTTTTTTTGCAGGAGTGAGAGGAGATTGTTTTTTCAGTGTGTCTCACAGACGTCTAGCAGATTTCTGTGAATTGTAATCTGTGTCTTCTCACTGCCAGCTATTGGGGTCTCACTTTCTTCTAGGAGATATCTGGGAATTGTAATCTGTGTCTTCTCACTGCCAGCTATTGGGGTCTCACAGACTTCTAGCAGATATCTGGGAATTGTAATCTGTGTCTTCTCACTGCCAGCTATTGGGGTCTCACAGACTTCTAGCAGATATCTGGGAATTGTAATCTGTGTCTTCTCACTGCCAGCTATCAGGGAGTCCCACATACTTCTAGCAGATATCTTGGAATTGTAATCTGTGTGTTGGCACTGCTAGCTGCTGCCAGGCTATCAGGCTGTATCACTGACGTATAGCATTGTTCTGGAAAATCAGTATATCTTTAATCTAATTCTAGATACCATACAATAACACAGTTTAATCAGAGTTCATCTGTTTATCTATTCAGAGTAGAATGTGGAGTAGAGTGTGAAGGCACTAGCTGCCACTAAATGCCCAATATTTGGGTGCACTGACACTGACGCGTGTACCAGATTCCAATCATTTTAATATTTGAATGAAGAGTCCACCCCTGCACTCTTCCACAATACCTCAGAGGGGTTACAGTGTGAAAGCACTAGCTGCCACCAAATGCCCAATATTTGGGTGCACTGACGCGTGTATCAGATTCATATCATTTTAATATTTGACGGCAGGGTCCACCCCTGCACTCTTCCACAATACCTCAGAGGGGTTACGGTGTGAAGGCACTAGCTGGCACAAAAGGCCCAATTTTAATGCACCTGTTGTTACTTTCATCCAAAGCCTGCTTAAATTTCACCATAATTTAGCCATAAAATCACTAAACTTGTTCTGCGCGTCCTAAAACGTCTCCTCTTTTCATACAGGCTGCCGCCCCAAGCAGTTGGTTATGAATAGATTAAAGGAAAACCATTTACCGTCATTTGAAAGTTAATTTTTTTCTTTTTAAATGTTTCTATACATCCGACAAATCCGCCACTTCACGGGCAGGTTATGGGGACCTCCTAGGCACGATATTTGAAGGAATTTTTAATTTTTATTCTTAACCTTTATTTAATGGAAAAATCACTGTTCCTTTAAAAACGTCTTTTTTTAAACTTTTTTTCCTTGTTTCCTGTCCCCCAGGGCACTACCCGGACCCCCATACACCTTTTATGGCAAATATCTTGCATATATGCCCTCTTCCAGGGCACTCTAAAAATCGAACGTTCGAGTCCCATTGACTTGCATTGAGTTCGGATCGTGTTCGCGTTCGAACTCGAACTTTTGAAATTGTTCGAGTTCGAATGCGAACCGAACACGGGTGTGTTCGTCTCATCCCTACTCCAGATGCATCTGCATCAAAAACCTGGGTAGCATATCGAGGCACAGTGTGCAGGCGGCCTTCGGAACGGCGCATGGAAGAGTAAATAACTGGCAGATGACACACAGGCAGAAGCAGTTGGGGCAAATGATACAGTACAGCAGGAATGATGCAAATTGTGGATGATACCACCAGGTTGGCAGTCAATGTGTGCGATGTCAATGAAATGGTGCATGGTAATGTATTGATATAACAAAGATGGCTCAGACCAGGAGCATGCAAGGACCCCATGTTGACACCTGGGACATATTTATCATTAGGATTTACCAACTAAACAAAATAATAATTATGATTATAAAAATATACAAAAGACCTGAGGAAAAAACGAGACTCAGACGGTTAGAGTAGACAGAAAGTGATAGAGTTAATTAAAGGATATGAAAGATTTCCATTGTCCCTCAAGCCATTAAATAGTATATAGAGATCTATATCTGGTAACGAGAGCTGGTGGTTTGAGTTTACCGTCGGTTGCGTGCCACATTGCTACAGTTATCAAGTGAGAAAGGAAGCTGACATAACCAGCAAACGTGATCCCCTCACTCAGATGTGACACCTAAGATAAGGACCGGTCCTTAGTTGTGGATGGGTGCCACATTAGATATAGAGATATAACAGGTTGGATAGTATAAGGAGGCTGGTCCTTAGACATGGCAGGATAGACAAGGCGAAAGAGAAGAGAATAGTCAAAAATGAAGCCGAGGTTGAGGGTTCCAGATATCACTAGGGATGTGCGTTTCGGGTTTCGGAATTTCAGAATTTTCACGAAATTTCCCTATTCGTGTGTTCGGATTCGGTCGAATTTCCGAATCGGATCGGACCCGAAAACCGATAGATTCGAAAAGTTTTCCCAGCCGAAACGAAAAATTTTCGGATTTTTCGAATGGACTTGAAATGTGTCAAATCGAAATTTATTTTTGCTCTATTCATGATTTCGGTTCCATTCGTGATTTCGGTTCCATTTCGGTAATTCTGGACATCGTATATTTAACTATTATCGGTTATATCGCAGATTCTGTAAATTTTGTAATTGTAAATGCGTATCACTTGTTTCTTGTGGCATTCGGGTCAGTTTAGCGTTTTTTAAATCGTTTTGTTCATTTTTTTTGTTCCTTGGCTTTCATACCATTTTAATATGATTAAATAAAGTTGTGAAATGTATATTCAATTATTCATAAGAAAAAAAGGATCTTTATTTAATAAAAAAAACACGATAGAATCGCCAGAATTATCGTAGACACTTTGAAACGAGGAGAACAGACGTTCCGAAAAAACGAAAATTTCCGAAATTTCCGAAAAGTCGATACAAAAAACAAGCAAAGTGACCCGAAAACAAGAAAAATGGTCGATATTCCGAAAAAAAATGTACACGAAAAACCAACCGAACCGAACCGAATCGAAACAGAAATCGGTCGAAACGAGCCGAATCGAAAAGTTTAAACATCCGAACAAATCGAACCGAATCGAACCGAAAAAAAAATCGGTGCACAAGCCTAGATATCACATTACACGAGTAAACAGAGCCGGGCCAGGACTACAGAGAGCAGGGTAGTCAGGAGGCAAAACCAAGAGTACATTCAGAAGGAACACACTTTTGGGAACTAAATAGAAGGCACCACAGGGCAATGTATGGGCTCCAAGGAGGAGTTTATATAAAGACCTACCAGCAATTATTGGTCAGTGTCGTTCTGTTGTGCCAAAACTTACACGTATGGAGTGAAGAACGTTCACCGGCGTCTCCAAAATGATGCTTGGAGGACGCTTCAAAAATGATGCACAGAATAACGTTTTGTGTCAGATACTGTGTCATTACGAGGGTTGGGTGCGTCATCCTGAGGACGGAAAAACACACGAACAGTCTGATGTTCAGCAGTCTCATTCATGGAATATCCACTGGGAGCCTCATGAGCCAATGCAATTGAGGCACGGGGATGCGGTTACATGTTAACTGTAACATACGGTCTCTGGTGCGGCTAGGACAAAAAACAAGGACCTGGAGGTTTTGGAAATTAACATTAGATTTTACGCTATAGTAGTGTTATTTCATATAGGTCAGTACAAAAAAAATAACGCGAGATAAAACGAGACGCAATATCTCCTGGTGTGACAATGAGCTTCTCACTGTGAACAGAAACCATTCTATTTTTAGCCAACAAGGTTAATTATGAAGCAAAGTACTTGCAAAAGAATGTTTATTACTATTCAGGGATTCTATATTTATATAAAATTGTAGCAGCTGGAAGATAGTCCAAGTCTTGAAATGTGTGCACCAGCAGGAACATTGCTGCTGGTGCCAATAATTATATTATTAATAAAGGTTTTAGGCCAGTGGTGGCCAACGCAAGATAGCTTTTGTTGGTTGAAGTCATTTTTCATCAAGACCCGTGAGAAGATTTTCGCTTTTCAATGATTTCCCTTGGTGGTTGAGAACCCAGATATTATTGAATTTACTAGCGATATATTAGGGTCACTGGCATACCACCAAGACAGGATGATAGTGAAGAGGACAGGGTGGGACAGGAACGACGCAAAAGGGATATTAATAGTTTGTAATGTAAATTGAGTGGCCACAGTGCAGTGAGCATCCATTCCTCAACCTTCTCCTCCCTCTGGGGGAGTTCATGGAGGGCTGATTCATCTCTCCCAGTGCAGAGGCTACCCCTTTTGAGAAGCTCAGATCATCAAGTATTGACCTGAGCTTCCTACTCCAGGTCATGAAGTGGGAATGAATTTGTTTCTCATCTCTTTCTCTCTCAGCCATTGGATTGGTTGGACACAACCCGAAGCTCCAGGGGGTACAGAGTAGGGTTGTGCATTTAGTTTCGTACCTATTTGTTTTTCTCACGAAATTCGCCAATTCGGTGCTTCGGATTCGTCGGATGTTCCGAATCGGATCGGCAACAAAATACACACCTTCCGAAATAATTCCCGATATGAAACAAAATGATTTCGTTATTTCGTATGAACATGCAATTTGTAAAATCGCAAGTCTTTTTCGTTCTATTCGTGATTTCGGTTCCGTTTCGGTCATTTCTGGCAACTTTTTTTTGTATCGTTTTGAGTCCGTTTCGGGTCCGATACTGATTTTGTATCGTTTCACGTCCGTTTCAGTGTGCGGAATCATATGCTGCATTATTATACTGTAGAGGTGCTGCCCGGCAGTGTGTGGATTCATATGCTGCATTATTATACTGTAGAGGTGCCGCCCGGCAGTGTGCGGATTCATATGCTGCATTATTATACTGTAGAGGTGCTGCCCGGCAGTGTGCGGATTCATATGCTGCAGTAATTATCTTGTAGAGGTGCTGCCCGGCAGTGTGCGGATTCATATGCTGCATTAATTATATTGTAGAGGTGCTGCCTGGCAGTGTGCGGATTCATATGCTGCATTAATTATACTGTAGAGGTGCTGCCCGGCAGTGTGCAGATTCATATGCTGCATTAATTATACTGTAGAGGTGCTGCCCGGCAGTGTACGGATTCATATGCTGCATTAATTATACTGTAGAGGTGCTGCCCGGCAGTGTGCGGATTCATATGCTGCATTAATTATACCGCAGAGAGGTGCTGCCCGGCAGTGTGCAGATTCATATGCTGCATTAATTATATTGTAGAGGTGCTGCCCGGCAGTGTGCGGATTCATATGCTGCATTAATTATATTGTAGAGGTGCTGCCCGGCAGTGTACGGATTCATATGCTGCATTAATTATATTGTAGAGGTGCTGCCCGGCAGTGTGCGGATTCATATGCTGCATTAATTATATTGTAGAGGTGCTGCCCGGCAGTGTACGGATTCATATGCTGCATTAATTATATTGTAGAGGTGCTGCCTGGCAGTGTGCAGATTCATATGCTGCATTAATTATACCGCAGAGAGGTGCTTCCCAGCAGTGTGCAGATTCATATGCTGCATTAATTATACTGCAGGGAGGCGCTTCCCAGCAGTGTGCAGATTCATATGCTGCATTAATTATATTGTAGAGGTGCTGCCCGGCAGTGTGCAGATTCATATGCTGCATTAATTATATTGTAGAGGTGCTGCCCAGCAGTGTGCGGATTCATATGCTGCATTAATTATACTGTAGAGGTGCTGCCCGGCAGTGTGCGGATTCATATGCTGCATTATTATACTGTAGAGGTGCTGCCCGGCAGTGTGCGGATTCATATGCTGCATTAATTATACCGCAGAGAGGTGCTGCCCGGCAGTGTGCGGATTCATATGCTGCATTAATTATACTGCAGAGGTGCTTCCCAGCAGTGTGTGGATTCATATGCTGCATTAATTATATTGTAGAGGTGCTTCCCAGCAGTGTGCGGATTCATATGCTGCATTAATTATAGTGTAGAGGTGCTTCCCAGCAGTGTGCGGATTCATATGCTGCATTAATTATACTGTAGAGGTGCTGCCCGGCAGTGTGTGGATTCATATGCTGTATTATTATACTGTAGAGGTGCTGCCCGGCAGTGTGCGGATTCATATGCTGTATTATTATACTGTAGAGGTGCTGCCCGGCAGTGTGCGGATTCATATGTTGTATTATTATACTGTAGAGGTGCTGCCCGGCAGTGTGCGGATTCATATGCTGCATTATTATACTGTAGCGGTGCTGCCCGGCAGTGTGCGGATTCATATGTTGCATTAATTATATTGTAGAGGTGCTGCCCGGCAGTGTGCGGATTCATATGCTGCATTAATTATACCGCAGAGAGGCGCTTCCCAGCAGTGTGTGGATTCATATGCTGCATTAATTATATTGCAGAGAGGTGCTTCCCAGCAGTGTGTGGATTCATATGCTGCATTAATTATACCGCAGAGAGGTGCTTCCCAGCAGTGTGTGGATTCATATGCTGCATTAATTATACTGCAGAGAGGCACTTCCCAGCAGTGTGTGGATTCATATGCTGCATTAATTATACTGCAGAGAGGTGCTTCCCAGCAGTGTGTGGATTCATATGCTGCATTAATTATACTGTAGAGAGGCGCTTCCCAGCAGTGTGTGGATTCATATGATGCATTAATTATACTGCAGAGAGGCGCTTCCCAGCAGTGTGCAGATTCATATGCTGCATTAATTATACTGTAGAGAGGCGCTTCCCAGCAGTGTGCGGATTCATATGCTGCATTAATTATACCGCAGAGAGGCGCTTCCCAGCAGTGTGTGGATTCATATGCTGCATTAATTATATTGCAGAGAGGTGCTTCCCAGCAGTGTGTGGATTCATATGCTGCATTAATTATACCGCAGAGAGGCGCTTCCCAGCAGTGTGTGGATTCATATGCTGCATTAATTATACCGCAGAGAGGTGCTTCCCAGCAGTGTGTGGATTCATATGCTGCATTAATTATACTGCAGAGAGGTGCTTCCCAGCAGTGTGTGGATTCATATGCTGCATTAATTATACTGCAGAGAGGTGCTTCCCAGCAGTGTGTGGATTCATATGCTGCATTAATTATACCGCAGAGAGGCGCTTCCCAGCAGTGTGTGGATTCATATGCTGCATTAATTATACTGCAGAGAGGTGCTTCCCAGCAGTGTGTGGATTCATATGCTGCATTAATTATACTGCAGAGAGGTGCTTCCCAGCAGTGTGTGGATTCATATGCTGCATTAATTATACTGCAGAGAGGTGCTTCCCAGCAGTGTGTGGATTCATATGCTGCATTAATTATACCGCAGAGAGGCGCTTCCCAGCAGTGTGTGGATTCATATGCTGCATTAATTATATTGTAGAGGTGCTGCCCAGCAGTGTGCGGATTCATATGCTGCATTAATTATATTGTAGAGGTGCTGCCCAGCAGTGTGCGGATTCAAATGCTGCATTAGGCTAGGGTCAGACTAGCGCAGTTTTAACGTGCGTTTAGCCGCACAAAATCACGGCCGTACTAGCAGCAAATGACGTCCAATGCCGGGGAACATACGACGAACGGCCGCACGAAAGTTCGTCCGCGCAACGCAAGTGGCCAACGAACGCATTTTTTCGAGAACGTCAAACCGCTACTACTGACGTACAGAGTGCGCTGCGGCCGCATAGCGGCGTGTGTGTGTGATTAGGAGACGTCAGACGCTGCTAATGTCCGGCCAACATAACGTCCAGACACAAAAAGGGTTTATTGGTGATCCGTACAAAATCACGGACGAAAAGGCGCATCGTATGACCGCTATCGCGTATTCCGGGGAAAAATACGTACGTTCGTTCGACCGCACTTTTTCACGGACAACGTGAAAAATGCGTTCGTCTGACCCTAGCCTTAATTATCTTGTAGAGGTGCTGCCCGGCAGTGTGCAGATTCATATGCTGCATTAATTATAGTGTAGAGGTGCTGCCCGGCAGTGTGCGGATTCATATGCTGCATTAATTATACTGTAGAGGTGCCGCCCGGCAGTGTGCGGATTCATATGCTGCATTAATTATACTGTAGAGGTGCCGCCCGGCAGTGTGCGGATTCATATGCTGCATTAATTATAGTGTAGAGGTGCCGCCCGGCAGTGTGTGGATTCATATGCTGTATTAATTATACTGTAGAGGTGCCGCCCAGTCAAAACCAAATAAACCCTTTGAAACGACGAGAACAGATGATCCGAAGCCCGAAAATTTCCGATATCACGAAATGAAAGTCGATACGAAACAACAAGCCGAAACGAACCAAAACGAAAATCGTTCGAAACGATCCGAAACAAAAATTTAAAAAAACCAAACTAGCCGAAACGAAAAAAAAAAACGCATGTACATCTCTAGTACAGAGGGAAACCGGAGGAACCCTTCCATTCCCACCATCTCATTTTAACCCTAGAGTATCCATTTAATTGTAATGGGGTCATTGTAGGCTCCCTACTTTTTCCCAACTCAACTTCAAGAAGCGCCAGGATATCTTTCTTCATTAGTTAAGTCCTACCTGGCAAAGATTACTCCTAAAATCCTATTAAACACCCACATGTATCTTGGAGTATGGCAACACTTGTACCAGTTATGAATTTGTTTATGTTACCATGTGTTCTACTGATGCTTTAATGAGCGACGGCTGACATGTATGGATTTGGGTAAAATGCGTAATATGGCGGTACGGTAATATAGGCTTAAGGAAAAAAAATTCAGGTCTGTCTAGTTCAACGTTTCCAAATATCTTGGGATGTTCTGCGACGTAAAATAAAATGAAATGCCGACTAGTGTTTTGGAAACTGCGGGCGACATGCTCTCCGTTGCGATGGAACATGACAGACTGGCACAAGTGCTGCAGGTGGTAGCGAGCATGACAGATGACAGACAACTGAGAAGTGGATGTATAAATTACTGCCGGTTATCTTCTGTGCCTTAAACGTCTCATGACATAGTGTGCAGCTAAAAATGCTAATAAATACTAAGTGAGTTTTTTATGCTCCAGCCTTATAACTCTTGTTGGGCGTTTCGTAACCCCTAGGACACCTGCACTTTATAGTAATCTACTGTTACTACTAAGAACATCCTATACCACATGGTGTGTATTGATACTTGGTTTCATATAGGCTTGTGCACCGATTTTTTTTCTTGGTTCGATTCGGTTCGTTCGGATTTTGTAAATTTTCATTTCGACTCGTTTCGGCCGATTTCCGTTTCGGCTCGGTTCGTTTTTCGTATCGACTTTTTTTTCGTGATTTCGGAAATTTTAGTGTTTTTCGGGAACGTCTGTTCTCCTCGTTTCAAAGTGTCTATTCGTTTTGACGTAAACTATTGGTTTTTCGGATACGATAATTATACGATACGATAATTCTGCCGATACGATAATTCTGCCATTGAGATTTCTCATGTTTTACAAGAAGGATACATTGAGATTTCTCTGGTTTTACATGAAGGATACATTGAGATTTCCCATGTTTTACAAGAAGCATACATTGAGATTTCTCTGTATTTCCAGGAAGGATACATTGAGATTTCTCATGTTTTACAAGAAGGATACATTGAGATTTCTTTGGATTTCCAGGACGGATACATTGAGATTTCTCATGTTTTACAAGAAGGATCATTGAGATTTCTCTGGATTTCCAGGAAGGATACATTGAGATTTCTCATGTTTTACAAGAAGGATACATTGAGATTTCTCATTTTTTACAAAAAGGATACATTGAGATTTCTCATGTTTTACAAGAAGGATACATTGAGATTTCTTTGGATTTCCAGGACGGATACATTGAGATTTCTCATGTTTTACAAGAAGGATACATTGAGATTTCTCTGGTTTCCCGGAAAGGATACATTGAGATTTCTCATGTTTTACAAGAAGGATACATTGAGATTTCTCTGGTTTTACAAGAAGGATACATTGAGATTTCTCATGTTTTACAAGAAGGATACATTGAGATTTCTCTGGTTTTACATGAAGGATATATTGAGATTTCTGTTTTTCCAGGAAGGATACATTGAGATTTCTCTGGTTTTACATGAAGGATATATTGAGATTTCTCTGGTATTACATGAAGGATATATTGAGATTTCTCTGGGTTTCCAGGAAGGATACATTGAGATTTCTCATGTTTTACAAGAAGGATACATTGAGATTTCGCATGTTTTCCAGGAAGGATACATTGAGATGGGAATGATACAAAATTTAATTACAGAATCAGCGATATAAATACGATATCCGAAATTACTGAAATGGAGCCGAAATCAGGAATGGAGCCGAAATCACGTATGGAACGAAAATGAATTTCGATTTTACACATTTCCAGCCCATTCGAAAATTCTGAAAAGTTTTCGTCTCGGCTTGAAAATTTGTTCGGATCTGTCGTTTTTGGATCCGAAAATTTTCGGAAAATCTTCCGAATCCGAATGCACGAATCGGGAAATTTCGTGAAAATTCCGAAATTCCGAAAACCGAAACGCACATCCTTAGTTTCATAGTTGAGGACATTACTGGGATTCGATCCATAAATGTTAATTTTAGAATCGTTGTTGCCTAAATTGGCTTAAAGTAGTGTGTCATATATAACCAAGCATTTAATGTCTTCGCGATGCTTGTTTGGTTTTGAGTTTACAACAAATGACCCGCAGGGCAGCAAAATATCCCGTACTGTTGCGAAATGCGGATTGTCCAGATGTTCTGCAGTTTCCAAAATCGAGTTCAGCCCTTTTAGGTGTGGAGAAATTCTCCATAGTCTGCTTTACCAAAGTAATCTGTGAAATATTGAATGTATTCAGGGCAAACATTGCACATAATGAAGACTCAGAAAGCAAAAATGCTAATGTATCCCTTCTCATTTCGCATTAATAGCTCTGTAAAGGTCAGGCTTCATGAATTCTTTGGTGGGTATCTGCCCATCCTTCTATCCCCATCATTCCTGATCTCCATCCCTCACACACACTGTGCGTTTTCCCTATTAATCTCTCATCCCACTACTCAGACCCTTGAATGTGCTCTATCATGTCCCCTTCACTCTCAGAAAAGGGCTGGATTGCTGCCACCATATCCACTTAAATGAGTTTAAGTGGTAATGGTGACTAGAGTATCTCTTTAAATCCTAGTATGTTCCTAAACAATGTATAGATGCATGATTTATGTAAGTCACTGTAGATCAGATGGACACGGGATCTCCATGCACCATAACCAACCAAAGCCTAGGTGGATATGGTGCTCATTGGTGCATAAACAATCTTAGATATCCCACTACAATTTATAATGAACGCATCTGCCCAACTAATGTAGTGTGTCTCTCACACGGCATATCCCGTACCTCTCTCAAGGCATATCCCGTACCTCTCACACCGCATATCCCGTACCTCTCACACCGCATATCCCGTACCTCTCACACCGCATATCCCGTACCTCTCACACCGCATATCCCGTACCTCTCACACCGTATATTCCGTACCTCTCACACCATATATCCCGCACCTCACACCATATATCCCGCACCTCTCACACCGCATATCCCGTACCTCTCACACTGCATATCCTGTACCTCTCACACCGCATATTCCATACCTCTCAAGCTCAATATCCTGTACATCTCACACCTCACATCCCATACCTCTCACACCTCACATTACATACCTCTCTCACCTCATATCCCGTACCTCTCACACCTCACGTCTTGTACCTCTCACATCCCAAACCTCTCACACCTAATTTCCCATACCTCTCACACCTCACATCCTGTACATCTCACACCTCTCATCCTGTACCTCTCACACCTAATTTCCCATACCTCTCACACCTCACAACCTGTACATCTCGCACCTCACATCCTGTACATCTCACACCTCCCATCCTGTACATCTCACACCTCCCATCCTGTACACTTCACACCTCCCACCCTGTACCTCTCACACCTCCCATCCTGTACCTCTCACACCTCACATCCTGTACCTCTCACAGCTCCCATCCTGTACCTCTCACACCTCCCATCCTGTACACTTCACACCTCCCACCCTGTACCTCTCACAGCTCCCATCCTGTACCTCTCACACCTCCCATCCTGTACCTCTCACACCTCCCATCCTGTACCTCTCACAGCTCCCATCCTGTACCTCTCACACCTCCCATCCTGTACACTTCACACCTCCCACCCTGTACCTCTCACACCTCCCATCCTGTACCTCTCACACCTCCCATCCTGTACCTCTCACACCTCCCATCCTGTACCTCTCACAGCTCCCATCTTGTACATCTCACATCTTGTACATCTCACACCTCATATCACATACTTCTATCACTTCATATACCATACCTCTCACACCTCACGTCTTGTACCTCTCAAACCTCATATCCCTTACCTCTCACACCTCATATCCCGTACCTCTCACATCTCACGTCCAGGTTTCCCTGGACCATTCGGGATGGGGAACATGACAGCGGTCAACGGCTGGATAATCAGGGCATGGATTGGGAGATTGGGTTGATGCAATAATGTGGAAAAAGGGTACTTAAGGCAGTGGAGGGGAGGGCCCTGCCTCTTTGTTTCCTGACAGCCTGGAAGACAGAAGGAAGGAAGACAATGGAGCAGGACTTACAGGAGTTGCTGTGTTGGCTGCGGGCTCATGCGGTGGCTCAGGGCACCTCAGTCATGAACGGTTGGTGAACGGAGACCAATGAATGATAATAAAAAGGGCTGTTACAGAAGAAAGAAAAAACGATTTAAAAAATAAAAACAGATTTTTTTGCAAAAAATGCCTAAAAGATCCTAAAAAGTCTATTAATAAAGATACTTTTTACTGCAGAATATTATAATTAACTGTTTATTAGATATTGAATTAAAACGAGAATATTTTTAACATTGAAGCCTATGGGATTCGACTGAATAAATAAATCTGCCGCATGAAACCACTGAACAGCAGGGCAATTCGGCAACTTTTCACTGCTGGTTTTTGTTCTCTGAATAGACGAAGCATTGCTTCTCTATGGGGATTTCACTGCCCTCGAACAGGTAACGAACAGGCACCGTATGTGCAGGTAATTGAGCAGGCTGCTTACTGAATAGCCGAATGGCCAGGAAAGGTAACCGTACCCTGAATTTCACTGTTCGGTTACCTTTCGGCCACAATTCGGATATCTTTGAATAACCCTGACAATAAAATAATTGCATTCTAATGAACAGAAATTTCTGAACAAGTGAAAAATGGATCTACATTCTATTTGTTTTCCTTATTAGGGATTTTGTTTGGATTTGTGAAATGTCTATTTGTATCGAGAAAAGAGTATAGAAGTTCTAAATTCTTATTTTTGAATATTCTTTTTAAAACACAGTATTGTTTCAAAACATTTCTGTTTACATTTTTAACAAAGAGGAATGTTGAATGTTTTCAAAAACATATTTTTCCTTTTATTATTAATATTATGGTAGTGATAACAATGTATATAGATGGATCAATTAGTATATTACTCTATAACTCTATTTTTTATAATAATAATAATAATAATGCATTTAAATTTGCAATTTATTATATTACTCTATAACTATTCACGATATTCATAAATGATCTGCCCAATGTCTGCAAAGCCTCAACTGTACACATGTACGCAGACAACACCGTAGTCTATACCAGCAAACCAAATGTCCCGCAGCTGGAGGCCGTGCTGCAAGAACAATTCACAGAGGTAGAAAAGTGGATAGCAGATAACAAACCTTTTCTAAATACTGACAAAACTGTTACAATGCTCTTTGGAACCGCACCTAAACTACATAAATTGCAAACACCCCATCTATGTATCAGGACAAGATCAAATGGCACACTGACCACAGTCACTTCTCTCAAATATCTAGGTATGTGGTTGGACCCTAATCTATTCTTTGGCCCCCACATCGAAAAACTCTCATCTAAACTTTACCCCAAACTAGGTGCCCTGTACAGAAACAAATCCTGCCTGAACCCCACGGTAAGAAAGCAGATTGTACAACAAATGCTTATGCCAGCTATTGAATATGGAGATGTAGTGTATGTAGTCGCCCTGCAAACACGCTTTCATAAACTTACTACATTATATAACTCATTCTGTCGCTTTGTGCTACAATGTATAACTACATGACCCACCATTGTGACATGTTAAAAGAACTAAACTGGCCATCGCTGGAATTTAGACGCAACCTTCACCTTTCCATCCTGGTGTTTAAGAGCTTTTCTGAGAAGCTGCCACACTACCTGAATAGGCTGCTTCCCTCAGCAGTTCCCTCATCCTATAACCTCCAATCCAGGACCTGCACCTTACTTACAATACCACAATACAAAAAGAAAGTGACTCGATCCTCATTTTCCTACAGAGCACCGCAATTATGGAATAACCTCCCAGACGCCATCAAATCTTCCCCCGGTCTAAAGTCCCTTAAGAGTTCCCTATTAACATACCTCAATACGGAATGCACCTGTAAACATGTAACATAATGACTATATACAGAATGCACCTGTAAACATGTAACACAGTGACTATATATAGAATTCCCCTGTAAACATGTAACATAGTGACTATATACAGAATGCACCTGTAAACATGTAACATAATGACTATATACAGAATGCACCTGTAAACATGTAACACAGTGACTATATATAGAATTCCCCTGTAAACATGTAACATAGTGACTATATACAGAATGCACCTGTAAACATGTAACATAATGACTATATACAGATTGCACCTGTAAACATGTAACATAGTGACTATATACAGAATGCACCTGTAAACATGTAACATAGTGACTATATACAGAATGCACCTGTAAACATGTAACATAGTGACTATATACAGAATGCACCTGTAAACATGTAACACAGTGACTATATATAGAATTCCCCTGTAAACATGTAACATAGTGACTATATACAGAATGCACCTGTAAACATGTAACACAGTGACTATATACAGAATGCACCTGTGAACATGTAACATAATGACTATATACAGATTGCACCTGTAAACATGTAACATAGTGACTATATACAGAATGCGCCTGTAAACATGTAACACAGTGACTATTTACAGAATGCACCTGTAAACATGTAACACAGTGACTATATACAGAATGTGCCTGTAAACATGTAACATAATGACTTTATTTCCTACATATTTATTTTTCTGTTAATCTGTAAATTTGTTTTTGTGTTAATATCTTGCATTTTATTACTTTGTATTTCTGTAACCACTCAATGTTCTTGAACCCAGGACATACTTGAAAACGAGAGAAATCTCAATGTATCCTTCCTGGTAAAATCCTTTATAAATAAATAAAACTATGTTATTTTTTATAATAATGCATTTTATTTCATCAATTATTTTACTCTACAACCATATTTATTAATAATAATGATAATAATATCAATGCATTTTTTTGTAAATTACTATATTACCCTATTTATTATGCTAATATTATTATTATTACTGTTGTAATCATTATTATCATTTTTGTTAATAATTAAAAAAAAGAAACAAACTTGCAGGACATTTAGCACTTTTATTTCAGCGCTAGATGCGCAGAATGATTAGCAATAGCTGTGCTGGAACAAGTGTTCCCATATCTATACATTCTGCTCGGAAATCTGAAGCCTGTATGTTTTTGTCAGATTTTTACACTAGAGGTTGCTCAAGGAGTCACTTTGATGTCATCAGATTTGTTCGGTGCAGATCAGGCAATGTGACTTATTGTGCATTGAGCAGCATGGCACGGAGCATGGAGCGGAGAGATCAAGCGATGGCTTGGCTGATTTTTCATTAAGCTTCGTCTTCAAGTTACAGCACACCCCTAATGGCCTGGGTGTATGGCAGCTCTTTAAGCAAGTGCTAAAATATGGATAAAGGCAAGCTGCTGCAAATGCCGACTTAAAGACTGTATGAAAAGAAAAAAGGAATCTGAGAATTCTTTCTAAACTCAGACAAGAAATGACAAAATTATCATCATTTATATAGTGCCATACAGATACTGCAGTGCTTTACAATTATATATATATATATATATATATATATATATATATATATATATATATATATAGATAGATTAGGTGGCCTAAAAAATTCCATATTGAGGGCATATCATATCGTTGTATGTAAAATTTGGGGATTTTTTGGCACCGAGGCCTGAAAGAATTCAAAATAGTAAAGTGTACAGTTCTCGTTGGATTATATTGGATATATATATATATACACTATAATGCCAAAAGTTTTTCGCTCACCTGCCTTGACTCGCATATGAACTTAAGTGACATCCCATTCCTAATCCATAGGGTTCAATATGACGTCGCTCCACCCTTTGCAGCTATAACAGCTTCACCTCTTCTGGGAAGGCTGTCCACAAGGTTTAGGAGTGTGTTTATGGGAATTTTTCACCATTCTTCCAGAAGTGCATTTGTGAGGTCCCACACTGATGTTGGACGAGAAGGCCTGGCTCTCAGTCTCCGCTCTAATTCATCCCAAAGGTGTTCTATCGGGTTGAGGTCAGGACTCTGTGCAGGCCAGTCAAGTTCATCCACACCAGACTCTGTCATCCATGTCTTTATGGACCTTGCTTTGTGCACTGGTGCACAGTCATGTTGGAAGAGGAAGGGGCCAGCTCCAAACTGTTCCCACAAAGTTTGGAGGATGGAATTGTCCAAAATCTCTTGGTATGCTGAAGCATTCAGAGTTCCTTTCGCTGGAACTAAGGGGCCAAACCCAGGTCCTGAAAAACAACCCCACACCATAATCCCCTCCACCAAACTTTACACTTGGTACGATGCAGTCAGACAAGTACTGTTCTCCTGGCAACCGCCAAACCCAGACTCGTCCATCAGATTGCCAGATGGAGAAGCACAATTCGTCACTCCAGAGAACGCGTCTCCACTGCTCTAGAGTCCAGTGGCGGCGTGCTTTACACCACTGCATCCGACGCTTTGCATTGCACTTGGTGATGTTTGGCTTGGATGCAGCAGCTCGGCCATGGAAACCCATTCCATGAAGTTCTCTGCGCACTGTTCTTGAGCTAATCTGAAGGCCACATGAAGTTTGGGGGTCTGTAGCGATTGACTCTGCAGAAACTTGGCGACCTCTTCGCACTATGCGCCTCAGCATCTGAGTTGCTGTCGTTCCCAAACTCTTCCACGTTCTTATAATACAGCTGACAGGTGACAGTGGAATATTTAGGAGCGAGGAAATTTCACGACTGGATTCGTTGCACAGGTGGCATCCTATCACAGTTCCACGCTGGAATTCACTGAGCTCCTGAGAGAGACCCATTCTTTCACAGATGTTTGTAAAAACAGTCTGCATGCCTAGGTGCTTGATTTTATATACCTGTGGCCATGGAAGTGATTGGAACACCTGATTCTGATTATTTGGATGGGTGAGCGAATACTTTTGGCAATATAGTGTTAATATATATATAGTATATATATAATCTTAAAGGATGCATTCAGGGTGTTATAGAGAGGTATAGAAAAGACTCTGGGCTAAATTACAATCTTGGCGCAAACGTTTGTGCCGGCGCAAAAAAATGTTAACGCGAGGGGTAAAATCCTTTGCACCGAATGTCATATTACATAGTCAGTGCATCAAACGCGGGTAATCGTCTACCGCGGGTGAACCTGCGCGAACGCTGCGCGAGCTTACTGTGCGTCCTGTACTTAACATTGTGAGCGCAAATGCGTTTGTGCGCTGGTACACGGATGGTATTAGAATCTATTCGCAGTTTGTAACGCACAGCCTTTGCGTGCATAATTTTAGCAACTCCTAAAAGCTGGTGTTAAGGGTAAATCTGAATAACCTGGCCAAACCCGAATACACCAGCCCAAAAAAAAAATGCAGCAAAGTATAGTCACACATTCTACTCACACCAGTGGCAGAACTACCAGGGTCGCAGCGGTCTTGCGACCGGGCCCTGGCATTCTGCCACTTTAGGGGGGGCCCAGAGCTCAGGCAGGCATTTGCGCCCGCAGCCATGGGTTTTCCAGCGGCGCACTCTTTCTAACCGCTGCGGCGGCGCTACAGTGTGCCTGCCCTGCTTCCCACATTCTACTGGAGCAGGCACATGACAGGGGGCAGCACCAATGCAACGTGCGCCTGCTCCAGTAGAATGTGGGAAGCAGGGCGGGCACGCTGTAGCACCGCCGTGGCGGTTAGAAAGAGTACGCCGCTGGAACACACATGGCTGCGGGCAGCCTGTTCCCGGAGCTGAGGGAAACTGACGGGGCCCCACTGTGCCTGGCCAAATCAGGCCCCTACCCCAGTGCTTCCTGTGATTACATTGCTGTGGAATGTGTATTCTGTGCGTGCTCAAACACCCCAGTGTTCACTGTGAGTTACATTGCTGTGGATTATGTGCCTGCTCAAACACCCCAGCGCTTCCTGTGAGTTACATTGCTGTGGAATGTGGATTCTGTGCGTGCTCAAACACCCTAGCGTTCACTGTGAGCTACATTGCTGTGGATTATGTGCCTGCTCAAACACCCCAGCGTTCACTGTGAGTTACATTGCTGTGGATTATGTATCTGCTCAAACACCCCAGCGCTTCCTGTGAGTTACATTGCTGTGGAATGTGGATTCTGTGCGTGCTCAAACACCCTAGCGTTCACTGTGAGCTACATTGCTGTGGATTATGTGCCTGCTCAAACACCCCAACGCTTCCTGTGAGTTACATTGCTGTGGATTCTGTGCGTGCTCAAACACTCCTGCGTTCACTGTGAGTTACATTGCTGTGGATTATGTGCCTGCTCAAACACCCCAGCGCTTACTGTGAGTTACATTGCTGTGGATTATGTGTCTGCTCATACACCCCAGCGCTTCTTGTTAGTTACATTGTTGTGGATTATGTGCCTGCTCAAACACCCCAGCGTTTCTTGTTAGTTACATTGTTGTGGATTATGTGCCTGCTCAAACACCCCAGCGTTCACTGTGAGATATATTGCTGTGGATTATATGCCTGCTCATACACCCCAGTGCTTCCTGTGAGTTATATTGCTGTGGATTCTGTACCTGCTCATACACCCCAGTGCTTCCTGTGAGTTTTATTGCTGAGGAGCTCTGTGATATGCTCATACACACCGCACATTACAGGGAGTTTTATTGCTGTGGAGCTCTGTAATGTGCAGTGTCAGGATTGTCAGGATTACCGGGGGGAGGGGGGCTTTCAATATGGTGGTGACCTATTTAATGACCTAATTAAAGTAAATTGAACTAATTAATATAAATGGCGTACTATCTTTTTATATTTCAGGGGGAAAAAAAGTAAAAATATGGATTTTTTTTCCCCTTCATGGATTCTCGCACCGGGGCCCTCAGGTTTCTAGTTACGCCACTGACTCATACCAAACCAATAAAATGAAGAAGTTGTGTGTGCACGTATTATTGCTGCAGCATATATACTCAGATTGACTTTAACAGGCGCAAAAACTTAACGTGAGATAATTGTGTTCCTTAATTCTGATTGGGTGAATCGCGTGAAAAAAACGGTGCACACACTGATTTCTGCGCGCGATGGTACTGCGCAAGCATGTGGGCGCGTCTGGTTAATGTGTGTTATTGATCGACGGATTGAAAAACGCTCGAGGATTGTAATTCCAGCGGTGATTTGCGCGGGCAAACGTTAAATGCTTTGCGCACAAATTCACGTGTTGCGTGAGTGTTTTTGCGCAAAGATTGTAATTTATCCCTTTAATAGCAATCAATATTTTACAGAGTCTGACGATGTGACCAGCAATTGGTCTTTATCAAGGTATTTATTTATCTGTGTTACTCTAGGATATAATGTATGGAGATATATACAGTCAGGTCCAGAAATATTAGGACATCGACACAATTCTAACATCTTTGGCTCTATACACCACCACAATGGAGTTGGAATGAAACAAACACAATGTGCTTTAACTGCAGACTGTCAGCTTTAATTTGAGGGTATGTACATCCAACTCAGGTGAACGGTGTAGGACTTACAGCAGTTTGCAGATGTGACTCCCACTTGGGACTAAAGGTAATGGGACAATTGGCTTCTGAGCTGTTCCATGGCCAGTTGTGTGATATTCCCTCATTACCCCAATTACAATGTGTAGATAAAAGCCCCAAAGTTCATTTCAAGTGTGCGATTTGCATTTGGAATCTGTTGCTGTCAACTCTCAAGATGAGATCCAAAGAGCTGTCACTACCAGTGAAGCAAACCATCATTAGGCTGAAGAAACAAAATAAACCCATCAGAGAGATAGCAAGAACATTAGGCGTGGCCAAAACAACTGTTTGGAACATTCTCAAAAAGAAGGAACGCGCCGTTGAGCAACACCAAAAGACCCGGGAGACCACGGAAAACAACTGTGGTGGATGACCAAAGAATTCTTTCCCTGGTGAAAAAAACACCCTTCACAACAGTTGGCCAGATCAAGAACACTCTCCAGGAGGTAGGTGTATGTGTGTCAAAGTCAACAATCAAGAGAAGACTTCACCAGAGTGAATACAGAGGGTTCACCACAAGATGTAAACCATTGGTGAGCCTCAAAAACAGGAAGGCCAGATTAGAGTTTGCCAAACAACACCTAACAAAGCCTTCACATTTCTGGAACAAGATCCTATGGACAGATGAGACCAAGATCAACTTGTACCAGAGTGATGGGAAGAGAAGAGTATGGAGAAGGAAAGGAACCGCTCATGATCCTAAGCATACCACCTCATCAGTGAAGCATGGTGGTGGTAGTGTCATGGCGTGGGCATGTATGGCTGCCAATGGAACTGGTTCTCTTGTATTTATTGATGATGTGACGCTGACAAAGCAGCAGGATGAATTCTGAAGTGTTTTGGGCAATATTATCTGCTCACATTCAGCCAAATGCTGCAGGACTCATTGGACGGCGCTTCACAGTGCAGATGGACAATGACCCAAAGCATACTGCAAAAGCAACCAAAGAGTTTTTGAAGGGACAGAAGTGGAATGTTATGCAATGGCCAAGTCAATCACCTGACCTGAATCCCATTGAGCATGCATTTCACTTGCTGAAGACAAAACTGAAGGGAAAATGCCCCAAGAACAAGCAGGAACTGAAGACAGTTGCAGTAGAGGCCTGGCAGAGCATCACCAGGGATGAAACCCAGCGTCTGGTGATGTCTATGCGTTCCAGACTTCAGGCTGTGATTGACTGCAAAGGATTTGCAACCAAGTATTAAGAAGGGAAAGTTTGATTTATGATTATTATTCTGTCCCATTACTTTTGGTCCCTTAACAAGTGGGAGGCACATCTGCAAACTGCTGTAAGTCCTACACCGTTCACCTGAGTTGGATGTACATACCCTCAAATTAAAGCTGACAGTCTGCAGTTAAAGCACATTGTGTTTGTTTCATTCCAACTCCATTGTGGTGGTGTATAGAGCCAAAGATGTTAGAATTGTGTCCATGTCCCAATATTTCTGGACCTGACTATATATATACAGTATATCTGTGCTACAGCTAACTATTAGATGCAAAAAAAGTTAGCCCCACTTTCATGGTCTGCATTTTTTTTTTCTGTCTCAGTTTCTTATTTTCGGCATCTCCTTTATTTTCTTATTTTATTCTTTTTTTTAACTTTAACTTTTTTAAATTCCTTATTTTTTTTTATTAATTTCTTTTCTTTTTTTTAATTGATTTTTTTTTTAATGTATTATTTTTATTACGGACTGCGCTTGCATGTCCCTACCCAGAATCCATTCCTGCGTATGGGGAATGTAGCAAGGGTCTCAGTGGCAAGAGCAAGTCTTTGATTTTCCTAGGGTGTGCAATTTTTTTTCTTTCAAAGATATAGGGCTCTATTACATTCTCCGTGCAAATTCGTACGCGCAGAAAAAAATAATTTAAGTGCAAGGAACGAGAGAGCACCGAAATGTCACTCTGTGCAAGAGGGGCAGCAACCCCCAACAATCATTTTGGCCTTGTTAGTCTCCGTCAGAAGAGTATTGCTGACACCCCTCTAGGCAACTCGAGCCAGGGGTCGACGTCTGGATTACCTTGTATATTGACCTTGCTCAGGAGGACATCGGTGGGTATATGCAGAGAGGTATATAGGGAGAGGTATTAGCAGTAGGAAAAGGGAAGTGCTCATGCCACTGTACAGATCCCTGGTGAGACCTCACTTGGAGTACTGTGTGCAGTACTGGAGACCGTATCTCCAGAAGGATATAGACATCTTAGAGAGAGTTCAGAGAAGGGCTACTAAAATGGTGTACGGCTTGAAGGAGAAAAGTTACCAGGAAAGGGTTAATGATCTTAACATGTACAGCTTGGAAAAAAGACGAGACAGAGGAGATATGATAGAAACATTTAAATACGTAAAGGGAATCCACAAGGTAGAGGAAGGGAGTATATTTAAAAGGAAACAAAGTAGCAAAACAAGAGGACATAGTCTTACATTAGAGGGGCAAAGGTTTAAAAGTAACATCAGGAAGCATTATTTTACTGAGAGGGTGGTGGATACATGGAACAGTCTTCCAGTAGAAATGGTAGAGGCCAAAACAGTAATTGAATTTAAGCAGGCATGGGATAGGCATAAGGCTATCCTAAACAAAAGATAAATCCAGGTAAAGTATCCATGTAATTGGGCAGACTAGATGGGCCGAAAGGTTCTTATCTGCCGACATTTTTCTATGTTTCTATGTTTCTATGCTATATTAAGCCTCTTCCTCTACTATCACCTCCTCCACTCCTCCACCATCCTCTACTATCACCTCAACACCAGGACCGCAAATCTTCAAGTCTCTTGGAAGAACAAAGAAACAATCCCCCCCCCCACTATTTTCGGACATTCAATACTAGTACCTTTGGCATTCTATCGGTCCATGAAATGGATTTGACGTATGTTTCCTCCTTGGGTATAACAGAAAGGGTTGAATGAAATTCACAATAGAGTCCACGACCGAAATGAAAGGACCAGAGGGCCCCTAGCATTTACGGCGCCCTAGGTGAGAACATTTTAGGGGGCCCCTGGCCAAGAATTCAACGCCACACCTCCTTATGTTCCACCTTTTTTCACACACAGATACAAGTTCTGACCACCCACTGGTTTTCACAAATCAACACCATCCCCCCAGAAAGACAACCTGACCTTCAGAAAGACAACCTCTGCTCTTCCAAATAGACACACTGGGGGTTGCTCTCCGAGTCAGACAGTCCTAGAGGTAGGTGGAATTCCATGTTGGGCAATGGGTCTGTTCAGTTACATGGCAGATGTTGGCAGTGGAGCGAGGCCCACTGAAGTGCAGGGCCCAGGGCAAGCGCCCTGCTCACCCCACCCAAAAGGGCTGACCTGGAAAGGACCCAGGCCAAAATAATTACCGCTGAATATAGCATCGATGGTCTTGGTACGAGCTTATTCTGTAAAATAAAGAATAAACAGTAAAATAATACAGTATGTATACATGAATATGAATTATTAAAAAACTCTGATTTATAAAAAAAAAGGATGTTATTTTGAGGTCGAGATTTCAGCGATGCCGCTGCGGCTGGCGAGATCACGAAAACGCACGCCTTAATGAATGTAGCACTGAAGCAGCAAACACGAGAACTGGCTTGGGATACATTTACATCGCCTGCATATCTGAGCAGCTACCGACGCAGCGCTGGAATTATCTCCGGGTCCGGCGTCACAAGCTACTCGCGACCTTGAAAGTTTCCACTCGTCGTCTGCCGGTGGCCCCTGCGCACGGAACGAAGCTGGAGTCAATCTCACGCGTATACCGGACCTATGTATAAACCACCTATGCGCGTTGTAATTAGATGCGTTTCGCCGGCCTCTAATTCAGATGGTGGGAGAATTAAAAGGACGCCGCTAGGCTTTTTGTGAATATATAATGAGATCCAATGTACGGACTGCAGCGCGCTGACGGTATGCTCTGCGATTCGATGAGCTGCTGTTACCGACCCCTGCATGTCTCGCGAAAGTTTCCCACGTTGCAGCGCTCAGATTAAAAATTTATACAGCTGAGGGAAACGAACAAAGGCAGGGATAGCGCATACGAAATATAATTGTACGAGGACTAACTAGTTCGAGTCCTGATTGCGGAGCGAGGAAAATACATAATTGATGATTACTATAGACACGGAACTGTAACTCTCGCAGGAACATTATGGTGGGAAAGACTTTGACGACCTGTTCTTTTTAAATATATATGTAAATTTATAGATTTATATACGTATATAACATACAGTTCTGTGTATATATAAATATATATATATATATATATATATATATTCAGAGCTCTGTCATCAACAAAAATAAGTACCAACATAAAGTACACGCCTTGGTGTTGAAGCCAAAAATGTATATACCAAAATATCCTAGTGGACGCATTCAGGGACTTGTTAAAAAAAAAAAAAAAAAAATCTATTAATATTCCATTAAAACATGATAACCGACGTTTTAGTCCCTAGAGGTCTTTATCAAGTTTGAACCTCGAAAAAGGCCTTTAAGAGCTGAAACGTCAGCTGTCATGTTTTAATGGAATATTATTTTTTTATTATTTTTTTTAACAAGTCCCTGAGTGTGTCCACTAGGATATACACTCACCGGCCACTTTATTAGGTACACCTTGCTTGTATCGGGTTGGACCCCGTTTTGCCTTCAGAACTGCCTTAATTCTTCGTGGCGTAGATTAAGCAAGGTGTCTGGAAACATTCCTCAGAGATTTTGGTCCATATTGACATGATGGCGCCATGTTGTTGCTGCAGATTTGTCGGCTGCACATCCGTGATGCAAATCTCCCGTTTCACCAGATGCTCTACTGGATTGAGATCTGGGGACTGTGGAAGTCATTGGAGTACAGTGAACTCATTGTCGTGGTCAAAAAAACTGTTTGAGATGATTTGAGCTTTGTGACATGGTGCATAATCCTGCTGGAAGTAGCCATTAGAAGATACAGGGTACACTGTGGTCATAAAGGGATGGACATGGCCAGCAATACTCAGGTAGGCTGTGTTGTATAAACAATGCTCAATTGGTACTGTGGCCCAAAGTGTGCCAAGAAAATATCCCCCACACCATTACACCACCACCTCCACCAGCCTGAAGCGTTGATAAAAGGCAGGATGGATCCATGCTTTCACGGTGTTTACGGCAAATTCTGACCCATCTGAATGTCGCATCTGAAATCGAGACTCATCAGACCAGGCAACGTTTTTCCAATCTTCCATTGTCCAGTTTTGGTGCGTGTACCAATTGTAGCCTCAGTTTCCTGTTCTTAGCTGACAGGAGTGGCACCCGGTGTGGTCTGCTGCTGCTGTAGCCCATCTGCTTCAAGGCTCGACGTGTTGTGCATTCAAAGATGGTATTCTCCAGACCTTGGTTGTATCGAGTGATTATTTGAGTTACTGTTGCCTTTTTTATCATCTCAAGCAGTCTGGCCATTCTCCTCTGACATCTACAAGGCATTTTCGTCCACACAGCTGCCGCTCACTGGATATTTTCTCTTTTTCAGACCATTCTCTGTAAACCCTAGAGATGTTTGTGTGTGAAAATCAGAGTAGCTCAGCAGTATTTGAAACACTCAGACTAGCCTTTCTGGCACCAACAACCACGCCACCTTCAAAGTCACTTAAATCCCCTTTCTTCCCCCATTCTGATGCTCGGTCTGAACTTCAGCAAATCGTCTTCACCGCGTATAGATGTCTAAATGCATTGAGTTGCTGCCGTGTGATTGGCTGATTAGCAATTTGTGTTAACAAGCAATTGAACAGGTGTACCTAATAAAGTGTCCGGTGAGTGTGCATATATATATACATATATATATATATATAATCCAGAGGACCTGCCGCCAGGATCTAAATTATTTTCAGTGCTTCAGTGCAAACAGCTGCTGAGAAGTACAGTTCACCAGAAGGCACGCACTCCAGGGAGTCTTGTGAATTAATCTTTTATTGTGCCTACAGGAGGAGTGCGTCCACTAGGATATACATATATATACATACATATGTTACGAGTATAGTCCAAAATGGTGATAAATGTAGGATTATCAGGGTAAAACTGACATTACCAAGCAGATTAGTGTAAAGTTCGAAATTTAATCAAACCGAGATGTACACAAATGCCGCCGGGTAATGTGTTTTCTGAGAGTTTCGACTGGCTTACAGTCGACCCTAAACCTAGGATTATCTGTATCCATGCCTAAACCTAACCCTAACCCTTCTAATAACTTTTCCCCAAGGGTGTTTTGGTAGTCTGCAAATTACCTGCGTAAAGCTTGAGTCTGTCTCAGAAAGAACATCAGTAAGAACAGACTTCTTTCCGCACGGACCCCTGTGTTGCCACTTCGTTGTGTGCACTTTATTGCGTACAGCTCTACAAACCATGAGCTTCCTGTGGAGGCTTCCGCTTTGTAGACCCCTCTGACGTCCGTCGTGGTGTCTCAACAGGGAGGGGAAAAAGCCCTGTCCATTGTGGTCCTCCCAGTCGATCTATCATAACACTACGACCGACGTTGTGAGGGGTGGGGTCAGAATGGACATCCTTAGTGCGCCAGTGTGGCCGCAGCCTAAGTCTGGTGCATACAGTAAAAACTGGATTACCACAGCGATATAAACCTTTTTATATGAAATTTAAACCTCACTGTGGGGTTATTCACAAAGCGCCGGTGTTTGCCTTTGGTCGCTGCAGCGCCAACAAACACTGGCACTTCACAAAACCAAAATCCAAAGAGCAGCCCCTGAAGCAGTTACACTGCAAAGCTTCTTCTGTCGCTCTTTGGGTTTTAGTTTTGTGAAATGCCGAAATTTGCTTGTACTTCAGTACCGGTGAGTTTTGCCGGTATTTGCTACAAGACCACTTTTTGTATTTCTTTTCCTCTCAAAATCTACCTATATATATATATATCCAGCTCACGGGCCGCCATTGCCAAATGCGGAGGTAGATATAAGAATAGGAGGCTTAATTCAAAGAGTGCCGAATATGCCACCGAAGTGCACCAAACGGTGGCATATTCCCCGTACGGTACAATTTCGTGGCAGTTCAGCTATTTAGAAAGCTGGCAATTCACCAAATATTGGTGAATTGCCAGCGAAATACAGTGTAATTCACCTCAGATCACCGCAATACGGTAACCTTTGGCGGTAGTGAAATTGTCCAATAGAAAACTAATGGTTAATTTATTCAGAGAATGCCAAATAGCACCGAAATGTTGGTGAAATGCCCAGATTCTTCGGTGCTTCAGTTCGACAGGTTTAAACAGGCGAATCCCATAGGTTTCAACGGAAAAAAAATGATGTTTTTATAATTTTTCATTTGCAGGAAAAAGTATTTTTAGTAATTTATTTTTTTAGAATTTTTTTAGGCATTTTTGAGATTTGTTTGGTGAAATTTTTGATTCCACTTTGTTTCTGTAACAGACCTTTTTATTATTTTTCGTAGGACCTTATTTATTATTTCCATGCTTTTTTATTAGTTTTTAAACGCCTTTTAAAAATTAGAATTTTTTTTTTACCCTTGTTCGGCGGCTGGTCGGCTTTTTACAGCAGATCGTCGGCTGTGTTTTCCAGTTTGCGGCTGTGAACGACGGGTCGTCGGCTGCACTCGGCAGTCTGTTCTGCGGGGCATGGGCTTCATTCGGCGTTTTGTGGCTGCGTTCGGCGGTCTCTTCGGCAGGTAGTCGGCTGCGTTTGACGGTTCACAGATGCGTTCGGCGGATCCCTTTTGCTCACTTCGAGGACACTGCGTTAAATGCTGAATACACCTTAGGCTAGGGTCAGACGAATGCATTTTTCGCGTTGTCCGTGAGAAAGTGCATTCGAACGAATGGACGTATTTTTTCACGGAATACTCGATAGCGGTCATACGATGCGCATTTTCGTCCGTGATTTTGTACGGTTCATCAATAAAACACTTTTTGCGTCTGGACGTTATGTTGGCCGGACATTAGCAGCGTCTGACGTCTCCTAATCTCGCACACATGCCGCTAGCGGAAGCAGCGCACTCTGTACGTCAGTACTAGCAGTTTGATGTTCTCGAAAAATGCGTTTGTTTGCCACTTGCGTTCTTTGTATGCTGCCCGGCATTGGACGTCATTTGCTGCTAGCACGGCCGTGATTAAGTGCGGCTAAACGCACGTTAATACTGCGCTCGTCTGACCTTAGCCTTAGGGTCAGTTGGCGAATTGAAGTGCGCCGAATGAGACAGCACCGCAATTTTGGTGCTCTCTGAGTAGCCCCTTTTGTTTTAGGCTAGGGTCAGACGAGCGTGATTTCTACGGACTGTACGTCCGTGCACACGGACGTACGTCAGTACGGAAGACGCAGTAATGGCCAGACAGTCCGTTTATTCACTGACGTTATTTTTGACGGATGTAGGAGGGAAAATAAATTAAAAAGCAAAAACATTTTGTCCGTGAAAAATGCTGGACGTATAAATGCAGTCCGTCTGACCACGTCCCATCACTCACACATAAAGCTATGCGGACGTTGCGGACGCAGCGCACTTTGTGCGGCCGTTCTAGGGGTTGTACGTTCTTGCCTGCCTTGCGTCCGTGGGCCGCGGCCGTTGTGCGTCCGCAGTTCAGTGCGGACGTACTTCGTGTGTCAGGCTCCAATGGGCTTTCTGTCATGCTATCACGGACGTACTTTTAGGCGCAATCACGGATGTGAACACTACGCTCGTCTGACCCCAGCCTTAGGGTGTCCGCTGTGCCCTTTGTTCTTATAATCGCTGTATATGTCCAGTTAAATGAAGCGGTGGTGCATTTGACGGCTGTTGTGTTGTACTTACTGTATGTTTTCGTTTTTTCCGTACGAGCTGAATCGTTGGCTTTTTTTTTTTTGTGAGTCTTAACATACGTTTCCTGGCAGTGGCCTTCTTGGAGCCGGGAAGAGCAAAGGCCACGCATACTTACCAACGCCAATGCCAGAAAAGGCAGCTGTCTTGCCTGATTTAATAGGAGGCCGTACTCTGTATATGGCAGCGAGCAGGATAGAGGGGGCCGGTGTGAATTGGCTTCAGCCTCGCGTGAGCTGAAGCATGATTAGAATCTCCTGAGCGCTTAGCTGTGCTCGGTTGCTAGTAACTGGGGCTTGGGAGATGGTAGCTATGGCAACGGCTGCCATTCACTCCCCATCTCGGATGTAAATTAGTTCCAATTTTATTAGTGTGTAGAATTTCAAGAGACTGTAGTGTTCCGCCGTTGGAAACAGAGTTTCGGAACGCAACGCACGAACAGAATGTGTATAGATATACATATACTGATAAAGACGTCGAGAAATGCGCGTCGTCCGTGAGGTTCACCAAAAAAGTAGAAGGGCTCACTTTTGGTTCTGTTACCGACTTTCCATTACATGACGTAACGGGTTTAGACTGGTATCGACAGCGATACGGACTAACGACGTCAGAGCTTCTCACCGGGAGTTCTCGTTCAACCTGGAAGAAAAAAATTAGGACAAAGATACTAAATCTAGGACAAGTGTGATTATTTCATTGTTTACTAAAGGGCGCCGGGAAATGTAAATTATATTAATTAAAATTATCCCATCCCACTTTGTGTGCAGATATATATATCTTGAAAAAAGTCCTTCGGGACTGAAACGTCGATTGAATAAAGCAACATTTTAATGACTATATAAAGACTCTCAGGGTAATTCAAAGAGATTCGAAAAGTCACCGCACGTTCGGTGACTTTTCGTTCTCTTCAATTCGGTTCGTTTTGCCGATCCCATTTCGGTGACCCTGCGGTGTATTCAGCAAACACCACAGGGTCCCCGAATTGCAGGGAAAAGCTACCGCAAACCCGACGAAAACGAACCGCAAAACCCAGTGAGCGCACGCCGAAAACCCACAAAAACATCTGGATTAACCTGCCGAAAACCACGGAAAAACCCGAGCAGGAGCCGATCACACGCAGCACAGCCTCCGGAAAAAGCCAACACCGCAGACGAATGAAGTGAATAAATTAGCAAAACAGTTCGCTTGAATGTTTGAAAAGTGAAACGCTGTTTGCAAAGAAACTACTGAGCGAAAATGTCTGAAATTTACATATTTATCTATTTATTTATAAAGGATTTTACCAGGAAGGATACATTGAAATTTCTCTCATTTTCAAGTATGTCCTGGGTCCAGGGAATGATAATAAAGAGGGCTGTTACAGAAAAAATAAGTAAACTATAAAAAAAAAATCAAAAAAAAAATCGGACTTTTAAAAAAAAAAAAAATTAATTCAGAAAAATGCTTAAAATATCCTAAAAAAATCTATAAATAAAGAGACTCTTTACTGCAGAATTTTATAATGAATGGTTTATTAGATATTGAATTAAAACGGGAATATTTTTAACATTGAAGCCTATGGGATTCTCCTGAATAAGCCTGCCGAATGAAACCACCGAATGGCAGGGCATTTCGGGAACCTTTCACTGCTGGTTTGTGTTCTCTGAATAGCAGAAGCATTGCTTTTTCATGGGGTTTTCACTGCCCTCGAACAGGCGCCGAGCAGGCACCGTCTGTTCAGGCAATTCGCCAGGATTTGGCGAATTGCCTGCTCTCTGGATAGCCGAATGGCCAAGAAAGATAGCCGAACGTTGATTTTCAGCATTCGGTTACCTTTCTCAAGCAATTCGGATCTCTTTGAATTACCCTGTTTGTGTTGCAGGACATCCTGTTTATATTTATACATATATATATTAGGGATGCACCGATACCACTTTTTTAAGACCGAGTACGAGTACCGATACTTTTTAAAAGTACTCACCGATACCGAGTACCGATACTTTTCTTTAATGTCATGTGACGCTTTCCAATAAGAACAGACCATATAAAAATGCCCCCAGCTCACATGTATATATCCCACAGCTCATGGATACTGCCCCAGCTCACACATGGATATGCCCCAGCACGCACATGGATTTGCCCCAGCTCACACATGGATTTGCCCCAGCTCACACATGGATTTGCCCCAGCTCACACATGAATATGCCCCAGCTCACACATGGATATCTGCCCCAGCTCACACATGGATTATGCCCCAGCTCACACATGGATTTGCCCCAGCTCACACATGGATATCTGCCCCAGCTCACACATGGATATCTGCCCCAGCTCACACTTGGATTTGCCCCAGCTCACACATGGATATTGCCCCAGCTCACACATGGATTATGCCCCAGCTCACACATGGATATGCCCCAGCTCACACATGGATATTGCCCCAGCTCACACATGGATTATGCCCCAGCTCACACATGGATATCTGCCCCAGCTCACACATGGATATCTGCCCCAGCTCACACATGGATTTGCCCCAGCTCACACATGGATTTGCCCCAGCTCATACATGGATATGCCCCAGCTCACACATGGATATCTGCCCCAGCTCATACATGGATTTGCCCCAGCTCACACATGGATTTTCCCCAGCTCACACATGGATATGCCCCAGCTCACGGATCCCCCTCCCCCCTCCGCGTTTATACTTACCTTCCTGGGCGACGCCAGGAAAGTCTCCGCGCGCGCTCGTTGGAAGGCCCCCAGCCGTGACCACGTGGGACCATGTGATCGCGGCTGGGGTCCTTCCAACGAGCGCACGCGAGGAAACTTTCCCGGCGTCGCCCAGGAAGGTAAGTATCATCGCGGAGAGCAGCTGCAGGGCCTGTCTGAATGCTCTATCGGCATTCGGACAGGCCCTGCAGCTGCTCACTGTGTTTATATTTACCTTCCTGAGCGACGCCGGGAAAGTTTCTGCGCGTGTGCTCGTTGGAGGACCCCAGCCGCGATCACATGGTCCCATGTGGTCGCGGCTGGGGTCCTTCCAACGAGCGCGCGCGCGGAGACATTCCCGGCGTCGCTCAGGAAGGTAAGTATGAACACAGTGAGGAGAGCAGCTGCAGGGCCTGTCCGAATGCCGATAGAGCATTCGGACAGCCGCCCCAGCCCCTCTGATGCCGGCAAGCCGGCTCAATGCCGGGAAAAATATCATATCGGGAAAAATATCGGGGGGTACTGCACGAGTACCAAGTACCCAAATATATATATATATATATATATATACAAACATATACACACACACACAATATCCAGTGTAACCAAACATTGAGAACACTATATGACATGCAAAATATCCATAAAATAAACACTGTAGGTACTTCACATTGACTTTAGAAATATACATGTTTCATTTTCCAATGAAAGGCTCACAGCTATTTGTTGAGTTAAGTCTAGGTAGTCACTATTTTTTGGGACTAGGCAGCATATATTATTTATATACAGTATATACACTGCCTGGCTAAAAGAAAAATCACCACCTAGATTTCAATAAGCCGATAGGTGCTCTCCTACCATCGGATAATTACTGCAGTGATTAATATGTTTCAGCATAAAATGAGGTCACGTGACTCCGTGAATATACTATCCCATCACTGGGTTTTTTCTGCCCTGATGGCACAGCGGGCATATTCCAAGATGGCAATGCCAGGATTCATCGGGATCAAATTGTGCAAGAGTGGTTGAGGGAGCACGAGACATCCTTTTCACACATGGATTGGCCACCGCACAGTCCAGACCTTAACCCCATTGAGAATCTTTGGGATAATGTGCTGGAGAAGACTTTACGTAGTGTTGAGACTCTCCCTTCATCAACACAAGATCTTGGCCACAAATTAATGCCACTCTGGAAGCATGGGCTTATCAAAAAGACGCGGACATGTGCCACAATCACAGCAAAAGGCCTAATATTACAGTATGTGATAAATATAAATATATATATAGCGTGATGGTATTTGCACCATCAGATTTATATATCTAGGTGCCAGAGTGTGCCGAGTGAGTGTTAAGTACCCATAGTGCTCTTTTCTAGGAATGTCATAGAATGGCATAATGCTTCCCAATGGGTCATACCTGAGAGAGCTTAATATTTGACTCAGTTCAGTCAACTGTGATCTAAAGCCCATCATTCCGATGCTCGTCACAAAGCTCATCACGAGGTGGATCTTCATATTTTAGTTGTGGCTGATTAAACTGGTATTAAAACAGACGTAATGTCACATAGCATAATCGGAAAAGAAGAACATGTACAAAAAGCAGCAACATTCCCGATCGATGCTATAACCACCATCAATACTGTGGTGTAAAGCAAACCACTATTGTTACCCTATAGAACCTGCTGATCATAAAAGATAATAATAATACAATATTCTTTATAAGCCTCCTTTTTAACCTATCTTATAAAATGTAGGGATCTCCCTGCAGATCTTGCTGACGAAATGAAAGGTTCATCAGTTTGATGGCCTAATTTAGGGCTTTCATGAATTCTTGCAAGCCATAGCTTAGTTGTGAGCAATGCTATGACATCATAACTCTTCACAACGAGCCTTACTAATACTAATAACCCCATTAATGTGTTCTAAAATTGTGAAGATGTCAGAGTGAGGTCAGCGCAAGCTGCAAGTCCAGACGTCATCGACCTCATGCTTACGAAGAGTAGAATCGAGTAAATTTGTTAGGAAGCCCTTTAAGACCTAGAGCAGGGGTCAGCACTCAGCAGCTTTGGCCCTCCAGATCTTTTGGAACTACATTTCCCACGAGCCTCAGTCAATCTAATGAGTACCAGACCATCGTGAGAGATATAGTTTCAAAACATCTGAATTGCCAAGGTTGCTGACTTAGAGGGTTACCACCAAGCTTCTCTAAATGTTTCAGCTTAGTAATGAGCATTTTGGACGAGCATTTGCTCGGAAAATAACACAATTTGATTGGCTGCCGATGCCACATTCAGTTTGCCACCTTTATTTTTTGTAGGTACTCAATACGTGTTTGAACACAGTAATCAATCCAAGATGGCTGTCTTCATACTGAAACCCTGCTGAATCTTCAAAGACTAAAGACTAGCCGTGCACAGGCAATAATTTTGATTTTATTTTGGAAAGTTCTGAACCCAAATACATCACGATAAAGAACATAAGAAACGAACGCTTGTGAATATTTACAGTTTGTAACTAATAAATGCAACATGTGTGCACACCCTAAAAATTCGGTCTATGGTTGCCTCAGCCTGTCGATTGAGTATATATTTTGTTTCCATTAAGGTTAGATCAGTATGCATCTAGTCTACATTTGGTGTATATTCATTGAGTTTGGACCCGTACGATCCGTTTCCATTCATTTTGGATCATAATTATAGGGGTCCATGTTTGGAGGTGTTGCAGCACCAATAAATGCCGGTATTTTACACATTCCATAGATGGAGGTAATATTTGTAATAAATCTTCTCCTGTTGCTCATTGGATTTTAGTTTTGTGACACGTCAGAGTAAATCGACTGGAAATCCAGTGATTTTTGCCAATATTTGCAACATCAGCATAGACCATGTGTATAATAACCCTGTATGTTTCCTGTTTCTGTTGAATTTAGATCAATATATATTTTTGTTTCCATTGAGTTTGGAACTATATGTTTCTGTTTCCATTGCTTTTCGATAAGTATAGATTTAGTTTCCATTGGGTTTGGGTCTTTAAGTCTGTTTCCATTGCTTTTCGATAAGTATAGGTTTAGTTTCCATTGGGTTTGGGTCTTTAAGTCTGTTTCCATTACTTTTCGATAAGTATAGCTTTTGATTCCCCCGGGTTTGGGTATTTAAGTCTGTTTCCATTGCTTTTCGATAAGTATAGGTTTAGTTTCCATTGGGGTTGGGTCTTTAAGTCTGTTTCCATTGCTTTTCGATAAGTATAGGTTTAGTTTCCATTGGGTTTGGGTCTTTAAGTCTGTTTCCAATACTTTTTGATAAGTATAGCTTTTGATTCCCCCGGGTTTGGGTATTTAAGTCTGTTTCCATTGCTTTTCGATAAGTATAGGTTTAGTTTCCATTGGGTTTGGGTCTTTAAGTCGGTTTCCGTTGCGTTTTAATAAGTATAGCTTTTGTTTCCATCGGGTTTGGGTCTTTAAGTCTATTTCCTTTGCTTTTCGATAAGTATAGCTTTTGTTTCCATCGGATTTGGGTCTTTAAGTTGTTCCATGCGTTTCAATAAGTATAGATTTAGTTTCCATCAGGTTTGGGTCTTAAAGTCTGTTTCCGTTGCATTTCGATAAGCATAGATTTAGTTTCCATTGGGTTTGGGTCTTTAAGTCTGTTTCCATGCGTTTCGATAAGTATAGGTTTAGTTTCCATCGGGTTTGGGTCTTTAAGTCTGTTTCCATGCGTTTCGATAAGTATAGATTGGTTTTCCATTGGGTTTGGGTCTTTAAGTCTGTTTCCGTCGCATTTCGATAAGCATAGATTTAGTTTCCATTGGGTTTGGTTCTTTAAGTCTGTTTCCATGCGTTTCGATAAGTATAGGTTTAGTTTCCATCGGGTTTGGGTCTTTAAGTCTGTTTCCATGCGTTTTGATAAGTATAGATTGCGTTTCCATTGGGTTTGGGTCTTTAAGTCTGTTTCCGTCGCGTTTCGATAAGCATAGATTTAGTTTCCATTGGGTTTGGGTCTTTAAGTCTGTTTCCATGCGTTTCGATAAGTATAGGTTTAGTTTCCATTGGGTTTGGGTCTTTAAGTCTGTTTCCATGCGTTTCGATAAGTATAGATTGGTTTTCCATTGGGTTTGGGTCTTTAAGTCTGTTTCCGTCGCATTTCGATAAGCATAGATTTAGTTTCCATTGGGTTTGGGCCTTTAAGTCTGTTTCCATGCGTTTCGATAAGTATAGGTTTAGTTTCCATTGGGTTTGGGTCTTTAAGTCTGTTTCCATGCGTTTCGATAAGTATAGATTGCGTTTCCATTGGGTTTGGTCTTTAAGTCTGTTTCCGTCGCATTTCGATAAGCATAGATTTAGTTTCCATTGGGTTTGGGCCTTTAAGTCTGTTTCCATGCGTTTCGATAAGTATAGGTTTAGTTTCCATCGGGTTTGGGTCTTTATGTCGGTTTCCATTGATTTTTAGATCTGTATGTATCTGTTTCCATTTGTCACGTTCGGTAGTGGCCCCAGCACGCAAAGTCACACAAGAATAAAAATTCTAATATCGGTCCTTGAAGTGGCTGAGATATAAGGCAAAACAGGCACAGGGAGAAAAGAGAAAGCAATGTCGAGAAGCATGGTCTAGGAACGCAACATCAGCAAAATGGAATAAACTACAAAGCCAAATCAAGAGTCAAAAGCAAAGTCAAAAGAACAATATGGGTCAATACACAGCAAAACTAGATATAAGGGGAACAGAACGCGCTCTCACGGATGAAGACCAAGACAGGGCAACGAGGAAAGCATATGGCAAGTATTCTGTTAGGTCTGTGTCATTTCCTGTGCCAAAACGTTCAAGCGCCGTATTGATAACATGAATCATAGGATGTAGGCACCGACGAACAACGCAAATCGGCTCATGAATAAATTGAATTGAAGTCCAAGTGGGCAGCGTCAGGAATTATTGGAGAAAGACAGAGGAAGAAGCAAGACCTGAGGCATCAATCAGAGAGACCAAGGCTGCAGAATGACGCTGATTGACGCCTGGTAAGTGATGACTCATGACACCATTGAGCCTGGATCTGTAAGTATGTGTTTCCATCTAGCCTGGGTCTATATGTGTGTATGTCCACTGAGTCTGGCTGTACCTGTTTCAGGTGACTAATGAATGACCTGCATCTCTCTCCCTCTGCGTCCTGCAACAAACATTGAGCATACTCACACAGATTGACCTGCATCTCTCTCCCTCTGCTGTCCCAACCCACCCTCCCCATCCACCCGCCCACCCAGGCCTGTTCCCTAATTTCAGCTCTCCTTTCCAGCTGTCTCCACTTCTCTCTCTAATTACTCTTTCTATGCCCAAATTTCTGGTCTTTCTCATGCAATCCCTACTATATTCTTCTGGCCACCAGTTTCACCCTCCCTCTGCTCCCATTTTTTTCAGTTACCTCTGTCCCTTAAATTGTAAGCTCACGGGGTGTCTGCCTGAGCACTTGGTTTAAAGTGCTCTATTACCTGGACAGTTATCCTACGGGCAGGTTTGTCTTTCCTCTTGCATCATGTACGTCTCCTGTTTGTGCTTCCCCATTCTAAAGCGCTACGGAATCTGTTGGCGCTGTTTAAGTACTTGTAACTGTAATTATAAGCTTATATCATTTTCATTCTGTTTCGCTTTGTGTGTATCTTTTTCCTTTCAGTTTTTTAGTAGCTATACTCTATGCACATTTTCTATTATATGTTTTATAAGTGTTCTTCTGTCTTGTTTGAGTTTGCAGAGGTTTGTACATTTTCCAGGATATTTCACAAATAACCAAAAAAAGTGCTTTGATAAATATTCGCACGGTCCCATAGGCAGGATTAATTGGCTTCCTTGTACCTATTGACACAACAACAACATCCTTAGTCATCAAAACAGCAACGTTCAGGAGGCATAACTAATAAATAGCAAAACACAAAAACAAACACAAATTAATAATCATAAAGATTTTTTATATTTATTTGTTTGTGGATTTTTGCATTTTATTCTTCTTGTACTGTCTAAGTTGAGGAACATATTAAATCCGTCTTTGTCAACCTCTTTGTCTTCTACTTCAGTATCAAAATAACTCTCTGTTTCTGTTCCATAAGAAAGTGCAGCACATTTCATTAGGATGTGCAACAATAAATATTTTTTTGTTTATTATAACTTACAGTGTAACTACTTTTTGTATATGGATAGTCTAGTGAAAATAACATGCCTTATTTTGACAGATAACGAATAGACCCAACTCAACCCCAGAAAGAAATCGAAGCAAATTTAGACTCATTCTTTAATGTTGACTAGTCAATCCTTATGTGAATTTGTTGCATCCCGGCAATGTGGTACAGCTGACTCGCACAGAGGTTGGCTGTTTAGGTGTCTTTTATCTCATCAATGTTTGTATTAAGCACTAGAGGTGTGCACAGCTGAAAAACTTGTTTAGTTTGAAAATAATTTCATCTGAAACAGAAATTGTTTGAATACTGATTCGTTTGTTTTTTAATTTTGTTTGTAATTTGGGATCGATTCGTAATCAATTCAAAATCGATTCGAGATTGATTCAAAATCGATTCGGATCTATACTGCCTCTCTGGGCAACCTCATTTCTTCCTATGGACTCCAATATCATCTCTGTGCTGACGACACCCAAATCTACCTTTCGTCTCCAGGTCTGTCTCCTCCTGAGTTAGACTGTATTACATTCTTTCTATCTGCTGTCTACAACTGGATGACCTCCTTTTTCCTTAAGCTCAGCCTCTGTAAAACTGAACTTCTCGTCTTCCCTCCCTCTAAAAACATGATTCTTGCGCCCATTACCCTTCAGCTGAATGGTGCCACCTCTCTGTCTTGTTGACTCGAGGGTCCTCTTCGACTCTGGTCTCTCCTTCACTCCTCACATACAATCGCTAACCAAATCAAGCTCTCATTATCTCCTGCCTTGACTACTGTAACCGCCTTCTCTCTGGCCTTAAGAGATCCCAGATTCTCCCTCTGCAGTCTATAATGAATGCCTGTGCCAGGCTCATCCACCTCACCTCACGCACCTCTCATCCCTATGTCAATCTCTTTACTGGCTCTCTGTTTCCTTTAGAATCCATTTCATTATATTGGGGCTCACGTCCAAAGCTCTCCATAACTGTGCCCTGTCTACCTCTCTTCCCTTATTAGCAGGTACATCCCATCCCGAGCACTTCGCTCGGCCAAAGTTATTATTATTATTATTATTATTCTTTATTTATAAAGCGCCAGCATATTCCGCAGCGCTGTACAATAAGCACAGTATAGACAGGGTTACAATACATTGAACAACATTTGACAAACAGTACAGGAGGAGATGAGGGCCCTATTCCCGTAGGAACTCACAATCTGGGAGGGTTGGGGTTGGAAACAGGAGGAGAGGACTGTAAGGTGAGAGTGATTGATGGTTGCGTCAGTGAGTTGGGTGGTAGGCTTCCCTAAATAGGAATGTTTTCAGGGAGCGTTTGAAGGAAGAGAAGTTAGGGGAAAGTCTGACAGTACGAGGGAGAGCGTTCCAGAGAGTGGGGGCTGCGCGTGAGAAATCCTGCAGTCTATCATGGGAAGAGGTGATGCGGGGAGAAGCTAGGCGCAGGTCACTGTTTGACCTTAGGGAGCGGGCTGGGGTGTATTTGGTGATTAGTGAGGACAGGTAGTGGGGAGCTGAGTTAGTGAGGGTTTTGTAGGTAAGGATAAGGATTTTGAACTTAATTCTGCAGTGGATGGGGAGCCAGTGAAGGGACTCGCAGAGGGGAGCGGCAGAGACAGAGCGGCGGGTGAGGTGAATTAGCCTGGCGGAGGCGTTCAGGATGGATTGTAGGGGGGAGAGGTGGGACAGAGGGAGGCCAGATAAGAGATTATTGCAATAGTCGAGTCGGGAGATTACCAGGGCGTGTATGAGTTGTTTTGTGGCGACAGCGGTAAGAAATGGCCGAATTCTGTAAATATTACGCAGTTGATATCGGCAGGAGGAGGAAAGAGACTTGATGTGGGGGATGAAGGAAAGAGTCAAGTGTAACTCCAAGACAGCGAACTTGGTTTGATGGGGAGATGGTGATACCCTCCACCGTGATCGAGAAGTCAGGAGGTGGGGCGGCATTAGAGGGAGGAATAAGTAGGAGCTCAGTCTTTGACATGTTGATCTTTAGGTGGTGGGAGGCCATCCAGGAGGAGATGCCAGATAAACAGTCACTGACTTTGGAAAGGACTGATGCTATCAGCTCCTCGTATTGCAAGGCTCAATCCTCCTATGGGGGTTCACGCTTTGTAGCCCCGTCTGTCGTAGCTTTTTGATGGGGAGGCTTAAATCACGTCCGGTGTACACAAATAGTGCGCACACGACACTGTGTGGCCCTCCTCATCGAGCCGTCACAAAGCTGTGACAGGTGCAGGGAGGTGCGGTCACACGGACACACTCAATGCGCTTGTGTGTCTACAACCTTATCTATATGGTGCCCCTCTTTTATTCTTTATGTCTTGCTTCTCTTGGCCGTTAAATAAAGTAAGGATAATATTATTTTTCTGTTCATTGGCAACTTATATTTTTCTATTAATACATTAAATGAAATATGGATAATATTATTTTTCTGTTCATTGGTGAGTGATTTTTTAATGCATTAAGCAAAATAGGGATAATATTATTTTTCTGTTCATTGGCAAATTATATTTTTCTATTAATACATTAAATAAAATATGGATAATATTATTTTCTCTTGAATGGCAAATTAATTTTTCTATTGATACATTAAATTAGATATGGATAATATTATTTTTCTGTTCATTGGCAACTTATATTTTTCTATTAATACATTAAATGAAATATGGATAATATTATTTTTCTGTTCATTGGTGAGTGATTTTTTAATGCATTAAGCAAAATAGGGATAATATTATTTTTCTGTTCATTGGCAAATTATATTTTTCTATTAATACATTAAATAAAATATGGATAATATTATTTTCTCTTGAATGGCAAATTAATTTTTCTATTGATACATTAAATTAAATATGGATAATATTATTTTTCTGTTCATTGGTGAGTGATTTTTTTAATGCATTAAGCAAAATAGGGATAATATTATTTTTCTGTTCATTGGTGAGTGATTTTTTTAATGCATTAAGCAAAATAGGGATAATATTATTTTTCTGTTCATTGGCAAATTATATTTTTCTATTAATACATTAAATAAAATATGGATAATATTATTTTCTCTGAATGGCAAATTAATTTTTCTATTGATACATTAAATTAGATATGGATATATTATTTTTCTGTTCATGGCAACTTATTTTTTCTATTAATACATTAAATGAAATATGGATAATATTATTTTTCTGTTCATTGGTGAGTGATTTTTTAATGCATTAAGCAAAATAGGGATAATATTATTTTTCTGTTCATTGGCAAATTATATTTTTCTATTAATACATTAAATAAAATATGGATAATATTATTTTCTCTTGAATGGCAAATTAATTTTTCTATTGATACATTAAATTAAATATGGATAATATTATTTTTCTGTTCATTGGTGAGTGATTTTTTTAATGCATTAAGCAAAATAGGGATAATATTATTTTTCTGTTCATTGGTGAGTGATTTTTTTAATGCATTAAGCAAAATAGGGATAATATTATTTTTCTGTTCATTGGCAAATTATATTTTTCTATTAATACATTAAATAAAATATGGATAATATTATTTTTCTCTTCAATGGCAAATTATATTTTTCTATTGATACATTAAATTAAATATGGATAATATTATTTTTCTGTTCATTGGTGAGTGATTTTTTTAATGCATTAAGCAATATAGGGATAATATTATTTTTCTGTTCATTGAGGAAGATTTTATAAATACAGAAAATATAATATAGGGATAATTTTATACTTCTGTTCATCGTCAAGCGATTTTTTTATTAATACATTAAGTAAAATAAGGGTAATATTAATTAATTATAAAATCCAAAAGGCCCTCGTAAATAAATAAATTAAATATATATATAATTTTACAACTAGACTAAACATTCACACACATTCAATACACAATTTTCTGTATTGTATCCCTCTTTCGTTCTTTATTTCTTGCTTCTCTTGGCTGTTTGATTAGATTAATTCTTCCATTAAATAAAGTGCTAGGCTAACACATGGGAGGAAAAGAGGTTTGTACGTTTGAAAGGCAAAATGTAAATATATCTGGCCATGTTTTCTATAGTTGGAGCTGTAAAGAAAGCAGTAGAGGCCAAATGTAAGCTGGTTTCGCAGCTGTGTCACTTTGTAGACTAAACAGGCATGGCAAACTTCTGAGGGTTTGGATTGGGACAGCTGTGTTTTCTTAACAATCACATTTTGATGCAGGTTGATCTGGAAAGTCGAATATGATCTGCTCCAAAGACCTCAATGAGCTGGTAATTGTGAACCGATCACATGGAAATTTACGAATTTAAAGTTAAAAAAAAATCAAAAAACGTGGACAAATAGTCATGTGCACATTGGAAATTTTAGTTTCGTTATATTTTTGTGCCATTTTTCGTTATGTTTGTATTTTCGTTATTATTTTGGATCATTCGTATTTTAGGTTCATATTGGATCGATTCGATGATTCGTATTATGTTTCATTCGTAAGATCTTTTATTCGTATTTGAGATCGCTCTGTTTCGTGTCCCATTTGGATTTCGTAATTCGCTGATTCGTATCATTTGTTTCAGACAATTCTATATTTCGGACGATTCAGGTTTTCAGACAGTTATACAACTAATACAACTAGAGGATAAAAGAAAATAAAGAATTCTCTCTCTCTCAGCAGAAGAAGACTCACAAAAAAACCTCACAACGCCTGCTACATTGGCACAACTGGATCAGTCTGACTCAGATACAAAAAAGAGTCCCATTGGCCAGAGAGATATATTACACAATAACATCGCCCATCCGAAATGTTAATGGATCAGAATGAATCCAAAAGTTCCTTTTGTAATCCAAATAAACAAAATGGTCCGACATATTATTTTGTTCTGTACATCCGTTCATTCGTTATAGTCACGTTCGTTCTTTTGTCTATCCGTCTTTTCGTTCTTTCGACTATTCGGATTTTCGGATTTTCGACACTGTTGATAATTCTCCTATTCAGATTTTCGACACTGTTGATAATTCTCCTATTCAAATTTTCAGATTGACATGAATCACTGGATAAGCAAAATATGGACGAAAACCACGAACAAATTGCACATGTCTATGAACTAATGGGAAAATAACACAAACTCGTCTATGTTTCCAGCTCTGCTACTTTGGCTATGGAACCATATTGTCATAGGTCTTATCTCAATTCTACCTAAAGTCCGGCTTAATGCGCAATATATTACACAGAACAAGGATGCAGAGGATTTAGTTACGGCCCAAACCAGGCACAGTGACTATAATTCTCCACCACCACAAGATAATGAAATGTATCGATCGCTGAAGGCTTGAGGGAGACCTTTGTGGGGGAAACGTTGCCTGACATTGTGGTGGCAGGGAAGTAAACTCATCTCATAAACTGGGCCTTTTTTGTTGCCGAGTTATTTTTTTACTCGTATATTAATAACTAGCTTGGAAAAGACCCACATTTGTGTTAAGATACCCTTAGGTGTATGTTCAGTGAATTTTTGAGGTTCTCACATTCGTGCCTCTGGTGGAGTCCTCTTGCCAGCAACTAATGGATTTGACCTACTTCCAAAATCACTTGAGCGAGGAGTAGGTAATCAGTCCTAAGAAAAAATCCAGATTTTCCAGGACCCGAAGAACCATTTAGAGGTTCTTAAATATATTTCTCTGAAGCACATATTCAGATTCTGTCTTTTAGAGAAGATCGCACCTCTTACCCAAGAAGCCTTTTTAAGCAGTGCTGGTCATACAAATAGGCCAGGCTTAGACTTGGTTGCTTTGCATGACAGAATGGAAGTAACAACCCTCTCATTCCATCAAATCAGTTCACAATTTGACTTTAGCTAGTCTTCTGGACTTAGCAGTTGGGTCTTGGTTGGTCCATGACATAGAGACTTAGACCAGATCAGAGGTAGAATAGATGGACATCACAAATGTTTAACATAAAATACACTTAAAACACACAATAACCCTCCACACACACACACACACACACACACACACAGATGCCTCAGTATTCATGGGCTTGTTGACATTTCACACAAATACACTAATACATTCACATACTCCTATCTACCATTTTTTTGGAGGCCTCATATTTGAGCCTTGACTAAGTTCACAGCAAATCAAGAGCCACCTGTGTTTCGCTACCACCCTCTGATGTCTTGTATCCTAACAACCTTTCAATAAATGGTATCTTGAGTTTTGTCTGATGTAGATGAACCAAAGCAAAATCATGATGCCAACGCTTTGAGTCTTACGGACATAGTAGTTTCCTTCCTGCCCCATCTTCCTCTGTTCTGTCAATCTTTCGATGCTGTAGCGTGTTCCTCAGCTCAGGTGAGGGACTTGCTAGGACATACTGTTAGCACTATTGTGCAACATGTTGCACAGAGACACAGAGAAACACAATGGCACCACGCAGCTTCACCGTAGAGCCCCCCATCTCCTCTGACTATTTGGTATCCTGTGGTTTCCAAAATTTGGAACATTCAATATCTGAAATGCTCCTGGATAAGCAGTGCTCAGCCTGTGCAACCTATATTTATCAGACTGATCCCACCTGAAAGAGTAGCACAAATCATAAACGTCCAAGTTATTTGTATATCTCCTAAAGCACCAAATCTCAAAGGACCAATAGCAACTACTTTGGACTTTGGAGCAGGTTGTGCAGCCCCACATTCCGTCTCCTGTCCTGGCTTTAATACTTCATAATATCGGCCAAGTATGAGTTCAATGTTGAACGTTGAGCATGATAGAGGAACATATTGACACACAGTGCAATTTCTTGTTGCGTCTTTAATCACAGCTAAATCTGACCTGGGTTATATTTCCCAGGCTAATGTTGTGTATCGAATGTGAGAACCATAATTAAAAAGATTTTTGTGGCAGGTTCATTCAAAAGAAAGATATAAGTGTTATGCATCAGCAAACGGTGCCTCATTGTCTTCATGCAAATTCTCATATTTATGAACCCTACGTGTAGGCCTGGTATGTTGAGGGGGAAACAGAAAACAATTCCCAGCTCCGGAAAGCTGGTTAAATAGCAAAGTAGCATAAGAGAACATGGATTTTTAACTAAACTAAGACCAGTGGAAAACTTGCAGAAAAAGCCAACAAGGGCTTGATTTAATATGCCCCGATGGCCGAAATCAGGACTTATTTTCAGCCATTTTTTGGTTCGGGAGATTCAGATGTGGGTTTACTAGCATTTCGACTCCCAATAAAAAGTCGGATCGCATAGCGGCTCTCATGGTTATTATAGTTTTCAATGGAAATATCGGCTTTATCGATTCAATTCAAATTTAGCGGTATGCCTTTTTTCCAAAAAAATCCAATGCTAAGGGGTGCTGATAAATGGATTTTCAGGAATGGAATGACAGGGAATTAGACTGAAACCTTTTTTTTAACATCAGGGGCCAGATCACAACCTGGCGTTAACTACAGCAGTTGAGTCGTACAGCATAACAGCTAGAGCGCAGTGCATTTTTTAACTCATCATATGCCATACGAGACACAAGCTCAGCCTGCATCTTGTATGGTGCTCAAGGTTACTGTACTTTAATGTCTCCTATACTTTGTATGAAAGACTTTAATGTGCCCCCAGCAGATGAAGAACGAGCTAGTCCAACCAGTCTGTTCCCATTCTGCATCTGACGTTATTCAGGTTTGAATAACGTATTTCAGACCCTGGAGATAAATGATTTTGCTTCTGCACAATCACCTAACACAGTGGCTCCAAACCGCGGTTCTCAAGTACCCCCAACAGGTCAGGTTTTCCAGATAGCTGAAGCGCAGCACAGGTGATATGGTTTGCTGCTCAGTGATTACAGGATTAAGTCTGCATTTCCCAACGGCAATCCTCAAAACCTGGCCTGTTAGGGGCACTTGAGGACCACGGTTGGGAACCACTGACCTAACACACAACCCTAAACTCACTTGAAAATCCCATTCCCACCTCAGATCTCTCGGTGGCGAGAGTGGCACGATCCACCTCTTCTTCGCTCCTTGGGCATAACCACTGGGACCAAATAGCTCCCAGTGTTCATTCGCGTATCCCTCTGCCACCTTGTCCTTATCTCACGCGAGTTCTTGAAGAACACGTCCAACTCCATGGAGTCCTATAGACTCACGGAGCTGAACAGCAGCGGCACTTAGCGTCGGTGATGTTGTCAGATTGTGGCTTGAAAAACGTTGCGCACTTCTCATCCCACCGTGCGGACGGTGACGCAGTCAGCCTCTTCCTCTGCTAGTGTAACAGATGTAAACATGTGTGTGTCTCTTTAAGAGCACAGTATGTGTTAATTCCCCTAATATCCCCCATTTTCGATAAGCTCCTGTTTTATTGTAAATATCTCACCCTAAGGAAACTTTTGGGATGTTTTGTTTTAAATTTGGACAACCGTTTAGGAGTTAATGCTAATATGCTAATGAGGCATGACCTCATCCCCTGTGAGCCCGGGCTTTTCCTTCAGAGCACGAGGAAACTGCTGCAGGTAGGAGGGTTTATGTGCAAGCTCTCAGATTCTCATTCCTTACAGTTCTAAACCCATGTAAAAGTTCTCCAAACCTGTTTCTGTGTTTAGTTTTAACTTTATATATGTGTAGTTGTCATGTTATTTCCTTTAGGAGGTTCATGTATACAGAGTAAAACAGCTCTATTGTTTAGCACATGGCTTTGAGTGTGAAAAATATCAGCACAACAAGTGATAAACCTGTGATAACGCAATGCTTGGTCTGTGCAGGTGGATGTCACAGAGGATATTCTCATTGCCGTGTTTTATATGTGTTTTTACTCAGGTATGATTTGTTTTATTCCCATTTTTATGTTTTATTTGTATTTTCCTGTTGAATTTATTTATTTTCTTTTTGTATATATGTATATATTTATTGTATTATAATGTGGCTATATTACCCAGCATCGGAGAGCACGAGGAAACTGCTGTAGGTGGATGTCACAGAGGATTTTCTCATTGCCGTGTTTTATATGTGTTTTTACTCAGATTAAAATCGCATTTTCCCAGCGATCCAGTTGCCGGTCTCATCTTTTGATGCTCAACAACACACAAAACACAACGCAGAGTCCATACGAACGGGCAGCGAGGGTGTAGGCCGGTTACACTAGGGAGCAACAGAAGACTGGGAAGAAGTAGTTCCTAGAGTGCGGCAGTGGCTGCTTCCACAGCTCCCGGGAGACCCTGCTTAGATGAGCTCACAGAGAGCTCACGGCTGGACGCGGTGTGCTTCATAGAGTCCTATGAACTCCAGGAACCGGTACACGCGGCAGCACGCTGCGCTGTTGCTGGTATCATGGAATAGCAAATTATATCCAAAGTCGAGCTGCTGATAGAGGGGCTCAGCAGGGATAGGGACGTTAATGGCGAGTCACAAAGTGGAAAAGGCTTGCACAGTTTTTTCCTTCCTGTGCCTCACCATTAATATCCCGCTTGTGATCTGGCACTTTGTTTTTTAAATTTGGACATTAAAGTTTAAGTTCAGATTCCTTCTTTATACTTTGCTCCGTTCATGTACAATTTAGTGAATCGACTTCCGCATCAATCTGCATCAGGGGTGAACAGCCCCGGAAGGGAACGGGTGAGAGGATGGACGTGATATATGCCTTCGGTCAGACCCAATTACCATTTTCCTCCCAAGCGAAATTACAATGAGAAGCAGAACCCCCCGCTGTGCAGAGCAACTTGTTGTGTCAGGAGTCGATATGGATTTCTGTTGTGGCATTTAGTTTTTAATTTGGCATGACTAACACACACTAACTAATGACACTATCAATGTGGGGCCACCTTCCATTAACTTTACACATTCTTCCTCTCTACATCGAAGGCTGAACCGAAGACATTGTTGTTAGTCAACTTGACCGTGTGTTTACTGACTTCGAAGAGAAGAAAGAAAGAAACTGGAGAGAGAGAGAAAACAAAGAGTAAGGAAAGAGAGAGAGAAAAGGAAAGAAAGAGAGAGTAAGAAACAGAACAAGTGAGGGAAGAGAGCTAAAATGAGAAAGAAATATAAAGAGAGAAAAAAGGAGAGTGAGATAAAGAAAGAAAGAGAGAATGAGCACGAGAGAGCAAGAGAGGGAGAAAAAAAGAGAGTGAGGGGGAGAAAGAGAAAGGGTGAAACAGAGAGAGTGAAACAGAAGGAAAGAGAGAGGTAAAGAAAGAGGAAAAGAGAGTGAGAGAAAGAAAGAAGAAGAGAGAAGAGATGGAGAGAAAAAGAGAGAGGAAGAGAATGTGAGGGCAAGAAAGAGAGAGAAATAGAGCAAAAGAGAGGGAAAGAAAATGAGAAAGCGAAAAAGAGAGGGTGAAAGAGTGAAAAAGAGGAGAGAGAAAAAGGGAGAGTGAAAGAGAAAGAGTAGAGCGTTGAAGAGAGAGAATGACAAAAGGTGTGCAATATGAGAGTTGAAACGAGAAAGACACTGAGAAAGAGAAAAAGAGCGTGAGAAAGAGATGAGATAGAAAGAGAGTAATTGGGAAAAAAGAGAGAGAAGAGAGATAATGTGAGAAAGAGATAAGATAGTGAGAGACAGAGAAAAGAAGCAAGAGAGCAAGAAAGGGAAAGAAAGAAAGATGGAGAGAAAGAGAAAGAGTAGAGAGTGAAAGAGAGGGAGAGAGAGAGGGAGAGAGAATGAGAGGAAGAGCAAAAGAGAGAGGGTGAAAGAGTGAGAAAGAGGAGACACAAAGAGGGAGGGGGAAATACAGAGAAAGAAAGAGTAGAGAGAGAAATAGAGAGAATGAGAAAAAGAATGCAATATGAGAGTTAAAACAGGAAAGACACTGAGAGAGAGAAAAATAGAGGGGGAGAAGAGAGAGAGAGAAAGAAAGAGAGAAACTGGGAAAAAGAGAGAGAGACGAGAGATAATGCGAGAAAAAGAGAGAAAAGAGAGTGAGAGACAGAGAAAAGAGATATAGAAAAGAAGCAAGAGAGTAAGAAAGAGTGAAAAAGAGAGAAAGAAAGATGGAGAGGGAGAGAGAGAAAGAGAATGAAAGAGAGAAATAGGAGAAAGAGAGAGAGAGAGAGAGAGAGAGAGAGAGAGAGGGAGAGAAAGAAGGGGAGGGGAGAATGAGGGGGAGAGAGGAAGAGAGAGAAAAAGGTTTCTGTATTAGATGCTGGAATAGAGAGAGAAATAAGGCAGGAGAGATAGTGTGTGTGGTTTGAGTTTGTGACGCCTCCTGGAATTATTGAAAAATCAACAGAAACAGCAGATATCATCAATGGCCAAATCAGTAAACTCTACACATTGCCCAGTTCAGCTATTGTTCAGTCTCGGGCAAAATTTGGTCTAAAATGTACATTTTGCCACAATTTCTGGATTACTGAATGAAAAAAAATCTTATTGCACAGTGAATGGACGCTCCTTCAGCAAGCGGCAGGGAAAACAAATTCCACGCTGATCCATAATGTTCTTGGCGAAATGCTGGCTGTTTTGTGCTGCCATGTTTTAGGGTCCAGGTGACCGAATTGCAGATTTTATCAGAGAAGATTGTAAAAACATACATACTTCAGGGCTGCAATGACGTCACTACTGATAGTCTTTGCTGATTACAGCCCTGAAGCGAGCATATTTTTATTTGCACATGATCCATAATGTACAGAGCGACATACAAAGTCCAGCGCAGAGCAGAAGGCTGTAGTTTGTCATTAACCCACAGTAACGAGTAGAGCTGTTAATATTAAACTACGGTTCAGTGATCCTTGTGGGAGGTTAGTAAATCTGTCACCCATAGGAATCTCCCCATTTTTCCACGTGTACGCAGGTGCAGGACTTTGCATTCAAAAACCCATCGTAAGTCGAGGTTGCTTTTAGTTTTTATGACAGCACTGCAAATGCGCTACAGTGAAAGTCCGTCAGTGGGTCCCCGCTCAGATCTTACAAGGTTTTAGCTCAATGGTCCTCTGCAACCACCGACGATCCTTTTGGCCTTGATAGGGTTTGTCAGGAGGGCATAGCTGACACCCCTCTAGACACCTGTAGCAAGGACTCCAAGTCTGCATTACCCCATATACTTATAGTGAGCAAAAACAGAGTAATGAGAGCGCCGAGAACTGGCAACAACATTAGTGGCTTGTCCTACAGTGAAACCCACACAGGTCCCATAATGTTTTTGCTCGATGGCGCCATTACAGAGTAGACTATATCATAAGCAAATCAAACTGCTATCAACCAGAAAGGATGACCGGTGCTGAAATGCCAAGTAAGTCCCCTCGAATTAAAACCTTGCGAGACCTGAGCAGAGATCCACCTCTGGGCAGGGCACTTATACTGTTGCCCATTTTCGGGACCTTCACAAACCTTGTTTTGGTCACCTTGTTTATGAGATGACCATATATCCCAATAATGATTGGGACTCCACTCTCAAACATTAATGCCCATTTGCTATTACTAGTTGACACGTAATTCCACTGGTCAAACCATTTCAACTGGTCTTTATATTTTTATGTGTCCTATACCTGATGCTCCACACTTCACACTCCACACTGCTCCTCCCTCTTGTGGTCTCTCCACTGGCTTCCTGTACCCTACAGGATTCGATTTAAAATACTGATGCTTACGTTCAAAGCCCTCAACAATGCTTCATTACTCCACAAGCACACCCCTCCAAGGCCACTCCGGTCATCGGATGACCTCCACCTGTTCTATGTCTACACCCGCACTGCCAACTCTTGTCTCCAAGACTTCTCAAGGACAGCTTGGATCCTGTGGAATGACCTACCTCGCCCTATCAGACTCTTCCTTAATCTTCAGGCCTTCAAGAAATCCTTCAAAACCCATCTCTTCAGATTGGCGTACCACTTTACTGATGCCGACCTATCCCTCTCCTCACCTTCATTTCGTAAGAATTTAAACAATCTACGATCTATAATCAAATTTATATACGATGTTTCTATGTTGCCACTTCCATGGTTTCCACCATTCTAAACCACTGACGATAGTGATCCTGAAGACCAATAAAACTTTTCTTGTTTTCCTCCACCCCAAATCCTCTAGATTGTAAGCTCCTCTGAGTAGGGCCCGCTACACCTCTTCTCTTCGTTCCTATGTTTGTTGATTTGTGTCTTGTTCCCATTTGTTATTGAAAAGCGCTGCAGAAATTGTTGAAGCTACATAAATGCTGCTGATGATGATGATAATAATAATAATAATAATAATATACGTTGTATATTTTGTATAGAAAACAAAAAGGTCCCTGAACCCTCAGCCACTGAATAACAGGTCACGCCTTATTCTTTTTCAACCCCGGCATGCCTTTATTTTTTACTAAAACCTGGTATATTGTATCAGCTGGGTAAAGTAGGGGTAACTCTACAACTAAGGGGAAGAAGGTTTGAATTCTGGTCAGAGCACCTCTCCAGCAAGTGTACCTGGGCAAGATACCTGGCAATACATACTTGCCTTCCACACAATAATGGCCAAGTTGTGCTAATGACTCTGTTTTACGACCGCAGAGAAGCAGGTTCACATCTCGATCAGGACACCTGACCAGCATGTCTCCTCTACCACCATGGAGAAGCAGATTACTGTTTCACAACTGCGGAGAATCCTGAAGAAGGCTTTTAGCCGAAACATTGCTGAGGTAAAAGTGTCAATCACCAGTTAAACTGTCTGAAACAGAGGTTGAGTGTTTGGTCCAGTTATTTTTTTGTGTTGCAACTATGGAGAAGAAGGATCAACCTCACCACCAAGTCTCTTCTCTGCAACCACGGAAACCAGTTTCAGATCTCCGTTGGAACCCATCACCAGCAAGTGTCCTTCCACAAGAAACCTAATGGTATGTACGTGCCTACTTCACAATATATGTGCCTTATAGATTGCAAGTTCCCTTGGGAACAGGGCGCCCTAATCTGTATCTTCCCTGTTAAGCTAAATATGTACCTCTTCCTCCCAAAGACTTACCATAGATTCGACAGTGAGAGTAGAGCGCCTTCCACTTCTTTTCGAAGTACAACGAGACGAGCAACAAGATGCTTCGTGCCCTTCCCTGAGTGAACTTGCGGGATCTCACATGACTCTCTGGTGAGGCTCCATGGAGTCCTATGGACTCCAAGACTGAATACCCACAGAGCTCTGTGAGTTGCTGCTCTCTGTAAGTCAAGCCTAGTCTAGTAACGTGTAGACAGACGCTCACAAAATTTAGAAATGGCGTTCGGGAATTTACAGTCAAGAGCGACTTTTAAGTTAAAAGGCTAGTATTTAGGTTTAGGAACTGATGTTTGAATAATAAATCATGCCTATAGTTATATAAATTGTTTTTGGTGTGGTTTGGGTCAGTTTTAATTTTCGTGGCTTGGGATGGGCAGTAGGGTTAGGGTTAGGTAGAAGATAGTAATTGTATGGACGGCATTTAGGGTTCGGCTTAGCAATATAATAGGTGGAGTTAGAGCTTGTACTAGTCCAGCAAGACAATTTATAGACACGAAACCATGAGGTTTTGTAAGTATAGAAACAAGAAGAGAAAGAAAAGGGATTAAACTGAATGGGGCAAAGGGGTGTTTGTGGGAAATACAGGGAGAAATCACGGAAGGGCTGGAGGCCTTAAAGAAGGGTGGGAGGGGCGACGAAAAACAGAAACATGGGGTAGCAATATTAATAGAAAACAAGTGTCTGAATGATGTAAAAAATATGTGAAAACCCTTAAAAAGGGAGGGAATTGGGATTTTGCTGGTGAATGTAGCGAGATCATGGCAGCAATACGCACGGCGCAACGGTAGACGGTAAGAGAGCTGACGGTAACATAAATGGATGGAAGCTGGTGGAAATAATATTGCTTTTACCTCAGCAAACTTTGGGGAACTACGGTGTGTCAACTATGGTGAATCTATGTTGTAGTCACCATTTATGGAACTTCCAACATAGTTTCTCATAGTTTTCGTCGTCGTCCCTATCGTAGGTTTTGCCTACGCAAGTTATTCATCGTGGATTTTACTGTAGTTTCAGTCAAAGTGGTCTAGTGCTGTTTTACCATTGGTTTCTTCCTACATTGTGTAATTAATGCAAAATTTAGGTTAACACCAAGTTTGGTTTGGCCATTAGGCATTTGGGGACCAAGGCCCAGTGACCCAAGAAGGCCAGGGGCCTAATGCCTTGGGAAATTGTCCCTTAGTCAACTCTCCAAAAATTCACAGTGTAATAAATATCAGAGGCATACAGATCATATAGTGTGCTAAAAATGGGAAATGTGCTCAATTTAGGCCGGGGTCAGATCAGCGCATTTTTAACGTGCGTTCTGGCGCACTTAATCACGGCCGCACTAGCAGCAAATGACGGGCAATGACGGCCAATATACGAAGTACGGTCGCACGAAAGTCCGGCCACGCAACGCAAGTGGAAAATGAACGCATTTTTTCGAGAACGCAGAACCGCTAGTACGGACGTACAGAGTGCGCTGCGTCCGCTAGCGGCGTGTGTGCGTGATTAGGAGACGTCAGACCCTGCTCATGTCCGGCCAACATAACGTCCAGACGCAAAAAGTTTCCTGGTTTGGATTCGTAAAACATCACGCACGAAAATGCGCATCGTATGACCGTTTTCGCATATTCCGTGAAAAAATACATCAATGCGTTCGGACGCACTTTTTTACGTTCGCGAGTAAAAATGCTTTCGTTTGACCCTAGCCTTAGGCCAAAAAACATTACATTCTTCACGCAAAAATGTGCGCGTGCGCAAAAAAGCATTAACGCGAGGTGAAAAACCCTTCGTGCTCACCATCAAATTGCGACGTTCGCGCAAACGATGCGCGTTAACGTCTAACGCGAGTTACCCTGCGCGGGCGAAAGTTCGTGCGCGCATTCCATACTTAACATTGTGAGCGCAAATGCGTTTGCGCGCTGGTACGCGGCTGGTATTACAATCGATGCGCAACTTTTTACGAACAACGTTTGCGCGCATAATTTTAACGTCTTTGAAAAGCTGGTGGTAACTGCAAATCTGAACGTTCTGGCCGAAACGAAGTACTGAACTCGAAAAAAAAAATACAGCACAGTACAGTTACACATTCTACACATACCCAAACAATAAAATTGATAAGTTGTGCGTGTTTTTATTATTGCTGCAACATATATACTCAGATTGATTTTGGTAGGCGCATAAACTTAACGTGAGACGATTTGAGGTTCTTAATTCTGATTGGCTGAATCGCGTGAAAAAACAGTCTGCCCACCGATTTCTGCGCGCAGCGTTAATTTGCGCTTGTTTTCGCCCGTATTTTTTACACGCAATATTTTCGGACGGATGAAAGAATGCGCTCGGAGCGTAATACCAGCGTTAATTTACGCGCGTTAACGTTTAACGCTGCGCGTACGAATTTGCACGGAGAATGTAATGGAGCCCTAATTTGGTGAATCGGAGGATCTGGGGATTTTTTTGCATTACCAAATTGGCTTTGCTCTGTCAAGTAGTTTTGTTTTGCCGCAAGCTAAGGCTAGGGTCAGACTGAGGCAGTGCGAACGCGCGTGCAGGCGCACTTAATCACGGCCGTAGTAGCAGCAAATGCCGGGCAATGACGGCCAATATACGAAGTACGGCCGCACAAATATCCGGCGCGCAACGCAAGTGGCAAACGAACGCATTTTGTCGAGAACGTAAAACCGCTAGTACGGTTGTACAGAGTGCGCTGCGTCCGCTAGCGGCGTGTGTGCGTGAATTGGAGATGTCAGACACTGCTAATGTCCGGCCAACATAACGTCCAGATGCACAAAGTGTTTTACTGATGATCCGTACAAAATCACGAACGCAAATGCGCATCGTATGACCGCTATCGCGTACTCCGTGAAAAAATGCGTCCATTCGTTCGAACGCACTTTTTCACAGACAACGTGAAAATGCGTTCGCCTGAGGCTAGGGTCAGACTGAGGCAGTGCGAACGCGCGTGCAGGCGCACTTAATCACGGCCGCACTAGCAGCAAATGACGGGCAATGACGGCCAATATACGAAGTACGGTCGCACGAAAGTCCGGCTGCGCAACGCAAGTGGAAAATGAACGCATTTTTTCGAGAACGTAAAACCGCTAGTACAGACGTACAGAGTGCGCTGCGTCCGTAGCGGTGTGTGTGTGTGATTTGGAGACGTCAGACGCTGCTAATGTCCGGCCAACATAACGTCCAGATGCACAAAGTGTTTTATTGATGATCCGTACAAAATCACGGACGAAAAATGCGCATAGTATGACCGCTATCGCGTACTCCGTGAAAAAATACGTCCATTCGTTCGAACGCACTTTTTCACAGACAACGTGAAAATGCGTTCGTCTGACCCTAGCCTTAAGCTAAACTCTTGCAAAAATTGCCGTACAGATTAAGCTTTCTGCCGTCAACATTTGGTACGTGGATCAGCGACAGCGACGAGCGTCTAATTACACGTTAATTAGAAATATTTTAAAAATATACACCCTAAAAAAAGAGGCGCGCGTTGCGAGGAAAGCAGGTCACGTCGAACCGATCCCCTCGCAGCTGATGAAAAGCCTGTAATGAAAAGTCTTCTCCGTAAAAAAAAAAAAAAGATAAAAAAATAAAAAAAAAATAATAATATTAATAAAAAAATAAAACGGGTGTAAATATCACAAACTTCTTTCTACGCAAAAATAAAGATTGATTCTAAAGTTCCCGAAAAAGCGTTTATAATGGTAGTTTTCCCTAATAAGACTCTATGAACGCTTGGAAAGAATAAAAATAATTAAAAGGAAATAAAACAAGCCCTCGGAGTGTGAAAGAATATAATAAACTGGAAGAGGCGGACGGGAGAAATGCAGCGAGCAAAAAAAAAAGAAGAAACGGTGCAAGCGGTAAAGAGAAAAAAAAAAAGAAACGACAGCTCAAGAGGCAAATCTCCTTGAGCGAACACGGTTGCTATGACAATACGCCAAAAAGGAACAGGAAGCAGGCAGAAAATAGAATCCTTTCTGCTGAGGCCTGCAATAGCTCTGCGGAGCGCAGTTCCCCGCAGGAGGTTACCACGGATACACTGATGAAAGGGAGGCTGCGGCAAATTTTTTTCCCGTTCATTAAAATCTGCTGGCTGTTGCACCTTTGCAGGTAGCGGGATAAGGGAGCCGGAGGAGCGGGGAGACGAATATAGAAAATATAAACATGTGGAAAAAGAGGAAAATAAACTTAGAGCAGAAATCTGTGTTTTGTTTTAATTTTTTGAACGTTTATCTCCAGCAAACCCTGATTATTTGCTTCTACGATGTATTAGGCTAGGGTCAGACAAACGCATTTTTCACGTTGTCCGTGAAAAAGTGCGTTCGAACGAACGTACGTATTTTCCCCCGGAATACGCGATAGCGGTCATACAATGCGCCGTTTCGTCCGTGATTTGTACGGATCATCAATAAAACACTTTTTGTGTCTGGACGTTATGTTAGCCGGACATTAGCAGCATCTGACGTCTCCCAATCACGCACACACGCCGCTAGCGGACGCAGCGCACTCTGTACGTCAGTAGTAGCGGTTTGACGTTCTCGAAAAAATGCGTTCGTTGGCCACTTGCGTTGCGCGGACAAACTTTCGTGCGGACGTTCGTCGTGTGTTCCCCGGCATTGGACGTCATTTGCTGCTAGCACGGCCGTGATTTCGTGCGGCTAAACGCACGTTAAAACTGCTTTCGCCTGACCTTAGCCTTAGCTGATGCGGTTTTTATCTATCTCGCCGGCTTAGGCTAGGGTCAGACGAACGCATTTTCGCGTTGTCTGTGAAAAAGTGCGTTCGAACGAATGGACGCATTTTTTCACGGAGTACGCGATAGCGGTCATACGATGCGCATTTGCGTCCGTGATTTTGTACGGATCATCAATAAAACACTTTTTGCGTCTGGACGTTATGTTGGCCGGACATTAGCAGCGTCTGACGTCTCCTAATCACACACACACACCGCTAGCGGACGCAGCGCACTCTGTACGTCCGTACTAGCGGTTTGACGTTCTCGACAAAATGCGTTCGTTCGCCGCTTGCGTTGCGCAGCCGGACTTTCGTGCGACCGTACTTCGTATATTGGCCGTCATTGCCCGTCATTTGCTGCTAGTGCGGCCGTAATTAAGTGCGCCAGAACGCACGTTTAAAGTGCGCTAGTCTGACCCCAGCCTTAAGAGAAACGAACAGCACAAACGAAAGCTATATATATTTATATATACCTATATACTGTATGTGTGTATATCTATGCTATACATATTATATAATGAATTTATATATATATTATTTTTGTTCTTTGGTGTCATAACATTTTTCATTTTAAAATATCATCATTGAATGGTTGAGTCCACATGGGAGGTGCAGGGTCATGTCAACTAGACTCCAACTCCCATCATTTACCGTACAAACCATCCATCGGCAGAAAAGTTTTTACTTTTTTTTGGTTTTGGGTTTATTTTTTGCACAATGTAGGGTCGGTATGTGTGCACATATACAGGGTTATTCAAAGAGATTCGAAAAGTCACCGCACGTTCGGTTACTTTTCGTTCTCTTCAATTCGGTTCGATTTGGCGATCCCATTTCGGCGACCTTGCGGCGTATTCAGCAAGAACCACGGGGTCCCTGAATTGCAGGAAAAAGCCGCCGCAAACCCGCCGACAACTCACAGCAAAACCCGGCGAAGGCACACCGAAAACCCGCAAAAACATCTGGATTAACCCCAGGCGAAAACGCCGAGCAGGAGCCGATCACACGCAGCGCAGCCGCCAGAAAAACCTGACACCGCAGACGAATGGAGTAAAAAAAAAAACAGTTCGCTTGAATGTTTGAAAAGTGAAACGCTGTTTGCAAAGAGACTACTGAGCGAAAATGTCTGAAATTTACATATAAAATCCAATGAATGATAATAAAGAGGACTGTTACAGAAAAAATAAGTAAACTTAAAAAAATTTTTTTTTAAAAAATTGGAAATTTTTGTTTAAAAAACAAAATCCTGAAAAATGCTTAACATATCCTAAAAAATCTATAAATAAAGAGACTTTTTACTGCAGAATATTATAATGAACGGTTTATTAGATATTGAATTAAAACGGGAATATTTTTAACATTGACGCCTATGGGATTCGACATAATAAATCTGCCGCATGAAGCTACCGAATGGCAGGGCAATTTGGCAACTTTTCACTGCTTGTTTTTATTCTCTGAATAGACGAAGCTATGGGGATTTCACTGCCCTTGAACAGGCACCGAACAGGCACCGTATGTGCAAGCAATTCGCCAACATTTGGCGATTTGCCTGCTCTCTGAGTAGCCGAATGGCCAAGAAAGGTAACCGAACGCTGAAAATCAGCGTTTGGTTACCTTTTCGGCAGCCATTCGAATCTCTTTGAATAACCCTGATAGGGCTCTATTCCTTAGTGAACACTAACTGCAGCGTTCGGGTGAGTAGGCGTTGACGTCAGGATTAGTGACTTTAACGCATGCCCCCATATTACTTTCCTAACGCTAAACCTCTGAAAAATCCAATAGCGCATCGGTGATTGCGCTAGCTTGCGCGAGCCTACTGTACTTTGCGCATCCCATACATAACATGGGGAGCGCAAACAGAAATTATAGGATGAGTAAGGTGTTACAAAGTGCTAGCGCTAATTACCGCACCGATGCACAAGGAAAATTTTAGCTACACGTTAAAGCTGGTGCTAACTGCATGCGCTTTTGCAGAAAAATTTAGCACCCTCTAAACACCTCCCAATACACCAGATACTCACCTCTCATCCAGCTGCGAGAACGGTGGGCCGATCCACCGAGAGCAGAGTGAGACTGGTGACAAATAGTCCCCAGACTCCCTCTGCGTTCACCCCGTGATCTCCTGAGAGTGAGATCACAGAAGGCTATGGACTCCAGGAGGTGATACTCATAGCGGGGAGGAAGCGCTACCCTATCACCGATGGTAGTGGTTCTGGGCAAGGTACAATGGTAGGACCAATATGTGTGTGCATGTAGGACCAGTATGTGTGTGCATGTAGGACCAGTATGTGTGTGCATGTAGGGTCAGTATGTGTGCATGTAGGGTCAGTATGTGTGTGCATGTAGGACCTGTATGTGTGTGCATGTAGGGTCAGTATGTGTGCATGTAGGGTCAGTAAGTGTGTGCATGTAGGACCTGTATGTGTGTGCATGTAGGGTCAGTATGTGTCTGCAAGTAGGACCAGTATGTGTGTGCATGTAGGGTAAGTATGTGCGTGCATGTAGGGTCAGTAAGTGTGTGCATGTAGGGTCAGTAAGTGTGTGCATGTAGGGTCAGTATGTGTGTGCATGTAGGGTCAGTATGTGTGTGATTGTAGGGTCAGTATGTATGGCATGTAAGACCAGTATGTATGTGCATGTAGGGTCAGTATGTGTGTGCATGTAGGATCAGTATGTGTGTGCATGTAGGACCAGTATGTGTGTGCATGTAGGACCAGTATGTGTGTGCATGTAGGGTCAGTATGTGTTTGCATGTAGGGTCAGTATGTGTGTGCATGTAGGGTCAGTATGTGTGTGCATGTAGGATCAGTATGTGTGTGCATGTAGGATCAGTATGTGTGTGCAAGAAGGGTCAGTAAGTGTGTGCATGTAGGGTCAGTAAGTGTGTGCATCTAGGACTAGTATGTGTGTGCATACCATGCCATGTCACCTTATGTTTATGAATATGGTCAAACAAAGCAGAGAACCCTTACAAAGATACAGGACTCTGCAGACCAATCCGAGATGTGTCGCCAATGTGAGAAAATATGTTTCACATGCTCACTGAAGCCGTGGTACTATGTGATCAGGGTGGACATGGACAATGATATATAAGAGTCTAAAAGCACTTTGGAACAGATTGTTCAATGAGAGGAAGCTTTTGCTTCTTCCAGAATCCTTACATGGATGTTTTGCAGTAGTTATGCTACTCTATGGCATTATTAGATGTCGTTATGTCCCCTTCAACTTCCACTCGACACATAACAAAGCAACGCTAGACAACTTCGACTGACACTAAAGTGGAAACTACGATGACATCTAGGCTAAATAACTACAGCAGAGACTAAGAAATTACAGTGGAAACTCCATCGAAAATCACACAGGAGAACTACGCTAGAGGACTTCGGCAGGAACTACAATGAGAAGAACAGTGACAAGTACGGAGAACAATGGTTGTAGTGGACTTGATCCTTTGTAGTTCCCCGAAGTGAAAGAACAGTGATCTGTGAATAACCCCCTCAAGATGACTTGCTAGGAGAGTTTATAGAGCCATTGCTATCATTATGCCCTCATGCTTCATTTGAGACTGGAAATGATCTCCGATGGCTGCTGTTCCTCTCATGCAGAGGATACTTCCTTGGCATTACAGCTCTGCCACCCCTTTAGGGTGATAGCAGTCTGATTTGAATATGGTTCAGCCTCTTCTGTAATGGTGCCTTCATGCTAAAACCTTGTGACACCTGAGCGCACCAACCATGGAGCAGGCCACTTACACTGTGGCAGGTCTCCGGACCCTCACAAACCTCATGATGTTGCCTGTTCTCCGGACCCTCACAAACCTCATGATGTTGCCGGTGCTCAGGAGGACCCTCATATACCTTGTGATGTTGCCCAGGACCCTCACAAACCTCATGATGTTGCCGGTGCTCAGGACCCTCATATACCTTGTGATGTTGCCCAGGACCCTCACAAACTCATGATGTTGCCAGTGCTCAGGACCCTTATATACCTTGTGATGTTGCCCAGGACCCTCACAAACCTCATGATGTTGCCGGTGCTCAGGACCCTCACAAACCTTGTGATGTTGCCCAGGACCCTCACAAATCTCGTGATGTTGCTCGTTCTCCGGACCCTCATGATGTTGCCGGTGCTCAGGACCCTCACAAATCTTGTGATGTTGCCCAGGACCCTCACAAACCTCATGATGTTGCCGGTGCTCAGGACCCTCACAAACCTTGTGATGTTGCCCAGGACCCTCACAAATCTCATGATGTTGCTCGTTCTCAGGACCCTCACAAATCTCGTGATGTTGCTCGTTCTCCGGACCCTCATGATGTTGCCGGTGCTCAGGACCCTCACAAATCTTCTGATGTTGCCCAGGACCCTCACAAACCTCATGATGTTGCCGGTGCTCAGGACCCTCATATACCTTGTGATGTTGCCCAGGACCCTCCCAAATCTCATGATGTTGCTCGTTCTCAGGACCCTCACAAATCTCGTGATGTTGCTCGTTCTCTGGACCCTCACAAACCTCATGATGTTGCCGGTGCTCAGGACCCTCACAAACCTTGTGATGTCACCCAGGACAATCACAAATCTCATGATGTTGCTCGTTCTCAGGACCCTCACAAATCTCATGATGTTGCTCGTTCTCAGGACCCTCACAAATCTCGTGATGTTGCTCGTTCTCCGGACCCTCATGATGTTGCCGGAAGCTCAGGACCCTCACAAATCTTGTGATGCTGCCCAGGACCCTCACAAACCTCACGATGTTGCCAGTGCTCAGGACCCTCACAAACCTTGTGATGTTGCCCATTATCAGAGCCCGAACATACTTTGCTCACTCACTGCTAGCATCATGCCCACTAGCTCCATTAGGGTCCGGGCGGCTAATCCTTACAGTTCGCCGACTCTGCCCAAGGATGTTAAAGCAGAAAAACGAATTTACTGCCTCAAACAGGAACAAAGTAGCATGCTGTAACAATTTTGAAGCAATGGCACAATATGTGCCTGTTGTCGCAGATCCCCATTTGGTATTTTGTAGAAAAAAAAACCATATGGTGTACTTTGCAATTATCACTTCAGCCCTCCTACATGAATTGTCTTGGAGCCCAGGGGCAAAACGTGCTAAATCTTTAACAGACGAGAGTTTCTGTTCATAGTTTTAGAATCAACGCGTATTTTATTGTCCTCGCTTACGTGTGTATGGATTTCAGGGAATCTAATGTTTAGGTATGGAGTCTGTAGGAATATTTCCGTGCCTTAAAATCCGAGGTTTGAAAAATAATTCTGAAAATCGTTATAGCTTCCCGACCAATGTAGCGCAATACGAGTGATTAAAAATATATGGGCCCTATTCCATTCGTCCCGCAAAAAACGCACGCGCAACGCGTGAATGTTTGCGTGAAGCGTTAAACGTTAACGCGCGTGAATCACCGCTGGTATTACAATCCTCGTGCATTTTTTCATCCGTCGAGCAATAACGCGCGTAAAACGTAGGCGCAAAATCGCACGTGCAGCAACGTTGCGCGCAGAAATCAGTGTGCGGAATGTTTTTTTTCACACGATTCGGACAATCAGAATTAAGAACCACAATTGTCTCACGTTACATTTTTGCGCCTGTCAAAGTCAATCTGCGCATATATGCTGCGTCAATAAAAAATACACGCACAACTTCTCCATTTTATTGTTTGGGTATGTGTAGAATGTGTAACTATACTTTGCTGTATTGTTTTTTGTGCTGCTGTATTTGGTTTCGGCAGGTTGATAGAATTTGCCGTTAACACCAGCTTTTAGGAGTTGCTAAAATTATGCCGCAGAGGCTGTGCGTTACAAACTGCGCATAGATTGTAATACCATCCGCGTACCAGCGCACAAACGCATTTGCGCTCACAATGTTAAGTATAGGACGCGCAAAGTACAGTAAGCTCGCGCTGCGTTCGCACCGGTTCACCAGCGGTAGACGTATACGCGCGTTTGTTGTGCTGAAATTGGAATACGACGTTCTGCGCAAAGGGTTTTGCCCCTCGTGTTAATGCGTTTTTGCACCGGCGCAAACGTATGCGCGAAGATTGTAGTAGGGCCCTATATATAAGCTGTGTAATACACTGGCTACCATTCCCTTTTCTTCTTTTTTCTCTCCTCTGTGCTGTGTAACCTGGTACTGGAAGGGTGGGGTTTAATTGTAGAAGGCTTTGGAAGCCAGAGACGTTTGCACATGATTTTATAAATTGGTGGTCCATCATGTGTTGTTCTGGTGACACAGCACGTTGGTATGATCAAGTATCATAGATGTCTCTTGCTGCCCTCTCTACCCAACACACAAGCTGAAGCTTGTCTATCTTAAGAATTCTCTGGTTAGAGAACCAAAGCCATATATGAATGTGAATATACAACTCAAGGACGTTTCATTGTTGTGGTGGATTTCTGATGCAAGTAGCTTGCAAACAAGACATCTGTTTTAATTCTAGGGTTATGGATAACATTTGTATTTATTTTAGGGTTAGCGTGAGGGTTAGGGTTAGCATTTGTGCTTATATTATAGTTGCGTTAGTATTAGGGTTAGGGTTATTTATTTATTTACACAGTATTTTACCAGGAAGGTTACATTGAGATTTCTCTTGTTTTCAAGTATGCCCTGGGTTCATTTGTTCTTATAGTATAGTCGGGTTAGTATTTGGGTTAGGGTTAGCACTTGTGCTTATTTTATGGTTCTGGTTAGTATTAAGGTTAGGGCTAGCATTTGTTCTTATTTTATGGTCGGGTTAGTATTAGGGTTAGGGATAGCATTTGTTCTTATTTTATGGTCGGGTTCGTATTAGGGTTAGGGTTAGCATTTGTGCTTATTTTATGGTCTTGTTAGTATTAGGGTTAGGTTTAGCATTTGTGCTTATTTTATGATTCGGGTTAGTATTAGGGTTAGGGATAGCATTTGTTCTTATTTTATGGTCGGGTTAGTATTAGGGTTAGGGTTAGCATTTGTGCTTATTTTATGCTCGGGTTAGTATTAAGGTTAGGGTTAGCATTTGTGCTTATTTTATGGTCTGGTTAGTATTAGGGTTAGGTTTAGCATTTGTGCTTATTTTATGGTTTGGGTTAGTATTAGGGTTAGGGTTAACATTTCTGCTTATTTTACGGTTAGGGATAGTATTAGGGTTAGTGTTATTTATTTATTTATTTACACAGTATTTTACCAGGAAGGTTACATTGAGATTTCTCTTGTTTTCAAGTGTGCCCTGGGTTCATTTGTTCTTATAGTATAGTCGGATTAGTATTTGGGTTAGGGTTAGCATTTGTGCTTATTTTATGGTCGGGTTAGTATTAGGGTTAGGGCTAGCGTTTGTTCTTATTTTATGGTCGGGTTAGTATTAGGGATAGGTTTAGCATTTGTGCTTATTTTATGGTCCGGGTTAGTATTAGGGTTAGGGTTAACATTTCTGCTTATTTTACGTTTAGGGATAGTATTAGGGTTAGGGTTAGCATTTGTGCTTATTTTACGGTTAGGGATAGTATTAGGGTTATGGGAAGCATTTGTGTTTATTTTAGGGTGTGGGTTACTTTTACGGTTAGGGTTTGGATCCAGTAATAAGATCTTGAAAAAAAAGTTCTCTGTTGGGCTGTAAGCCAGAGATCGGAAAACATGTTCCTAATTCTAGGAGCACTAAGCAATACATGTATTCCTGCCCATAAGAGCTTACAGCTGGGGTAAGCAACCCTGGCCCTCCATATGTTTTGGGACTACATTTCCCATGAGGCCCGGCCAATCTAACAAGTAGCAGAGCATCATGGGAAATGTAGTTCCAAAACATTTGAGGGGCCAGGGTCGCTGACCGCAGCTGTAAGCTTTTATGGGCAGGAATACATATATTGCTTTGTGCATCTCCTAGGATTAAAAGGAATGTGTCTTTCCTTCCCATAGAATAAATTTGCTACTCTCGGTCCTACCGGCTGGCTCCCTTCATATACCGTTATTCCATCTGACAGCAGGACAGATTTCAAGCTACGGGCAGGTTGGAGAGGGGTAGCACCGCCGTCCGCATCGCTCCTCTCGCTGCAGCTTAGCACAAGCAGCATGAAGCGACTCAGGCGACTCATTTCAATTGCAAATGTGTTCGCAGGCGATAATCCTCGCTTGCACGGGTACTGATGGTACCTCCTACAGCTGCCCTGAACGCTACATAATGCTGAGATAAATAAGTGATACACAATCATCCCTTATTATTTAATATGATGTTTAAGGCACTTAATGTCGCTTGTACCCTGTGTTGGGCAAAGCAATGGAAGAATCCTTACCAGGACCATCCTGGTGGGTTTTAACATAAACCTTAATAAACCAACAGGGTTATTCAGAGAGAGCCGATCTGGCCCCGAATTTGCACCGAAGAGTGAATTTCCCCATACGGTGACATTTCGTGGCCATTCGGCTATTCAGACAGCTGTCAGTTTCCCAAATTTAGGCTAATTGCCGGCAAATAAGGTGCCTGTTCGAAGGCAGTGAAATCCCCCATAGAGAAGTGAAGGTTATTCTATTCACAGACACCGAACAGCAGAGAAATGTCAGAGAAATTCCCTGCCGTTCGGTGGTTTCATTCGGCAGGTTTAATCAGGGAATCCCATAGGTTTGAATGTAAAAAATATTCCCCGTTTTAATTCGATATCTAATAAACCGTTTATTATTTTAAATTTATTTATTTATTTATTTTTTAAGGATCTTTTAGGCATTTTTCAGGATTTTTTCAGCAAACTTTTTTCACAAATTTTTTAACTAGCGCTTTTTAGTTTTCTGTAACAGACCCTTTTATTATCATTCATAGGATCTTATATATAAATTCCAGACATTTTCGTTGAATAGTCTTTTAGCAAACAGTGTTTCAATTTTGACACTTTCAATCCCTTTTTATTTATTTTTTAACCCATTTGTCGGCTTGTTGTATATAGTCACTGTGTTACGTTTACAGGTGCATTCTGTATATAGTCACTGTGTTACGTTTACAGGTGCATTCTGTATATAGTCACTGTGTTACGTTTACAGGTGCATTCTGTATATAGTCACTATGTTACATGTTTGCAGGTGCATTCTGTATATAGTCATTATGTTACGTTTACAGGTGCATTCTGTATATAGTCACTGTGTTACATGTTTACCAGGTGCATTCTGTATATAGTCACTATGTTACATGTTTACAGGTGCATTCTGTATATAGTCACTGTGTTACATGTTTGCAGGTGCATTCTGTATATAGTCACTGTGTTACAAGTGTACAGGTGCATTCTGTATATAGTCACTGTGTTACATGTTTACAGGTGCATTCTGTATATAGTCACTGTGTTACATGTTTACAGGTGCATTCTGTATATAGTCACTGTGTTACATGTTTACAGGTGCATTCTGTATATAGTCACTATGTTACATGTTTACAGGTGCATTCTGTATATAGTCACTGTGTTACGTTTACAGGCACATTCTGTATATAGTCACTATGTTACATGTTTACAGGTGCATTCTGTATATAGTCACTGTGTTACGTTACAGGTGCATTCTGTATATAGTCACTGTGTTACGTTTACAGGTGCATTCTGTATATAGTCACTGTTACATGTTTACAGGTGCATTCTGTATATAGTCACTGTGTACATGTTTACAGGTGCATTCTGTATATAGTCACTGTGTTACATGTTTGCAGGTGCATTCTGTATATAGTCACTATGTTACAAGTGTAACAGGCGCATTCTGTATATAGTCACTGTGTTACACATGTTTACGGTGCATTCTGTATATAGTCACTGTGTTACATGTTTACAGCGGCATTCTGTATATAGTCACTGTGTTACATGTTTACAGGTGCATTCTGTATATAGTCACTTGTTACATGTTTACAGGTGCATTCTGTAATATAGTCCTGTTTACGTTTACAGGCACATTCTGTATATAGTCACTATGTTACATGTTTACAGGTGCATTCTGTATATAGTCACTGTGTTACGTTTACCGGTGCATTCTGTATATAGTCACTGTGTTACATGTTTACCGGTGCACTCTGTATATAGTCACTATGTTACATGTTTGCAGGTGCATTCTGCTATATAGTCACTGTGTTACATGTTTACAGGCGCATTCTGTATATAGTCACTGTGTTACATGTTTACAGGTGCATTCTGTATATAGTCACTGGTTACGTTTACAGGTGCATTCTGTATATAGCACTGTGTTACGTTTACAGGGCATTCTGTATATAGTCACTATGTTACAATGTTTACAGGTGCATTCTGTATATAGTCACTGTGTTACATGTTTACAGGTGCATTCTGTATATAGTCACTGTGTGTTACATGTTTGCAGGTGCATTCTGTATATAGTCACTATGTTACAAGTGTACAGGCGCATTCTGTATATAGTCACTGTGTTACATGTTTAAGGTGCATTCTGTATATAGTCACTGTGTTACATGTTTAACAGGCGCATTCTGTATATAGTCACTGTGTTACATGTTTACAGGTGCATTCTGTATATAGTCACTATGTTACATGTTTACAGGTGCATTCTGTATATAGTCACTGTGTTACGTTTACCGGTGCATTCTGTATATAGTCACTGTGTTACATGTTTACCGGTGCACTCTGTATATAGTCACTATGTTACATGTTTGCAGGTGCATTCTGTATATAGTCACTGTGTTACATGTTTACAGGCGCATTCTGTATATAGTCACTGTGTTACATGTTTACAGGTGCATTCTGTATATAGTCACTGTGTTACGTTTACAGGTGCATTCTGTATATAGTCACTGTGTTACGTTTACAGGTGCATTCTGTATATAGTCACTATGTTACATGTTTACAGGTGCATTCTGTATATAGTCACTGTGTTACATGTTTACAGGTGCATTCTGTATATAGTCACTGTGTTACATGTTTGCAGGTGCATTCTGTATATAGTCACTATGTTACAAGTGTACAGGCGCATTCTGTATATAGTCACTGTGTTACATGTTTACAGGTGCATTCTGTATATAGTCACTGTGTTACATGTTTACAGGCGCATTCTGTATATAGTCACTGTGTTACATGTTTACAGGTGCATTCTGTATATAGTCACTATGTTACATGTTTACAGGTGCATTCTGTATATAGTCACTGTGTTACGTTTACAGGCACATTCTGTATATAGTCACTATGTTACATGTTTACAGGTGCATTCTGTGTATAGTCACTATGTTACATGTTTACAGGTGCATTCTGTATATATCACTGTGTTACACGTTTACAGGTGCATTCTGTATATAGTCACTGTGATACATGTTTACAGGTGCATTCTGTATCGAGGTATGTCAATAGGGATCTCTTAAGTGACTTTAGACTGGGGGAAGATTTGATGGCGTCTGGGAGGTTATTCCATATTTGTGGTGCTCTGTAGGAAAATGAGGAGCAAGCCACTTTCTTTTTGTATTGTGGTATTGTAAGTAAGGTGCAGGTCCTGGATCGGAGGTTATAGGATGAGGGAACTGCTGGGGAAGCAGTCTATTCAGGTAGGGTGGTCTCTTCCCAGAAAAGCTCTTAAACACCATGTTGAAAAGGATTCCAGTGATGGCCAGTTTAGCTCTTTTAACATGTCACAATGGTGGGTTATTTAGTTACATTGTAGCACAAAGCGACAGAATGAGTTATACAATGTAGTAAGTTTATGAAGGTGTGTTTGCGGGGCAGCTGCATACACTACATCTCCGTATTCAATAGCAGGCGTATATATTTAAGGTAACATATTTAAGGACTTTGATGAGGAAGGAGGGATAGATAATTATGTATTTTAACAAAATAAAAGATTTCACGTGTGTAATTGTTTAATAAAATCACAAACATTTCCGTAGGACTTGTTGTAGTTTATTGTTTTCTTTTTTTGGAATCTTGTAATTTTCTGTACAAAATATTGCAGATTATGATGATGTGCTCTATTTACTTACTTTCAGTTTTGATATGATCTGAACGTAGTGGAATCCTTACACAATTCATTTTCCTCCTTGGTTGTGGAAGCTTTTTTTAATGGAAACCAGCCTTGACGTTGTGTTTTGGAGCAAATGAGTAAAAAAAGGAAACTATTTGCGTAAAAACAAGTGCAGAAATGCCATTGTCTGTTGGGGAAAAAATTGCAATGTCTTCTTATATATGTGTTCTGCATCAGTTTCTATGCAGGTCTGCCAAGTCACAGATCAGGCTACGTAACACACGGTATACCCTCTGGTCTCTTGTCTGCCCGAACGTCCTAGGCTGTCACTTAGTTTTTGGGAGGTCTGAAGGATAATGCACAACGAGGGCCTTTTTTTATGGTGCACTGGTCATAGTGCATAAATGGTTACAATCAGGGCTTTTGAAGACCATATAACAGTGCTGCCAGCAACGTTTGGGTGTGAGCAGCCCCGATTGGTTGCTTGACATGGCGGCTGGTCACCCTGCCGTGCATGAGTCAATGTAACACTCCACTTTTTGGGTTTGGCTGTGATGGCGATGACGAAAATTGTGTCTCACCCAATCCTAGACCTGCCAAGAGTTGATTCCGGTATGTCACATGTTGTCACGTCGCATGTCTTCAATGATGCCCAGAAACCCCTGGCAGCACTTTTCAAGTACTGCACATCTCTGGAATCAGTACTGGGTATATTCAAAAAGATGCTACATATACATTTGGTGAAGCTTCCTCTGAAGTTCTTTGATTTTCCCTATAGAGCTCGCCAAAGTTTATCGTGGTTACAATCGTTTAGTGGATAACCCTTTACTACAACCCAGGGTTTGAGACCTGAGATATAGGTCTACAAACCACAATGGTGAAACTTACCTCAAGTACAGATATAGTTCCAGGTTGAAAGAGTGAAGCAATCGCCATGGAAACTAATGGGGTAGCAGAGAACTTTCACTTGGTTTCTATGGTGACTGCTTCACTTCTAGAACCTCTCGATTTGCGACGTGGTTTACGGATCACCTCAATGTATCCATATCACTAATAATCTATGTAATATTTCATGGAGAGGCAGCTCTAGAGTTCGCGAGGCCCTGGGAAAAGCTCAAACAACAAGGCCTCTCTTGTTATTCAAAGTGCAGAAATTTTCCAAATAAATTATAATTAAGAAGTCTCCCATGGCTTTCTTGGTTGAGGGAGTATATGATTGTCGGAGGGTATTTGTGTGGACTACCAATAAGACATAGAGGGTTATTCAGAGAAATGTGAAACTCTGGAGAACACTTGGAGAAGTGAAAATTCTAGGTCAAAATAGCTGATTTGGAAAGCAAGATAAATCGGATAATTTTTCTGGTTTGGCTATTTTGACCTAGAATTTTCACTTCTCCAAAAGTTCTCTAGAGTTTCATTGTGACGTGCGTCACTTTGGACTTGAAGTACAATGTATCTGAGAGGTGCAGGCCTGATGTTTCATATTGTTTTCCTGTTCTTTCCTTTGTTAAAGTCACCCTGTATCTACAATTATAGATGCAGGGTGTTTGTGTTTTCTGTGCCCTATTCCCTGATGTCTATGTTATATTAATATTCCCTTATGTATTTATCTGTAGTGTCTCCTGTTGCACATACACTGTACCTTCTCTTTGTATAGTGTGACCTCTGTATTACTAGCATGTCTTGTATAGCATACACCCCCCTGTAAGTAATATATTCCTTTGTATTCACATGCCTCCATCAACCCCCCCCCCTTTCCCCAGCAGCTAGATTCACCCAGATCATTGTTATCTGATCCATTGTTTCAATGCTGGGCGTGTTTCCATTGTTTCTGTACCTTCCCCCGTGTGTGTGCTGTAACCAGTTGTAAAAATGTAAATAAGGCCAGTCTCTGTGTGATTTTCAACCTGCAAGGAGCTCCTGTGTTTCACTGGGTTCTGAAACAGAAGCAGTACTTCTGTGGGATACTGGCAGCAAGGGGAGCAGTCTGCACGTGGACAGGGATCACCCACGTTACAGTCACCTTTCTCTGAATAACCCTGTATATATGCCATGTGCATATTAATATTCCACACTAAATGCATCATGCGAGTCCCCTGTGAGAGTGAGGCATTAGGCAGCCGCCTATTTTGTCTAATTGGAGAACTGACTCTAATTTCCAGTACCTTGTAGTTCTACAGATCTTTAATAATTCTTTCAAACCCAATATGTACGTGGCATAGATACTCCATATGAATATGTACACCATGGATATACTGATATTCCACACAAGTTGCGTCCTGTGAGGCCCCACTGAGAACAAAGCCTTAGACAGCTGCCTATTTTGCCTTATAAGACAGCTGCCTCTTATTTCCAGTACCCTGTAGTTGCACAACTCTTTCCTAATTCAAACCCAGGATATACATGGCGTACAAATGCAACATGAATATGTACACCATGGGCTCTATTACATTCCTTACGCAAAAACGCTCGCGCAGCGGAAATTTTTTTGCGCAAAACGTTAACGTTCGTAAATTAAAGTAAAATCCGAGAGCATTTTTTCATCCGTCAAAAAATACTGTGCAAAAAAACGCGTGCAAATTAATGCTGTACGCAGAAATTGGTGGGCGGACTGTTTTTTCACGCGATTCAGCCAATCTGGATTAAGAACCACAATTGTCTCCCTTTCAGTTTTTGCGCCTGTCAAAATCAATCTGAGTATATATGCTGCAGCAATAATAAAAACACACACAACCTCTCCATTTTATTGTTTGGGTATGTGTAGAATGGGTAACTATACATTCTGTATTTTTTTTTCTTGCTGGTTTCGGCCAGGACGTTCAGATTTGCCGTTACCACCAGCTTTTAAAAGCTATTAAAATTATGCGCGCAAACATTGTCCGTTAAATTTTGCGCTAAGATTGTAATACCTTGCGCGCCCCAGCGCACAAACGCATTTGCGCTCACAATGTTAAGTATAGGACGCGCAAAGTACTTTACGCTCGCAAAGGGTTCGCGCAGGTTCACCTGCGTTAGACGTTAACGCGCATTTTTTGCGCAGATATTGTAATATGGCGTTCTGCGCAAAGGGTTTTGTCCCTCGCGTTAATGCGTTTTTGCGTGAAGAATGTAATAGCGCCCCATGTGTATACGATATTTACATGAAACACACGAATTTCACCAAGAGGAAGACAGGTGAGTTTGACACACGCTCTGCAGAAGTACATCGAGGCACTTATTGACTCTTTCATGTAAATATTGTTCTTTTTGCCTGATTTTATTATTCATGTTCTTTATTTTAACGCTGGAATAAAGTACCATTTATGAGGATTCCGTGGAGCCTCTCTGTCTACATTCGGTCCTGGAAACTACTAATTCTGTGGAGCCAGTAAGAGCAGTCAAACCACTAACATATGTTGTTGCCAATATACTCTGAGCTGACTTTTTGTGGCTCAGAAACGCGTGAGTGACCAATCAATCTTTTTAAACATATTACACTATGAAAGATTATCAGTTTTTTTTTTAACAGATAGAAGCTATTGTATATCAAGGTAAACACAAAGAACTTCATATAAGAATTACGATACACTGTGTTGACACCATTTTTCTTTGACTGTATTTTACCTTAGCTACAGGATCCCTAGACCTAAATAAAAAAGTCACACACTGCATTATTTGGTTGTCGCACCTTTTGCTGTGATTGCGGCACGCATTCACCGTGGCATTGTGTTGATAAGCTCATGCAATGTCACAGCATTTATTTGCATCCAGAGTGGCATTAATTTGTGGCCAAGATCTAGTGTTGATCATGGGAGAATCGCAGCGCTGCGTAAAGTCTTCTCCAGCACGTTATTCCAAAGATTCTCAATGGGGTTAAGGTCTGGACTGTGCGGTGGCCAATCCATGTGTGAAAATGATGTCTCATGCTCCCTGAACCACTCTTGCACAATTTGAGCCCGATGAATCCTGGCATTGGCATCTTGGAATATGCCCGCTGTGCCATCAGGGATGAAAAACCCATTGATGGAAAACATATTAATCACTGCAGTAATTATCCAATGGAAGGCTCTTACCTGCTCTAAGGTGGTGGCTTTTTTTTGGCCAGGCAGTGTATATAGTGTATGTATATGTAAAAAAGTGTGTGTATATATATATAATATATATATCTATAAAACACAATATGGCAGCGCTGATAAGATATTAAGGAAGAATCGCTACAGGCACTTGCACGTGGTTCCTGTCCCAAACCACCAAAATATATACCAATAGTCCAAGGGGATGGAGTGCAGCGAAAACAATGTTCCTTTCTTTAAGTCCCAGGAGTAGATTTCCCAGATCCTGAAGAGAGCTTTCTTCCTAGGGTAACCTCAAAAAAGGAAAAACATCATCGTGCGATCTGATGTATACCACATGGATAAACCAAAGAAGCGTCAGCACACTCACGTGAAATAGAGCCTTCCTGGCTCTGGATGATGCGCCTCTGGGTTATTAATGGCAACCCACTTGCCCTTTTCAGTACAAGTAGTCTTGATACTTCAAGTCTTTACACCCTTAAATATGGATACAGACAGGGCATAGCATAGACTGTAATACTATGGAGAACAGAAAAGTGGAATAGAAATATACTCACACTTTCTTGGACCTAACCTAGGTCCTTAGGAATCAGGCTCAGAAGTTGTTGTAGGGTACAACTTCAAATAAAACCCCATGCGGTGGATTAAAAATCAAAAATTTAATAAAACACAGCATAAAATACAACAAAAATAAAAAATAAGGGAATAATTAGTGACCAGAATGCATTTCACCCATTGAGACATCCTCAGTGGCTTCCTCAGCTGGTTTTATATATATATATTTCAATTGTGGTGGAGGGCAAAAAAAGTGAGATTAAAAGCCTCTGCACCGCAAATAATCAAGTTTATAGCTGCAGAAAACATTTTACACATCCTAGCAATTCAGAGAACCGCTTACAGAGCTCTTGTGCTACATTCCCCATATGCAGCAAAGAACTCTGGGTAGCGTATGCAAATGAGGTCCACAGTGTCTCGCTTTTTTTGCATCTAGGCTCTGTAATTACACAGAACCCTCCTGTAATTACAGAGCCTAGATGCGAAAAAAGTGGACTTCATTTGCATACTCTACCCAGAGTCCTTTGCTGCATATGGGGAATGTAGCACAAGAGTTCTGTAAGCGGTTCTCTGAATTTCTAGGATGTGTAAAATGTTTTCTGCAGCTATAAACTTGATATTATATATATATGTATGGTAGGCGATGCTAAGGAATACATGTTTTGACCCGGGGAAATGTAACCAATGTAAGAGGAAATGATAAAACTAGGGATGTGCGTTTCGGGTTTCGGAATTTCGGAATTTTCACGAAATTTCGCCAATTCGTGCATTCGGATTCGGCAGATTTTACGAAACTTTTAAGATCCGAAAACGGCAGATCCGAACGAATTTTCGTGCCAAAACGAAAACTTTTCGGAATTTTCGAATGGACTAGAAATGTGTAAAATCGAAATTCATTTTCGTTCCATTCGTGATTTTGGCTCCATTCCTGATTTCGGTTCCATTTCAGTAATTTCGGACATCGTATTTATATCGCTGATTCTGTAATTAAGTTTTGTATCATTCCCATCTCAATGTATCCTTCCTGGAAAACCAGAGAAATCTCAATATATCCTTCATGTAAAACCAGAGAAATCTCAATGTATCCTTCCTGGAAACCCAGAGAAATCTCAATGTATCCTTCTTGTAAAACATGAGAAATCTCAATGTACCCTACTTGTAAATCCAGAGAAATCTCAATGTATCCTTCTTGTAAAACATGAGAAATCTCAATGTATCCTTCTTGTAAAACATGAGAAATCTCAATGTATCCTTCTTGTAAAACCAGAGAAATCTCAATGTATCCTTCCTGGAAACCCAGAGAAATCTCAATATATCCTTCTTGTAAAACATGAGAAATCTCAATGTATCCTTCCCGGGAAACCAGAGAAATCTCAATGTATCCTTCTTGTAAAACCAGAGAAATCTCAATGTATCCTTCTTGTCAAACATGAGAAATCTCAATGTATCCTTCATGTAAAACCACAGAAATCTCAATGTATCCTACTTGTAAAACCAGAGAAATCTCAATGTATTCTTCTTGTAAAACATGAGAAATCTCAATGTATCCTACTTGTAAAACATGAGAAATCTCAATGTATCCTTCTTGTAAAACATGAGAAATCTCAATGTATCTTTCTTGTAAAACCAGAGAAATCTCAATGTATCCTTCTTGTAAAACATGAGAAATCTCAATGTATCCTACTTGTAAAACATGAGAAATCTCAATGTATCCTTCTTGTAAAACATGAGAAATCTCAATGTATCCTTCTTGTAAAACATGAGAAAATCTCAATGGCAGAATTATCGTACCGGCAGAATTATCGTATCGTATAATTATCGTATCCGAAAAACCATTAGTTTACGTCAAAACGAATAGACACTTTGAAACGAGGAGAACAGACGTTCCGAAAAACACGAAAATTTCCGAAATCACGAAAAAAAGTAGATACGAAAAACAAAACGAAACGAACCAAAACGAAACGAAACGAAAATCGGCCGAAACGAGTCGAAACGAAAATTTTCAAAATCCGAACGAACCGAATCGAACCGAAAAAAAAATCGGTGCACAAGCCTAGATAAAACCTTGTAGAGAATGTACAAAGCTTGTATAGGGAAGCAGAATGTGATCTAAACTGCCTTTATACTTAGCCACTTTGTCCTTCCATCCCTGCCAGAGATTGTGCTGTGATATTAAGATTTCAATGCATTAAAGGCTCGTGTAAGTCACGCCATCATATCTTTGTCCGTAGCCTAATAGTCTCCCGATGTAGGTTAAAAGAGGAGGCTTAATGCATGCTGCTGGCGTTTAACTGCCGCTGCCTCTCTGCCCGCACACCCATTTGGAAGATCAGGCTGTGGACTCCAATAACTCATGCTTATGCAGGGGATCCAGATGGTTCAGTTAATAGGTCTCAGAGTAGTAAATCTCCATTATTACTGCGTTTTCTCAAAGCTTCACTGCCGAAGCTGTAACCAACCTTGACTCAATCCGGCGCAACTTGCATACAGAATCTAAAAATACCCTGGTATTACTACAAGTCCGACGGCGCTTTCTCCGCATTAAAATCGCGCGTTGAGATCGTTATGCGACTCTGAAAACGAAGCGATTTTTTTTTTAAAAAAAAAGAAAAGACTCTTTTAATGGTATTTTTTTTCTTCGTGATCTGAGATATCGAGACCTAAAAATTCTTAATATTTCGCGGAAGAATACAATTTCCTTCAGAGCATAAACGGGCAGAAAAAAAAAACTATTTTTCATCTTTGATATCAAAATAATAGGTGGGTGTTTATAGGTCGACCGAAGGGGTTATTCGCTATCGTCCGAATTGGCCCGCGAATTGCGCCGAACGATGATTTTCACCGTCCGATTCAATTTCGGGGCAAATCATATGTTCACAAAGCTGTCAATTTGCCAAATACTGGCGAATTGACAGCGAAATCAGGTGCAATTTGGTGGCACCAAAACTGTCCCATAGACGACTATCGTGTCTTCTATTCACAGGAGGCTGAATTGCGCCAAAAATTGGGCCGAAATACCCTGATTTTCTGTGTTTTTAATTCAACAGGTTTAAACAGGCGAATCCCATAGGTTTCAATGTAAACAAAATGTAAAATATTTTTTAATTTCTTTTTTAAAGACCGTTTATTCTTTTTATTTTTTAGAAAAAAACTTTTTTTATTGTTTTAATTTTTTAAATACCTTTTAGCTCTTTTAACATGTCACAATGGTGGGTCATGTAGTTACATTGTAATGCAAAGCGACAGAAGGAGTTATACAATGTAGTAAGTTTCTGAAGGTGTGTTTGCGGGGCTAATTCTGAAAAGAGGTCCATGATATCCTAGACAAGGCAAGTACCTGTGGCACATAGATGACCAGCAAGTCCATCCACATTTGATTCAAAACTACAACTCCATCGATACTTTTTTGGCATCGAGGTTGTCAAAACAAATGTTGGGACACAACCATTTTGAACACCACTGCTTTGTGATAATAACTCAGGCTAGGGTTTCTCAGTCTTTCCCAAGCTTTGTATAGACTGGGCCATGGCACTAGAACCAACGTGAAAAAGTGTGAAAATTATAATTATACATTATGTAACACGGACTTGCATCTCAGGAGCCTGTAGGCACAGAAATGTGGCACGCCCCTACCCCCAAACAAAAACTGAAAACCAGTTTCTCTCTGCGCTGAAATCAAAAGAAGGGGCAGAATCTGTTGTCTTAGTTGAGTTAGTGCAGTAGCATTGTTTCTTTTCTATGTGACAGTATATATTGCCTCTGCCGTAGAACAGAGAAAAAAATAATTTTGCATGTACAATGTTTTTATTTTTACAAATTACATGGTCATGTTTGGTATCATTGTAAAGAGCAGACTCTGACCTTTCCATGGACACCTCACTTGACCATGTGTGGTGTACAATTCAGAGATGCAGGGTTCCAAAGTCCCCCAGTCTCTCCTCACTGCAGTGCCAAGGTCTAGGTTGTCAATGAAACAATGCATTGCATCATCAGCTCCACACTTGCTGACAGTGTGGGAAATGAGAAGCTGAGTTAGTGCAGCATCACAGTTCACTTTATAATTGTAAACTGAACAGTAGTGCTGTGTTAGAAACCCATGATTTTATTTGTTATTTTATTTTTACATAAATCTAACCCGGTTATGTTTGATATCATCGGAAAGGCCATAATCTGGCCTTTCCAATTATACTGCATATGTCACTCTAGCTCTTAGGGCTCCAGAGATACGGTGGTCTAAATTATTGTAAATTGTAAAAAAATATATATTTTTTTACAGAGCATGCCTACTCTGCCTAGTTATAGATCCGGCCCTGAACACAGACCTAGTTCTGCCCACTAGTTCATTCTAGGCACCTAGTGCACAACTAGGCACTTCGTTAGGAGTTGAGAGATTACAGGTGTACATGCTTAGTCTGGGGCTCTAGTATTGACTCTCTCAGCTTGAATCTGGGACTTCCTGTGCTTGGCCAGGGGAACAGTGATGATTTAATCTTAGTAAATCATACATTCACCATAGAATTTTTTTATTTATTTATAAAAGGATTTTACCAGGAAGGATACATTGAGATTTCTCTCGTTTTCAAGTATGTCCTGGGTTCGAGAACATTGATTGGTTACAGAAATACAAAATAGTAAAATGCAAGATATTAACACAAGACCAAATATACAGATTAACAAAAAAATAAATATGGAGGAAATAAAGTCATTGGTGCATTCCGTATTGAGGTATGTTAATAGGGAAGTCTTAAGGGACTTTAGACTGGTGGAAGATTTGATGGTGTCTGGGAGGTTATTCCATAATTGTGGTGCTCTGTAGGAAAATGAGGATCGAGCCACTTTCTTTTTGTATTGCGGTATTGCAAGTAAGGTGCTGGTCCTGGATCTGAGGTTATAGGATGAGGGAACTGCCGGGGGAAGCAGCATATTCAGGTAGGGTGGCAGCTTCCCAGAAAAGCTCTTACACACCAGGTTGGAAAGGTGAAGGGTGCGTCTAGAGTCCAGTGATGGCCAGTTTAGTTCTTTTAACATGTCACAATGGTCAGAATGACAGTACGTGATCCACCAAAGCTACCTGAAATTTGCCAAACTAAATCCACCATTCATTCAATGACAGGATGGTGGTATTGGTAGTATTTAGCAAATATCAGGGTCTATCGAAGCAGCAATCACCAGGTTTAGGGACTTGCACGTTAAGGTTACTTTACCACTTTTTTGCCATCAACAACTCCTATCATTTATTACAAACACCATCAACGTCTATTAGTTGGGAATGAAAACAATTTATAACACAATATCATTGTGAAAATAAGGATAAATTCTCTGGTCTGATTCGATTTATCTCGTCTAGTCTCTACCACGCAATTTCATTTATTTAGTGATTATGTAATACAGTCACACATGTTATTTAGCCCCGGCCAGTAATATGACCAGTTTTCAACATCCCCGAGTGATTTAACAATCCTACTGTGACCGATATGCACAGGAATATGTAGCACGTGTAGCTAGCTGTTTGCGCGAGGCGAGCATCTCTGTATTTGTAGTCCTGCGTTCTGCCTGTGCCTCGGCAATATGCATTTCCATCCTTTCATTACATCTTCCCTGGGGACCTCGCTGTGCCGTTCCGCAGACACAGTGCTATTAGATCAAGACTCAGCACCAGCTGTAGATACCCCCTTTATGGTGCCAAGGAGATTGGAAGGAGGAAGGCGGGGGGGGCTTAAGGTCAAGATGTCCCAAATAATGCCACCCTGGCTGTGGTGTCATCAATCAAAATATATGAAGGGGTAAAACAGTTCCGAAAAAGGAGCGGTAACTGCAAGTAGACTGGGTAAAGTAAAACACTCTCCCCATGACGCTCAACCAGCCACACAAGCAATGTGGTTCACTGATGAGGGTTGAACAGAGCCAAAACACACAAATTTGTTTAACGAATCCTCCTGAGGGTTTATGTAGAACTAACCACGTAGATTTATGCCCTGTATGCCACCAGAGTTTTGTTGATCGCGATATGTTACAGGAAAACAGTAGAATGTGTGGGATTTTATCACCCAGAGGTGCCTAATCTGTGACTCTAGACCCAGAATCAGCAAGTACCCAGCATGGGATAAGAGATTCAGCCAAAAGAACGACACTAAACCAGTCTATTGTATCTGTAGAAACCATAATAAATGAGAACGAGAAACAATACCAAGTCAGAGGAACACAGATCAATGAAGTCAAGACAAGTCCGAAAGTCAAGAAGACAATATCATGAGTGTGCTAGATTGTCAGAGAACTGAAATCACAACAGGGCAGTCAACACCAGCAAGTACCAACTATTTATAGGGCACGGATCTGTGTGGCGAAACATGCGTCAACCGTGTGAGGCAGGCTACGTAGAACGACGTCACTGGAGACACGCTCAACAGTGGTGGCATTTCAGGTAAGGGTGGACCAGCCTCAACAAAAGTAATAAGAAGAATAAATCAAAATGAAGTTTGTCCAGCAATGAAGCTCTGAGATATCAGGGACACAGTCAAAAAGTCACTCACTATAATTGTACCTGTATGGAGGTTTACTATGGCCAAAGAAGACGCGTTAAAAAAGGCACAGCTTTAACTATGATGCTCCAATTCAGATGTGGATGAATTTGACAGGTTTCCAATTTGACCACGGTCAGTAATTGACGCTTCTAATTCGGTACTGGTCATATTCGATGCTCCAGTACAAAAATGGAGTATTATTTTTTTTAGCTACTGTTAGAAATTAGGGTTAGGGTTAGAAATAAGGTTTAGAGGTGAAGGCTAGGTTACCAGTTGAGTTTCTTTTAGGGTTAGGGTTACATTTAGGGTCAGATTGAACACTCTGCTCCATTTTTGCTTCATTTTCAGGCAACAGATTCTGCCCCTTCTTTTTAACCCTAACCCTAAAAAAAGATCAAATGGTAACCTAATCATAATCTTTAACCCTAACCCCTAAAATCTAACCCTAACTTTCAAACCTAACTTCTAACCCCAATTTTGAAACTTAATTTATAATTACCTTAAATTCAAACCCAACCCTTTGGCCATGTCTGACTTGGCGTGTCATTTTAACGTGTCTTTTTTAAAAACTCTGTCTACACACGCTTCTTTCCCTTTTAATACCTTGTGTGGAAGCCTCCAAGGTCATAATTTGACCCGGGAAAGTGGATGAGGAAGACTTTAATTTTTGTTTTTCTGGTTGCAAATAAAGTATTATGGCATCAAACCGCTACAAACACTGTTTTTGAGGAGATGTTCTTTTACAGAACTGTACAAGATATAACATAATATCCATTAGATAACTCAATAAAACATCTAGATCATTTTATATTATGTCTCTACGTAGGTCATAAAAGTCACTGGGGGCTCAGCGAATGATGTCATATCCTCACAATGGGGTGCCAGACAAAATCTCTACAGCCAGGTTCCCTAATGCCAACATCCCAACAGCCAACTTCCAGACAGAACAAGTGCTGGACATCCCAACTTCCCTACAAGGCCAACTTCCAGACAGAACAAGTGCCGGACATCCCAACTTCCCTACACTGCCAATTTCCAGACGTCCATAATCCCAGCGGCTAACACTAAAACTAACACCCTAACCCTAGGTCTAAGGGGGTTAGGGCTAGGTTTAGGGGGGTTAGGGCTAGGTTTAGGGGGGTAGGGCTAGGGCTAGGTTTACGGGGTTAGGGCTAGATTTAGGGGGGTTAGGGCTAGATTTAGGGGGTTAGGGCTATATTTAGGGGGTTAGGGCTAGGTTTAGGGGGGTTAGGGCTAGATTTAGGGGTTAGGGCTAGGGCTAGGTTTAGGGGGTTAGGGCTAGGGCTAGGTTTAGGGGGTTAGGGCTAGATTTAGGGGGTTAGGGTTAGGGTTAGGGCTAGGTTTAGGGGGGTTAGGGCTAGGACTAGGTTTTAGGGGGGTTAGGGCTAGATTTAGGGGGTTAGGGCTAGGGCTAGGTTTAGGGGGGTTAGGGCTAGGGCTAGGTTTAGGGGGTTAGGGCTAGATTTAGGGGGTTAGGGTTAGGTTTAGGGGGTTAGGGCTAGGACTAGGTTTTAGGGGGGGTTAGGGCTAGATTTAGGGGGTTAGGGCTAGGGCTAGGTTTAGGGGGGTTAGGGCTAGGGCTAGGTTTAGGGGGTTAGGGTTAGGGATAGGTTTAGGGGGTATGGGTTAGGGCTAGGTTTAGGGGGTTAGGGGGGTTAGGGCTAGGTTTAGGGCGGTTAACTTAGGGCTATGTTTAGGGGGTTAGGGCTAGGGCTAGGTTTAGGGGGGTTAGGGCTAGGGCTAGGTTTAGGGGGGTTAGGGTTAGGGCTAGGTTTAGGGGGTTAGGGTTAGGGCTAAGTTTAGGGGGTTAGGGCTATGTTTAGGGGGTTAGGGAGTAGGGTTAGTGTTAGCCACTGGGATTTTGGATGTCTGGAAGTTGCCCGTCAGGAAGTTGCCTGTGTAGGGAAGTTGGCCGCCAGGGAGTTGTCTGTGTAGGGAAGTTGACCGTCAGGGAGTTGTCTGTGTAGAGAAGTTGGCCGTCAGGGCGTTGTCTGTGTAGGGAAGTTGGCCGTCAGGGAGTTGTCTGTGTAGGGAAGTTGGCCGCCAGGGAGTTGTCTGTGTAGGGAAGTTGACCGTCAGGGAGTTGTCTGTGTAGGGAAGATGGCCGTCGGGATTTTGGCATTAGGGAACCTGGTTGTAGGGATTTCGACCCAAACCCCTCACAATGTATGTTAGCACATGCCGAAGACGGACCGGGTAAGAGAAATCTGCAATTATTGAGACATATACACCCAAATCTTTCAATTGTTGGCACAGTGCAAGCGATTTGAGGACGTAGCAAAAGCCGACTACCAAACACTTCATATTTTTTATTAATTGCGATAACTCAGTGTTCATCATACGTTTTTTAGCCTCGTAAACAGTTTTCAAGTAGGATTTTATAGCTTTATTGTTGTTGATACCGAAGATGCTGTAGCACAGGTCAACATAGAAGAACAAGACGTAGTTTGCTTTAATTCTGCTGCCGTTAACTGTGGAATCCAGGCGGCGATGGGTTAACCAGTTCCTCGGTGATTGTGTCATCTCTTCGGGGACCTTTTTCTCATTCTGAGAAGTGGCGCTGAAAGACGTGAAAGGCGTAGGGGAGGCTTTTTTTCTCCCCCTATTCGGAGTCTTCGGGGCAGCACAGCTGTGCGCGGAGGCCTTTGGTGCGCAGATGGATGGAACGAAGGCTGCGGAGAGATTTTTTTTTTTAGTCTAAAACCTAATTGTCTAATGTCTAATCCGTCAGCTAGGGGGACAGCCTGCACAGGCTCCTTCCAGGCTGCGTGATGAATACAACCCAGAGCCTGCCAGCCCTCCTTCCTCTCTGTGTTCTTTAATTGGAATAACCATTTGAGAAGACTTTCCAATGCGCCTGTGTTAATACCGTATAGGGAGAGACGCGTACAGCCAGCAACGCGCGCTCCTCTGTGGCCCCCGCGCAGCACTCACTTCGTTTAGCGTAACATTTTCCTGGGTTTGATTCCTTAAAAAAGAAAAAAAATATATAAGTTTCTATAAAAGGAATATATATTTTTTTAAAGCTTCGTCTCGTAATACTATATGGGCCCTATTACATTCTTCGCGCAAACGTTAACGCGTGCGCAAAAACACATTAACGCGAGGGGCAAAACCCTTTGCGCAGACCGTCGTATTACAACATCCGCGCAACAAACGCGCGCATACGTCGAACATGTGCGATCGCTACGCGAGCTTACTGTACGTTGCGCGTCCTATACTTAATGATAGGAGCGCAAATGCGTTTGTGCGCTGGTACGCGGATGGTATTGCAATCTACGCGCAGTTTTTAACGCACAGCGTTTGCGCACATAATTTTAACGTCTTTTAAAAGCTGGCGGTAACGGCAAATCTGAACGTCCTGGCCGAAACCAAATACACCAGCACGAAAAAAAATACGCAGCACAGTATAGTTACACATTCTACACATACCCAAACAATAAAATTGAGACGTTGTACGTGTTTTTATTATTGCTGCAGCATATATGCTCAGATTGATTTTGACAGGCGCGAAAACTTAACGTGAGATAATTGTTGTTCTTAATTCTGATTGGCTGAATCGCCTGAAAAAACAGTCCGCACACTGATTTCTGCGCGCAAAGTTAATGCGCGAGCGTTTTTGCGTGTCTTTTTTACGCGCGTTATTTTTGACGGATGTAAAAATGCGTAGGGATTGTAATAGCAGCATTAATTTACCCGCGTTAAGGTTTAACGCTTCGCGCACAGATTAACGCGCTGCGCGAGCGTTTTTGCGGAAAGAATGTAATAGAGCCCTAAAGATATACTAAAACATTTGTTTATTCTTTAATAAATATATAGATGTGAATTCTATAATCAGTGTCGAAATAGCTTAAAAAAAAAAAGGATGTGTTACATAACGGATAAGGATATTATTCAAAGAGAGCAGATCTGGCCCTGAAATGTCACCGAACAGGGAATTTCCCCATACAGTGACATTTCGTGGACATTCAGCTATTCAGAGAGCAGGCAGTTTGCCAAATCTTGGCGAACGGCCAGCACGTACGGTGCCTGTTCGAAGGCAGTGAAATGCCCATAGAGAAGCAATGGTTAATCTATTCAGAGACACCGAACAGCAGGGAAAAGTTGCTGAAATGCCCTGCTGTTCGGTGTTTTCATTCGGCAGGTTTATTCAGGCGAATCCCATAGATTTCAATGTTAAAAATATTCCCGTTTCTATCCAATATCGAATAAACTATTTATTATTTTAATCTGCTGTAAAAAGTCTTTTAGGCTTTTTTCGACAATTATTTTTCACCATTTTTCTTTTAAATACGGATTTTCTTTTTTCTGTAACAGCCCTTTTTATTGTCATTCATAGGACCTTATACGGTTGTGTTCAAAATTATTCAACCCCCAATGCTGTAAAGGGTTTTAGGGAATTTAGTGTACATTTGTAATTGTATTCAGAATGAAATCCTACAAGGACTTTTTAAAGAACCATATGTAACTAAAATGACATCAATTGGTTTTGTAATACAGTAGTAAATGTTTCTTTTGTGAATTCTTCATTGACACAATTATTCAACCCCTTAAAGACTACCACTCTGAAGAACAGAGGTTCATTCAAGTGTTTTCAATCAGGTATTGAAAACACCTGTGGATGTCACGGAGCAGCAATAAAGCATAATAAGCACCAATTAGGCAGTTTTAAAATGACTGTGATACTCAGCTCCTTCTAGACATTTACTGGTGTGGTTACAAACATGGTGAAGTCAAGAGAATGGTCCAGGAAGACAAGAGAAGAGGTGATTACTCTTCACAGGAAGGGCAATGGCTATAAGAAGATTGCAACGATGTTAAACATACCAAGAGGGACCATAGGAAGCATCATTCGCAAATTCAAGGCAAAGGGCACTGTTGAAACGCTACCTGGTCGTGGCATAAAGAAGATGCTGACTTCGACTGCTGTGCGCTACCTGAAGCGTAGCGTGGAGAAAAGTCCCCATGTGACTGCTGAGGAACTGAGAAAAGATTTGTCAGATGTGGGTACTGAAGTTTCAGCTCAGACAATACGGCACACACTGCGTAATGAAGGCCTCCCTGCCAGAACTCCCAGGCGCACCCCCTTGCTGTCTCCAAAGAATAAGAAGAGTCGACTGCAGTATGCCAAAAGTCATGTGGACAAACCACAGAAGTTTTGGGATAGTGTTCTGTGGACTGATGAAACAAAATTAGAACTGTTTGGGCCCATGGATCAACGCTATGTTTGGAGGAGGAAGAACAAGGCCTACGAAGAAAAGAACACCTTGCCTACTGTGAAGCATGGCGGGGGGGTCAATCATGCTTTGGGGCTGTTTTGCTTCTGCAGGTACAGGGAAGCTTCAGCGTGTGCAAGGTACCATGAATTCTCTTCAGTACCAGGAGATATTGGATGACAATGTGATGCAGTCCGTCACAAACCTGAGGCTTGGGAGACGTTGGACCTTTCAACAGGACAATGATCCCAAGCATACCTCCAAGTCCACTAGAGCATGGTTGCAGATTAAAGGCTGGAACATTTTGGAGTGGCCATCTCAGTCACCTGACTTAAATCCGATTGAGAACCTCTGGTGGGACTTAAAGAAAGCAGTTGCAGTGCTCAAGCCTAAGAATGTGACTGAACTGGAGGCTTTTGCCCATGACGAATGGGCGAAGATACCCGTAGATCGCTGCAAGACACTTGTGTCAAGCTATGCTTCATGTTTAAAAGCTGTTATAACTGTAAAAGGATGTTGTACTAAGTACTAAGATTGAATGTCACTTGGGGGTTGAATAAAACTGATAATGATGTGAGCACAGAAAAGACATTTGTGGTTATTTCATTATAAATGTTATGTTATATTTGTCTGACCTACACGTGCCTCTTTGATTTAATTGTAAGCAAGATGACTGAATGATCAAAATCAATGTCAAACTGGCCAAAAACACTCAATTTCAGTGGGGGTTGAATAATTTTGAACACAACTGTATGTAAATTCCAGACATTTTCATTCGGTATTTTTTTTTGCCACCAGCGTTTCAATTTTGACACTTTCATTCATATTGGTTTTTTTTACCCCGTTCGTCTGCGTGTCGGTTTTTTCCGGCGGCTGGTCTGCGCTGTGATCGGTGGCTCGTAGGCTTTTTCCGACGTGTTTTTTGCGGAGGTTCCGGCGGGTGTTCGGCGGGTGTGCAGCGGGTTTGCGGCGGGTTTTCCCTGCACTCCGGGGACCCTGCGGTGAATGCTGAATTCACCGCAGGGTGGGGAACCCTGATTCCCCGAAGTGAAGGGAAGTGTAGGGAATGAGAGAGCACCGAAACAGCAGGGAAAAGTTGCTGAAATGCCCTGCTGTTCGGTGTTTTCATTCGGCAGGTTTATTCAGGTGAATCCCATAGGTTTCAATGTTAAAAATATTCCCGTTTCTATCCAATATCGAATAAACCATTTATTATTTTAATCTGCAGCAAAATGTCTCTTTATTGATTTTTTAGGATCTTTTAGGCTTTTTTCGGCAATTTTTTTTTTCCATTTTTCTTTTAAAAGCGGATTTTCTTTTTTCTGTAACAGACCTTCTGGGAGGTGTTCGGCGGGTGTGCGCCGGGTTTTCCCTGCACTCCAGGGACCCTATTTTCTATTTAAAATCTAGGGGCCAGATCACTGGGACACAATGCACAGCGACTGAACCAACAGCATAACGGCTCAAGCGCTGTGCTCAAAGTCATTCCATTCCATCCGAGACGGACGCTCTGCTGCGTCTTGGCTGGTGGCGCGCCAGGCTACTGTACATTAACGTCTCCTGTTTGCTTGGGAGATGTTAATGTGCCCCAGCAGATGGAGAACGAGCTATGCCAACCCAGTTCATTCTACATCTGCATCTGATGTTACTCTAAAATTAATGAAGTTTTTCACAGGCTGGTGTTAAGTGATTTTGGTTCAGCAAAACCACTTAACACAGTAAGGTAATCCCATCAAAAATTCCCATACTCACCTTAGATCCCACGTGGCGAGAGCTGTGCGATTCTTCTCGGTCCTCGCTACGTGGACAGAGTAACACTGGGAACAAATAATTCCCGGTGTTCCTCTGTGTATTATCCTTCCACCATCCCGGCCGGATCTCACTTGCGCAAGATCTCATCTGTCTCCAAGGAGTTCTATGGATACTGTAGCTGGTAACATTGCAGCGCTTAGCGAGTTGACTCATGTTATCATGTTGTGACTGCAAAGTATTACGACTCGAATTTGCTGAGAAAGTGGATCGGTCATAATACGAAAGGTAAAGGCGAGCTGCAAATGGAAAATGGCTTATGAACATGATTTTCATTTGTGTCTTGACTGTAATGTATAAGTTGGGATATAGCCTCTGATTTACACGGTAGATTAGTTGGAGCCAGTCTGTAACAGAACCGTTGAAAACTGAGATCAGACTCATAGCACAATTTTAAATATTCCCTCTATATAAGGTTCAGGGTAGGGGTTCTCAGGGTTACAGCTGTGGCTAAGGGTCGTGGACATTTAGTGGGAAGTCCCTGGCAGAGACTGTATATCCAAAATAATCAACATAAAACAGATAAAATCTCACAACATGTAAGCAGGATATGGTGGAGTGTGGTGGTAAGGGGGTGTCTCACATCATCAGTGATGCGGAAAGGTATGACGCCTCCCACAAAGAGGTGTGTTTGTCTGTCTTCGGTTTATTGTCCGGACCGGCTCAAGGCTGCTTTGCAAATGAAAAATTAACGGCATGAATCAAAAATGAAATACGTTTACTCACCTTTCGTCCCTCGCTGCGCGCAGCTCCTCCTCCTCTGCTCGGAGACTCCGAAACTCGGAAGTCCCTGAAGCTTTTCTGCACAATTTGCTCTCCTATGCAACTTGCACAACTTGCTCTCCGCATGCTGACATCGTTAGTGACCGATGTGGTGACCGACAGCCAGGAAATTAAAAAATCCCAGTTGCTGATGACGCTGGGTGGGGTGGGAGAAACTTCTCCAACTCCCCCACGTGATAAATCCAGATCGGTGAAGCTGGGAGGGGGGAAGAAGGGGAGGCGCTCCTCACATCCTGGCCACATTAAAACTACAGCATGTCCCTTTAATCAGTACTTCTTCTACTACGTGGTTCATCTCTGTGAAGCATGCATAATTTTTCAACATTTTTCTTCATGTGTCCCGATCCAGGCTTCATTTAATGACGTACAGTTTAAATTACTGATGCTCACGTTCACTCAGTAACTCAATCCCTCTCTACATGTCTTTGTTACTCTGCAAGCACGTCCCATCTAGACAACTCCTTTCAGCAGGTGATCTCCATTTGTCATCGGTCTACACATGCACGGCCAACTCTCGCCTCCAAGACTTCTCAAGGACAGCTCCGGTCTTGTGGAATGACTTGCCTCGCCCTATCAAACTCTCAACTGATCTTCAGACCTTCAAGAAATCCCTCAAAACTCATCTCTTCAGATTAGTGTACCGCATCACTGATGCAACTCCTCCCTCTGCTCACCTACTCACTTGACTGAAGCCGCTTCTATGGCCCCACCATTCCCAAACCACTAATGATCCTGCTATCTAGTAAAATTCCTCTTGTCTTACTCAACCCCCAATCCCTCTAGACCAGGGGTGGGCACTTACGGCCCTCCAGATGTTTTGAAACTACATTTCCCTTGAGGCTCTACAAACCTAATGAACAGCCGAGCATCACGGGAAATGTAGTTTCAAAACATCTGGAGGGCCGTAAGTAACATAACAAGGAAAAAAGGTGTCCTCTGCGCTCGTTTCTATGTGTTCCATGTACAACAAAACTGAGGTTTTTGTTTGTTTCAATGGCCATTGCAACGTAAGCTCACTCGCCACTTCATGGCACCTCTTTACAGAGTGAGTACCTAACAATTGTAACCAAAAGGCCGCTCTACTGAGCAGCTCCAAGCGCCTCCTGCTGCTTTTCAGCCAAGGAGAGGCAGAGATGGTGGGTTTTATTTATAGACGCACCAAACACTTCCCATTTGGGATTAAAAACAAAAACATGGAAAGAGGAACAGCTGCAGAACGACGGACTGGTGTTACAAGCATGATATACATAAATACAGAAAAAATGGCGTCGCGCCCATACTCACCGGAGCGGCAGCAACTGCCAGGAGTAACAGCCCAGTTAATGTATAAAACATAACAAGGAAAAAAGGTGTCATCTGGAGGGCCGTAAATGCCCACCCATGCTCCAGACTGTAAACTCCTATGAGCAGGGCCCTCAACACCTCTTGTTTCCATCTTATGTCCATTTATATGTAGTTAGTTCCCTTTGGTTATTGTAAAGCGATGCGGAAACTGTTGGCGCTATATAAATGATGACAATAATAATAATGTACAACATATTGTACAGTAAGAGGCATTTATACACATGTTAAAAACCACACGTCATTCCAATAGGATACCGAAATCCTGACAATTTCCAACAAGCAATACATTATAAGGTGAGCATAAAGGTATTTCATTTTTCGAGCATTATAAGTGTAATGCACCAGATGGTGGTCTGTCTCATACATTGAATATTACCATTTTAACAGTATTAATAATAAACAATAAGAAAATGAGAGTTGAAAGAACCCTTGGATTTATTCAATGGTTCTATGTACGGTGGTAGGACTAGTCCTTGCGGCACATGTGCCTAGATAATAAAGTTCTATTTACTGGTCGCTTTTCTTCCCATACGCGGTGGAGAGAACCTATTTGTTTGCGACGGAGGAAACGAGGCTGAATTAATTCACTGCTGCTTCGCGCTGCTGAGCTTATTCCTAATTAGAGATGAGAAAGCAGGATGAAAACTGCAAAGGTGCCCTCCACCCCTCCTCTCCTCAGCCCCCACATCCCCCCATCCTTCATCATCTCCCCATTACAGTGACAATATTTTTTTACAAATATGTTCATTTTAATTACGTTTTTCTTGTGCCCCCATTGTTAAATTTCGGTTAGGATTATGAAATTATGTTAGGCCTTTTTTAAAATCAATTAATTAATGATATTTTTTAATATGGGACCAAATTTATCCGTATAACAGCCTAGATGCAACAATGTAACTGTAACTTTAAATTTTTTAAAAATATTTAGAGAGTTTTGATGTGGTTACTTTTATATTGAGATATATATATATATATATCAACTGATCAAACATCTACTCTATATATATAACTTGATGTTTTTAAAGTAGAATAGGTGGAAATATTCTCCAAATTTCTAAAACAAACGAAAAAAAAAATCAATCATGGAAGGCAAATTTTTAATTTGGTTTTTAATTAGTTAATCATGTAATACAGTATGTCTCCTCTCTACCCATATTCAAATAAATTATTCTAAATTAAATTATTATTAAATAATAATTAACTAAATCATTATTAAATAATTATTAATTAAATAATTCTTCAGAACAATTGGTTAGTACAGAAAAATTCAATCAAAAGTAAGAATCCGATAAGGATAATTTAGAACACATCCACCTCTTAGTGTGTAGGTTTATAAGCACTATCATGCCATTAATTATTTTTTCACAAATCAATAATTTTTAATAATTATTTAATAAATACTCAAAAATTAATTATCTAAATAACTACGGAATAATAATTAATTAAATATTTATTTAGAACAATTGGTTGGTACATCTATATTCAGTCAAAAGTAAGAATCCGATAAGGATAATTTAGAACGCATCCAGCTCTTTGTGTACAGCTTTATATGCCGTATCATGCCATAAATTATTTTTTCCTCAAATCAATAATTATTATTTAATAGTTACCCATTTAATAATAATTATATAACTATTAAAAAATAATTAAATGTTTATTCAGAACAACGGGTTAGTAAAGAAAAATTCATTTAAAGCTATGAATCCAATAAGAGTAATTTAAGCACATCCCTTTTTTTGCGTTTGGCTTTATATGCACTATCATGCCATAAATTACATTTTCCTTCAATCAATTTCCATGCTGCAAACAAATAAGAATTTGTATAAAGGAGGAGAACAAGAGGCAAACATTTCATCTAATACCATCATGCGATATTAAATTGGGCTACCATGATAACCTTTGAATAAATATCATTTGTACAATGAAAATGGTACATACAGTCATGGCCGAAATTGTTGGCACCCCAGAAATCTTTCCCGAAAATCAAGTATTTCCCACAGAAAGGTATTGCAGTAACACATGTTTTGCTATACACATGTTTATTCCCTTTGTGTGTATTGGAACAAAACAAAAAAAGGAGGAAAAAAAGCAAATTGGACATAATGTCACACAAAACTCCAAAAATGGTCTGGACAAAATTCTTGGCACCCTTAACTTAAAATTTGGTTGCACACCCTTTGGAAAAAATAACTGAAATCAGTCGCTTCCTATAACCATCAATAAGCTTCTTACACCTCTCACCCGGTATTTTGGACCACTCTTCCTTTGCAAACTGCTCCAGGTCTCTCTTATTGGAAGGGCACCTTTTTCCAACAGCAATTTTAAGATCTCTGCACAGGTGTTGAATGGGATTTAGATCTGGACTCATTGCTGGCCACTTCAGAACTCTCCAGCGCTTTGTTGCCATCCATTTCTGGGTGCATTTTGACATATGTTTGGGGTCATTGTCCTGCTGGAAGACCCAAGATCTCAGACGCAAACCCAGCTTTCTGATACTGGGCTCTACAGTGTCACCCAAAATCCTTTGGTAATCCTCAGATTTCATGATGTCTTGTACACATTCAAGGCACCCAATGCCAGAGGCAGCAAAACAACCCCAAAGCATCATTGAACCTCCACCATATTTCACTGTAGGTACTGTGTTCTTTTCTTTGTAGACCTCATTCCGTTTACGGTAAACAGTAGAATGATGTGCTTTACCAAAAAGCTCTATCTTGGTCTCATCTGTCCACAAGACGTTTTCCCAGAAGGATTTTGGCTTACTCAAGTACATTTTGGCAAACTGTAGTCTTGCTTTTTTAAGTCTCTGTGTCAGCAGTGGGGACCTCCTGGGTCTCCTGCTATAGCGTTTCATTTAATTTAAATGTCGACGGATAGTTCGCGCTGACAATGATGCTCCCTGAGCCTGCAGGACAGCTTGAATTTCTTTGGAACTCGTTTGGGGCTGCTTATCCACCATCCGGACTATCCTGCATTGCAACCTTTCATCAATATTTTTCTTCCGTCCACCCACAGAGAGATTAGCTACAGTGCCATGGGTTGCAAACTTCTTGATAATGTTGCTCACTGTGGACAAAGGCAAATCTAGATCTCTGGAGATGGACTTGTAACCTTGAGATTGTTGATATTTTTCCACAATTGTGGTTCTCAAGTCCTCAGACAGTTCGCTTCTCCTCTTTCTGTTGTCCATGCTTAGTGTGGCACACACAGACACACAATGCAAAGACTAAGTGAACTTCTCTCCTTTTTATCTGCTTTCAGTTGTGATTTTTATATTGCCCACACCTGATACTTGCCCCAGGTGAGTTTACAGGAGCATCACATGCTTGAAACAATCTTATTTATCCACAATTTTGAAAGGGTGCCAAGAATTTTGTCCAGCCCATTTTTGGAGTTTTGTGTGACTTTATGTCCAATTTGCTTTTTTTCCTCCCTTTTTTTGTTTTGTTCCAATACACACAAAGGGAATAAACATGTGTATAGCAAAACATGTGTTACTGCAATACTTTTCTGTGAGAAATACTTGATTTTCTGGAAAAATGTCTGGGGTGCCAACAATTTTGGCCATGACTGTATAATGGTTTATTCAATAAAGGGGTTATTTACCAACTGCCGATGTTCACAGTTGTTGCAAAGAGTGGTAAATATCACAGGTGTTGCAATTATGATGAACTTTGACTGCACATAGAAGGAAATTCCAACACGGGCAGACGAAGTTTCTGCAAAGAATTGAGAGCAACGTTGAACAGTGCCACCATTATTCCGCCATAAATTGAGCAAAGTAGAGCTATTCTCCATTCACCTTTGTGCTACCATAGTTTGCAACATGGGGCAATATCCCTCAACGAATTTAAGGTGATCTTCATTGAACTCAGAGAGAAAGAATGCTAAAAGCAAAAGGGAAAAGAACACTAACAGCTAGGTGGAGTAAAGGTAACATCAATGCTCTACAACTGTGGAGTCAGAGGTTCAAATTCCTGGTGAAAGACCCTCTCCTGGATGTCCTTGGGCAAGACACCGGTGAATATACTTAGGTATTTTTAAAATGGTGATCTCCATTGAAGGAAACAACTTCCTCTGAAACTAGAGGGAAAAGATTGAAATGAAATCTATGCTGAATAACTTCGACATAAACTTCAGTAGCCGCCGACTGAAAACTATGTATTTTGTATTTTTTGTCTGCATGTATTAATTTCTGGCTGATTATCCTCTAAATTGCCGCATTTTTAGATAGAATATGTAGCTAGTCTTTCACTAGTGCCCCTCCCCCCATTACAAAGGCCTCTGACACCTAGATACTTACCTGAATTAATTTCCTTTTCACACAGAAACACAGCAAAAGTTTTATTCCAACACTGATCAGTCCCACCCTCCCTCCCCATCCACCCACCCACCCACCCACCCAAGACCGGCCTCTAATTTCAGGCATCCTTTCCAGCTGTCTCCACTTCTCTCTAATTACTCTTACTAATACCAGGCTTCTGGTCTCTCCCATGCAAGCTCTGCAGTGGTTTTCTGGCCACCATCTCCCCCTTCCCCTGCTGGAATTGGAACTGCAAGGTCCACATACTGCTGCACAATGTGCTTCCTGTCTCTTCTACTCTGCATTCATCCTAAAATGGAACTCCTGCCTCTGTACCACCAACCCCTCCACTATTTTCATCTCTCCCTCTCATATAAGACCTTCCCATATGGGGTAGTCTGCCACCCAATTCACTAATACAAATCACTGCCCCAACCAGTCCATCACTCTCACATTGCAGTCCTCTCCTCTTGTTTCCACCCCAACCTTTCTAGATTGTGAGTTCCCACGGGAATAGGGCCCTCGTTTCCTCATGTATCAGTTTATCAAATGTTGTTCAATGTATTGTAACCCTGTCTGTAGCATACCCATTGTTCAGCGCTGCGGAATATGATGGCGCTTGATAAAGTATAATAATAATAATAATATGTTGAAGAACTTTGGTAGGACCTACGTTGGAAAGCATAGTGAAAAATATTGATAAATATGGTGGATGTTTCCTAAATAGAAGATTCACCGTAATTGAGCCACTGTAATTTGCTGAAGTTTGCCAGAGCAAAACCATCATTCACTCAATGAAAGAACAGTGGTTAGAGAATAACCCCTTCAGTGTAGAAGGTGTCGGCATGTCTCCACTGCAGTCTGGATATTTCACTCTTTGCCAAGTGGTATCAGAATGTGTAGCTGCATCATTTCCTCTGAAAGTTTGTGAAAAAACGATTGACTCGCAGCCAAACATACTCATAAAAAATGTACATACCATATATATCCACTTCACCATTACCAACCTGCCAACTTATATTCACCGAGTTTGAAGCATTAGGTTGCCATTTTCTCCTTTGTGAATGACCAACCAGCAATCTTACAGTTACCCAGTGACAACCTCCTTCACATTTGTTAACATATTACACAGCTGTAAAATGTACTAAAAGATGTTTGGTTAGGACAAATTATCAGTAGGGGGCTAGACACAAGCATAACTATTTTTCGTCAATAACTATTGCTTTGTAATTGTTTTCACTGTATTTCATGAAATTAATTAATTCTTCTCTTTCTGAAATACGTTTTGAAGGGTTTTTCAATTGTGTGACTTGTTCAAAAAGATAATTTCGAAGATGAAGATTTAATTTTTTTTTCAGTTAACTATTTCATTAGCATTTCATTTTATAAATGGGTCATCAGAAGACTTTACACCCCATGTGTTTTAGCACTATGTTTATCGTGATGTCCTGCCTTCTCTTTAAACTACTAAATAACTGAAAACAACTTTAAAATAAATAACTTTAAGAAAAACAGATACATGCCTTTACAATCCATGGCTGTCCATTTAAACCCAAGCCACCATGCCACCTAACCCATGGATGCTACAGAAATAAAATATAATATGCTTTTTTCACCATCAAGGGTACACAGTACTCACATCTGTTGCAAGCAATCTACGACTGAACCACCTAGATCTGTTCCTTTCTACAACAGTGCCGGCAGGTGACCATTCAGGATGGTGGGATATCAGACCCGAACCCTTTACAATAACTCCAACCAAAAACAAATGAACAGTTTAACTCCACCCTCTTATAGAGATTTGGACTTTCTGCCGCATATTGAGTTTAGGTCACTGATTGAACTGATTATTTACCTGTTATCAACTATTTCAAACATGTCTATATCATTTGGTCCAGGGGTCAAGTTGAGGGGGGAACGCACGGGAATGCAGTTACTCCACTACTTTTGCCATTGTCCCATACACTTTAACCCTTTCGCTGCTGAGGCTTTTCCCGCCCCTGTGCTGAGGTCATTTTTTACCTGTTTTGCGCATCATGTTTAAACGTGTTTTGAAGGCTTATTTTAGTATATGACCCAGACATATTATATATCGTTCTTTCCGTCAGACTCGGTAGATTCATAATATGTCATTATTATATGTATACGTTATGTCATGTCTGTATATTATAACAAAAAATGCAATAAAATATGAATTTTTAATAATTTACAATGTGTAAAGTGTTTTTTTCCACATTTTAACATGCGAGCAATTGCGGTTATATTTTGTATGGGGTGCGCTTGTTAAAAAAATTAGAGATGGGGTCTCGTTACATTTTTTTTTGGGGAAAATTACACTATTTTTAACAAACGCACCGCATACAAAAATCGTTAGTGCAGCATCATTGTTCACATTATAATTGAAATGGGAACAATATTGCTACACTAACAAACCAAAAAAAATAAAAAAATGTGTTTTTATTTTTTTTTTAAAATTTTTTTTTTTATTTTTTTTTTTTATTTTTTTTTTTTTTTTTTTTTTTTTTTACAAATTTTTTAACTTTCATGTTTGGTATCGTTGGAACGGCCATGCTCTGGCCGATCCAACGATATCAAAATTTAACCCCTAGCTGCCACGGATCGGGAACTCATTGGAACTCCCTATCTCCACACTTGGTGGCAGTTAGGGGTTAACGCTAGGACTGGCGTCATCGTGCTGCGCACGATGACGCCAGTCCTCTGGGGGAGTTCCCGGAAGCTTGGCCGACATCCAAGATGTCGGCCAGCTCCCGGGAAGGATCGCGAATCGGCGCTTTTCAGCGCCGATTTGCGATCCAGCTCCCCAGGGGTTAATGCCAGGCATCATTTGGAAGGGCAGGCTGTGCCCTTCCAAATGATGCCTGGGTTAAGCCCCTGTGCGCCGCCGATCGGGAGGGAGAGAGGTCCGAAGGACCTCCCCCCCCTCCCTTTCAGGCGCCTCCTCCGCACATGCGGGGGGGGCGCCTGAATTAGGTGTCATCGCGCCCCCGCGATGACACCTAATAATGGCGGCTGGTGGTCCGGATGCCGGGCTGACATCCAGGATGTCAGCCCGCACCGGAGGGGCCAGCGATCGGCCGGAACCCGGCCGAACGCTGACCCCAAGCTGAGGACGCGCTCAGCGCGTCCTCAGCACACCAGCGGTAATGCTGAGGACGCGCTGAGCGCGTCCTTAGCATTGAAGTGGTTAATGCTTTTATTCAGGTGTTCAATCATATCTTTCCATGTTAAGTCACAATAAATATAGGATCCAGCATATCGTTTTTGCTAAAATCCACATTTTTTTTTGAGAAAGGATTTTACCAGGAAGGATACATTGAGATTTCTCTCGTTTTCAAGTATGTCCTGGGTGGCGAGTATGCACCGTTAGGTGTCTTGCCCAAGGACACTTACTGGAGAGGTGCTCGTCAGGAAGGATCGAACCCATGTCTCCACAGGCTCTCTCCACGCAGAGCAGTGATGTTACCTCTACTCCACCCAGCCTTGAGTGTGTGTTTGTGTTACATGCAAGATGATAATTGCTAATTGGGGTTGAGATATCATGGTGAGCTCCCATAATTCTTTCTTTAGGACTTGACCTCCGATTTGGTCGTGTTGAACCAATGAGACCTCTGATACGTTTCAAGGACATCAGTGCCTAGTTGTCCATGAGGAAAGAGAATGGGTGACTTCAGAAATCTCTTTCTCGGGCAAACTGAGCATGTGCAAAGTGCCTTTAGACAGGCAGATTTATAGGAATACTCAAAAAACTTGACATTTTTTATTGCTCCTGTTGCTTCTCTACACTGCCGTACATTACAGATGGGGAAACGAACCCAACCACATTTTCTCGCTCGTTTCTTATTTCCAAGCTAAAAATCCCACCCCTTCCTGAAAAAAAAGAGTATAATAAATAGTTTTATGTTTCCTTTTAATTATTTAAATCGTGGGTAAAAAAAAATGGGTTGATGGTTGTACAAGATGGATGAATATACACATCAAGTGGTATCCAGTAAACCAAACAAGTTGTTGTGGCCAACATATTAAGAAAGAAGTATAAAGATGTGAATTTTAAAAAGGAGAAATAATACACAGATCAGTTGTAGTTGCCAGCACGCTAAAGTATCTTATCAGCCAAATGAGCTGAGTGGATATGTTTTTTTCCATTTGCAAGTGCAAAATGCAACAAATGACTATGGTAAGCGACAGGGACAAAGTACACAAAGAAAGTCCATTCTGCTCCAGGAAGATCTGATGTGTGCAGACATCCTTATTATTGAACCAGATCGTAAAAATATCCACAACTCGCTACCTGTCAGAGACCATTTCACACATTATATTCAGGCGATACCAGTTAAAATGCAATTGGATGGCTTGTTACGGTGGAAGAAAGGACACAGGAGAAGTGTATCGAATAATACAGGTTACCAAAGCTAATTCTTTCCATCTGGAGAGATACTTTCAGAATTTAACGATAAACGAGTCGTTTGGTTCTCTTGGAACTACATCATTGTGTTTCCAAATATACTACCAGGGTAGCAAAGCTGATAATTTTTTGAGCATTTTGATTCTTCAAATTTCCTTTGGACTAAACAGCACCATAAGGGATCTACTAAATGCGGAGGGGATTTACTAACAGTGTAAGGAATCTAGGAAGAATGTTAAAAACTCACTACCAGTGTGATCTACTAACATTACGAAGGAGTGACTGACCAACCATATGAAGGATTAACTGATAGATGTCTACTAACAGTATAAGAGATTTACTGACACTAACAGTGTTAAGAATTTACTGTCAGTGTAAGGAATCTACTAACAGTGTTAGAGATTTACTAACAGTGTGATCTACTAACAATAGCACTTTGGCGAGTTCAATTCACCGACCCTGCGTTTCACCGCAGGGTCCCCAAAGTGCAGTGAATCGACCGGCCGATCGATTTCCTAACGGTGTTGGGAATTTACTCACAGTGTTAGGAATCTACTAAGTACATAAGAAATGCCCTTACAGTGAAATAGATTTCCTAACAATAAGTAGGACCTAGTAACAGTATAAATGATTTACTGTCATAGAAACATAGAAACATAGAAAATGTCGGCAGATAAGAACCTTTCGGCCCATCTAGTCTGCCCAATTACATGGATACTTTACCTGGATTTATCTTTTGTTTAGGATAGCCTTATGCCTATCCCATGCCTGCTTAAATTCAATTACTGTTTTGGCCTCTACCACTTCTACTGAAAGGCTGTTCCATGTATCCACCACCCTCTCAGTAAAATAATGCTTCCTGATGTTACTTTTAAACCTTTGCCCCTCTAATCGAAGACTATGTCCTCTTGTTTTGCTACTTTGTTTCCTTTTAAATATACTCCCTTCCTCTCATTGCAAGGGTTTCACTAACAGTAAGAGACCTACTAGTTTCAGTGACTATTTTAGTAGGGAATTTGCTAAGAATGTAAGAGATCTATTAACAATGGCAGAAATTTACTTAGGCTAGGGTCAGACTGAGGCAGTGCGAACGCGCGTTCTGGCGCACATAATCACGGCCGCACTAGCAGCAGATGCCGGGCAATGACAGACAATATACGAAGTACGGTCGCACAAAAGTCCGGCCGCGCAACGCAAGTGGAAAATGAACGCATTTTTTCGAGAACGTTAAACCGCTGGTACTGACGTACAGAGTGCGCTGCGGCCGCATAGCAGCGTGTGTGTGTGATTAGGAGATGTCAGACGCTGCTAGTGTGCGGCCAACATAACGTTCAAACAGCCGGATTTCCCTAGACTTCTTTTCACCCCATCGTCATGAAATACGTCCAGAATTGCGCATCGTCTGACCACTTAAGCGTATTCCGTGAAAAAATGCGTGCGCACGCATCGACGTACATTTTGACGGTGGCCGCAGAAAATGCGCTCATCTGTCCCTAGCCTTACACTGAAATAGATTTCCCAATAATATAAAGGATCTACCGACAGTGTAAATGATTTGCTATCAGTTAGGTTTTCCTAACAGCAAGGAATCTACTAGCAGGTTGTTTGAAGTAATTGCATGAAAAAAGGAAATATAAAGTTAGGTTTTTATCTCCTGTTTCCATTTTGTGGATTTTTTCCATGATGCAACATTAACAAAAATCTGTGTCAACATTTTGCTTTACTGCTGCGCTTTATCGTATACGGTATTTAACAGTTAATGAGGAGGAGTAGCGAATGTTTAGATAAGGCAGCAGAGAGTGTATTGTGTTCTCCAGGCTGCTCCAGGTAAGAGACGGCAGCTTAAAAGACTTCTAACCTACCACCTGGTGACGTCCATTCAACACACAAGCAATACAATGATGTGAGTCGGTGATCGACCCATAGACTCCATTCTATCCTCTATGTCACACAGTGAGGAGCAAGTGACGTAAAGATATTGTTATTATTATTATCCTTTATTTATATAGCACCACATATTCCACAGAGCTTTACAAGATCAGTGTACAAGGGGTTGATACATTGGAATATCACACATGGATGATACGGCCTGATTCAGGGGGTCCCTGTTCCTCTCATTGGTGGCGTCTTCTGAGTGGGATCGAGTCGTCATTCCATGATTGTAGATCAGGGACCTGGTGGTTCGGTTGAACCCACTTTTTTCGTAAACTCGAGACTTGCTTCTCCACAGTTGTATTGGAGGGATATGCTGAATGGGACTTTGACTTGGTTCTCCACGGTTGAAGGGTAGAGATGTCACCACTGGAATCCACAGCTGATATTGGGCTCTATTACATTCTTCGCGCACAATTGTGTGCGCGCGCAACAACACATTAATGCGAGGGGCAAAACCCTTTGCGCTGAACGTTGTATTACGACGTTCGCGCACAAAATACGAGTTAACATCTCACGCGAGTGAAAAAACAGAAAGTTTGCACGAAGGGCAACAACGGTGGCTCAAAGAAAGGGGTAGAGCTCTAGACTAAGCCCGGTACGGGCGAAATGCGTTGAGTGATGCCTCTTCATTGTTTTTAACCGTTATCCTGTCTCTTCTGGTTGAGTGGCGTCTATTGGCATTCTATGTTGGGTTCCCCTCTAGCTTCCTCAACATTGGTTATGTAGGTGGCTCGAACCACCGAGGTATAGTTAGTGTCTACTCCCTACCTTGTATGCCCTCTTTGGGCAACTGATATCTGAGGGGGTCACCCTTCTCTTCCCTATTATTACTTGACCTTCCTTTCAACCAGAATTGCTTCTCTTTTTTTGTGTTGTGGTTTGTGACCAATTGTTATTAATAAAGTTACCCCTTTCTTTGGGCCACCGTTGTTGCACTTCGTGCAAACTTTCTGTTTTTTCATGTGAATTGTTGGGTTATGCCCTGTGTAGTGGCCCATTGAGCCCCGCCCTGTTTTGGATTTTTTCTCACGCAATTGACCCTGCGGGAACCCTTTGCAAGCGCAATTTAGTGCGCGCATCCTATACTTAACATTGTGAGCGCAAATGCGTTTGTGCGTTGGTGCGCGCATGGTATTACAATCTTCGCGCGAAATTTAACGGACAACGTTTGCGCGCATAATTTTAACGTCTTTGAAAAGCTGGTGGTAGCGGCAAATTGTAACAACCTGACCGTACCGAACTGCGGATTCACAACGGAGAACGTCGATGCGCACGTTTTTTTTTACTAGATCCGTCAAAAATGACGGCCGCTACCTTGTCTTCCGTCAGAACGTACGTCTGTTGTGCGCAGTCCGCACAAAAGCGTTCGTCTGACCGACTCGCATTAAAAATTACATTGCGCTCACTGATTTCTGCGAGAAATTTGCACGTCGGTTTTACGAGCGCAATTTCTCGACGGATGAAAAAATGCGCGAGGAATGTAATTCCAGCAGTGATTTTCATGCGTTAACGTTTAACGCTTCATGCAAAAAAACACGCGTTTAGTGTGCGTTTTTGCGTTAAGAATGTTATAGGGCCCATTGTGTGGTAGCAAGTATGTACCGTTAGGTGTCTTGCCTAAGATGCTTACAGAAGAGGTGACCAGGATTTGAACCTGGGTCTCCACGGTTATAGAGCAGCAATGTTACCTCTTAACCCTTTCGCTGCTGAGGCTTTTCCACCTCTGTGCTGAGGTCATTTTTACCGGTTTTGCTCATCATGTTTAAACGTGTTTTGAAGGCTTATTTTAGTATATGACCCAGACATATTATATATCGTTCTTTCCGTCAGACTCGGCAGATTCATAATATGTCATTATTATATGTATACGTCATGACCTGTCTGTATATTATAACAAAAAATGCAAAAAAATATGATTTTTCAATAATTTACAATGTGTAAAGTGTTTTTTTTTCACATTTTAACATGCGAGCAATTGCGGTTATATTTTGTATGGGGTGCGCTTGTTAAAAAAATTAGAGATGGGGTCTCGTTACATTTTTTTTTGGGGAAAATGACACGATTTTTAACAAAACGCACCGCATACAAAAATCGTTAGTGCAGCATCATTGTTCACATTATAATTGAAATGGGAACAATATTGCTGCATTAACAAACCAAAAAAAAGAAAAAAAACTTGTTTATTTTTTTTTATAATTTTTTTTAAAAATTTTTTATTTTTTATTTTAATTTTTTTTTTTTTTACTAACTTTTTTCACATTCGAGTTTGGTATCGTTGGAACGGCCATGCTCTGGCCGATCCAACAATACCAAACTTTAACCCCTAGCTGCCACGGATCGGGAGATAGGGGGTTCATTGGAACCCCCTAGCTCCACCATTGGTGGCAGCTAGGGGTTAACTCCAGGACTGACGTCATCGTGCTATGCACGATGACGCCAGTCCTCAGGGGGAGTTCCCGGAGGCTTGGCCGACATCCAAGATGTCGGCCAGCTCCGGGAAAGGATCACGAACCGGAGCTTTTCAGCGCCGATTCGTGATCCGGCTCCCCAGGGGTTAATGCCAGGTACCATTTGGAAGGGCAGGCTGTGCCCTTCCAAATGGTGCCTGGGTTAACCCCGCAATGCCGCCGATCGGGAGGGAGAGAGGTCCCCCCCTCCCTTTCAGGCGCCTCCTCCGCACATGCGGGGGGGGGGTGCCTGAATTAGCCGGCGGCGGTTCCGGATGCCGGGCTGACATCGAGGATGTCAGCCCGCACCGGGGGTGCCAGCGATCGGCGGAACCCGGCCGAACGCTGACCCCAAAGGCTGGACGCGCTCAGCGCGTCCTCCGCACGCAACGTGACATGCGGTTGGACGCGCTGAGCGCGTCCACCGCAGCAAAAGGGTTAAATGACTCACTTAAGTTTTTGCGCCTGTCAAAGTAAATCTGAGTATATATGCTGCAGCAATAATAAAAACACGCACAAATTCACAATTTTTTTGTTTGGGTATGTGTAGAATGTGTAATTATACCGTGCTGTATTTTTTTTTCGTGCTGGTGTTTTTCGTTTCGGCCAGGACATTCCGATTTGCCGTTACCACCAGCTTTTCAAAGACGTTAAAATTATGCGCAAGCGTCGTTTGTAAAAAGATGCGCATTGATTGTAATACCATCCGCGTACCAGCGCACGAACAAATTTGCGCTCACAATGTTAAGTCTAGGACGCGCACAGTTCATCACGCTCGCGCAGGTCCATCCGCGTTAAACGATAACGCGCATCGTTTGTAATACGACGTTCAGCGCAAAGGGTTTTGCCCCTCGCGCAAATGCGCATTTGCACGCGCAAAACCAAATGCGCGAGGAATGTAATAGGGGCCTTAGTAGGTCGCAAATTTAGCTTTTAATGTTTTTGCTATACTGCAATCCTGGCAGTACACATAATATCATATATTTATTTTATTTTCATTATTTAGTGGCTTGGGGAGCCGCACCTGTGAGAATTTTCTCCCCTTTTTTTGTGTCTATGTTTCTGTTTTGCTCCATAGCAGATATTTGACCGCTAAGGAAATCACGCATGCCACCCCTAACTGCAGTATGCGTATTGTAAGTGAGCCTTAAAGCTACATTTAATGGCTTCAAGACCGTAGAATTCAAATCCACTAACTATAAGCACATGTGCGTCTAGGGTTTGGCCATATGTGGGATGTATGGGGTGGGGTGGGGTGGGGGGGTTGGTGGTGTGTATAGGAAAGCTGTGTGCAGATGACCACACACATTTCGGTCGATGATCTACCCTTAAGTCAAATTGTACCAGATTCTGAGAAGCAGAAATACTCCAAAGGGATACAACAGGAGTGTGTTTCATTTTCTTGGCCTAAATTAAGGCCATACACAAGGGGGGGGGGGGCGGGACGGACAAGAAGAGTCTTGAACGCATGGGAATAGGTTATTACTGTATATATGGTAATTTAAGAAGACACATGTACTAAAAATTTTATTTTTTTTTCTCAGGAAAAAGTAAAGTTCCGAGATCTGTTCCCATATATACATTCATCGTCGAGTTGTTTTGTTTCCAGTTGTATGTATTTGTATCATTAAAAAATATATATTAATTTATTTTGGCTTGCCAAAGACTGCAGGGTCATGGTCCGCAACTTTCCAGGTTATAGGGAGTGCCTGGTCCCTTTTTTATCTTCGTGAAGGAGTCAGTTACTAGATATATGCATGGGCGAGTAATTTGGTTTGGAAAAATTGGCAAGTCCAGTATTTCAGGTTTTTAAAGGTTTTGTTGTTTTGTCTGAATCGAAAACCCTCCAAAATTTTAGGACTTTTGGGGCTACATTATACAGGATATGTAAGCATTAACGTCACTATAAGTGACTTTAATGCATGCCCCCCTGATTACCTTCCTGACGCTAATCAGGGGAAAAAAATCTGTTACCGCATCGGTGATTGCGCGAGGTTACTGTACTTTGCGCACCCTATACTTAACATGGGGAGCGTAATCAGTAATAAGCGTTAGGATAAGTAACCCCAAAATCGCATACTCACCTCTCATCCCGTGGCTCGATCTGCTGCTTCTGGCCGTCGGGAGCAGAGGGACACTGGGGGACTTTTTTCCCTATGCGATTACTCTGCCGACCTGCCGGATCTCGCAAGAGGCAAGATCCTTCTAGTCATGTGGCGGCAGTGGAAGCTTCAATGGAATACTATGGACTCCTTGGAGGGTAAGCTCGCGGCGGCGCTTAGCGCTGCCCTGAGCATCCCAAGGCTTAGTGCTGAGTTATGGGGCAGGCTGCTGGATTAGAGCCTGCCCCGTAATATCAATCTAAAACGGGGACGCTAAGGAGAAACATGCAGGTGCAGGTTTTCCTCCTTACCGTCCGCGTTTTAGCGTGATGAACGTAATATGGCCTCAGGTTGGAAAGGTGAATGGTGAGTCTGGATTCCAGCGACGGCCAGTTTAGCTCTTTTAACATGTCACAATGGTGGGTCATGTAGTTACATTGTAGCACAAAGCATCAGAATGAGTTATACAATGTAGTAAGTTTATGAAGGTGCGTTTGCGGGGCGGCTGCTTACACTACATCTCCGTATTCAATGGCCGGCATAAGCATATGTTGTACAATCTGCTTTCTTACCGTGGGGCTCAGGCAGGATTTGTTTCTGTACAGGGCACCTAGTTTGGGGTAAAGTTTAGATGAGAGTTTTTTGATGTTGGGGCCAAAAAGATAGTTTTGAGTCTAAGCACATACCTAGATATTTGAGAGAAGTGTCCTGACTAGGGATGAGCTGTTCGGTTCGATCAGTTCGGAGTTCGACTCGAACATTGGCAGTTCGAATGTTCGCAAACTTCGAAATTTTTGTTGTGTTCGAAAAAAAATATATATTTTTAAAAAAGTATAAAAAATGCTTAAAAAAAATACTAAAAAATCTAGAAATAAAGAGACTCTTTACTGCAGAATATTATAATCAATGGTTTATTAGATATTGAATTAAAAAACGACCTAATGTCTAGGTGCAAAGATTCTCACCTCTAAATGACCTGTTGTCACGGTCCACCCGGGGGACCTGCTGATGTGCCTGTATTGTACACCTGGCTCTTAGAACTTTGCCCTGGATCTCCTTTTCTTGGATTCCATTCCAGGTTTTTCCTAGGCTCAGCACCTTGACCAGGCTCATGGAGATCCAGCCTGGGTCTTCGTTTTCCAGCCCTGGAGTTCCAGCTGAGGCCCATCCATGTTTAAGCCTCCTTAAAAGGCAGAGAGACCCAGCCAGCAGTGGTTCTGCATTGTTCTCTCTGACTGAGGTCACTTGGTTGTGTGCAAACCTGCTCTTCCTGTACCAGTGTATCCTGCGTATACTGCACCCATCTGCCTACCTTATTGTTCCGACCTGGATACATCTCCGTCTGTGCAAGGGACTCTCAGCGATCTCCACCTGCGCTGTATCCAAGGTCTGTGGTCAAGATTCCAGGTCACTGCTCAAGTGGGTACTCTCAACCGCGTAGCCCACTATCCCCTGTGTCTGGAAACCTACTTGTGGATTACAGTTGTTCGTCACCGTCTCTGACCTTTGGATCCAAGTACCACTGCCAGCTGTCCAGACTTATTCTTGGTGGGCCCTGTCTGCCATCCTCTGGCTCTCCAGTCAAGAACTCTCCCTGGACTTTATTGCAATCCCCAGTGCTTTCTAGAGCCTGCTGCCAAGGCCTATTTCTGTTCAATTAAAGTTATTTCGTTGCTTGAATCCTGTCTGGCCTCCTTTCTGTGCCGCCGCCTGCTGGGCTCATACCAGAACCGCACACGCCACGTGACACCTGTGCTCTGAAACGGCGTAAACAACAGGTGTTTAATTAGTGTTTGGAAATAACATGTGCTTCTAATTAGCAATTAGAATTTGATACTTTGCCTGCAGACTGGGTGGGGGCTCCTGCACATGTATGAACAAACACTGTGCTTGTTTTGAATTCTAAAAAGTGTTCATTTCTACTATATGATCCTCTCTGATATGCTGTTTAACCCCTTAAGGACCAGGGCTCTGTAAAGCCAATCATTAATGATGTAGATGTTAAGTCATTTGTCATCAAGGGCTTAATAAAATCTATATCACACTCCTTAGATTTAAACGTAATATTCCAGTATTTGTATGTCATGTACCTCTCCCGAAGGGCCTATGTGAGCAATTATTATTGTGTTAGAAATGTCTTTCATAAAGTGTACAAGCTGAGTCCGTAGAGTCTCTGACTATCCATTGTCATATATACCTGTCAGGTTTAATACCTTGCAGGTACTTGCCTTTCAGGTGATGAGGCCATTATGCAGGTCTCGGGGATGCACACACTTGTGGGAGAGGAGAACAACACAGGAGGGCTGTGGGACAGGGTACACTGGAAACTCACAGGTTGGCTGAGGGTAATGAGGATCGCAATCCTTGAGTCCAGATACAAGGGTAGTTGCTCCTGGGAGAGCACGTTGGGAAGGGTCGTTGCTCCTGGGAGAGCACAGTCAGTATTGGGGGGGTCTTGGAGCAGGGGGAAACACGATGAGTGGATAGGGAAAGCAGGTTTCTGGAGCTTGGTATTTGCAGGTCTTGTTCATAGGAACAGGAGACAACAATGAAGCGAGGATCAGGGGGCGTGTGGAGCCTTTATTGATTAGGCACATGGGTGAATCATGTGACCAGAGGTGTGTGTGTGTTATGTGATTTTAACTGTTTGATACTGCTGCTGTGCAGAAGGGCAGCACCTTTCATGCAGCTGTCTCTTGCAGGTAATGTCACAGGATGGGCAGGTACGGTCCTGACAATAACTTGCTTTATACATATAATACATTCCATCATCTAACAGGATAGTAGCCAGTCCCTGTGCATTTTAACCCCTTAAGGGTGGCTAGGTGTCATGTGTGGGTCTCTGATGGCAATGTTTCTATACATCCTACAAATCCGCCACTTCACGGGCAGGTTATGGGGACCTCCTAGGCACGATATTTGAAGGAATTTTTCGTTTTTATTTTTAACCCTTATTTTATGGAAAACTCACTGTTCCTTTAAAAACGTCTTTTTTTTATTTTTTGTCCTTGTTTCCTGTCCCCCAGGGCACTACCCGGACCCCCATACACCTTTTATGGCAAATATCTAGCATATATGCCCTCTTGCAGGGCACTCTAAAAACCGAACTTTTGAGTCCCATTGACTTGCATTGAGTTCGGTTCGAGTTCAAGTTCGAACTCGAACTTTCGAAATTGTTCGAGTTCGAATGCGAACCGAACACGGGGGTGTTCGGCTCATCCCTAGTCCTGACACGTAGATGGGAAGGTTGTAATATATGTAGTTTAGGTGCTGTTCCAAAGAGCAACGTAACAGTATTGTTGATAAATTTAGGGTTAGCAGTAGTGTTAGCGTTAGCGTTAGGGCTGCTATTTGTGCTGGTTTTTGAATTATGTTTAGAGTTATTTTTCGGGTTATGTTTAAGGCTAGTAATAATTGTAAAACTTTGTATTTATATATATTAGGCTTGTGCACCGATTTTTTTTTCGGTTCGATTCGGTTCGATTTGTTCGGATGTTTAAAATTTTCGATTCGGGTCGTTTCGACCGATTTCTGTTTCGATTCGGTTCGTTTTTTGTGTACATTTTTTTTTCGGAATATCGACCATTTTTCGTGTTTTCGGGTCACTTTGCTCGTTTTTTGTATCGACTTTTCGGAAATTTTCGTTTTTTCGGAACGTCTGTTCTCCTCGTTTCAAAGTGTCTACGATAATTCTGGCGATTCTATCGTGTTTTTTTTTTATTAAATAAAGATCCTTTTTTTCTTATGAATAATTGAATATACATTTCACAACTTTATTTAATCACATTAAAATGGTATGAAAGCCAAGGAACAAAAAAACTGAACAAAACGATTTAAAAAACGCTAAACTGACCCGAATGCCACAAGAAATAAGTGATACGCATTTACAAATACAAAATTTACAGAATCAGCGATATAACCGATAATAGTTAAATATACGATTTCCAGAATTACCGAAATGGAACCGAAATCACGAATGGAACCGAAATCATGAATAGAGCAAAAATAAATTTCGATTTGACACATTTCAAGTCCATTCGAAAAATCAGAAATTTTTTCGTTTCGGCTCGGAAAACTTTTCGGATCTATCGGTTTTCGGGTCCGATCCGATTCGGAAATTCGGCCGAATCCGAAAACACGAATCGGGAAATTTCGTGAAAATTCTGAAATTCCGAAACCCGAAACGCACATCCCTAATATATTTTTGTGGCAGTGAGTGAAAATTCTTGCTATGCTGCACACATTCTGTACTGTCAGCTCCTGGCCAGGATGAGGCATATATGGATATTTTTAGTCAAGGACTGAGCTGCGATTAATTAGCTCGGTTGCAGCAGAGCCTCCTTGAAGACTGGATAAGAACAGATGACTGTTTACGTGATTTCTACAACCCGCTGGTAGGGAGGAAAAAAAGGAGTTCTGTTCTGCAGGAAAAGGTAAAACACTCTCACACCTAGAAAGTCTGATCAGGCGATTCTCATTAGAGTGTAACCTACCAAAAGTGATTTAATCCTCACTTAGTTTCCGCTGAACAGAAAAAAAGGAGCAAGGAGAGACTAAGGAGAGATAGATGATAAGGCGACCGCAAGTGCATGTTCTGAGCCTTTTTTAGAAACCCATGTTTAATTTCCAAACCACCAGAATCAGTCTTGCGGCTTGCCTGAACGCATGGGTAGTTTAAGTCGATCTGCTATCCTCAATGTCCTTTAAGATACATTAAAGGGGCTTTTCAATAAGCGGCGAACTTACCACCGAATTGCACTGGACGATGAATTTCACCGTACGGTGCAATTTTGGGTCGGTTCGTCTATTCACAAAGCTGTCAATTCGCAAAATGCTGATGGATTGCCAACGAAATATGGTGCAGTTTGTCGATCTTCGGCGGCAGCGAAATTGTCCACAGAGAAGTGATGGTTAACCCCGTAAGGACCAATGACGTCCAGGGTACGTCCTGAGTAAAAGGTTGCTAAAGGACCAAGGGATGTACCCTGTACGTCATGCCCTTTAAACGCCCCTCTCTCTATACTTACCTCTCTGGCCAGGGTTCCACGGTGGTCTGACTTCCTTGAACACCCCGGCCGTAGCACTGACATCATCACCGGCCGCAATGACATCAGTTTCAGGCGCCCCCCCCCGGCACAGCTGGGAAAGTTCCTGAAAGGGTGGGGGGTCCTTTGGACCCCTGTCCCGATCGGCTAAGAAGTAAAAAAACGAGAGAGGCATCGCTGGAAAGGTTACAGTGTGCAGGTGTCTTTTTAGGGGATCCTCATATATTCAGAATGTGCGAGTGTCTTTTTTGGGGCTATTCCATATATTCGAGATCTGTAAATGTCTTTTTAGTGGCTCCTCCACATATTTGAGGTGTGAGTGTGTCTTTTTAGGGGCTCCTCCATATATTCAGGATGTGTGGGAGTCTTTGTAGGGGTTCCTCCATATATTCAGGGGTGTGGGTGTCTTTTTAGGGGCTCCTCCATATATTCAGGGTGTATGGGTGTCTTTGTAGGGGTTCCTCCATATATTCAGGGTGTGTGGGTGTCTTTTTAGGGGCTCCTCCACATATTTGAGGTGTGAGTGTGTCTTTTTAGGGGCTCCTCCATATATTCAGGATGTGTGGGAGTCTTTGTAGGGGTTCCTCCATATATTCAGGGTGTGTGGGTGTCTTTTTAGGGGCTCCTCCATATATTCAGGGTGTATGGGTGTCTTTGTAGGGGTTCCTCCATATATTCAGGGTGTGTGGGTGTCTTTTTAGGGGTTCCTCCATATATTCAGGGTGTGTGGGTGTCTTTTTAGGGGCTCCTCCATATATTCAGGGTGTGTGGGAGTCTTTTTAGGGACTCCTCCATATATTCAGGGTGTGTGGGTGTCTTTTTAGGAGCTCCTCCATATATTCAGGGTGTGTGGGTGTCTTTTTAGGAGCTCCTCCCTATATTCAGGGTGTGTGGGTGTCTTTTTAGGGGCTCCTCCATATATTCAGGGTGTATGGGTGTCTTTTTAGGAGCTCCTCCCTATATTCAGGGTGTGCGGGTGTCTTTTTAGGGGCTCCTCCATATATTCAGGGTGTGCGGGTGTGTTTTTAGGGGTTCTCCATATATTCAGGGTGTGCGGGTGTCTTTTTAGGGGCTCCTCCATATATTCAGGGTGTGCAGGCGTCTTTTTAGGGGCTCCTCCTTATATTCAGGGTATGCGGGTGTCTTTTTAGGGGCTCCTCCATATATTCAGGGTGTATGGGTGTCTTTTTAGGGTCCACTCCATATATTCAGGGTGTGTGGGTGTCTTTTTAGGGGCTCCTCCATATATTCAGAGTGTGTGGGTGTCTTTTTAGGGGCTCCACCATATATTCAGGGTGTGCGGGTGTCTTTTTAGGGTCCACTCGATATATTCAGGGTGTGTGGGTGTCTTTTTAGGGGCTCCTCCATATATTCAGGGTGTGTGGATGTGTTTTTAGGGTCTCCTCCATATATTCTGGGGATGCGGGTGTCTTTTTAGGGTCTCCTCCATATATTCCGGGGGTGCAGGTGTCTTTATAGGGGGCTCCTCCATATAGTCGGGTGTGCAGATGTATAACAGAGCTGCACAGCTATACAAATCCGTGCAAGGAGCCTCTAAACTATAAAAAATATTGTTAGAAATCGCTTTGTGAAAATAAGATACTTTTGTTGTGAATTATATTTGTACAGTTACAGTTACAAGCATTTATAAAGCGCCAACAAGTTCCGTAGCGCTGTACAAGAGGGAGAGACAGAATAACAAATACACATACACAACACACACACCAAACAGTAGGAGAGAAGACCCTGCTCGAGAGTTTACAATCTAAGAGGAGAGGGGTGACACGCTCGGTGAGGGTGAATAGAGTACAAGAAGTAGCGGGCACAGGTGGGCAGGGTGGGAAGAAGACGCAAGAAATGAACTATGGGGGATTAGGGAGTGAGCCGATAGGCTTCTCTAAAGTAATGGGTTTTCAGCGATGTCTTGAAGGACTGGACTTTTTATTTGAGTAAATGGCCATGATAGGTTGTGACGACATCTGAAGTCTCTGGGAAAAGCCTCGTTTCTGGCTCCGCCTCCAGCGACGTTCATAGAGACGCATGTGCCCTGCTTATCCATTGCATATATGGGAGGAGAGCTTGTACCGCTAATTGCTTTGATGTGCAGACAAGTGTAAAAGCCAAAAGATGTCTGACTCCTGACTCATTTCTTCAAATTAATATATTCTATAACCGCATGTCTGCTCGAGTTCGAGAGATCGACTTTGAGCGATCGAGTTCGAGCGATCGAGTTTGAGCGATCGAGTTTGAGCGATCGAGTTTGAGCGATCGAGTTTGAGCGATCGAGTTCGAGCGATCGAGTGAGTTACTTTTCAGAGAGAAGTCACAATGTGTTTCTGCAAAACACATTACCTGCACGCACTGTAAGGCGCCAAAACAATCGCAGTGATTTTCCTCCTCCTCACTTTACAGCCAAACAATGCAAAATGTTAGTACTAAAAGTCCTAAAATAAGAAACACGTGCTTTAAAGAGACACTGCTACTAACATAAGCTGTAACTAGATTACCTGTGCATTACAAACAACACCATCTTATAAAACACATTATAAAACACACGCTGATGGTTTTTTTCTTTGTTTGAAGTAATTTCATGTAAGAGGAAAAATAAAGTAAGATTTTTATCTTCTGTTTCCCTTTTGTGGATTTTTTCCATGATGCAACATTTACCAAAATCCATGCAAAATTTTACTTTGTGGCTGTGGTTTATCTCCTACAGTATCTAACAGTTAATGAGGTGTTGGATGGAAAGTTTGATAAGGCAGCAGGGGGTGTATTGTGTTCTCCAGGTTACTCAGATAAGAGCTGGCAGCTGATTGAGATAAGACAGGATGCTTAACCCTTTCCCGCCGCAGGACTTTCTATGCCGTCCTGGCGGCGGGAGGGCTTTGAAGACGCAGGGCATACAGGTATGCCCCACTGTCTTCAATGGGTTCGCCTCGTCCCCTCCTCGCAGCCGACGGGTGTCGCGGGTCATTGGTTGCAGTGGGACGGTTTGAACTCAAGTCGTGCTCCTGCAACCAATGCCATGCACCGCGTGCCTGCCGGGGCAGGCCAAAATTAGCAGCCTGTGCAGCAGCTGTCGGCAAAGGCATACCTGTATGCCTCGCCAGCAAAAGCCACCCACGCGTCCTTAAGGGGTTAAAACACTTCAAATCTACCCCCCGGCAATGTCCTTTGAATACATCCCACACAATACAATGATGTGAGTCGGTGACTGACCCATTCACTCCATTCTATGGCCAAAGCCACACAGTGAGGAGCAAGTGATGGAGAGATACTGTGTGTGTGTGGAGGGGGGTTTACAACACAAAATATCACACAATGGACGCACCCAGCGACACATATAGAGGGAAATATCACACAATGGATGCACCCAGTGACACAGAGGAAAATATCACACAATGGATGCACCCAGTGACACATATAGAGGGAAATATCACACAATGGATGCACCCAGTGACACATATAGAAAAAAATATCACACAATGGATGCGCCCAGTGACACATATAGAGGAAAATATCACACAATGGATGCACCCAGTGACACATATAGAGGAAAATATCACACAATGGATGCACCCAGTGACACATATAGAGGAAAATATCACACAATGGATGCACCCAGTGACACATATAGAGGAAAATATCACACAATGGATGCACCCAGTGACACATATACAGGAAAATATCACACAATGGATGCGCCCAGTGACACATATAGAGGAAAATATCACACAATGGATGCACCCAGTGACACATATAGAGGGAAATATCACACAATGGATGCACCCAGTGACACATATAGAGGAAAATATCACACAATGGATGCACCCAGTGACACATATAGAGGAAAATATCACACAATGGATGCACCCAGTGACACATATAGAGGAAAATATCACACAATGGATGCACCCAGTGACACATATAGAGGAAAATATCACACAATGGATGCACCCAGTGACACATATAGAGGAAAATATCACACAATGGATGCACCCAGTGACACATATAGAAGAAAATATCACACAATGGATGCACCCAGTGACACATATAGAGGAAAATATCACACAATGGATGCACCCAGTGACACATATAGAGGAAAATATCACACAATGGATGCACCCAGTGACACATATAGAGGAAAATATCACACAATGGATGCACCCAGTGACACATATAGAGGAAAATATCACACAATGGATGCACCCAGTGACACATAGAGGAAAATATTTTCTTAACTAAACACACAAGAGAAAAATAAAGCACATGTAAGATATAAACATCAAATAAACACAATAAGGACATTTCATTTTTTTGGGTGGTACTGGCTCTTTAACCCATCTTATCTACCGAGTCTATTTCGCGTGAGAATTCCAGGGAATGCAATAAAGTTACCCGAGCCGGCGGAGGAGGGAGGAGACATGCACAGATTTCTTGTTTTGCATCCCATTTTGTCTGTGTCTATTTAACATAAAGCCCCGAAGGCAAATACGTGCTGATTAAACACAGCTTTCGATAGCAAAGCCTGGGCAGGAATGCAGAACATGAGATCATACTGTAGGCATCTGGATGTCAACGGAATAAGGTTGTGTTTGGCTATGCTACGGCGCTATACAACAGGAAAGGCTTCTCAGGCAGTTACAGTTACAAGTACCCTACCAGGTCCACATGTACGCAGCTGGATTTGCAGGGCGAGGTGGGAACATGTAGCTTTTCTTGCATATGAGTCCTACAGATAGTGACTGTACAGGGGGATCTTGATTAAACAGGACAGGTTCTCAAACTGTTTCTCTTTAAGAATGTGGAGCTCGGCAAATTTTACAATTACAGAATGGCAACCGACTAGAATTGGCCAAATTTACGAGTGGGGACTCACTAGTGCCGCACGTTCTCAGTAATATCATAAATACTGGTTTTACTCACTTTAAGTGTACAGGTTAATCGAGACGCGGAGTCCTTGCTCAAGGGGCCTAGAGAGGCACCATACTCTCCTGACGAAGTTTCGGTAGGTTGAACCGATCAGTGGGGGTTGCTGTGAGTCTCTGCAGAAGAGACCTCCATGGCATTTCACCCTTTCTGGGTGATAGCCTTCTGATTTGGATATGGCAACCTCCACTCTGCAATGTCACCCATGAGCAAAAAAATTATGAGACCTGGATGGGAATCCAACGTCGGGCCGGCCGCTAGTCCTGTTGCTTTTCTCAGCAGTCTCGTCTGTGCTCACTACTATTAGCGTACAGGATATGTGGACCCTTTGCTTGAGGTGTCGAGTGAGGAAACCACTATGCTCTCCTGATGTGTCCAAACAAGGCTGGAACGATCTTTGGGGGTTACTGTATCTCTCGTGCAGAGGAGGCTTCCTGGCATTTCAGTTCTGGCTAGACATGTGCATTCGTTTTAGTACTAAAACGATTTAGTCCGAATTTTGGGATAATTTAGTTTTCGTATGACTCCAGAGATACGAAACTGCTCAGTACAAAAAACGAAAGAAACTAAAATAAAATGCACTACATTTTAGCTTCAGTCCTTTTTGTGATGTTACATTGATGAGTGAAGGAGATCAGCAATGAAGAGCGCAACATCGCAACATCCGAAGTTCTGCACCCTCCACATGCCAATGCAGTAGGATGTTCTATACAGAGAGGGACAGTAATTAATGCAGGTGGATGTTCTATACATTATACAGAGAAAGGTATAAATTGAGGAGGATGTTCTATACAGAGAGGGACATTAATTAATTTAGGAGGATGTTCTATATATTATACAGAGAGCCGTAATAATTAATGCAGGTGGATGCTGTATACATTATACAGAGAGGGGTATTAATTAATGCAGGAGGATGTTCTAAACATTATACAGAGAGGATCCTTTTTTCTTTCAGCCCTTTAAATCCAGTGGCTGTGAGCGCTGAGATCGGCTGCTTGTTACATTATCTCTCAGTACAATGTATCAGGCTCAGCTGTTACAGTAACTGATTAACAGCGCTCAGAGTTTCAGTAAAACAAGGAAATAATATTGTTCTAACCTCTTATATATAAAAATATTATTTACTAGTTTTACTGAAACTGAGCGCTGTGATGAGCAGCAATCAGTTACTGTATCAGCTTTGCCTGACACGGGGCAGTATTACAATGTTGGTGCTAACTTAACCAGAGCTGTTGTAAACTGAAAACCTCCATAGGCTATAATGGCTCTGGGAAGTTTACAACAGCTCTGGTTAAGTTAGCACCAACTATGTAATATGGCCCACATTGTGCTGAGAGTGAGAGATACTGTAACAGGCAGCGATATCAGCCCTCTGAGGAGCCACTACAATAGTAATTGTATACATTGGTTTTCGGATGAATGAAATTAGTTTTCATACTAAAGAACTGAAAACGAATTTCTTTAGCAACTAAATAAATTGCATTTTAGGACTAATCCATTAGTTCAAAACGAAATTTTGTGCTGTGCACATGTCTAGTTCTGGCTGCCATTTTTGACTGACATTAGACTGAGTTGCATACGGAGTTGTCTTCTCTGTAATGGCACCACTGATCTAAAAACATATGAGACCTAAGGGGGGACTTACAGCAGGGCAAGCCACTAGTTCCGCTGCCTGTTTTCAATACTCTGTAAAATCTTTCTTGTGCTCACTATGGCCCCTATTACATTCAACCCACAATTTCGTACGCGCAGCGCAATTTTTTTGCGCGCAGCGTTAAACGTTAACGCTCGTAAATTAACGGTGGTATTTATTTACTTTATTTATTTGCAAAGTATTTTACCAGGAAGGATACATTGAGATTTCTCTCGTTTTCAAGTATGTCCCGGGTTCAAGAACATTGAGCGCATTACGATCCGAGCGCATTTTTTCATCTGTCAAAAAATATCGCGCGTAGAAAACGAGCGCAAATGAATGCTGCGCACAGAAATCAGTATGCGGACTGGTTTTTCACGCGATTCAGCCGATCAGAATTAAGAACCGCAATTGTCTCCCGTTAAGTTTTTGCGACTGTCAAAATCAATCTGAGTATTAGACATGTGTTTTAGTACTAAAACGATTTAGTCCGAATTTTGGGATAATTTAGTTTTCGTATGACTCAAGAGATACGAAACTGCTCAGTACAAAAAAACGAAAGAAACTAAAATAAAATGCACTACATTTTAGTTTCAGTCCTTTTTGTGATATTACATTGATGAGTGAAGGAGACCAGCAATGAAGAGCGCAATATTCGAAGTTCTGCACCCTCCACATGCCAATGCAGTAGGATGTCCCTATACAGAGAGGGGTATTAATTAATGCAGGAGGAGGTTCAATACATTATACAGAGAGGGGTATTAATGCAGGAGGATGTTATATACATTATACAGAGAAAGGTATAAATTGAGGAGGATGTTCTATACAGAGAGGGACATTAATTAATTCAGGAGGATGTTCTAAACATTATACAGAGAGGAGCCTTTTTATTTTTAGCCTGTTAAATGCAGTGGCTGTGAGCGCTGAGATCGGCTGCTTGTTATATTATCTCTCAGTACAATGTATCACGCTCAGCTGTTACAGTAACTGACTGTAACAGCGCTCAGAGTTTCAGTAAAACAAGGAAATAATATTGTTCTAACCTCTTATATATAAAAATATTATTTACTAGTTTTACTGAAACTCTGAGCGCTGTGATGAGCAGCAGTCAGTTACTGTAACAGCTCTGCCTGACACATTGTGCTGAGAGTGAGAGATACTGTAACAAGCAGCGATCTCAGCCCTCTGAGGAGCCACTACAATAGTAATTGTATCCACTGGTTTTCGGATGAATGAAATTAGTTTTCATACTAAAGAACTGAAAACGAATTTCTTTAGCAACTAAATAAATTGCATTTTAGGACTAATCCATTAGTTCAAAACGAAATTTTGTGCTGTGCACATGTCTACTGAGTATATATGCTGCAGCAATAATAAAAACACGCACAACCTCTCATTTTTATTGTTTGGGTATGTGTAGAATGTGTAACTATACTGTGCTGTATTTTTTTTTTCGCGCTGGTGTATTTGGTTTCGGCCAGAACGTTCAGATTTGCCGTTACCACCAGCTTTTGAAAGACGTTAAAATTATGCGCGCAAACGCCGTTCGTAAAAAGTTGTAATACCAGCCGCGTACCAGCGCACGAATGCATTTGCGCTCACAATGTTAAGTATGGGATGCGCGCACGAACTTTCGCTCCTGCAGGGTAACTCGCGTTAGACGTTAACACGCATCGTATGCGCGAACGTCGTAATTTGACCTTCAGCGCGAAGGGTTTTTTCCCTCGCGTTAATGCGTTTTTGCGCACGCGCACATTTTTGCGCGAAGAATGTAATAGAGCCCTATAAGTCTACAGGGTAATCCCGACATGGATCCTTGCTCGGGGTCCTAGAGGGGTGACAGCTATGTCCTCCTGACCAAGGAAGACAAGCCTGAAACAATTGTCGGGATTGTTGTATCTCTCATGTAGAAAGGACTTCCATGACATTTCAGTTTGGCCGCCATTTTTGAGTGATACGTCTGATTTGCTCTTTAATGGCCCCATCGAGATTAAACCTTATGAGACCTGAGCTGGGATTTACCGAAGAGCAGGACAAGAGTGGTGCTGCTCGTTCTCAGTGCTCTCCTAATCCTTGTTTGTATTCAGATTCAATCTACTACCAAACTGTATCATGATTCTCTTTAGATCTTTGAAAACACTTGCCAGATAATATTTTCTTTTTTAGCTTTTTATTGTTGAAGAAACCATCTTGCAAACAAACAATCTCGATTGCTAAAAAGCTTATAATACAGACTAGATTTTTTTTACTGTAATAACCAGCAGAATGACCTTTAACGCTCAAAAGAAGTAACATGCGTAGAAGGTGCTTATTCATAAACAGGGTCGCCATTGGATGGGTGACAGCCCATGAAATGTTCAGGGGCAGAGCTGCCATTGGAAATCTTGGGGCCCCTTACTGAACCACTGGTCAAGGGCCCCCTACTCTCAGCTTCCCTTTTCATTAACCACTTGGCTGCTAAGGACGTGCTCAGCGCGTCCAGCCAAGTGGTTCTCCTGTGTGAGCGTGTCCTAGCAGAGGAGGCGGAGATCAGCTGGTATTTTGGCCGATCGCTGCGGCTCCCTGGTGCGGGCTGACATCTTTAATGTCAGCCCAGCCTCCGGGACCCTGGTGGGTTGGAATAGAGTCATCGTGCCGGGCGTGGTGACGTCTATTCCAGGCACCGCCCCCACCCGGGGAATGTGCCTGAAAGGGAGGGGGAGGTCCTTTGGACCTCTCTCCCTCCCGATCTACGTGGGGTAGACAAAAAAGGCAGGCACCGCTTTAAAGGGCCAAGCGGTGGCTGCCTTTAACCCCTTGGGGACTGGATCGCGCTTCGGCGCCAACTGGCACCGGATCGCGGTCCCCTCCCGGAGCTGGCCGACATCTTGGATGTCAGCCAAGCTTCCGGGATCTCCCCCTGATGACTGGCGTCATCGTGCATAGCGTGATGGCGGCAGTACGGGAGTTAATCCCTAGCTGGCACCTACGGTGGAGATAGGGGGCTCCAATGATCCATGATTCCGATCCATGGCAGCTATGGGTTAATGTTTGGTGTCATTGGAACGGTCAGAGCCCTGACTCCTGCCAAACCTCTATTACATTCTTCGTGGAAAAAAGCTCGCGCAACACTATTTTTTTTGCATGCAGCGTTAAACGTTAACGCGCGTAAATCAACGCTGGTACTACAATCCGAGCGCAATTTTTCATCCGTCAAAAAATACCGCACGTAAAAAAGACGCGCAAAACCGCACACACATTAACACTGCGCGCAGAAATCAGTGTACGGACTGTTTTTTCACGCGATTCAGCCAATCTGAATTAAGAACCACAATTGTCTCCCGTTCAGTTTTTGCGCCTGTCAAAATCAATCTGAGTATACATGCTGCAGCAATAATAAAAACACGCACAACTTCTCAATTTTATTCTTCGGGTATGTGTAGAATGTGTAACTATACTGTGCTGTATTATTTATTTTCGTGCTGGTGTATTTGGTTTCGGCCAGGACGTTCAGATTTGCCGTTACCACCAGCTTTTAAAAGACGTTAAAATTATACGCGCAAACGTTGTTCGTTAAAATTTTTGCTAAGATTGTAATACCTTGTGTGCACCAGCGCACAAACGCATTTGCGCTCACAATGTTAAGTATAGGACGTGCAAAGCACATTACGCTCGCAAAGGGTTTGCGCAGGGTCACTCGCGTTAGACGTTAACGTGCATTTTTTGGGCGGACATTGTAATACGACGTTCTGCAAAAAGGGTTTTGCCCCTCGCGTTAATGCGTTTTTGCGCACGCGTTAACGTTTGCGTGAAGAATGTAATAGAGCCCTTAGTGTCAGTTTGTCTATGTGACCATTGGTCTTCCTTGCTGCCAGAGACTGACCCACCAAGGTACCAATCTACTGCCGCATCAGAGGCTGGTCAGAGCACTCTGACCCATCACCGACCACCAGCACCATTACTATGGACTTCCTCTGATGGACTGATTGCTCCTCCACCAGACAGCTGGTAAATACTTTCTAACCATTTGCTGGATAACCATGGATTTAACCCCCTCCTTGCAAAAAATCTAAGCATTGGAAGGGGCAAATAATTGTATTTTTTAACAAATTTTATGAAATAGAAGGGTGGGGGGAGGCAGAGGGAAAAGGGAGGGGTGTGATGGGGTTGGGCCCCGACCAGTGGTTCAGTAAGGGGTCTCAAGATTTCTGATGGCAGCCATGTTCGTAAACGATAAAAAGCATCACTCAAAAGAAAATTTAAAGGGACACTACACACCCGGACCACTCCTCCGGTCCGCCTACGCTGATGATGCGCGACACGCGCCATTAGCTACAGGGGACGGCTTGATGTCAAACTGCAGTCAACGGGGCATACTAGTACGCCCTGCGGCTTCAAGGCCGACCTGCCGTAGGGACGCAATAACACGCCCTGCGGTGGGAAAGTGTTAAGTAAACAAAAATCATATGTCATATGTTATTTAGCGTAGGTGTATGGGATTTAATAAGGGCAATTTTTTGGTGTGTTTTTGAATTTCGAAGTGAAACGGAATACTAACCATGTACGCTGCCACCCAGAGCAGTAGGAGTAGCGTAGGACTGATCTTAATGTGTTTCTAACTTCTCCGTCATTTTATCAAAATCCTTTAAACACAGAAGCTATAGACGTCCGCATACTTTCTCGCCTCCGAGTCTCCAATAATTAGATGACGGCTGGAACTGGACAAAAGGAAATCATGTAAAATAATCTAAAGGACGGTAAATGTATCACAGGGCATAGACAGCAGCGCGAGTCCTGGATGCTTCTCTGCTCTCGTCCTGCAGATCACGTTTGCGGCTGCACGATTTCGGATCTAACAGCAGAAGCGGTGGATGATGACCCTGAGCCGAAGAGGCAGCTGTATCCCGTATTCCTGCTGAAACAGTTCGCACATTCGCCCTTTTGTATTGGCCGAAAGGAGAGCGAGAAGTAGAGCTGCCAAGAGTAAACTGCTGGGTACCATCACTGAGAACCTGGAGGCTATGAGATGTGTTAAGCAAAAAAGCCAAGGAGAGAATTAACGCCCTCACAAGTGCCCACAAACCTCACAGCACTGAGACATCTGATTTGCTGAATTTACCCTACAAAGTGACACTTTTACTATTGGGAAAACAGACAAACACAGAATCACAAAGCAACCCGAATGTGTCAAAACTCATCTCCACTGGTGAGCTGCACACGAAACGTCAGCGTCCAACCGATCCGTGGTGCATGTCAGTATATCCAGAGAAAATGCAACACGGACCAATTAAATCAACATTTATAAAGTGTTTAATAAAGTATTTCTGGTTAATTATGAACCGTTAAAACGCCACACAAATAGATTTTACGGAAAAAAAAAACATGAAAATTTACGATAAACTGTTCACGGTCATGTCATCAAAGCCAATTAACGTCTTTTTCGAAGCCACCCTGAAAGTTTACTGTCAACATCTGCAGTTATTTTTTTATGCAGCAAAAAACAGCTATTGAATGGGATACATAAATTCTCAGTAAAAGCAGTCTATTTAGAAGATTATAGGGTTATTCACTAGATGCCATTATTTCATTTTGTTGCGAACACGTTAACTTTTGGCATTTCCGATAACAGGAAATCAAAGAACGTCAGGGAGGAGCTTCATCAGTGATTTCCTGCCGTTCTGTATTTTCCCTATCAGGATCACTGAACTTTAATGTAGTTACAAAAATGCTGATTTTCAGAAGCAGTTTTGAATCCTGATCAGATCACCCGACCAGCTTGTCTCTCCTCTGCAACCATGGAGAAGCAGGTTCGACCTCACTACAATTTCTTGGCTTTACAACTGTGGAAAGTAACATCTCTGCTCTACAACTGTGGAGAATCCATGACCAACACATCTCTACTCTGCAAACATGGAGAATCAGGTGAATCAAGATCAGACACCTGACCACAGCACATCTCTCCTCTACAACCATGGACAACCAGATTCAAATCCCAAGCAGAACACCTCACCATCACATCTCTTCTCTGCAACCACTGAGAAGCAGGTTCAAACTCCATATCTTGGCTCTGCAACTGTGGAAAGCAGCTTTCGATCCTGATCAGAACACCTCAACAGCAAGTGTCCTGTTGGCAAGACATCTAATGATATGTATACGTTGTGGTTCTTTCCGTTTGTCAAAAAAATCACAATCTCTTTGGCTCATCTGAATTTCATGGCCATTTGATTCAGTTTGTCTGAAATCAAGACACAATGTTTAGATTTGTTAAATGACATTTGTTAATGGTAAGCGACCCAATGTTCCGTGCTCCCATCTTACTACCAAGCTTCTTGGATTCCCTTCTACACTAAGAACTATGTCCTCTACCTTCCATTTTATAGTAATTGTCCTTCCTCAATCTCATTCTCACATTCCTTCCTCATTCTCAACCTTCCATGTCTTCTCCATTTCACCATCATTCCCTCTGTGCTCCTCCTTTTCCTTTGCCCCTTCTACTTCAGTACTCCTTCCATTGTATGTCAGAATTAAGAAATCATGAAAATTCTGAGTCTTGCTAAGATGACCCTTTATTGGGATGATCATGGCCTTTGTCCAAAGCTTCGGATCAGTCTTCCTTCAAAAGTCTCAAAAGGTGACTCAAGAGCTGTGGTCATCTTCCACACAACCCAATGGATAGCCTTGGTATATCATGGTGAAACTACCCAAAGGTTGTAGTCAGGTTACATAGTTACATAGGTTGAAAAAAGACATGATCCATCAGGTTCAGCCTTTCCCACATCACCTACTGCTGTTGATCCAAAAGAAGGCATAAAACCCAGTCTGAAGCGCTCGCCAATTTGCAGTATACTGGGGAAAAAATCCTTCTCGACCCCAAAAATTTGTTTTGCAAAGTTCCCACAACAATCAGAAGGACATTGAGTGGACAAAAGGAGTGATCTTAATTGGAAACACGTAAGACATATATACACTGTAAGATTTGAAAAGTACTTCCGATCACATACTGTTCCTCCCCATGTCTAGATCCCACCATGAGATAGCCAGTACCACTAGCCACGACCCCTTTAATATTTGGTAACTTTAATGACAAAGTTCCTGGTTTCTATAGAGAGCACCTCAACTGTGTAGTATCTTTTGATAGCTGTCTTTCCGATAGTGTGGGAGTCCTATTGAAAGAATTCGGTGCTTTGGAGATAGTTTTTAGTGTAGAAGGGAATCCAAGAAGCATGGTAGTAAGATGGGGGTTCGGAACATGATGGTGGCCACAATGTCACAAAGCGCAACCAGGACACAGGAAAGGTCACAAGAAACGATTGGCTTGGGAGAGAATACATTAGACAGCCTCAAACTGTGCATAAAGGTACGTATAAAGGCCCTAGGAACTGGCCATTTGGGATTTTAGGGGAACACAGGACAAGTGTAACAGTGGTGCCTGATACACACAGCGCATACGTAGACCATTACAGACCCCATTATTTGTAACTTTAATTACCGGACGAACGTCACCTACTGAAGTAATATTAGGGATGCGCGAGATTACATTTTTATTCATTTTTCGTTTTAAAGGCAATTAAAGAAAATCTAAACCCACTGCTCCGATCTCTACATTACAGGATATTATTACCACCTTCCCGTCAAGGCGTCAACAGAAGCTCTCTCATCTCGACGCGCGCTATGCACGTACCCTACGGTTTTCCCATCGCCTTTGCAGCCTCTTTTCGATCGAGACCGAAAAAAAAAGCAGCAGCTTCAGCCTTTTCAAAATTAAAATCGTTATTAAAAAAAAAAAGAAGAAAAAAACAGAGAATTTTTTTTTTTACTCGCGCCTCCCCCCTCCCCCAAACCCCTTTTTTCCGTGCAGGAAATATTTCTGTCATAGTGTAACGGTTATTTGTAACCTCCATCTCTCTCGCCTCCCTCTTTCCTGCCTGCGCTATGTCTCTCTCTCTCTCCATCTCTTTCCCTCTCCCTCTTTTCTCTCTCTCAGGGGGGGAAAAAGGTCATTGCGCAAATGATTAGTCAGAGCTCCGTTGCTATAGCAACCAGCTCATCTAACTGGGACAGATAGGCTTTCAGGACAAGAGAGAGGTCGACCATTAGTGCTGGAGATCTGCAGTCTTTGTATTTACTTTCAAGCAAGACTCTGAGAAGCCCCATGCTGCCTGCATTACTTGGACAGGTCTCCTGCTAATGACTGAGTTTAGTGCATATTATTTTCTTACCTTTTCTCCTTCTATTTTTTTATTCTTTATTTTTATTTATTTTATTTTTTTAAATCATGCATTTTAATTATTATTCCTACCCATGTCGTAATTTTTCCACCTTATTTATTTTACCAACGCGCATTTTTCTATCCTATTCTCCGATCGATATTTTTTTTTTCATGTACGTCTTCATCTTAATCCGACCATCAATCCCTCGTTTTCGTTTCATTTTTTTTTTAACGTATTTCTATTTAACCCTGATGCTTTCCGTTACACTTTTTTTTTTATTATTTTAGCTATTTTTTTAGATTTTTTTTCTGTTTTATTTAATTTTTTTATTTAATTTTTTTTTTTCCTTGCGCTCTGTATTTTTATTTTAAAAACGAATCTAAAAAAAAAAAAAAAAGCAAAACAGGAAAAATACTCGCGGTTTAGATTCATAGTGTAGTGGAGGCCCTTTGTTATTTAATAACAAAATATGAAACTGAAATTATTGAATTAATAATTAAATTTGTGTCATTTTTACATCATGATTCATTATTTATTTATTTGTTCTTTATTTTTTTTTTATTTTCCTTAGCACAATTAAGATTAAAATGTTTATTTTCTTGCCTTGTATATTATTTTTTATCAGTTTTTACTGATATAGCTGACGGAATTACTGTTAAATGTCGCCCGTATGCATGGCTGTGTCGTTCTTTAAACAGTATGAGTATGTAGAACGGAAGGATTAGATGGATAAGGATCCTTGGTGCTGATGAGAATGAAATTGGAGCATCTTCTCACACCATCCTGGTGTTATTGCATTTCTTTTAAAGATACACGTAAAATAATACAAAATAATCAGAAAATCCCCCATATAATTAGGAATAGACTTGGATAGTTATCTCGGACGTGATAGCTAACCATGGTATCTCAGATGTCTCTATACTACATCTCCCATGATGCTCAGCCAACCTAAAGTATATTCACTGAACAGCAATGACGTAAGAGTTAGAAGAAAAATGAGGGTCAAGAGCTCGGATTTTGAAAAAAAAAATGATATAGCAAAAAATTATCCTAAAATAGAGATTTCATCATTTATACCTGTTTCAGACTTTTATTTTATTTATTTATTTTTGCACGTCAGGTTGTTACCTCTGGAAACTTGCAATTTAATGATAATATTCCCTAAAAATAAAAAAATATAATAAAAACAGTCACGAACAGATAAGGAAAATGTTTGTAAAAAGCTTTAAAAGCCTCTTAATTAGATGAGTTTTAGGCGATGGAGGAGTTTGTTGAATTGCCAGTGAGTGGCGTGGAGTTTAAAGCCAAGTATCAAAATTTTAGCCCAAAAGGGCGATCCGGTTGTTTTTCTGTCTATAGGTAGACATTCTCGGTGAGTTTCCACTTTATTGAACAGGCTCCGGTGTAACCAAAGGTAGTGTTAGAGTGAGTTCTTCACTACTGCATATGTATAAAAAGTTTACAGAAGATAGAGAAACTGGTATTGATGGGTATAAGGGACAGCACACTCATAGTCTGCCTTGAATTTCTCAACACTGGGCAGCTGAGGCTTTTGCCCTGTGTGAAAATAGGCCGTATTATAGATTGCGTTAGTTTAATTCATGGTTATCTGGTGATGATGACATCATCACTTTTACCACAATTAAGTATATTGCTTACTCTAGTTTCCATGTTTAAATCTTTCTATTCATCCATCTATCTATCCATCTATCTATCTATCTCTCTCTCCATCCATCCATCCATCCATCCATCCATCCATCCATCCATCCATCTAACCCTCTATCCTTATATCCATATACCCATCTATCCCTCTATCAGTTTATCCATCTATCCCTCTATCTATCCCTCTATCCATCTATCCATCAGTCTATCCTACTTCATGAATATAATCAAGGGTCTTCTATATGTGACAGATGGTGAAACTCTTCCTTTTTGGATAGGCAAAAGCACAGGCTCACGTTTAACATGGACATTCGATTTCGTTCTCTGTCCAGGGCCGCCCTTGGCCATAGGCATGTGTAGAAGGGTGTGACCGATCTCTTAATCGCTACTGCTTTCAACTTTTTAAGTTACCATCTTCGCTTATTTGGTTCATGATAAAGAACATGAAGATGAACAGTTTGTGATTATTTACAGTTTCTAAGTACAGATTCTAACCCTTGGCAAAAGTCATTGTGAGGCCCCAAACCACCAGGAGTACGACCTTTCTCCCTGGTGGTCTAGTTGGTAAGAGGTTGTTGAATAGTGTATTTCCTGGGCATACTTTTTTGTGTGGAAATACACTCTTCTTTATTACTATCAGTTAGAATGACTCACTGTCCATGCCGTTGTTTGCATGGACTACAAAAGGTCAATCGCTGAAGTCCATTTGCACTTCCGTGTGGATGGACCTGTCTATGTCAACTCTGGGGACTAAAGAAAAGTTCTCTATAACTGTGTGGTTCCATTCTCTTTCACTTTTTGCGCATGGATCACACACCCCTGATGGCACCAGTCGTGTGTTTTGCCCAATTAGCATAAGCCTTGGTAAGTCCATCATCTTCCTGTACCTTGACCAAAATGTGAACCTGTGATCCCTTTCACCAAACGACTTGCAGCCTAATTCTAACTGTACCATGTTACCTACAAAAATAATACATTACAAAGGTATAATAGAGCTTCTGTCGGCACATTTATACTTATGAATGACTTTGCCGTTAGTCATGGACAGAACCACGCCCTTCTGCCAAAACCATCATCCCATTCACCAAGCCTCAAGTACACCTGGCCAAAGGGACCTGCCATTTTCCCAGACGCAAAAACATTTGTATATATGTCAACAAATCCTGTATCATTTCAATCTATCCCATTGATAAGGTCTAATTCAATATCCCAATTTCAGTGATTATTAATTATATCATTCCATTATTAATGATATTATACAAATCTGTCTCTTCATGTGGTTTATCTGTTACGCATAAAACCCAAAGTCAGATAAACCTAGGATCACCCGGGTAAACCTGACATTATCCAGACAGCTTTGGGTAAAGCTCAAAAGGGGATCAAACATCTGGCTTTACCCGGGTAACCTGCATGCTAACCAATTCCTCTGGGTAAAAGGGTTTTTAAGTTCGGGTTTAGGCTTAGGATCAGGGTTAAAGTTAGGGTCAGTGTTGAGGTTACAGTTAGGGTCAGGGTTAGGGATTGGTTTAGAGTTAGGTCTGTGGTTAGGGTTGGAAAAGGGTATGGGTGATCCTAGGTTTTGGGTCATCTGTTAGCCGCTCCAAAGTCTCAGAAAGCTCATTACCGGGAAGCATTTGGGTTTACGGTGATGAAGACCAATAGGACATCCAGATAAACCTAGGATTACCCAGGTAAAACCCAAAGTTTGATTTATTACCCAAAGCTGCCTGGTTAATGAAAGATTTACTCAGGGAATCCAAGGTTTATCCAGACTTTGAACTCTAAACATAACATATCCAACACTCTCCAACTAACACCGAGAGGGAACAATGGGCAGAGAACAGATACCTCTGTCAGCGGTGAAGTATAGGCAGCGCATCTGGTAACACAGCACACCCTCCGAACTCATTGTGATTTCATAGTGATGCTGGTGGCACAACCCTCAGATAGGCAAAATAAAATAAAATTAGATGAATTTATACCTTTTTGTGTTTTTCATCATCTTATACAATAAGGTATCTTCTTATCGTCCAAAATCAAGAATTGCTCTAGAGTACAGAAGTTGCAATACTGCATTTTTTTTACGTCCTTCTACGAAGAAGGCAAAGTTTACGGCACAATAAATTGCTATTTTTCCAATAAAAAATTATCTGCATTGTGCTGGATAGAGAAGGGTGTTCTCGATGGCTCAAAGGTTAGGAAACATTGCTTCAGGCAGGTTTTAGGAGCCGGGCTTCCTGTGCTGATTTCCTCCTGGGTACGAAATGTCAGTTCTATGACTGAAAGTCTGGTCACGACTAGGTTTTCATCCTATGCGCACGGGACGGTCGGTCGCTATTGATTATGGAAGTGCTAATAAATATGCCTCTAACGTATTATGTATAAGTCGTTTGCTCTTCTACATAGCCCCAAAGAGCACATAACTAATTAGAATGAAAGGAGAAGAACAATAATAATGATTAATTGCATGGACGGTGCAAGAATTTCTGCCACCTTAGGCATAAAACACCCCCTACAACCCAATGTTTCGACACCAAAAATTGTCTCTGTTCCCATATACCTCTCATACTCGTATAATTTCTCTCTCATTTCATCCACTTTTAATGTTTCTCTGCTAATCTCTTCCCACCCACACGCCTATTTCCCAGCCCCCTAATGTCTTTCTCCCCCACACCTCACAGGAAGAGGGCACTTGCCATCACGGCTTTCAACTGGTTTAGGCTAACGGCAGGATCACCGCGCCAAACAGGCAGATCATAATGTCTGCCATAGTGCCAGCAGTCCCATTAGCCCAGAAAGGTACCCACCCCCCCAATGCCCCCTAGAGACCTGCCTAATTGGCCTAGTGGATGCACTGGCCCTTTTCATTTGGGTACATTGCATGAATCTGGTAGCAGGATGAGAGGAATTTGCAGTTTGACTTCTTTTGAATGCAACAGTCTTCAGTTCAAAGGCCCATATTACAAATATCACGCTAAAACGGGGACGCTAAGGAAAAAAACCTGTGCCTGCAGGTTTCTCCTTAGCGTCCCCCGTTTTAACGTGATATTACAGTGCAGACCCTAATACAGCAGCCTGCACCGTAACAAAGCGCTAATCCTCGGGATGCTTGCTGCAGCGCTAAGCGCCGACGCAAGCATCCCCTCCATGGAGTCCACAGGTCAGCATAGTGATCTACAGAGGGAGACTGGGGGACTTTTTCCCCCAGTCTCTCACTGCTCCTGCCGGCAAGAAGGAGCAGAAGGAGCTTCCGTTGTTGCCGACGGATGGGAGGTGACTATCTGATTTTTGGGGGGATTTTATGCTGGTGCTGATGGATTTTGCAGAAGCAGAATCAGTCTGCACCAGGTCCTGGCTGTGATTAACTTTCGAGTTAACCGCAACGGGACGTAATTAGCGTTAAGACTTTGTAATCCTAACGCTAATTAACTCTTTGCGCTCCCCATGTTAAGCATAGGGAGCGCAAAGTACAATAAGCTCGTGCTGAAAAGCGCAAGATCCGAATCGCTAACTGATTTTTTTTAACCCATTAGTGTTCGGATTGTAAAATGGTGCGCCCGTGCTAGGGAAACTCACAGGTGAACACTAACGTTAGCAGGAAAAATGTAATAAGGCCCTAAATCTTTTGACCTTTTGTCAATCCATTGTCCTTGTCTTTAAACTCCACACCGATCTCTTCCTTTCTAACTTGATCGCAGTAGCAGGGGTTCAATAGACAAGTACTGAATACAGAATAAAGATTCTAGAAGCAGTGATTTTATAAATTAAAGAGATAGACATGTACTAAAATCAAGATTGTATTCATACATAGTCATTCTCATTGCACTTTGAAAGAGTTTGTGCTGTTTTACCATTCACCCATTAAATCGTACAGGGAAAACGGGACAAGTATCAATATTGCCTTCGGATACACATAGTAAGGGTGATAGCGAAGATGCTAGACTAGTGTGTGTCATCAAAAAATAAAAACTCGTGCACCAAGTATGAAGTGATTTGGAAATAGTCCCTTCGGTGCTGAGACACGTATCCAAGAAGGCATGATTAAAGGTTAAAGCTCTAGTCCCACGGACCAATTTGGAAGGGGGTACATGACAGCGGGCATGGTCCGGACAATCAGGACTGGCGATTGGCAGAGCGCGAGGAAGCTGCAACATTGTGGCATTAGGGGTACTTAAAGGAACACTCTAGGCTAAAAATCCCCCCCTTTTTTTACATTAAAATATACCTATTCCCTTTCTAGTTATTCAGTATATATATGTTTTTTTTTAATGTAATACTTACCCTAAAAACCACTTGTTTAAAACGGCATCTTTTTTTTATACTCACCTCCCTCCTCTTCCGCTCCCGTCCTGTTACAGCTTGAACTTGGCTAATGGTTTACGTGAGAAGCGCGCATGCGCGCCTCTCACGTAAACCAGCCAATCAGCAGGCTTCCTCTTCTTTCCTTAGTGTTACGTGCAAGAGGATACGCGCAACACTAATCAGCTGCTGCCGCCAGCTATTGCAGCGAGTTGGAGACGTAATCACTCTGAAAGCGCGATGACGTCTCCTACTCGGCAATAGTCGACAGAAGCGGGAAATATGAATCCCGCTCTGCTGACTGACAGCTGGGAGGGCGGAGTAAAGTCCCCCGCGTCTCTCAGCTGTTTTAGCCGATCGGCTGAGGGAGGGGAGAAAGACAAGGGCATACTCAGGGCATCATGAAGACCTAAAAAAGCATAGGTGGTCATGTTGCCTAGAGTGTCCCTTTAAGGCAGTGGAGGGGAGGGCTCCGCCTCTTTGCGCCCTGATAGCTGGCCAAAGGATAACTTAGTCGGTGGATATGGATCCCGAATTGGGTGACTTGTTGGGATGGCTGCGTGGTCACACAGAGGCTTGGGGCACCTCTGTCAAGGAATTATTGAATGAGGACCCGGGGGAGAGTCAGGAGTCGCCTCCAGCAGAGGACAGGCGAGTTTGGAGTCGGGAGCAGCCTTCTAGGCCTCCGAGAAGATTGAGTCCAAGTCCGGTGCATGAGAGGCCTGTTGGGTAATTATAATACTGCTCTGTTAAACCGCTTTTAAAAAAAATCTCTCAGGTCCATCAAGCTCATCCTTGACGGTTTCAGCTAAGGTAGGTTTGGTTGATCGACATGGTAGACGTTTGCTACTTAATGTACAGTATGAATATTTAAAATATAAAAAACACGATTAGTATCCCTTATTCGAAATCCAAAATGTTCCAAAATCAAGAACCATTTCGAGCATCGACACGAGCCCCATAGTGGAAACTTCCACCTCTGACGTCACGTGACGGGGAAGAAAATGATTAATAATATACAGGGTTATTCAAAGAGCACCGGAAGTCCCTGCACTTCAGGGAGTCTAATTCCCTGACCCGGAATTCAGCATTCACCGCAGGGTCCCCAAAGTGCAGTGAAAAGCCGCCGACCGCATTTGCAAAACTGTCGGTTCGAACGGAAAAAAAATGCCGAAAAAAATCTGAGCAATCCGATAAACCGCCAAAAAAAAAAAGCCGAACACACCCGATGTTCCGCCCTTTGAAAAGCTGTGGCCGATCAACGTCATTTGCTGGATGCTTGAGTTCAGACAGTACCGCTGCATCCAATGATGGAGATCGGCCTCAGGGAAGGGAGGCGAATTGGAGGAGTTTGCCCGAGAGCTTTGGAGCGTGCTATGCCGCCCTTCACCATTCAGGTTCACTGCCTCCCTGTACTGCCCTGGCGGCAAGGGGTTAAATAAGACCATGACACACAAAAACTCACATAACTATATATATATATATATATATTTTTAGAAAGTGTTTTACCAGGAAGGATACATTGAGATGTCTCTTGTTTTCAAGTATGTCCTGGGTGGTGTGTATGTACCATTAGGTGTCTTGGCCCAAGGACACTTATTAGAGAGGTGCTCCTGTCGTGATTCGAACCTGTGTCTCCACAGTCTCCATACTTATAAAGCAGTGATGTTACCTCTACTCCACCAAGCCAGTACTACTCCATCTAGCCAGCAATACTCCACTCAGCCAGGAGTACTCCACCCAGCCAGGACTACTCCACCCAGCCAGTAATACTCCACCCAGCCAGTACTACTCCATCCAGCCAGTAATACTCCACCCAGCCAGGACTACTCCACCCAGCCAGTAATACTGCACCCAGCCAGGACTACTCCATCTAGCCAGTAATACTCCACTCAGCCAGGAGTACTCCACCCAGCCAGGACTACTCCACCCAGCCAGTAATACTCCACCCAGCCAGTACTACTCCATCCAGCCAGTAATACTCCACCCAGCCAGGACTACTCCACCCAGCCAGTAATACTCCACCCAGCCAGGACTACTCCACCCAGCCAGTGATACTCCACCCAGCCAGGACTTCACCACCCAGCCAGTAATACTCCACCCAGCCAGTACTACTCCACCCAGCCAGTAATACTCCACCCAGCCAGTGATACTCCACCCAGCCAGGACTACTCCACCCAGACAGTAATACTACACCCAGTCAGGACTACACCACCCAGCCAGTAATACTCCACCCAGCCAGTGATACTCCACCCAGCCAGGACTACTCCACCCAGCCAGTAATACTATACCCAGTCAGGACTACACCACCCAGCCAGTAATACTCCACCCAGCCAGTGATACTCCACCCAGCCAGGACTACTCTACCCAGCCAGTAATACTACACCCAGTCAGGACTACACCACCCAGCCAGTAATACTCCACCCAGCCAGTGATACTCCACCCAGCCAGGACTACTCCACCCAGCCAGTAATACTCCACCCAGCCAGTGATACTCCACCTAGCCAGTGATACTCCACCCAGCCAGGACTACTCTACCCAGCCAGTAATACTCCACCCAGCCAGTAATACTCCACCCAGCCAGTAATACTCCACCCAGCCAGTAATACTCCACCTAACCATTAATACTCCACACAGCTGGTAGAACATTGGTCTTGGTCAAAAGGAAGGTGCAGCTCCGCTATTATAATACCACTGGAACTTTCAGTACTCAGGTGAGAACGAAGACGTTCCAAACATCTCATCTGCTGATCTTTCGCTGCTACTCCAATTCCACACAATAAGGATGGATTTAATGTTATTTTTAACCTCTCTGCCACCTCATTATGCCTGCAGTGAGATAACATTTATAGTTTCACACCTCCTGCAACACATGGCACTGTGGTACGGTGAATTATTTTGGCTCTCAACCTCTCGTAGAACCCAAGTCTCCTGAGCCCCTTCCTATTTTACTCTCTCTTTTACATAACTAAAAAAAAGATATGGATCATGTAACTTCTTCACACTTTGACAAAACACACCATTCTCACCACTTTATGCTTAGCTTTTTAATGCAACAGTAAACATTGTTATTACTGGATATGTTCACACCTGATTTATATGTCTTACATTTTTTAAGTGTATCAGGGTGATGACCAAACTACAAGAGATATAATAAGTCAAAATGAACAAAATCTCAGAAGGGGTTATTCAGAGAGAGCTGATCTGGCCCCGAAATGTCACCAAACAGGGAATTTTCCTCATACGGTGTCATTTTGGGGCCATTCGGCTATTCAGAGAGCAGGCAGTTCGCCAAATTTTGACGAACTGCCAGCCAGTGCGGTGCCTGTTCAAAGGCAGTAAAATCCCCCATAGAAAAGCAATGGTTAATCTATTCAGAGACACCGAACAGCAGTAAAAGTTGCCAGAGTGCCCTGCTGTTCGGTGTTTTCATTCGGCAGGTTTATTCACGTAAATCCCATAGGCTTCAATGTTAAAAATATTCCCATTTTAATCCAATATCTAATAAAACTGTTTATTTTAAAAGTCTCTTTATTGATTTTTTTAGGATCTTTTAGGCATTTTTCAGGATTTTTTCGGCTAAATTTTTTTCCCGTTTTTTTTAACAGCGGATTTTCGTTTTTCTGTAACAGACCTTTTTATTGTCATTCACAGGACCTTATATGTAAATTCCAGGCATTTTCGTTCAGTAAGTTTTTGGCAAACAGCGTTTCAATTTTGACACTTTCAAACGTATTGTTTTTTTGTTTTTCTTACAGTTCCGGCAGCTTGCTGGTTTTCTCCTGCGGCTGGTCGGCGCTGTGCTCGGTGGCTCGTCGGCTGCGTTTTGTGGCCCGCCGGCGTGTTTGCGGCGGATGTTTGGCAGGTTGGCGGCGGTGGGCGACGGGTTTGCAGCGGGTTGGCAGCAGCATTCGGCAGCCGCTTCCCTGCACTTCCCTGCACTTCAGGAATGCTGAATTCACTGCAGGGTGGAGAACTTTGATTCCCCGGAGTGCAGGGAAGTGCAGGGAACGAGAAAGCACAGAAATGTCAGCGACATTGTATAACCCCCAGTGTGTTGTCTGTGGCCAATACTTTAAAATAGAAATAAATCTCTATAGGTGGAAAATAAGCAATAGATGAAACTTCGGAAAATTCTCCTTTTAACCTGACTAATAAACTTATGGAAAGTTAAAAAAATTACTTAAAGGGTTATTAGGGGTTATTCACTAAAATTCCGATTGCACCAAAGATGAATTTCAGGGCAGTTCATCTATACGTATACTAAGCAGACAAATACAGGGCGCAATACGGTGCATTTCGCCACACTTCGGCGATCTTCAGTAATCTTCGTGGTCTTTGGCAGCGAAACTGGCCCATATGGTAATGGTTTGTCTATTTACAGAACGCTGAACTGCACGGAAGTGTCGGCAAAATGCCCTGTGTTCCAGTGTTTTCATTCGACGGGTTTAAACAGGCAAGTCTCATAGGATTTAATGTAAAACAATATTATCATTTCTATTTTTTTATTCAACCGTTTATTCTTTTCATTTTCAGCAAAAAGCCTTTTTACTTTTTAATTTTTTAGAACACCTTTTTGTATTTTTTTGCATTTATTATAGACGAGATTTTTGAATCCCAATTTTTTTTTAAAATGCTTATTTTTGTTCTGTAATAGACCTTTTTTAAAATTAACTTTTTTATTATTTAGATACAGATTAATGCTTTTTTTTTTTGTTGAAAAACCTATTAAGAGAATAGGAGAGTACCGTTTAGTTTTTTTTGCAGTTAGGTAGATTTCGCCAAGGCCACTTTGTTTTTCAGTCCGCTTCGAACAACGTTCTCCAACTTTTTCATGAAGTTTCGGAGACTCCATCTTCGGCGCACTACAGTGACCATCCGGTGCATAGTGATTTCACCATACTGTCTGCGAAATGCAATCACTGAAGTCCACCAAAGTGCGTTGAAGTGGAAAAACCCTTTAATCATAGGTCATGTGCTGTGTATCTCTTTAAACACACCTCCAGAAACTTACTACATTATATAACTCATTCTGCTGCTTTGCATTACAATGTAACTACATGACCCACCATTGTGACATGTTAAAAGAACTAAACTGGCCATCGCTGGAATCTAGACGCACCCTTCACCTATCCAACCTGGTGTTTAAGAGTTTTTCTGGAATGTTACCACCCTACCTGAATAGGCTGATTGCCCCAGCAGTTCCCTCATCCTGTAACCTCAGATCCAGGACCTGCACCTTACTTACAATACCACAATACAAAAAGAAAGTGACTCGATCCTCATTTTCCTACAGAGCACCGCAAATATGGAATAACCTCCCAGACGCCATCAAATCTTCCCCCAGTCTAAAGTCCCTTAAGAGATCCCTATTAACATACCTCAATACGGAATGCACCTGTAAACATGTAACATAGTGACTATATACAGAATGCACCTGTAAACATGTGACACAGTGACTATATACAGAATGCACCTGTAAACATGTGACACAGTGACTATATACAGAATGCACCTGTAAACATGTAACATAGTGACTATATACAGAATGCACCTGTAAACATGTGACACAGTGACTATATACAGAATGCACCTGTAAACATATAACACAGTGACTATATACAGAATGCGCCTGTAAACATGTAACATAGTGACTATATACAGAATGCGTCTGTAAACACGTAACACAGTGACTATATACAGAATGCACCTGTAAACATGTAACATAGTGACTATATACAGAATGTGCCTGTAAACATGTAACACAGTGACTATATACAGAATGCACCTGTAAACATGTAAAATAGTGACTATATACAGAATGCACCTGTAAACATGTAACATAGTGACTATATACGGAACGCACCTGTAAACATGTAACATAGTGACTATATACAGAATGCACCTGTAAAGATGTAACATAGTGACTATATACAGAATGCACCTGTAAAGATGTAACATAGTGACTATATACAGAATGCACCTGTAAACATGTAACACAGTGACTATATACAGAATGCACCTGTAAACATGTAAAATAGTGACTATATACAGAATGCACCTGTAAACATGTAACATAGTGACTATATACGGAACGCACCTGTAAACATGTAACATAGTGACTATATACAGAATGCACCTGTAAAGATGTAACATAGTGACTATATACAGAATGCACCTGTAAACATGTAGCATAATAACTTTATTTCCTACATATTTATTTTTCTGTTAATCTGTATATTTGGTTTTGTGTTAATATTTTGCATTTTACTATTTTGTATTTTCTGTAACCACTCAATGTTCTTGAACCCAGGACATACTTGAAAACGAGAGAAATCTCAATGTATCCTTCCTGGTAAAATCCTTTATAAATAAATAAATAAACCTTACATAACATAAAAGAGAGAATATTGTAAAATAATGATTATTTTCTAGGACAAAAAAGCTTCTAATAAAATAATATACTGTGGCCAATATATATATATATATATATATATATATATGTGGCGTCTGCAATAATAAACACACTATATATATTTACATATACATATATTACTGAAATGTTTGCTTCAATATAAAACAAGCGGAAGAAAAATCCAGCGCTTACAGCTCTTAGATTTAGATGTATTGTAATAAACAGGGCAAACTAATTTAATCAGTAATGCAATAAAATATTCATTGAGTAAATTGATTTAATTTACAGTCTGATTCTAAAGCTATGGAATAAAGTGTATAGGACACTCTGTGCGTGCGATGGAGGCTAATTAATCAGCTGTAATCAGTCATTGTGAATTATTCTGAGGATGAATATGATGTCCTGCGCTCCTGAGTCCTGACGCTCTTCCTTCTACTCGGTGTAATTAGTCCTGTAGTCCTGAGGTATCCATTTTTTACCTTTTTTCAAGTGCTGTCCCTATAATCCCCTACAAAGTAGAAAAGGAGGGGTTTACTCTGCCTACACTGCCAATCATCGTCCGGGGTTTGAATACCCCGCCTGCTGGGACCTTTGGGAATTAAAGAAGTCAGCATGCTTGGTTTGCTGACATCGGTTGGTCTATGCAAGTTGTAGCTGGAACGAGCACTGGTGGAGATTGCAGTTGCCACCTTCAAAGAATGGTGTTGTCCGCAGATGAGGTCTGCGCTAAGCCGTGGTGTGCTAAAGCCTTGACCACAAGACCAACCCCTGATCAAGGCAAATGCAGCATTCAGTAACTCTCAGGACCATTCCGATACCTGCTGTGTGAAAACTGAGGAATGCCCATGGAACACTTACTTTCTGCCCGTCGACGGATCAGCAAGGGCAGCTATCTTATGTCTGCAAATGTAGCAAGAAACCCAGAGCAAGAGAAATGGATGCCACCAAAAAAGTCATAAACGATGCATATGTCACTTTTCAAAATGCAAGTTGAATAAACAATGGTTTGCTGGCCCTAAGATTCTGTAGGCCATGATCCCAACTCTTGGGTCGAGTGGCAGGCTATGTTGCCTAGTTTGGCCACCTCGCAGTTACGCCCACTATCGATCAGCTTGTATTTTACTGCAATGTGATGCACTTTGATTTTAGAGTTTCTCCTTGCACCATGGACAAGTCAGGGATCTCAAACTATTACTGAACTGTTCCCATGATTCTCTGGCCAAACGTTACATTCAAAGATTTATGGGAATTGTAGGCCATCAATATAAAGTGGGGGGAGATAGAGTTTGAGATACCTTATCAAAATCAAAGATTTATAACTGTGCTCAAAAATGCTTTTATGGCTCACTCTGGATGCTTTTCTTTGACATTTTCCACTCACCATAACTGAGATAGTGTATTTTGCATGTCTTGCATTGTCTTGCTTGTGGAGATATACGCACAATTTTAGGCTTGTGCACCGATTTTTTTTTCGGTTCGATTCGATTTTTCGGATTTTTAAACTTTTCGATTCGGCTCGTTTCGACCGATTTCTGTTTCGATTCGGTTCGGCTCGATTCGTTTTTCGTGTACATTTTTCCCGGAATATCGACCATTTTTCATATTTTCGTGTCACTTTGCTCTTTTTTATCGACTTTTCGTATTTTCGGAAATTTTCGTTTTTTGGAATTGTACATGTTTTCGGAATTTCGACCGTTTTTCGTATTTTCGTGTCACTCCGGAAATATTTTGTTTCGGCTCGGAAAACTTTTCGGATCTGCCATTTTCAGATCTAAAAATTTTCGGAAATTCGGCCGCATCCGAAAACACGAATCAGGAAATTTCGTGAAAATTCCGAAATTCCGAAACCCGAAACGCACATCCCTAACGCACATCACCTGTATTGCTCGTCACACCAGAGAGAAAGTAAAAATGGGTAAAAACCATATAGCAACAAGGATTTGGGGTAGATACACAACAAGGTTAGCAAATTTATTTGAAAAAATACGTTAAGGTGTTGGGACTGCAACAAATCTGATATAAAAAACCCAAACACCAAATTCCATCTTTGTAAATTTGACGTTGATACAAAAAACAAAAAAAATAAGTTTCCGCTGGTCCCTTTGAAAACAGCCTTAACATCCATGAATTACCCGAGGAATATGTGGAAATAGAAACAGTGAGCTAGACATCTTTCCATAAAGAATCTTTCTCTTTTTCTCAAGTTTTTTTTTATATTAATTATTTTCAGAGCACAGACTACTCACATATCTTTGTTCATGTTTCTTCCCCAACTGAACTAAACACAATTTTATATATACATAGACGATATTAAATAAAAAAAGGAATTAAAATAATCCCCATAATTTTTCCCCACCTGATAATATCAGACAATCTTTGGAGTCATCATTTTACACCCTTTTATTGATTATTAACTAATTTAATGAAATTGAACATTGAACCTGCCAAATAAAAGACAACCTAAATTTTATTTAACAAATATCTTAATTAAGAGTTATACAAAGTTGCTTTCCCTCTATATAATTCCGTTTCTATTTTCTGTTGCGTCTAAATGGTTTTCCATTGAAATTTCTTAAAACATTATTTTTATATTTAATATAACACATATATAAATATATAATTTTATTATATATAATATTTAATTTTTATTCTTTTGTGGATTTGGAATAAATGTTTTAGATGATGAGATGCGCTAAATAATAAATATAGCGGTGCTTGAGGAAAGATATACAATACTACAAACCTTACACACGGTTCCTCCTTTTTAGAAGCAGTGAAAGCAATATTCTTTTCTATAAATGTAAATGTCACCCGTTTCAGGCATTGATATTCTTACATTAGAAGGCATCTTGTGCAAGGTTTTCCAGCAGGTATGTAAATGTAAACCTCAGACTGATGATTATTTAGTTACTATTAGATTATATTCGCAATTTATATTTATGTGGTACAAAAAAAGAATAATCAAATATCGCTTTATTAAACTTTAACCAGAGCTTCTTTTTTTTTAAAAAAAAAAAAAGACTTTCAGCTGCTAAAATGTAAATAAAATATATGATTTCAGAAAAGGGTTAATACGGTCATTTATGAATAAGTGTGTGTCGGATTGTAAGAAAAAAAATGAATTTCAGGAATAGCGACATTCCTACTTATGGAATGTTATTGTCTATGGACTTTTACAAACTATCAGGGTTATTCAAAGAGATCCGAATGGCTGGAGAAAGGTAACCGAACGCTGAAAATCAGCGTTCGGTTACCTTTCTTGGTCATTCAGCTATCCAGAGAGCAGGCAATACGCCAAATCCTGGCGAATTGCCTGCACATACGGTGCCTGTTCGGTGCCTTTTCGAGGGCAGTGAAATCCCCATAAAAAAGCACTGCTTCGGCTATTCAGAGAACACAAACCAGCAGTGAAAGGTTGCCGAATTGCCCTGCCATTCGGTGGTTTCATTCGGCAGGTTTATTCAGGCGAATGCCATAGGCTTCAATGTTAAAAATGTTTCCGTTTTAATTCAATATCTAATAAACCGTTCATTATAAAATTATGCAGTAAAGAGTCTCTTTATTTATAGATTTTTTTAGGATATTTAAGCATTTTTCCGGATTTTTTTTTTTTTTAAAAAAGTCAGATTTATTTTTTTTTAAGTTTACTTATTTTTTTCTGTAACAGCCCTCTTTATTATCATTCATTGGAACTTATATGTAAATTTCAGACATTTTCGCTCAGTAGTTTCTTTGCAAACAGCGTTTCACTTTTCAAACATTCAAGCAAACTGTTTCTTTAATCTATTCACTCCAGTCGTCTGCGGTGTCGGCTTTCTCAGCGGTTGCGCTGTGTGTGATCGGCTCCTGCTCGGGTTTTTCTGGAGGCTTCGCTGCGTGTGATCGGCTCCTGCTCGGGTTTTTCCGGCATCTTCGGCGGGTTAATCCTGATTTTTGCAGTGACTTTTCGTCGGGTTTGCGGCAGCTTTTCCCTGCGCTTCCACGGCCCTGTGGTGCTTGCTGAATACACCGCAGGGTCGCCGAAATGGGATTGCCGAATCAGCCCGTATTGAAGAGAACGAAAAGTCACCGAACGTGCGGTGACTTTTTGATTCTCTTTGAATAACCCTGCATAAATACCTAACAAAGTAGAATTGTGACTAATATATATATATAATTATAAAACTTTGTAAAGGTTATCATTTATATATATATATATATATTATATATATATATATATATATATATACGGTATATCATATATGATCAATTATATGTTTTTCTTTTTTGTTGGAAAATGTGTGTTTACTCTGTAAGAGAATAATATAATCGAGCAACACAAAGATCAAAGTTACGCCAGACTTTCTTTTCTACAATTACTGCTGCACATCAATCATGCAAATTAATTTTGTTTGTCTTTAAAGGGACACTACCACTTACATAAGCTGTAACTAGATTACCTTTTCATTACAAATAAAACAACTTTAGAAAACACATACAGGGTTATTCAAAGAGAATCGAAAAGTCACTGCACGTTCGGTGACTTTTCGTTCTCTTCAATTCGGTTCCTTTTGCCGATCCCATTTCGGCGAGTCGGCGACCCTGCGGTGTATTCAGCGAGCACCACAGGGTCCCCGAATTGCAGGGAAAGGCCGCCGCAAACCCGCCGAAAACTAACCGCAAAACCCGGCGAATGCACGCCGAAAACCCGCAAACACATCTGGATTAACCCACCGAAAACGCTGGAAAAATGCAGGAGCCAATCACACGCAGCGCAGCCGCCGGAAAAAGCTGACACCGCGGACGAAGGATGTGAATAAATTAGGAAAACAGTTTGCATGAATGTTTGAAAAGTGAAATGCTGTTTGCAAAGAAACTACTGAGCGAAAATGTCTGAAATTTACATATAAGATCCAATGAATGATAATAAAAAGGGCTGTTACAGAAAAAAGAAGCAAACTTAAAAAAAATTTTTTAAAAAGAATAAAAATCCCGAATAATGCTTAAAGTATCCTAAAAAATCTATAAACTCTTTACTGCAGAATATTATAATGAACGGTTTAGCAGAAATTGAATTAAAACAGGAATATTTTTAACATTGAAGCCTATGGGATTCGCCTGAATAAACTTGCCGAATTAAACCACCGAATGGCAGGGCATTTCGGGAACCTTTCACTGCTGGTTTGTGTTCTCTGAATAGTCGAAGCAGTGCTTTTTTATGGGGATTTCACTGCCCTCGAACAGGCACCGAACAGGCACTGTATGTTCAGACAATTCGCCAGGATTTGGCGCATTGCCTACTCTCTGGATAGCTGAATGGCCAAGAAAGGTAACCGAACGCTGATTTTCAGGGTTCGGTTACCTTTCTCCAGCCATTCGGATCTCTTTGGATAACCCTGTTACTACTGTTTAAGTAATTACATGTAAAAATTAAAAACTTATTTATTTTATCTGCTGTTTCCATTTTGTTGATTTTTCCCATGATGTTTACCAACATCTGTACAAAAGTTTTATCTTACTGCTGTGGTTTAGCTTCTACAGTATTTGACAGTTAATGAGGTGGAGGAGGGAATGTTTAGATGAGGCGGCAGGGGGTATATTGTTCTCAAGGCTTACTGAGATAAGAGATGGCAGCTGAATGAGAAAAAACAAGGAGCTTAAAAGACTTCTAATCTAACCCCTGGCGATGTACTTTGAATACACCCACAATACAATGATGTGAGTCAGAGACTGACCCATTCATTCCATTCTATGGCCAAAGCCACAAAGTGAGGAGCAAGTGATGGAAAAATACCGTGGGGGGGTGGCAATTTACAAAACAAAAGATCACAAAATTGGTGCACCCAGTGAAGGAAAATATCACACAATGGATGCACCCAGTGACACATATAGAGGAAAATATCACACAATGGATGCACCCAGTGACACATATAGAGGAAAATATCACACAATGGATGCACCCAGTGACACATATAGAGGAAAATATCACACAATGGATGCACCCAGTGACACATATAGAGGAAAATATCACACAATGGATGCACCCAGTGACACATATATACAGGAAAATATCACACAATGGATGCACCCAGTGACACATATATACAGGAAAATATCACACAATGGATGCACCTAGTGACACATATAGAGGAAAATATTTTCTTAACTAAACAATAGAAAAACAAACACATGTAAGATATCAGTAGCATCAAATAAACACAATAAGGACATTTCATTTTTTGGTGTTAGTGGCTTTTTTAGTGTAACACCAAAGTTCCTTTCACAAGGCACCTGAAGAAGCCTTTATCCCCAGTCTCTGAGATTCTTCCATGTTTATCTTCTCAGAGTAACATCAAGGTCTACAAGGTTCTCCTATGTGTAGCTTTTCATAGGAGCCTCAAAGGATATGAGATTCTTCTGTGGTTGGTGCACTCAGAGGAACATCAGAGATAGTGAACCTTAAATTATGAATGTTAAAACAGATCATGTCAGACTTGAGAGGAACACATGGATTATGAAACTTGATCATGATTATCTTCTCTGAGAATACAAGTCTACAAAAAGATCTTTGGTTTACTTTAGCCCCATCCAAAATAAACTACATTTGGGTTTCAGAGAACTTTGCAGGATCATCACAGACACCGATGCTCCATATATGCATCTCTAGAGTAAACAAAAAGCTGGGCTCAGAAGAGGAACATCCAAGACTATCATTAAAGTGTAGGGTCTTGGAGAACATCGTAGAAGAATAGATTTTCCCAAATGCAATACATCAAGAGATCCTCAAAGATTGCGAGATTCTGTTGAATCGAGATTCTGAAGACGATCTCATTGACCATGAGAGTTTAGCAAGTTTAGCTCCCCAGGGAACCTCATGAACTACGAGGCTGACAAGTTTATCTCCTCTGGAGACCTTTGTGATGACAATCAAATTTAACTCCGAAGGGAACCTCTGAGACTATAATATCTTCCCACATTCAGCTCCTTAGAGGCATCTCACATGTCGCGAGATTCTTCTTCATTAAACTCCTAAGGGAAACCTTACAGACTCTGCGATTATTATGAGGGATACGTCTCCCTCGGGGGGACGTTTCCATTCCCAATGGCTCGTCTTTCAAATTTGCAAGCAAGCCATTCATAATAACCTGGTGGGGTTTTTATAAGGTAATAAATCCAGAGGTTTGTGTCTTTTTTAACAGAAATTATAACAGTTCTACTCATACTTTGGACAAAGCACCACCACTAAATAGTCTTCACAATGCGGTTTGTTGATGCTCTATAAAGATCTACTCAAAAACACTTGAATGCATTTCGTTTGTATGTATGGACACAGGTGACAGTTGTTTAAGTGTGGATATGGTTGGAAGAGGATGATTGATACTTTGTTGTCTACTCTTTCCGTGCTACACTCATGATCACCTCAAAAAAGTTCCATCTTGCAATCTCTGACTATGAGCAGGAGGCTGTGGGACATTTGAAGCCTCCCAGGAGATCTCTTATCTCTTTTTAGAGGTAAGAAGGAAAAAGTGACACAGGTTTGTTTTGTCTCTGGGTTAAGATGAACGCACCACCCCAGTATGTTCAGACCAAGAACCAGTAGGACCAGACCACTCAGTTGCCTAAAATGATCGACTTATTGGAGACTGAGAGTCCATTTCTTCTTTGTTCTTTACTTGAAACTCTTATATGGTGGGACTGGCAGGAGGAATATAATGGATCCGAATTGACTTTTGGCTTTTCTCAAGTCTTGGTCTATGTTGGGGGATTTGGCCTCGTTGGACTTGATTCAGCTGCTCTCCATGGTTTTCTAAAGCCCGTGTGCTAGTCCTACTTTATATATGGAAAAGTATAAATTCATTTAAACTGGATATGTGCCCAGGCAAAAAGTTCGATTCCGTTTGGAATGTTTCTGAATGCAAAAATTTCAGATTCTAAAATATATAGAACAAGTCAATTCGGGAAAAAATTCAATTCGGATATCGGCAATTCAGGTCGATCTGAGCCACCAAATAGTTTCAAGTTTCTGGTAGTAATATCCTTGTGCAACTTTGTGATTACAGATTCTTAGCAGTCCTGCATCTTCTGATGGGGAGTTGGGGACCATCTTCCATTACCACAATACGAGCTTTGCTACTGATGATCTCCTGAAAGCAGTAGACGATTACAATAAATCGTGCAACAATTACAGAACACTTCTACGGTGGGATTCGGCAGCTGCATCGCACGGAGCAAACCGTGAAATATGATCTTGGAATATGGATCAGAGAGTCCATATAATTAAGAGTATGAGGAGCATGGTGCAACGATGCAACCCAGTTGTGTTTGCTATGTGTGTTGCTCTATGGCATTGATTAGATCCATTTGATTATAATTGTTGCAAAAGCAAAGCATTGTTCCGGGCGAGTGGAGTGTGGCGAGATGTTTCCATGAGGAAGCAAATCGAGAGGTAAGGACTTTTTCCAAAAGCTAATCAAAAGAGGATGGCACTTGTGCTTTTGTCCTACTGGTCTTAAATATAAATTAGCACCTTTTGGTAACGTTGCGCAAGGCAATCGATACAGATCGCTTAATGTCCAATCATTATTTCCTCGATGTCTGGGAGAAGCAATTGGTCCTCCTGCACTTGAGGAACCTAAAAGCAGTTCCTTGTAGGCTTGTGCACTGATTTTTTTTTCGGTTCGATTTGGTTCGGTTCGTTCGGATTTTGTAAATTTTCGTTTCGACTCGTTTTGGCCGATTTTCGTTTCGTTTTTCGTATCGACTTTTTTTTTGTGATTTCGGAAATTTTCGTGTTTTTCGGAAACGTCTGTTCTCCTCGTTTCAAATTGTCTATTCGTTTTGACGTAAACTAATGGTTTTTCGGATACGATAATTATACGATACGATAATTCTGCCGATACGATAATTCTGCCATTGAGATTTCTCATGTTTTACAAGAAGGATACATTGAGATTTCTCTGGTTTTACAAGAAGGATACATTGAGATTTCTCTGGTTTTACAAGAAGGATACATTGAGATTTCTCTGGTTTTACAAGAAGGATACATTGAGATTTCTCTGGTTTTACAAGAAGGATACATTGAGATTTCTCTGGTTTTACAAGAAGGATACATTGAGATTTCTCTGGTTTTCCAGGAAGGATACATTGAGATTTCTCTGGTTTTACAAGAAGGATACATTGAGATTTCTCATGTTTTACAAGAAGGATTCATTGAGATTTCTCATGTTTTCCAGGAAGGATACATTGAGATTTCGCATGTTTTCCAGGAAGGATACATTGAGATGGGAATGATACAAAATTTAATTACAGAATCAGCGATATAAATACGATGTCCGAAATTACTGAAATGGAACCGAAATCAGGAATGGAGCCGAAATCACGAATGGAACGAAAATGAATTTCGATTTTACACATTTTTAGTCCATTTGAAAACCCCGAAAGGTTTTCGTTTCGGCACGAAACTTCGTTCGGATCTGCCATTTTCGGATCCGAAAATCTTTGGAAAATCGTCCGAATCCGAATGCACGAATCGTGAAATTTCGTGAAAATTCCGAAACCCGAAATGCACACCCCTAGTTCCTTGCCCAGTCCTCGGTCAAATGAAAAACTAAATAATCAGGTTACCACTCCAGGGACTTATTACAAACAAAAAACCTGATTCCAAACCATTGAATAATGATAATATGGAACCTGCTTATGGAACCTCCATCAGGACATTGCGTCCAGTTTGAAACAGTCATCAGATGCATACATACATTACTCTGAGACAGGGCTGTCAACTCCAGCCTCCCAGATGTGTCTGAACTGTAACTCCCACGTTTCCCTGGTAATTTATTGCATTCTGGGACTTGTATGTCTTTAAAGGAAAACTCTATTAAAAAATTGAGTTTCCTTTTTTGCCCTTAAATAATGGGGAAATGCTGCTGAAAGCCTCTGCCCAATTACATTTTCTTTCTTTTTTTCTGTTTTGGGTGAATTTACCCACCTTTTCTCCCTCGCCACTAGCAACTTTTCCTCTTTGACTCCAGAACCTGGAAGTCTCTGAGGCTGGCCATCCACTGGGTCCGTATTTGTGCAATCGTGCGATTGTCCGCCATCATCCGTCCAATCCCACAACATGGAGGAGATTCAGACCTCGTCCACTGCCTCCGACGTCCATCGGATAACTTCCGACAACTTTGTGTGACTACAACAGATTAGTGATTATTCCCATTTGAATGGGATTTGTCAGAACAAGTCGGGACGATCTGGTACAATCGACATGAAAAAAAGGATGAATTGTATAGATAAACCGCTAATCGGTGGCAGTGAAATTGTGCCATAGGATTCAATGTAAAATAATATTTTAGATTTTTTTTATTCAACCATTTATTCTTTTCATTTCCAGCAAAAAGGCTTTTTATTTATTGATTTTTGGAACTTTTGAGTATTTTTTTTCTAGACAAAATTTTTTATTCCTGATTTTTTTAAAAAGCAGTTTCTTTTCCCTTCACCGCCGAACTGAGAACCCCCCCCCTCACTGATGACCACTGTTAAAAACATTATGGAGACTCTGGCTGCTGTCAGTTTCATTCATGTCTTCGGCAGCGTTCGACAGCAGGGTTTCTTTTTTTAGTTCGGCAGCGTTCGTGATCTTCCTGTCGGTTCATCTGGGTCATCCATATTCGCATCCAGTAGACGACTCAGATCGTTCCAAAAATTTGTCCGTTGGTCAAGTCAGTCATCTGACTACGAATCCAGTGGACGGCCAGCCTAAGGCCCGTTTCAGACGAACGCAGTGATCACGTCCGTGTTGCCGCACAGTTTAACGTCCGTTGCAGAATAGAATCATGAGCAATAGAGGCACCCACACACGAAGTGTGACCGCACCAAACTGCGCACGCACCGGCACCGGACGCAATTTAGGCAAGAACGTCAAACCGCTAGAACGGACGCGCAGAGTGCGCCATGTCTGCTTAGCGATGTGTGTGTGTGATGGAACGAAGTCAGACGGACCGCATTTGCAACGTCCGGCACCTTGACGCACAAAATGACTTTTCATAACATTTTAAACTTTTTATCATTTTTCTTATTAATTTTGTTTCCCATAATTCCCTTGATTGTTCAATGTCCGTCAAAAACAACTGACCGTGTGGTGTCTACCGCATCTTCTGTCCGAATGTACGTCCGCTATGCACGCACGCAGAGTGCGCTCAGAATACGCTCGTCTGACATTAGCCTGAAGCTTTTCTGTGCAATTTGCACTCTAATGCTACTTGCGTAGAGTAGGAATCTTAAATTATGCGACTCTATGCATTTTACGTTCGGAGGTTCCGTAGTGTCTGCGCAGATCCAATCCACCGTGACCTGAGACCGCTCGCCACAGCGATTGTTCTCAGAGAGGGTGACGTCGGCATGCTCTCTGCATACTGATGTCACTAGTGACCGATCTGCTGGGAAATTAAAAAATCCTGGGTGCTGGTGATGCTAGGTGGGGTGGAGACAAACTCCACCACTTCACAGTAGGCTTGTGCACCGATTTTTTTTTCGGTTCGATTCGGTTTGGTTCGTTCGGATTTTGTAAATTTTCGTCTCGACTCGTTTTGGCTGATTTTCGTTTCGGTTCGTTTTTCGTATTGACTTTTTTTTCTTGATTTCGGAAATTTTCGTGTTTTTCGGAACGTCTATTCTCCTCGTTTCAAAGTGTCTATTCGTTTTGACGTAAACTAATGGTTTTTCGGATACGATAATTATACGATAAGATAATTCTGCCATTGAGATTTCTCATGTTTTACAAGAAGTATACATTGAAATTTCTCTGGATTTCCAGGAAGGATACATTGAGATTTCTCATGTTTTACAAGAAGGATACATTGAGATTTCTCATGTTTTACAAGAAGGATACATTGAGATTTCTCTGGTTTCCCGGGAAGGATACATTGAGATTTCTCTGGTTTCCCGGGAAGGATACATTGAGATTTCTCTGGTTTTACAAGAAGGATACATTGAGATTTCCCATGTTTTACAAGAAGGATACATTGAGATTTCTCTGGTTTTACAAGAAGGATACATTGAGATTTCTCTGGTTTTACAAGAAGGATACATTGAGATTTCTCTGGTTTTACAAGAAGGATACATTGAGATTTCTCTGTTTTTACAAGAAGGATACATTGAGATTTCTCTGCTTTTACATGAAGGATATATTGAGATTTCTCTGGTTTTACAAGAAGGATACATTGAGATTTCTCATGTTTTACAAGAAGGATACATTGAGATTTCTCTGGTGTTACAAGAAGGATACATTGAGATTTCTCTGGTTTTCCAGGAAGGATACATTGAGATTTCTCTGGTTTTCCAGGAAGGATACATTGAGATGGGAATGATACAAAATTTAATTACAGAATCAGCGATATAAATACAATGTCCGAAATTACTGAAATGGAACCGAAATCAGGAATGGAGCCGAAATCACGAATGGAACGAAAATGAATTTTGATTTTACACATTTCTAGTCCATTCAAAAATTCCGAAAAGTTTTCGTTTCGGCACGAAAATTTGTTCGGATCTGCCGTTTTCCGATCCGAAAATTTTCGGAAAATTGTCCGAATCCGAATGCACGAATCGGGAAATTTCGTGAAAATTCCTAAATTCTGAAACCCGAAACGCACATCCCTACTTCACAGCACGATTGCCCCAGATCGCGGGTCCTCCGATTGCGAGGAGTAGACAGAGCACTGCTCACATGATTGCTGACCACTTTATAACTGTAAGAGTGGTCAGGAATCAGGATGAGTAGAGTGTTCTTCAACATCTGGGGGAGGACGGAGTTTGACAGTCCTGCTCGAACGCAACTACTCCCACTTATTATTTACAGGTAGGATATTTTGTCCAAGTCATTTAATCCTCCAGAATGTCCATTTAAACAGAAACATAAAGGGCCCTATTCCAATCTTCGCGCATACATTTGCGCCCGCGCAAAAACGCGAGGGGCAAAACCCTTTGCGCTGAACGTCGTCTTACAATGTCAGTACAACAAACGCGCAAATACGTCTACCGCTGGTGAACCTGCGCGAACGCGACGCGAGCTTACTGTACGTCGCACGTCCTATACTTAACATTGTGAGCGCAAATGCGTTTGTGCGCTGGTACGCGGATGGTATTACAATCTATGCGCAGTTTGTAACGCACAGCCTTTGCGCACATAATTTTAGCAACTCCTAAAAGCTGGTGTTAATGGCAAATTCTATCAACCTGCCGAACCCAAATACACCAGCCCAAAAAAAAACACGAAGCAAAGTATAGTTACACATTCTACACATACCCAACCAATAAATTTGAGAAGTTGTGCTTTTTTTTTTTATTGATGCAGCATATATGCGCAGATTGACTTTGACAGGCGCAAAAACTTAACGTGAGATAATTGTGGTTCTTAATTCTGATTGGCTGAATCGCGTGAAACAAAAACAGTCTGCACACTGATTTCTGAGCGAAATGTTGCTGCGCGTGCGTTTTTTGCACGTCCGTTTTACGCGCGTTATTCCTCGACAGATGAAAAAATGCACGAGGATTGTAATTCCAGCATTGATTTACGAGAGTTTAATGCTGGGCGCACAAATTCACGCGTTGCGCGAGCGTTTTAACGCGAAGAATGTAATAGGGCCCAAACGCTCTTAAAATCATCCCACATGATAAACATTTCAACCTGACTGAACCCAAATCACAAAAAAAAGAACCATTAATCAAATTTTTGGTCAAATGGAATCATTTAGAGCTGGAAAACCAAACTGGTAGATGACGAACTCATCCAAGTTGAGAATTTACTCCCAAAATTTCACTAACGAGTAACCCATGTGACAAACGCTGTAATTGTTGGTTATTTTTTCAACTTGATTTTCAACTTTCTCAGGTCTATTCACTAAAGGTGAAACTCAGGAGAATTGGCAGGAAAGGAGAAGTATCTAGACCAAATATCCAATTTGGAAAGTGAGATAAATGGCAAAAACAATTCTGGTTTGGCTAATTTGACCCAGAATTTTCACTTCTCCTGAGTTAAGGGGTTATTCAGAGAGGTCCGAAATGTCGCCGAAATGTAACCGGACACTGAAATTCAGCATACGGCGACATTTTGGGGCCATTCGGCTGTTCAGAGAGCAAGCAGTTAGCCAAATTTTGGTGAATTGCCTGCACGTAAGGCCTCTGTTCGACGGCAGTGAAATCCTCCATAGAGAAGCAATGGTTAATCTATTCAGAGACACCGAACAGCAGAGAAAAGTTGCCGAAATGCCCTGCTGTTCGGTGTTTTCATTCAGCAGGTTTATTCAGACGAATCCCATAGGCTTCAATGTTAAAAATATTCCCATTTTTATCCAATATCTAAAAAAACGTTTATTATTTTAATCTGCAGCAAAAAGTCTCTTTATTTATTGATTTTTTTATGATCTTTTAGGCATTTTTCGGGATTTTTTCAGCAAATTTCTTTTTCTTTTATTGTCTTTAGATTTTTCTTTAACAGCCCTTTTTATTATCATTCATTGGATCTTATATGTAAATTCCAGACATTTTCGCTCAGTAGTTTTTTGCAAAAAGCGTTTCTATTTTGAAACTTTCAAGCGCACTGTTTGACGGCTTTTTTTTCCGGCTGCTACTCTGTGCTGTAAACAGCGGCTCGTCGGCTTTTTCCGGCCGGTTTCAGTGGGTTTTTGGTGGGATTGCGGAAGGTTTGCGGCAGGTTTGCAGCTGGTTTTCCCTGCACTCCGGTGACACTGTGGTGAATGCTGGATTTTGATTCCCCCAAATTGCAGGGAAGCGCAGGGAACGAGAGGGCACTCTCTGAATAACCCCTTTAGTGAATAGACCTGTCTGTGTCTCGCTATTTAGTAAATAACTCCCTACACATCAAAAAATGTACTTTGGAGAAATAACGCACAGCTCCACTTTTCTACAAGTTGGGAATAACACCGGGAAAACAGTTAGAGAGGATGCCGCAGCGATTCCTGCAAATTAGGTGTTGAGATATTTTCCTCTGGGGAGGAAGCAATTTAGAGATTACTCTAGAGAAGTAATAGTTTTTTTTTAAAGTTAATGGAAATACCCTGAAAACAGTGGGACGGTATCCGTGCTGAGAGACTGCAGGCAGATAATGTTCGGCAGCAGTGATACGGCAAACACAATGCAATGTTTCTACTGGGCACCTACCTACTAAATCCTGCCATGGCGTCTTCTTCTGTACTGTATGGGTTTGCTGGTGGTTCTGTCCTTTCAGGCGGATCTCAAAAAAGTGGGTTCAATAGACGATCCATTAGGCTTGTGCACCGATTTTTTTTTCGGTTCGATTCGGTTAGATTCGTTCGGATGTTTAAAATTTTCAATTCGGCTCGTTTCGACCGATTTCTGTTTCGATTCGGTTCGGCTCGTTTTTCGTGTACAATTTTTTTTCGGAATATCGACCATTTTTCGTGTTTTCGGGTCACTTTGCTCGTTTTTTGTATCGACTTTTCGTGATTTCGGAAATTTTTGTTTTTTTCGGAACGTCTGTTCTCCTCGTTTCAAAGTGTCTAACTCTATTCGTTTTGACGTAAACTACTATGGTTTACTTTTTTTATACTTTATATATTTTTTTCTAATAAATTTTTGGTTTGTTTTTCGGATCCGATAATTCATTCTGTCGATACGATAATTCTGGCGAGTCTATCGTGTTTTTTTTTTTATTAAATAAAGATCCTTTTTTTCTTATGAATAATTGAATATACATTTCACAACTTTATTTAATCATATTAAAATGGTATGAAAGCCAAGGAACAAAAAAAATGAACAAAACGATTTAAAAAACGCTAAACTGACCCGAATGCCACAAGAAACAAGTGATACGCATTTACAAATACAAAATTTACAGAATCAGCGATATAACCGATAATAGTTAAATATACGATGTCCAGAATTACCGAAATGGAACCGAAATCACGAATGGAACCGAAATCATGAATAGAGCAAAAATAAATTTCGATTTGACACATTTCAAGTCCATTAGAAAATTCCGAAAATATTTCGTTTCGGCTCGGAAAACTTTTCGGATCTATCGGTTTTCGGGTCCGATCCGATTCGGAAATTCGGCCGAATCCGAAGACACGAATCGGGAAATTTCGTGGAAATTCCGAAATTCCGAAACCCGAAACGCACATCCCTACCATCCATACGTTATATAATAAAATCAGCATCATATAGTAAAAGCAGATCATATAAGTACAGATCACTTTAAAGCTTTTAATTTATATATATATATGTATACAGGTGAAACTCGAAAAATTAGAATATGGGGCAAAAGTTCATTTATTTCAGTAATGCAACTTAAAAGGTGAAACTAATATACGAGACTCATTAGATGCAAAGCAAGATGGTTCAAGTCGTGATTTGTCATAATTGTGATGATTCTGGTTACAGCTCATGAAAACGCCGAATCCACAATCTCAGAAAACTAGAATATTACATGCAATCAATAAAACAAGGATTGTACATAGAACAATATGGGACCTCTGAAAAGTATAAGCTGCAGATGTACTCAGTACTTGGTTTGGGCCCCTTTTGCAGCAATTACTGCCTCAATGCGGCAATGTGGCATGGAAGTTATCAGCCTGTGGCCAGGGGCGGATCCAGGGGGGGGGGGCAACGGGGCAATTACCCCCCCCCCCCGAGATTTGAGCCGGGGACCCAGAAGCCGGGCAGCGCGGGAGTGCCTGCCCGGTCCTGAAGAGTCCGTCCTGTAAGGGAAGCGGCTGCGTGCAGGCGCCGGCGGTCACGTGGTCCGGCTAATCAGGTGGTACTGAGTCTCTGTACCACCTGACTGGCCGGACCGCGTGACCTGCGCACGCACGCCACGCAGCCGCATCACTCAACAGGACGGACTCTTCAGGACCGGGCAGGCACTCCGGCGCTGCCCGGCATCTGGGTCCCCGGCTCAGAGTCAACCCCTGCCGGAGCTGGAGGCCTGGAGCAATATCCAGGTGAGAGCTGGGCAAATTCATGTGTAAGCTGGGGGCAAATCCATGTGTAAGCTGGGGGCAAATCCATGTGTAAGCTGGGGGCAAATCCATGAGCTGGGGGCAAATCCATGAGCTGGGCAAATCCATGAGCTGGGGGCAAATCCATGAGCTGGGCAAATCCATGACCTGGGGGCAAATCCATGACCTGGGGGCAAATCCATGAGCTGGGGGCAAATCCATGACCTGGGGGAAAATCCATGAGCTGGGGGCAAATCCATGAGCTGGGCAAATCCATGAGCTGGGCAAATCCATGACCTGGGCAAATCCATGAGCTGGGGGCAAATCCATGACCTGGGGGCAAATCCATGACCTGGGGGCAAATCCATGAGCTGGGCAAATCCATGAGCTGGGGGCAAATCCATGACCTGGGGCAAATCCATGAGCTGGGCAAATCCATGAGCTGGGGGCAAATCCATGAGCTGGGGGCAAATCCATGAGCTGGGCAAATCCATGTGCTGGGGCAAATCCATGAGCTGGGCAAATCCATGACCTGGGGGCAAATCCATGAGCTGGGGGCAAATCCATGTGTGAGCTGGGGGCTCTCTGCTCCTCTAGATTGTAAAATCCGGGGTGCCCTCTGCTCTAGATTGTAAGCTCCTGGGTGTCCTCTGCTCCTCTAGATTGTAAGCTCCTGGGTGCCCTCTGCTCCTCTAGATTGTAAGCTCCTGGGTGTCCTCTGCTCCTCTAGATTGTAAGCTCCTGGGTGTCCTCTGCTCCTCTAGATTGTAAGCTCCTGGGTGCCCTCTGCTCCTCTAGATTGTAAGATCCTGGGTGCCCTCTGCTCTTCTAGATTAAAAACTCCTGTGAGCCGGGCCCTCTGCTCCTCTAGATTGTAAGCTCCTGTGAGCCGGGCCCTCTGTAAATTCTCGTGAGTCGGGCTCTCTGCTAAAACACCTTATTTTCTGTAAGTGCCCCTCCCGAGACTAGTCTCTGGATCCGCCCCTGCCTGTGGCTCTGCTGAGGTGTTATGGAAGACCAGGATGCTCCAATAGCGGCCTTCAGCTCTTCTGCATTGATCCGTCTCATGTCTCTCATCTTTCTCTTGGCAATGCCCCATAGATTCTCTATGGCGTTCAGGTCAGGCGAGTTTGGTCGCCAATCAAGCACAGTAATCCCACGGTCATTGAACCAGGTTTTGGTGCTTTTGGCAGTGTGGGCAGGTGCCAAGTCCTGCTGGAAAATGAAGTCGGCATCCCCATAAAGCTCGTCTGCGGAAGGAAGCATGAAGTGCTCCAAAATCTTCTGGTAGACTGCTGTAAGTGCATTGACCCTGGACTTAATGAAGCACAGTGGACCAACACCAGCAGATGACATGGCTCCCCAAATCAACACAGACTGTGGAAACTTCACACTGGACTTCAAGTATCTTGCAATGTGTGCCTCTCCATTCTTCCTCCATACTCTGACTCCTTGGTTTCCAAATGAGTTGAAAAAGTTGCTCTCATCAGAAAAGAGGACTTTGGAGCCACTGAGCAACAGACCAGGTCTGTTTTTCTTTAGCCCAGGTAAGACGCTTCTGACGTTGTTTGTTGTTCAGGAGCGGCTTGGCAAGAGGAATACGACATTTGAAGCCCATGTCCAGGATCCGTCTGTGTGTGGTGGCTCTTGATGCACTGACTCCAGCCTCAGTCCACTCCTTGTGAAAGTCCCCAACACTTGTGAATGGCCTTTTCCTGACAATCCTCTCCAGGCTGCGGTCATCCCTGCTGCTTGTGCACCTTTTTCTTCCACACTTTTCCCTTCCACATAACTTTCTATTAATGTGCTTTGATACAGCACTTTGGGAACATCCAACTTCTTTTGCAATGACCTTTTGAGGCTTTCCCTCCTTATAGAGGGGTCAATGATGGTTTTCTGCACAACTGTCAGGTCAGCAGTCTTTCCCATGATTGTGATTCCTACTGAACCAGACTGAGAGACCATTTAAAGGCTCAGGAACCCTTTGCAGGTGTTATGGCTTAATTAGCTGATTAGAGTGGGACACTTTGAGCCTTGAATTCTAATTTTCTGAGATTGTGGATTTGGGGTTTTCATGAGCTTTAACCATAATCATCACAGTTATGACAAATCGCAGCTTGAACTATCTCATATATTAGTTTCACCTTTTTATGCTACATTACTGAAATAAATGAACTTTTGCACGGTATTCTAATTTTTCGAGTTTCACCTGTATATATTGGTTTTTATGGATTTGTTGTTTTGAAATGCCAAACATAGGTAAAAATAGTCAGTTAAAAAAATGTCCAGTTTGGATCATCTATAAACTTCTTCATTCAAAGTGACTTTTTTCAACCCTTTTCATCTTGCTTATTATTTATAGAGTCACTCAAGTAAATAAAGGATGTGACCTATTTCGGTAGGTGCCAGTTAATTGCTACCAAGGAAGCAAGGGCCGAATGCAACTCCAATCGTTAACAACTACGAGTGGGCTATTTCAGCGAAATTTTGTTTTTCACTCCGGTGCGCTCAGGAGATTCCACTATTCACCGCAGGGTCACCGTAGTGCACCGAAGATTGAGCCGCCGAACAAGATTGCCGAACAAGACTGCTGAAGACCGCCAAAGACCGCCGAACTGCAGAAAAACCAAAATACGTAACTCTCCTATTTTGCTCATAGGTATTTAAACCAATAAAAATGTCTTAAAATGTTCGAATTATTAAAAAGGTCCTTAAAAAATAACATAAAGGTCTGTTACGGAATATTTTTTAAAAAAAGTCTTTTATAAAAAATTGGGAAACAAAAATTTTGTCTAAAAATACAAAAATGAATATAAAACAGGTTCTAATCTATAAATAAATAAAAATAATTTTTGCTGAAAATGAAAAGAATAAGGGCCGTATTAATGATCATCACGCTAAAACGGGGACGCCAAGGAGAAAAACCATGCGCCTGCAGGCGTTTTAGCGTGATATTACGGTGCAGGTGCTAAACCAGCAGCCTACATCGCAATACGGCGCTAAGCTTTGGGATGCTCACAGCAGTGCTATGCGCCGCCGAGAGCATCCTCTCCATGGAGTCCATAGGACTACATTGAAGGTGACGCTGCTGGTCACATGACCTGCAGGATCTCGCCTCACGAGATCCGCAGGTCGGCGGAGTGATTCACAGAGGGAGACTGGGAGACTTTTTCCCCCCCCAGTTGCTCTCTGCTCCCGGCGGCAAGAAGAGGTGGATGGAGCCGCCGTTCTCGCCGCGGGATGGGAGGTGAATATCCGATTTTTGGTTTAATTTTCGGCTGGTGCTAACGGATTCCTAGCTGTAACTTTTGAGTTAACCGCAGCGGTTAGTAATTAGCGTTAGGACTTTTTAATCTTAATGCTAATTAACACTTTGCGCTAAAAATTGCACTATACGGTTAAATTCACCGTTCGGTGCAATTCAGTGGCAAGTTTGTCGCTTTGCTTTAGTGTTTGTCGCTTTAGTGGAAGGAATGCCCTCTTCCCTGTTCCATGTTGTGGCGCTGCCACCCAAAAGATGGAGGCTATGCTGGCACCGAACAAATAAAAACGAATAATTGAAGTCACTGGGCTATAACGTCCTTCACTAGGTAACCAGTTCCGAGAACCCAGGGGAGGCCAGGGCTGGAGGACACGGGCTTCTTAGAATTCAGGCCAGTTGCACACTATTTAATTTACATCTCACAGGGAGCCAAAAATAATATCTCTCTGGTGACCAGGACTTTTCAGTAACCAGAAGAAATAAGCCCCGGCGGACCTGAAAGGACATTATTTTGGTTATGCTCGTATAATGCAGGGCAAGGGGCGGCGTAAAGTTTTACACGGCAAAAATCAATCGTGCCGAGAGAAAGAAAAAGAGAAAATGAAACCTTTTAAAAGGAGACAAGCATGAACATAAGATCTTACGCAGAGTAGGTTGGTGTTATGAAAGGGATGATAAGAATAAACTGTTATTCCTTGTTATCTTCTATAAGATGCAGCAGAAGGTGTCAGCAATGTAAACGTTAAACAAAGCCAAATGATAGACAAACAAATAAACCTATAGAGAGGTACAAGCCTGCTTTTTGCAGCTGTGAGCTCTGCGATACGCTCATACACACCGCACATTACTGTGAGTTTTGTTGCTGTGGAGCTCTGTGGTACGCTCATACACACCGCACATTACTGTGAGTTTTATTGCTGTGGGGCTCTGTGATACGCTCATACACACCGCACATTACTGTGAGTTTTATTGCTGTGGAGCTCTGTGATACGCTCATACACACTGCACATTACTGTGAGTTTTATTGCTGTGGGGCTCTGTGATACGCTCATACACACCGCACATTACTGTGAGTTTTATTGCTGTGGGGCTCTGTGATACGCTCATACACACCGCACATTACTGTGAGTTTTATTGCTGTGGAGCTCTGTGATACGCTCATACACACTGCACATTACTGTGAGTTTTATTGCTGTGGAGCTCTGTGATATGCTCATACACACCGCACATTACTGTGAGTTTTATTGCTGTGGAGCTCTGTGATACGCTCATACACACTGCACATTACTGTGAGTTTTGTTGCTGTGGAGCTCTGTGATACGCTCATACACACCCAGGGGCGGACTGACAACTAATGGGGCCCCCGGGCAGTTGGAGATCATGGGGCCCCCTTGTGCTGCACCCACACAAAACCCCTCCCCTACAACACAACATCCACATGTACATTATTGTACTAAAGAATTTATTTCTTAACTCATTAAAATAATCTTTTTGAAAATTGTTTTAAAAAAATATCCATTGCCCCCCCCTCCAGACTTACATATGGCCAGCGCTCTGCCACAGCAGCCATCACCCACTCATTGCAGCTAAGCCTGCACCACGGCACAGAAAGTCCCTCTGGCAAACGAAGGAAACTGCCGATCACTTTAAAATATACTGTACATTATTGACACACTGCACGTTACAAAGCTCCACAGCAATAAACCTCACAGTAATGTGCAGTGTGTATGAACGTATCACAGACCTCCACAGCAATAAACCTCACAGTAATGTGCAGTGTGTATGAGTGTATCACAGAGCTGCACAGCAATAAAACTCAGTAATGTGCAGTGTCTATGAGCGTATCCCAATCCCAGAGCTCCACAACAATAAAACTCACAGTAAAGTGTGGTGTATGAGCGTATCACAGAGCTCCACAGCCATAAATCTCACAGTAATGTACGGTGTGTATGAACGTATCACAGAGTTCCACAGCAATAAAACTCACAGTAATGTGCCGTGTGTATGAGTGTATCAGAGCTCCACAGCAATAAAACTCACAGTAATGTGCGATGTGTATGAGCGTATCACAGAGCTGCACAGCAATAAAACTCACAGTAATGTGCGATGTATATGAGCGTATCACAGAGCTCCACAGCAATAAAACTCACAGTAATGTGCAGTGTGTATGAGCGTATCACAGAGCTCCAGAGTCTTTTTGACACCCCCGACCAATCCCATTTCTCATTACGTCCCCCATGGCCCCCTCCATTCTTTTTACGCAGGTCCCCCATTTTTGCTTTTACGCAGGTTCCTCTTTTTTATTTCTAGGCAGGTCCCCTCTGCTTCTAGGCAGGTCCCTTTTTTTTCTAGGCAGGTCTGTTTTTTTGTTTCTGGCAGGTCCCCTTTTTGTTTTTACGCAGGTCCCGTTTTTTCTAGGCAGGTCCCCTTTCTGTTTATATGCAGGTCCCGTTTTTTCTGGACAGGACCCCTTTTTGTTTATATGCAGGTCCCCTTTTTGTGTATATGCAGGTCCCGTTTTTTCTAGGCAAGTCCGCTTTTTGTTTTTATGCAGGTCCTGTTTTTTCTAGGCAGATCCCCTTTTTAAATGTGCAGGTCCCCTTTTTTTTCTAGGCAGGTCCCGTTTTTTCTAGGCAGGTCCTCTTTTTTCAATATGCAGGTCCCATTTTTTCTGGACAGGTCCCCTTTTTGTTTATATGCAGGTCCCCTTTTTGTGTATATGCAGATCCCTTTTTTCAATATGCAGGTCCTGTTTTTTCTAGGCAGGTACGCTTTTTGTTTATATGCAGGTCCTGTTTTTTCTAGGCAGGTCCTGTTTTTTCTAGGCAGGTCCCGTTTTTTTAATATGCAGGTCCCGTATTTTTTAATATGCAGGTCCCGTTTTTTCTAGGCAGGTCCCCTTTTTTCAATATGCAGGTCCCATTTTTTCAATATGCTGGTCCCCTTTTTAATATGCAGGTCTCGTTTTTTCAATATGCAGGTCTCGTTTTTTCAATATGCAGGTCCCGTTTTTTTAATATGCAGGTCCCCTTTTTTCAATATGCTGGTCCCCTTTTTAATATGCAGGTCCCCTTTTTTCAATATGCTGGTCCCCTTTTTAATATGCAGGTCCCGTTTTTTCAATATGCAGGTCTCGTTTTTTCAATATGCAGGTCCCGTTTTTTCTGGACAGGTCCCCTTTTTGTTTATATGCAGGTCCCCTTTTTAATATGCAGGTCCCCTTTTTTTAATATGCAGGTCCCGTTTTTTTAATATGCAGGTCCCCTTTTTTTAATATGCTGGTCCCCTTTTTTCTAGGCAGGTGCACATTTTTTTTTCTAGGCATGCAGGCAGGCAGCCTCGCCCCCCCCCCGCCCCGCCATCGCTACTCACCAGATCGGCATGGCTGCTTCTCCACGCTGTTGCCTCCTCTTCTGCCTGTACTCTGGATGATGTGAAGTCACGTTGGTGGGTCATGTGACCCGCCAACGTGAATCTCACCAGACACGCGAGAGGGGGTGGCGCCAATGTAGCGTGGCCGAGTGTGGGAGCCGAGGCAAACACGCGGCAGCTTCAACGCGGCCACCGACCACAAAACTGGGGGCCCAGTACTATCAATGCGTGCAGAAACCGGGCCCCTACCAACCCGCGGGCCCTCTTGCAGTGCCCGAGTGCCCGACGGGTCAGTCCGTCCCTGTACACACTGCACATTACTGTTAGTTTTATTGCTGTGGAGCTCTGTGATACGCTCATACACACTGCACATTTTTTTTTGAGAAAGTATTTTTACCAGGAAGGATACATTGAGATTTCTCGAGTTTTCAAGTATGTCCTGGGTGGCGAGTATGTACCGTTAGGTGTCTTGCCCAAGGACACTTACTTTACTGTGAGTTGTGTTACTGTGGAGCTCTGTGATACGCTCATACAAAGAGCACATTACTGTGAGTTTAATTGCTGTGTAGCTCTGTGATAAACTCATACCCGCTACACATTACTGTGAGCTTTATTGCTGTGGAGCTCTGTGAAATGCTCATACACAGCGCGCATTACTGTGAGTTTTATTGCTGTGAAGCTCTGTGATACGCTCATACCTACTGCACATTACTGTGCGATTTATTGCTGTGAAGCTCTGTGATACGCTCATACCTACTGCACATTACTGTGAGATTTATTGCTGGGGAACTCTATGAAATGCTCTTACACACCACACATTACTGTGAGTTTAATTGCTGTGTAGCTCTGTGATACGCTCATGCACAATGCACATTACTGTGAGTTTTATTGCTGTGGAGCTCTGTGATACGCGAATACACCCCACACTTTACTGTGACTTTTATTGCTGTGGAGCTCTGTGATACGCTCATACACACTGCACATTACTTGCTTCACATTACTATGAATTTGGTTGTAATGGTATTGGTGTGAGGCTGGTGGTTTTAAGGAGGCTAACTTGAGGTTCAGGGGTTATTTATTTATTTATTTTATTTATTTATAAAGGATTTTACCAGGAAGGATACATTGAGATTTCTCTCGTTTTCAAGCATGTCCTGGGTTCAAGAACATTGAAGTGTTACAGTTACAGAAATACAAAGTAATACAATGCAAGATATTAAAAAAAACACAAATATACAGATTAACAGAAAAAATATGTAGGAAATATAGTCACTAGGTTACATGTTTACAGGTGCATTCTGTATTGAGGTATGTTAGTAAGGAGCTTTTGAGTGACTTAAGACTGGGGGAAGATTTATGTAAGAGCACGGGGTGGTTGTTGAAACAAGTGTCTTATTTGGGGTGTTAGGGGCTTGGAAGGGTGTCATATGGGATCCGAAGAATGGGGAAATGGGAAGTGGGAGTTACATGGTGTCCAGTGAGCAGTGGGATGGAGAGGCAACCAGTGCCAGCATGTTGTACTCTGCGAATGTCATTGTCTATTTGTATAAGTGCGTATTCTGAGTTTCTAATAATTATATATATCTGACTGAGTTTGTTTTGGTGTATTTTGGTGGAAATGGGGGGGGGTCGTGCACAGCATGGATCCACAATGGTACCAATATCTCTCGTTACGCCCCTGTTTATTGCCAAAGTCGAGCCAAGACAATGCTAGGGCTATGTTGGGCTATCTGCAAGGCAGTGTGTGTGAGGGGGCTTATACAATGCTGGGATGGCTGCCAAAGTATTTGTGTGCATAGACTGTAGCCAATAAAATATAAAAATCATATCTTGCTTCTTTGTAAAAGAACACCCAACAGCTCGGTAACATCTCTTGTGCTTTTGCGTGTGTTGGTACTGTGTGTTCGCATATTTTTTCCCAAGCGGTATAATTGTTGATTTATGCGGAATGCTAAACCTAGAATATGGTTCTTTCATCGAGGCATCGGTCCTCTGCACAGCGTCCAAGTTCCTGCAGGATCAGCCGACAGTAAGACTGCCAGAGCTAGAAGGAGCTACAATGTCCTTGCCGTACCCCCGGCGCTTTCCTAACTAATCAATGTAATGCATTGACATTGCCATAGAAACTGCAGCGCGGAGCGCACAGGCGAGGGCTGAGAGGAGCCCGTTTCACAGAGGCATAAATAAAATAATACAGTTCATTACGTTTTATTTCCCCATTTTACATTACAAGCACGCCCTTTGTTTTATTGCAGGATGATCGGCGATGTATCCACCGACATGTCTCTGCTTTCCTGCTATTACAGACCTCGCACTAACTTCCTCCAACGCCTAACTGTTCACAGCGTCCATATCCGAGTGCAGAGGAACAGAAGCGGAACGAGACTCACAAAGCCATGGAGATATTGATGTAGATCAGTGTCTCACAAACACTGGTTCTCAGGTCCACCTAACACACCAAGTTTTAAGGGTTGCCTTGGGGAAATACAGACTGAATCCTGCAACCACTGAACAGCAAATCACATCACCAGCGCTGTGCTTCAGATATCTGCAAACCTGGCGTGTTAGGGGAACCTGAGGACCAAGGTTGGGAATGGGAACCACTGATGGAGATGAAGCTGGAATACCCACTGATCTTGTCAATCATTATCGACTGCATGTTGAGTGGTGACTTCCATTCCAACTGGTTTTGGAGGGAGAATACTGTTTTTTTCCATCAGATACTTTGTGTGGGATGAACAAAAGTGGTAATAGAGGTTATAAGATGGTCATTACTTATCAATTCTATACCAATAAAAAAACTATGGAAAATATATCTGCATCCTGAAATGTTTTGAGGACATTGATATTGCATTAGGACATGGAAGAGGAAATAATAAAATCTCAACATGCCTGTAATCCTCTTGGTGCTCAAGGAAGGACACTTGGGTCAAAAGGTTCTCTTTTGTCCTCCAGGAAGAATGTGGCATTATGGGATGAATCACAATGGCAAGGCAATACAATGGAGCTTGGAATGGAACAAAATATTGATGCTCACACTTCACACAATAGTTTGCCCTTCAGATTTTTTGGTTTCATAGAACATATGGTCTCTGTTAAATGCTGTTTATCTTTTGATACATTTTAGGGTCACCCATAGCCCTTGTGCGGGCCATGGACATAGGGTGGTTGCATGGCTCTCCAACTGGCCTTGTTTCATGGTGGGCCAGTAGATCAGACTGTGTTCCAAGATGGTGCAGTGGTCAGGCCTTCTTCCTTGATGGTCCAGTAGGTCAGACCTTGTTCCCTGGTGGTCCAGTATGTCAGGCCTTGTGAGATGTGAGAGATGCATTTCCTCATGAGAGGGACATTTTAACCGAGAAATCTACCCTGCCTCTTACAGCTTGGTGGATATAAGCAATGGGTAGTATGTTTCTTGGTGTGCTTACCTCTCTTAAGAGGTGTGTGTGCACTGGCAAATAGACCCCTACATCTCACAGCTGCTGGTCTACTGGACCACCAGGAAATAAAATTCCCCATGGGAGCTGCAGTTAGTAGGAGATTGATATTCCATGGAGAAAGCCATCAAGGATCCATTGGTAGAGACAAGGTTGCCACAATAGACCATGATAAGCATGAAGTCATGATTAACCACACAAATTAGTCTAATGAGATCGTCACAGTATTCGATATCAGGTGATAGTTTGTCAAGGCACTCAAGGACTGGGTATATCTTTATTTCATTAAGCTGCCCAAATCGTCTCACCCAAGATCCAGCAATTCCCCATCCTTACTTAGGGCTGTATTCCATGTCAAGTGTAAACTTAACCAGAGCTCTGGCAAACTCAACGACTCCATAGACATTAATGACTGGTAGGTTTACAAGAGTTCTGGTTAAAGGAACACTCTACTCACTCAGCACCACGATCGGGCAGAAAACGCTGGGTGAAATGTAGGTGTTTCCTCTTCCCCACTCAGCGTCACCTGCAGCTGGGATTTTTAAGTTTCCCTGCTGTCGGCCACCAGATCAGCCAATCGCTGTAGCGATCGGTCTCAGAGAGGCAGTTGATGGATTGTATCTGTGAACTCGCTACGAAGCTTGCGGACGTAAAGTGCGCAAGTCCCTTAGTGGCACACAGTTTGTGGTTGCTACGGATTGCAAGTTGCGTAGGAGAGGAAATTGTGCACAAAAGCCTTAGGGACGTCTGGGTTCAGGAGTCCCTGAGCCGAAGAGGAGGAGCAGCGTGAAGCGTGGGAGAAAAGGTGAGTGAAATCACCGAAAAATAGAAAACAGCAGCAGCATCTACCCAAATATTTAAGGCCAAAACAAGGGAACTCTAGTTTCCATAGACTATCCCTTTAAGTCAATGCTTTTGTTTGGAATTCAACCCACAGTCCATCAGGACATTGCATTTTCTGGTGTACATCAGGTGTTGCCCAATTAAAAACATACATTATGTTTATAGTGGCACTGATGCTGTTGCTTCGGGTATTTTAGAAAGGATCTTTGGTGTATGCAGAATTGGAATCTCATTAAAATGCCTATACCGTCAAAAGAGCCAAAGCAGGAACCATATCATTTCATGTGTTTGTCAAAATTTAGCAAAATGTGGCAGTAGGCTTCGCATTGCTAAGGGCGCTCTTACTGTACTATTCGTCCAGCATGCATGTGAAGATAACTGGAGAGTTCCAATGTCTTACAGACCCATGTTTGGTAATCCAAGACACGTAAAACCAGCTCACTGATACCTTCTGCACTTCAGTTATGATACCCAGCTCAAGCTTCCTAAAACTCCCTTTCTTCAAAGAAACAGGATTGGCCGGAGATCAGCTAGTGTGTTGCCAGCTGAATGCTCCGAGTTGTACAGTTGTACAAGTTGTAACAATCAAAAACAGTTTTTGAAGATGATGGGGACCTACTCAAAGTTCAAGATTTTGTACTCTTGAGCACATTTTTATTAAGATAAGGGCCACTGGAGTTACGGCACCTGGTCTGTTCACTCAAAATAGGACCAGAGACAAGTAGAGATGGCTCTAGGGTTAGTGAGCCCTTAGGTCAAGCGCAAACATGAGGCCATTCTTGCACAAAATTTAGAAATGAACCCAATACATTTGCTTTAAGATGGCTAAATCAGCTCTCTTGGTAGATATGTGAATGTAGGAGTTCGGAAAATGTTGGATTTGGAATTAATTGGAATCAGCCGGTACAGAATAATGGACGCTTCTGATATTTTGGTATTGGACGAATTCGGAAGATTGAAAAAGTGCAATATATTCATCCATTTCCGATATTCGTAACCTTTATGTATAATACATAAATAATTGGATAGGAGGGGGCTAGGATTAGGGTCCGGCCTAGGGTTAGGGTTAGGACTAGCATTAGGTTAGGGCTAGGCTTAGGTTGAACCATATCTCCAATGAGACTCTGGCTATCTTTTGCATTCAAAGAATTCTGGGAATTGTAGGCCACCGCATCTAGGGGGAGGTGCTTGACATCCCAGCAATAATCAATTCTCTGTAATCAATACATCCATCAGTTTTAAGGACCTGCCCTTGCTGTAAATCCTCAGCCTTTGTAACTTCTGCATCAAAGTCTGCCCAGACTGGGAAGTGGCTCGACTAATCAGGTACCACCCATAACCTTTTAGAGCAAAGCTCAGCTTATGCCAAAGGTTCCTGCAGAGGCGATGAGGTTGAAGCTCGTTTTTACATCTTTCTGAGTTAGAAAGATGACGAACAAGTCCCAGAAGCCCTTCTGGTGGAGCTTCATAAAGGATGGGCAGGTGGGACAAAGGAAAGCACAACGTCCATCAAGAATATGATCGAGAGACAGTCTTGAAGCTGTGTGGTTTCTGGTATTCACGTGAAGGGAGACAATGAACCACCTTGATCCATAACGTATCCAAGGTATACGTATATTAACGGAATTTGGCTACCATGTGCACTCTGTAGAACAAGGGTGCTCCACCATGGCCCTCCAGATGTTTTGGAACCACATCACCTACTAAGTTCTGTCAACCTTATAATTGGCCGAGAATTTTGGGAGATGTAATTCCAGAACATCTGGAGGGCCAAGGCTGAGCACCCGTGCTGTACAACCTCGGGAACAGTGGGTCGACTCATCAATTCATCCCACTAAGGTTGACAAAACAAGTGCTTCATAGTATCATCACCTGTATCTTGACAACACACTTCACCAATCACCAGCCAATACAGAGTTCACAGAAGGCTTTATACAGTCATTAATTGTCATATGACACTGATCTGCACTGTCTAAGCTGAGCTTCATGGGAACTGTAGTTTACAGCCATTCCAATGTTAGCTTGGCTGCTTCTGCATTTGCAGCTCGTTTATTCTTTTTAATGGAGGCATCCAGGCAGAATCAATTATAATTACAATTACAATTATTTATAAAGCACCGACATATTCCCGTCACTGGAGTTTGCTTCGAGAGGCATCGCTTCAAATCCATGCACCATTAATTTTAATAAATAAATAAATAAGAACGGCAGAAGCTTCGTTTGGGTGGTTTGAGACAATGAAGTCAAGAGATCGCATAGTCTTGCAGGGCCCCGCTGATGAGCGACGTACTTGTTCCTCTGTGTCACGGCATGCTCAGGAGTCCTCCGATCTGTTCCTTCACATCCAGGTTATTACGTTACAGCCCATTCTTCTCCTTTCCTGCCGTAAGTGGAAGGCCTGTTCCAACCTGAGCCCGTGCCCCCATCCATTTCAACGCTCCGAGGAGAGGGTCACGCTCGCTGAGCCAAAATAGTAGAACGTGTCCTAACAAGGACCCGGCTTTGAGCTCCTCGTAAAAAAATGAACACCGTGCAAGCGCTTGCCGTTTCTATACAGGCATCCAGGCAGTGGCGTAGCGTGGGTTGTCAGCGCCCAGGGCAAGGCAAGAATTGTGCGCCCCCCCCAACCTGTGGACACGGTAGCACACCATGATTCCCTTCCACCAGTACAGTATTGACCCCCTTACCCCACAAGCACATGTATTGTATATTAACAAAATACTGATATAATAAAAAAATGAAACACACATGCCCCCCACGCTATGCCACTGCTACCAGTCACCCTGTCCCAGTATACCCTAGCATAGTTCCACTCTCACACAATACCCAGTCACTCTCTCCCAGTACCCCAGTCACTCTCTCCCTCCAAGTAACCCAGTCACTCTCTCCCTCCAAGTACCCCAGCCACTCTCAGTACCCCCACTTTCTTCCAATACCCCCAGTCACTCTCCCTCCATGTACCCCCAGTCACACTCTCTCTCCCAGTACCCCCAGTCACACGCTCTTTTCCAGTACCCCCAGTCACACGCTCTTTTCCAGTACCCCCAGTCACTCTCTTTCTCTCCAAGTACCCCCACTTTCTCCCAGTACCCCAGTCACTCTCTCTCTCTCTATCCAAGTATCCCCAGTCACTCTTTCCCAGTATCCCCAGTCATTATCTTCCCGAACCTCCAGTCACCCTCTCCCTGTACCCTCAGTACCCCCTCACTGTGTGGTGGTCACACTGCTCTGGTGTCATACAGTGTCGCCTACCTGCGAGGAGTTGCTGGTGGCCCGGGGGGGGAGCTGTCCAGGGGGCTTAGTGGAGACCGGATTTTAAATGTGCTGCAGGGCAGGTGCCTCCCTCCCTCCTTCCTGTTCAGCGGCTGCAGGGCTGCCAGTGGTGGGGGGCTGGAACAGGGCTTCAGGGGGGGCTGACAAGCGTGGTATAGGGTGTTCCGTCGAATAATGCTGTGCTGCTTCACGTGACTTAAGTCAGCGTTAAGGAGGAGTCAGGACAGGACCAGAATTTTCTGTCCTGATCCTCCCTTCTGGACGCTGAGTGCCAAGTCACCGGTCCGCCGGCATGGCAAAACTGGCGGACACCTTGCTGATCCCTGCTGGAAAATATTAGTGGTTCAAATTTTTTTGAAATTTTGCGCCCCCTAAGAAAATTGCGCCCGGGGCGACCGCCCCCGAGGCCCCCCCCACGCTACGCCACTGCATCCAGGTAATCGGCTTCTACGTGGATCCCGCGCTCATAAAACCCTACGTGCTCTGCGTTATTTTTTTGTTATTTGCGTAAACACATTTTATCAATTTGTCGGCCCAGAGTGAAACGCGTAAACACCGGTGTGCGTCTCACCACTGGAAGACAGGACTTCGATTCTGAGAACATTTTGGAGCGAGGGGCCGGATTTCTGATCCATTTGGTGCACGGAGGAGAAAATTTTAAAAAATTTAAAGGAAAAAAAAGGGATTCCTCTTTCATTTCTTACCGGCAGTGTATGGATAATACATGCTGCGGGGTGGCGTGTTTCATGCACTGCCTATCATCATGAATAAACTAGATGTGTCCAGGAAAACATGGCCGACGTGGCAACCCTAATCCCATGCCCGAGATATCTCATTATTATATACATATATTCCAAAATCCACAACACTTCCGGTCTCGAGCATTTTGGATAAGGGATATTCAACCTGTAGTTGTTTATGGTTAGGTTTAGGGGAACTTTGGGCTACGGGTACTAAGGTTATTTATAATGAGGAGTTCATGGTTGGGGAAGATTTATGGTTGAGGCTCTGTATTAATAGAGACTATCAGGGTTATCCAAAGAGATCCGAATGGCTGGAGAAAGGTAACCGAACGCTGAAAATCAGCGTTCGGTTACCTTTCTTGGCCATTCGGCTATCCAGAGAGCAGGCAATGCTCAAGGAATCCACAAGGTAGAGGAAGGGAGTATATTTAAAAGGAAACAAAGTAGCAAAACAAGAGGACATAGTCTTAGATTAGAGGGGCAAAGGTTTAAAAGTAACATCAGGAAGCATTATTTTACTGAGAGGGTGGTGGATACATGGAACAGTCTTCCAGTTGAAGTGGTAGAGGCCAAAACAGTAATTGAATTTAAGCAGGCATGGGATAGGCATAAGGCTATCCTAAACAAAAGATAAATCCAAGTAAAGTATCCATGTAATTGGGCAGACTAGATGGGCCGAAAGGTTCTTATCTCCCGACATCTTTCTATGTTTCTATGTTTCTAATTCGTCAAATCCTGGCGAATTGCCTGAACATATGGTGCCTGTTCGGTGCCTGTTCGAGGGCAGTGAAATCCCCATAAAAAAGCACTGCTTCGACTATTCAGAGAACACAAACCAGCAGTGAAAGGTTCCCCTAATGCCCTGCCATTCAGTGGGTTAATTCAGCAGGTTTACAGTGGCAAGAAAAAGTATGTGAACCCTTTGGGATTACGTGGAGTTTTGCATGAATTGGTCATAAAATGTGCTCTGATCTTCATCTAAGTCACAACAATTTGAAAACCACAGTCTGCTTAAAATAATATAACACATACATTATATGTTTTCATGTGTTTATTGAACAGACATGTAAACATTCACAGTGCAGGGTGGGAAAAGTATATGAACCCCTAGCCTTATGACTTCTCCAAAAGCTAATTGGAGCCAGGAGTGAGCCAACCTGGAGTCCAATCAGTGTGATATTATTGGATGTGTTGCTGAAAGCTGTCCTGCCATTTTAAAACACACACCAGTTTTGGGTTTACTGGTTTCAAGAAGCACTGCCTGATGTGAACCATGCCTCGCAGAAAAGAGCTCTCAGAAGACCTACGATCAAGAATTGTTGACTTGCATGAAGCTGGAAAGGGTTACAAAAGTATCTCCAAAAGCCTTGATATTCATGTGTCCACGGTAAGACAGACTGTCTACAAATGGAGAAAGTTCAGCACTGTTGCTACTCTCCCTAGGTGTGGTCGTCCTTTAAAGATGACTGCAAAAGCACAGCGCAGAATGCTTAATGAGGTAAAGAAGAATCCTAGAGTGTCAGCTAAAGACTTACAGAAATCCCTGGCACATGCTAACATTTTTGTTGACACATCTACAATAAGGAAAACATTAAACAAGAATGGAGTACATGGGAGGACACCATGGAGGAAGCCATTGCTGTCCAAAAAGAATATTGCAGCACGTTTGAAGTTTGCAAAAGAGCACCTGGATGTTCCACAGCACTAATGTCAAATTATTCTGTGAACAGATGAAACCAAAATTGAGTTGTTTGGAAAAAACACACAACACTATATGTGGAGAAAAAAAGGCACAGCACACCAACATCAAAACCTCATGCCCACTGTAAAACATGGTGGAGGGAGCATCATGGTTTGGGGCTGCTTTGCTGCCTCAGGCCCTGGACGGATTGTTGTCATTGATGGAAAAATGAATTCCAGAGTTTATCAAGACATTTTGCAGGAAAATGTAAGACCATCTGTCCACCAACTGAAGCTCCGCAGAGGATGGCTGACGCAACAGGACAATGACCCAAAGCATACAAGTAATTCAACAAAAGAATGGCTTCAACAAAACAAAATACACCTTCTGGAGTGGCCCAGTCAGAGTCCTGACCTCAACCCGATTGAAATGCTGTGGCATGACCTTAAGAGAACGAGTCACACCAGACATCCCAAGAATATTGCTACACTGAAACAGTTTTGTGAAGAGGAGTGGTCCAAAATGACTCCAGATCGTTGTGCAGGTCTGATCTGCAACTACAGGAAACGTTTGGTTGAGGTTATTGCTGCCAAAGGAGGGTCAACCAGTTATTAAGTCCAAAGGTTAACATACTTTTTCCACCCTGCACTGTGAATGTTTACATGTTCTGTTCAATAAAAACATGAAAACATATAATGTTTGTGTTGTATTATTTTAAGCAGACTGTGTTTTTCAAATTGTTGTGACTTAGATGAAGATCAGAGCACATTTTATGACCAATTCATGCAAAACTCCACGTAATCCCAAAGGGTTCACATACTTTTTCTTGTCACTGTATTCAGGCGAATCCCATAGGCTTCAATGTTAAAAATATTCCCGTTTTAATTCAATATCTAATAAACTGTTCATTATAAAATTCTGCAGTAAAGAGTCTCTTTATTTATAGATTTTTTAGGATATTTTAAGCATTTTTCTGATTTTACTTTTTTTTTTTTTAAAGTTATTTTTTTCTTTTTTTCTTTAAGTTTACTTCTTTTTTCTGTAACAGCCCTTTTTATTATCATTCATTGGATCTTATATGTAAATTTCAGACATTTTCGCTCAGTAGTTTCTTTACAAACAGCGTTTCACTTTTCAAACATTCAAGCAAACCGTTTTGCTCATTTATTCACTTCACTTGTCTGCGGTGTCGGCTTTTTCCGGCGGCTGCGCTGCGTGTGATTGGCTCCTGCTCAGGTTTTTCCGGCATTTTCAGCAGGTTGATCCAGATGTTTTTGCGGGTTTTCAGTGTGCATTCGCCGGGTTTTGCGGTTAGTTTTCGTCGGGTTTGCGGCAGCCTTTCCCTGCAATCCGGGGACCCTGTGGTGCTTGCTGAATACACCGCACGGTCGCCGAAATGGGATCAGCAAAACGAACCGAATTGAAGAGAACGAAAAGTCACCGAACGTGCGGTGACTTTTCAATTCTCTTGGAATTACCCTGTTAGAGGTGATGGGGTTAACGAGCGTCAAGAACACATAAGCACAAAAAATTGCGCAATTAAGAGGTTATTCAGAGAGAGACGATCTGGCCCCGTATTGTAACCAGCCACTGAAAATCAGCGTACGGTGACATTTCGGGGCTATACAAAGAGCAGGCAGTTCGCCAAATTTTGGTGAATTATCTGCATGTATGGGGCCTGTTCAAGGGCAGTGAAATCCCCCATAGAGAAGCAATGGTTAATCTATTCAGAGACACCGAACAGCAGAGAAAAGTTGCCGAAGTGTCCTGTGGTTTCATTCGACAGGTTTATTCAGGAGAATCCCATAGGCTTCAATGTTAAAAACATTCCCGTTTTAATTCAATATCTAATAAACCGTTTATTATTTTAATCTGCAGCAAAAAGTCTCTTTATTTATAATTTTTTATGATCTTTTAGGTATTTTTCCGGATTTTTACGGCAAATTATTATTATTTTTTTCTTTTTAATGTAACAGACCTTTTTAATATCATTCATTGGATCTTATGTGTAAATTCCAGACATTTTCGTTCTGTAGATATTTTGCAAACAGCGTTTCAATTCTGAAACTTTCAAGCGTACTGTTTATTTATTTTTTTTACCCCCGTTCGTCAGCTTGTTGGTTTTTTTCGATGGCTGGTCTGCTCTGTGAATGGCGGCTGGTCTGCTTTTACCGGCATGTTCCGGTGGGTGCAGGGAACGTCATTGACGTCATTTAATTTTTTTGGGGAATCCCTGATTTAGCACATTTGTTAAATTGATCGAGAAGCCGTACCCACAATCTGTCTAAAGGTTGTGAGCTGCTACTTATCCCATATATCAATCACAGTTTGTGTTTTCTGTTTCTAATGTTATCTATATTTTAAGGAAAAAAATATCTTAAGGGGTCATTCACTAACCTCCGAACTTGCCACCAAGTTGCACCGAGCGGTGAATTTCACCGATTCTTTTTTTCTTCGCTTATCCCGCCTGCTGAGGACCGACGTGGCGACTGATGATGTCATCATGCTTTACTGCTCACATCATCCTCTCTATGAACACACGCAGTAGCGAGCGTTCTGAGAGACGGCAGACAAGGAATGGTGCTCCGCGTGCTTGCGCGGCAGCACCAATCCATCTTTCTGCGCAGACGCTGCATATCCTGCATACGAAAGTACGCGAAGTACGCAATTTGCGAATCGCACACTGCGCATTTTGTGTAAGCTGCGCAAATTGTGTTGGGGACCTTTGCATTACGGAAGCCCTAGGCCGAAGAATAGGAGCAGAACGCGCCTAGGGAGAAAAGTTTAGTATTTATACCTGAAATATAAAAAAATGCTATTGGGCAAATGCAGTATAATCTGTCCAATTATTTACGATAATATATTTAATTCAAGGGGATAAAATGGGGCGTGGAGGATTTTTTTTTAAATAGAGCGCCCCTTTATATTTATATATTGTATTTAATTGATGTGGATTGCTTTGCTTTATTTTTGTCACTTTTGTTGCACTTTGGAGTGATTGCCGTTAGTCCCTAGCACCCGTTTCATCGATTTCTTTGCAGCGTGCATAGATGGGCGTCCCATTAATATTATATGCAAAGACTTATGATTGCGTGCCTCGCTCGACGTGAATCGAGCCAAGCCTGCCCGCGCCGTAACCCTGCACTTGGAATGAACTATTGATTTAATAAGTCTGCGTTGCTGGATTATAGATGCTACGGATTCCATACTTGTTTTTTGCACCGTTTGATGCACCTGCTCGACTGCTTCGTATGTCACCTATGGATTGAATGGATCCATTTGGCGTGGAGGAACCGGTTCACGAGCAAGCCGGCCTGATGATATGAGTAATTGATTATCTGGAGGGTTTCGCAGAATCCTGTCTTTGAACTGGGATTCATATTTCTGCCCGGGCTTGAGCCGTGCATCGCCGTTAATAAGCCCCTGATGATATCACTCGGCGAAGCCTCGGAGAGGGCTTTCATTGTTTCCAGTTTCCCAGAGGTCCAGAGATCAAAGTATTTGTAAATCCTTTTGAGGCTAATTAGTGATGTCACAGCCGGTCATTGCTTTTATTTCGTGGGACGGTTCCACTATGCTACATATTGATATTAATAGAACATACCGCTTCTCTGATGCAATACAAATAAATGTGTAAAAGGTATAGGTGTAACAATATGTTAAAGGGATGCCCTACTAAAAAATAGAGTTCCCTTTTTTGCCCTTAAATAACTGGGCTGTACAGAAACAAATCCTGCCTGAGCCCCACAGTAAGAAAGTGGATTGTACAACAAATGCTTATACCGGTCTTTGAATACAGAGATGTTGCGTATGCAACTGCCCCGCAAACACATCTTCATAAACTTACTACATTGTATAACTCATTCTGCTGCTTTGTGCTACAATGTAACTACATGACCCATGTACCGGCTGTGTGGAGTAGAGGTAACATCACTGCTCTACATGGAAAGAGCCTGTGGGTTTGATCCCAGCGAGCAACCTCTCCAGTAAGTGTCCTTGGGCAAGACACCTAACGTTACATACTCGCCACACAGGACATAGTTGAAAATGAGAGAAATCTCAATGTATCCTTCCCGGTAAAATCCTTTCTCAAAAAAAAATAATACATGACCCACCATTGTGACATGTTAAAAGAGCTAAACTGGCCGTCACTGGAGTCTAGACGCACCCTTCACCTTTCCAACCTAGGGCTATATTACAATCTAGATGCTAAAACGGGGACGCAAAGGAGAGAAACATGCGCCTGCAGGTTTCTCCTTAGCGTCCCTGTTTTAGCGTGATATTACGGTGCAGGCGTTAAACCAGCAGCCTCAGGGCCAGCCTTTGGGGTGTGCAACCTGTGAAATGGAACTGGGCGCCATGGCAACTGGGGGCACCCAGCAGCCGACACACAGCCTGCATTCTCCAAAGCTAGCTGGAGTGGATCCTGTTGCAGGCACATTCAGCTCCTCCCCTATTCCCCTTCATCTTCATGTCCCCGCGCATCGCACACTGTGTGCACGGGGATGGAAGGGGGGCTGCAGAGGAGGAGAAGAGGTAGCCAGGGACCCAGGGGCATGCAAAGTACAGCTCCCCCCCTGCTCCTCTTCGGACCGGCAGGCAAAGAGTGAAGATCGGCAGTCCTGGAAACGGCAGAGTTGCAGAGTCTTCCTGGCTCTTCCCTGCGTCCTGGTCCTGCCTCCTCCATTCCAGTAGCAGCTTCTGGTCCTGACAGGGAGGTAAAGAGGCACACGCAGTTAGTAAATCAAGTTGCGGGGGGGAGGAATTCATGGCTAGTGAATTTTTTCTGATATTCCTCCTTATTTGATTTAGCATTTAACACAGAGTCCCCGAAGTGCGGTGAATCGACCCGCCAAACGCTGCAAACCCGCTGAATGTGGTGGATCAACCTGACCAACGCAGCCATAAACCCACAGATCAAACATTTCTCTGCTGTTAGCCTGGCTGAATTTATTCAGAGACACCGACCAGCCAGCCTTGTTGCCCTTGCACTGGTGGACATGTGTGTGGATCTTCCCTGGAATTCCCTCTTTGTGGAGGACGCTCCACCGCACGTCTTGCTGTGTCCCCGCTTAGTGCCGATCTGGCTCCGTGTAGGGACTTCTTTGTAGGGACTTCTTTGTAGGGGTAATTCACAAACCCCCGAATTTCACTGAATAGTGAATTTCACCATTTGGGGTGCAGATATGGTAGGGGGTGTGGCTACTGTAGGACGCTGTGAAGATTTCTCGCACAGGGCGCCTAGAGGCCTAAGGCTGGCCCTGAGCAGCCTGCACTGTAACACAGCGCTAAGCCTCAGGATGCTCGCGGCAGCACTAAGCACTGCCGCGAGAATCCCCTCCATGAAATCCATAGGACTCCATTGAGACTTCTGCTGCCAGTCACATGTCCTGCAGGATCTCGCCTCACGTACCACGTGAGGGGGCAGCGCAGGCGCCACCGCAGCATTTTCGGAGCACCGCTGGCTGCCTGTTCAGTGATCAGAGGGAAGCCGGCGGGGACCCCTCTGCGTCGCCTCAAACCGGGCCCCTACTGACCCGCGGGCCCTCGGGCAGTCCCCGAGAGCCCGAGTGCCCGATGGGCCAGTCCGCCCCTGACTGCTGGTGATGCTGGGTGGGTTGGAGTAAACTCCTCCACTTCACCCAGCAATATCTCCAGATCGAGTGGCTGGGGGGGGGGCACTCCTCACATCCTGACCACTTTAAAACAATAAAGTGGTCCGGATGAGCAGAGTGCTCGTTTAATACCAGCAGTTCTTGCATAGTGCACCTTTGTGACAAGTGATAAATGTAATGTCTCACTCCCAAGCAAGCGCAAGACACTGCTGGCTGCTTAAGAAGAATCCAAATGAAAAATAACATTTCCTTTCTATACAGCATCACGCCAGCCAATTTAAACAGTCACGCCGGCGTCAGTCTGTCCTACCTCCCCTCCTGGGTCCACATGCGTGTACTAAGTGCATCTGTTTTAATGCTCATCATGTTCGTCATAGAATTTGGATGGATCATATAGGGAACAACACACCACGTATGCTCGCACATTTTCACGCACATAAGAACATACATGGATTTTGGCTCGGTGTCAAACATATAAAGGACACGCATAGAGACATGTCTACGGACGTGATGCTTTCTATAGGCGGGAGTACAGGACATCAGGCGGGTGCTCATTTGACGTCCGTCACGCGTATAGGAAACTGAGACTACAAAACGCAACGGCTTCTTCAGCTTCCAAATTTCTCACGATTTTTATTATCCTCAACGTCAAGTTCATGAGCATCGTGTGGTGTCCACAACTACATCCTTGCAAATGTATGTTCGTTATAACAGACATACTTTCTGTGTTGGTGTGGCCCCATCCTGGATGCTGTAACAGTTCTTCAAAGCGGAGGTCTCCCCTACACCCTGAAGGGTGCTTGTGCTTTCTAGTGGGTGGTGGACATCCTTCCAGGGATTTGTTGTCTACAAGGACCACAAACGATGGGAGTTATGCAAAAACTATTGTTTTCTGTAGTTGTGACATCACCGTTGCAACTGCAGCAAAACTCGGCATTTTAGTGAAGGGAAATTCCAGCACTGGCAGGAGAAGCTTCATTGATGAAGCTTCTCTTGCTGTCTTTTGAGTTTTGAAATTTAAAGCATCTACATTCTACAACAAACAACTGTGTTTTATGGACAACCCATCTGTAACAGATCTCCGAACCCTGACTGGGTCGCATCTGCTAATGCCACTCCCTTGCCGGACCCCTGTTCTCCCACCAGCAGTCTCTAGTGCCTTTCTCCAGCCCTTAGCTGAAGCTTAAGGATGGGTACACTGAAAGCGCAGCGATAGCATTCCCAGAAATGAGTCAGCACACACATCTTGAGGTTAGAACAGTCAGACAGGGACTCACCGTTTAATGATCCTAATATATACAGTGTCAGGAGGGGCCTAGGGAACACTGGGAAATCCCTCCATGGCGTCTTACTGTGACAGCCCAGGAATCACTGCTTGGCGTCTTGCAGTCTGTGACATAATTAGACCAAGGATAGATAATGGGATCAACTCTGGTCACTAAGATGCATTGTGCAACACACCAACAAAACGGATCAATAGGACAATGGCAAATTGTGAGGATAAACAGGGGATTCAGGTTATACAGTATCAGCTTGCCAAACAAGACAGACAAACAATGACCACTCCAACCTAACCTAACAGATGTAAACAAATTTTAGATAGGGGGATTTGGAAAAGGCTACAGTGACCCACACAGTAATCCTATTAGTAGATAGTAAAAGATAAACATAGACAAAAATGATAATAACGATAACAGTATTCAAGCGTGAAACAGACGACACAAACACCCTGTACAAGGTGACTTCAACATAGGAGAGGGCAGGGAAACAATATTGAACATCCGCCTTGCACCTCTCAAATGCATTTTCTAGTTCCATGTACCCCAAGTTCAAAGTGACTTTTGCCACACCATCAATGTCAGCACTTTTCAGGAGGAATCAGCTGATGGAACAAATGATCAACCAGCTGGCTTGTAAGGCCTCTCAATGCTTCTGCAGTGAGAGGAATCTGGTTGGCTGAATGTGTGGTGGCAGTGCACATGTCAATCATCTTTAGTCAGGCACCGTGCTACTTTTTGGCTCAGTGGTCGTGCTGTAAGAGCCCGGAGGAGATGTGTGACATGAGATAAAAAATTTTTAAAAAGAACTCTATAACCCGTCCACCCCTTAAAAAAATCCATGATGGGGTTTTTAAGGGTTACTATTTAACTGTCCTGGCTTTTTGGGCATGGTGGTCATTCAACAAATGCCGTCAACATATTCCACATTATAACAGAGAGATATTCCAACTGAAGTTGGTTGATTTACCAGAGTGTTGGTTACTTTTCCACCCGATTCACAATATACTGTACTGTAGCTCTCTGTCTTCTGCATGGTTTTCGTCCTTGGGATTGCTATTTTTGTTTTGTCTGTTCCTCGATCCTTTGCCACCTTGTCTTTATCTCGGTTTGTCTTTGTTCATTACGTGTCACTCTGGATTTGTTTGGTTTAGTTGATTTCCATGTCCTTTCCCTTCTCCGTCATTCTCTTTGTTCGCGTTGTGTCATCTCTTTGTCATTTTGTGCCTGAACACCTTGTTATGTCTGTGTTTCTGTTTCTTCCATTGTATATCTAACATTCTCTGGGATTGTCTCCCAGTCATTTTTAATCCTTTCCCTGTGTCTGTCTCAGAATCTGTCTTTCAGTCTTTGCTCCATCTACTGTGTGTCAAGACACATCTTGGTCTTTGTTGCATTCTATATTTTTTTCCCATCTCCTCATGGTCTTTTTCGTCTGCATCTCGATCTGTCTATCCCTCAGCATTTGTTCTCTCTTTTGTAATGGTCTCTGTAGCTCTATCTGAGCTTGGTTTATTCTTTCCCAAAAGCTCTGTTCCATTCTCTAGATGACTTTCTCTGGACGTGTTCCTCCATCTATATACAGATATTGTTCAGGATGACTATATCTCCCGGTTACCTGGGAATACACTCTCTGTATTAGCTCCGGGTCCATTGACCCCTGCTCTGGCCAGTCTGGAACTAGCAATGGCCATACAAATATACTCATTCCTGTTAATTTCCCTTTAGTTAACTCTACACCATAATCATATGTTGTATATAGTGCTTCAAAATTTCCGCACCATATACCCTAAGGGTGTCTCACCCTTCTTCACCTTCTTCACCTTGTTGGGCTTGGATGACCCATTACCCATTGTTACTCTTAAAAGCAGTAACCTTTTTACAATACAGATATTACTTGTTAGCAAAAACACTTGAAATTTACTGTCTGGTACTTCAGCCAACAGTTCATATATCGGATTCGCTTCCTCCGTCAGTAGCCGGACTGCAGTCGCCTGAGCCGGAAATGTACCTTGGGAGTCCACTTTCAAGTTTGCTTTCTCGCTAGGCAAGTAGGCGCTCGATCACTCACAGCACTCTCAGCAACCATTCACAACCCATACTGTACCAGATACTTTCATCACAAAACAATACATAAACAATTCAACTCTTTCTACTAGCCGAGGGCACACCGTCCCTCCTTTTGGCTCCTTATACCCCGTTAATTGAACTCTAACTCTTGACTGCTTGTGACTATGTGCACCCCGTTCTATAACTACACTTCTGTCTGCAATTCCAATTTGCCTATGGGTAATCTACCCACCCGGCACCACTTCCTCTGCAGCTACCGCTGGCCCCAATGAGCCCTCTTCACTACACGACGTACACACTAGCACTGACTCAGGGCTCTAAGCCCAGTCACAGAAATCTCTCCTCCTTTCCTTTTGTCCACGTGGTGAAGCTCTATTTACAAACACTGACTATGACTACGCAACTCCACGCGGTTTCCTTCTCCCTCACATACAGACTCTACCCTTTAGTTAACATCCGATCCCCCGGGTCAAGACACGCGCTAGCCACTCTGGCTCCTTCGCTTGTCCGTGCTTTCGGCGGCGGGTTCGGTATGCCAACGAAACCGTGGCCGCGGGTTTCCGTATCCAACTACGGTTGGACGTTTCCCTTTATACCGGTATTTCCATTAGACATACAAACATAGAAGACACTTTACCTATCGCCGCCAGTGTTCCCGGGCTGGGGGTCCGTTTGAGACGAGATGAGGTCCACTGAACAGGAAATCCTGCTTGGCGCCTGCAGATGTCAGCTCACCTTCAACGGACGCCCAACCAGCGGGATCACTCGCACCCGCAGTCAACCGCTACAGTGTCCAGCAGTCGTTGCCGTGCCGGCAAAGGGCCTCGTATCCCGGCTATCGAGCCCCCAAGAAATGTAACCTGAATCTGCTAGGTTCACTCGAGACAAGGCCGGACTGGACACGAGCAAGGATTGTCTGAACACGAGTCTCTTCAGGAAAGGCAAGCTTTATTGTGATATCACAACAGATGCTCAAACAGGATTCAATCGCAAAGAATGAGCCCCGAGTCCCTCGTGACATCCAATCTTATACCCCAAATACATAATTAGGTACATCCCAATTAGCCCACCTCCCGATGACACTCTCCCACCCCACGTGGGTTAATACCTCCCTTAACCTAATACAAAGACATTCCATTAATTGGCCGTAAATTGGCAAACTTTATGTTAGTTTCAGTAAATCATGATTAGTCACTTCTCCTATTCCGGGCTGCGCCCTCCTCCCTTGCGCCTACAATCACTTGTTGCAGCTAACACCTGGTCTGATCTCTATACTCCTTTGTCTCTCAGCGGGCCTCAGCGACCTTGGTGTATCTACTCCTCATTCTGCCTCTCCGTGCCAGGAACAGCAAAGATCTTTCTCAGGGCTTTAAATGCTTTTCTGCTAATCTAACACATTCCTAAATTTCTACGTATGCTTCATTCTAGTTTCAGCTAAAAACCTGCCTAGTTATTTTCAAATGAACCAATATTCTGAACAAGATGGCCGCCTGGCTTATAGTGGCGGCCATCTTCCAGCCTATTTCCACTTCAATACCTTTTTTATTGGACTAACGTTACATTTAACGAAAGCTTGTACTTTAAGGCTGGGATCAGACGAGCGTTGTGTTCACGTCCGTGATTGCGCCTAAAAGTACGTCCGTGATAGCATGACAGAAAGCCCATCGGAGCCCGTTACACGAAGTACGTCCGCACTGAACTGCGGACGCACAACGGCCGCGGCCCACGGACGCAAGGCAGGCAAGAACGTACAACCCCTAGAACGGCCGCACAAAGTGCGCTGCGTCCGCAACATCCGCATAGCTTTGTGTGTGAGTGATGGAACGTGGTCAGACGGACTGCATTTATACGTCCAGCATTTTTCACGGACAAAATGGTTTTGCTTTTTATTTTATTTTCCCGCCTACATCCGTCAAAATATACGTCAGTGAAAAAAACGGACTGTGTGGCCACTACTGCGTCTTCCGTACTGACGTACGTCCGTGTACATGGACGTACAGTCTGTAGAAATCACGCTCGTCTGACCCTAGCCTAAATGTAACGTTAGTCCAATAAAAAAAGGTATCACTACATATTGCTATACTCGTGATTTATATATATATATATTATTTGTTAATGTCTATTATTGACCTAAGTCCCTGAGTGCGCCCGTTCACATTTTTCTTTATATATATCTATATATATAAAAATATATATATATTATTTGTTAATGTCTATTTTTCTAAAGTACATTCTTTTCTATTCCTTTTATTTTACAGTATATTCTCTTCTATTCTTCTATTTTTTTTTGGTGTTCTTTTTCTTTTTCCTTTTTTTTCCCTTCTTTTCTTTTTTTGAGCCTACATTCCAAATAGATTTTTTTGTATCCATTTAAGACATTTGTGTGTGTGAGTAAAGCTCAGCTGCCTGCATTAGGGTTAGAGTAATCTCAGCTGTCTGTAGCAGCATACAAAGAGGGGGAAAAAATTCCATGGAGATAAAGGGAAAGGGTTTGATCTGGGAGAGCATGCGGTGGGGCTATTTTGCAGTGCATGGCCTTCTCTCTTGCTTTATTTTTTCCTGAAGAGAAGCCTGGCGCCAGTAGTCTGGAACCAGCCTGACAAGCTTTTGAGTTATGGAAGGGAGAGAGAGAGAGAAGGGAGGGGGAGAGAAGGGAGGGGGAGGGAGGAGGAAAAAAGGCAAGGGTGGGGGTGAGAGAGAGAAGAGGAAAAAGAACAGGGAGGGGGAGAGAGGAGGAGATAGAGAGGCAGCTGGGTGCGGGGGTAGGGAGATTGTAACAGCGAGCACAAGCAGAGGAGAGAAAAAAAAAAGAAAAAGAAAACAAGAGCAAAAAGAAAAAGAAGAGAAAAAAAAAAGGCGAAAAAAATAAATCTGAGCTTAGAGAGATTATTACAGGGCGGCTGAAATCGCACTTTGCTGTTTGTGTACTTCTATCCGAGCCTTATTTTCCTCTTTTTCTGCTTCTTCATTATTTTATTTTTTATTATTTTTTTTAAATTACTTTGAAAGCCTGAGACTGCAATGAGAGAAGTGAAAAAAAAATCTAGATCAGCCACGGAAAAAAAATAAAGGAAAATAATAATAAAAAATATATATACTGTATGTGTATATATATGTATATATATATGTATCCTTCCTGGTAAAATCCTTTATAAATAAATAAATAAATAAATAAAATATACCCACATTCACATCGTTCTACAAAGTTGTATCATTATTTGTGTATGTACGTTTACACACCTATATCATTTTTCCTCTTTTGCATTACATTTTCCTTTTTCTTTTTATTAGTTTTTTTGTTATTTTTTTAAATAAAAAAATAATCTAGAGCGACTGTAGAAAATGTGTGTATATATATTATATATATATATATATATATACATATATATATATATACATACCATATTCAACAAAGCTTTGTTTGGAGATGTATATATATAAAACAACGTTTATAGTTGCAAAGGACATTTACACATCCCAGCAATACAGAGAACCGCATACAGAGCTCATGTGTATATATATATATATATAGATACAGTATATATATACTTAATTAGGTTGTGGTGGAGGGCAAAAATTGAGATTGAGGCTAGGGTCAGACGAACACATTTATTTATTGTCATCATTTATATGGCGCCAACAGTTTCCGCAGGGCTTTACAATAACCAAAGGGAACGAAATACATATAAACGGACATATGCTGGATACAAGAGGTGTAGAGGTCCCTGTTTATAGGAGTTTACAGTCTAGAGGGATTGGGATTGAAGAAGATAAAAGGAATTTTACTAGATAGCAGGATCATTGTGCCAGTGGTTTGGGAATGGTGGGGCCATAGAAGTAGCTTCAATCCAGTGTGAGTACTGAGTAGGTGAGCAGAGGGATGAGTTGCATCACCGTTGTGGTACAATAATCTGAAGATATGGGTTTTGAGGAATTTCTTGAAGGCCTGAAGGTCAGGGGAGAGTTTGATAGGCCGAGGCAAGTCATTCCACAAGACCGGTGCTACCTTTGAGAGGCGAGAGTTGGTCGTGCATGTGTAGACCGATGACAGGTGGAGTTGTCTAGATGGGACGTGCTTGCGGAGTAACAAAGACATGTAGGGAGGGGTTGAGTTATTGAGTGATTTGAACGTGAGCGTCAGTATTTTAAACTGTATCCTGAAATGTACAGGAAGCCAATGGAGGGACCGGCAGAGGGGGGAGGTACGAGAGGTGCGTTTAGTGAGAAAAATAAGCCTTGCCCCTGCATTCATTACAGATTGCAAAGGGGCGATACGGGAGTTGGGGCCAATAAGGAGCGAGTTGCAGTAGTCAAGTCGTGAAATGACAAGAACATGAACCAGCACTTTTGCGCTATCTTGTGTCAGGAAGGGGCGGACACGGGCAATGTTTTTGCGTTGAAAATAACAGGATTTGGTCACTGTCTGGATGTGGGAAGAGAATGTTAGGTCAAAGTCAAAAGTGACACCAAGGCAGCGAGCTTGGGGTGTTGGGCTAATGAGCGTTACATTTACTCCTAGAGAGATAGGTGGTATTGGGATCTTCTTGGAGGGAGGAATGATGATAATTTCAGTTTTGGCAAGATTGAGTTTAAGGAAGCGGAAAGACATCCAATTTGAGACAGCAGAGAGACAGTCAGTGACTCGATCCAGGAGACCTGGAGAGAGATCAGGGGAGGAGAGGTATATTTGAGTGTCATCAGCTTATAGGTGGTACTGGAATCCAAAGGAGCTGATCAGTTTTCCTAGGGAGGCCGTGAAGGCTGAAAAAAGTAGTGGGCCCAGTACTGACCCTTGGGGCACCCAACAGAGACAGGCTGCCGGGAGGAGGTATAGGATAGCTGAAATCACACTTTGCTGTTTGTGTACTTCTCACCGAGCATTCTGTCCACAACGGACGTACTTTCTGTCTGACAACAAGGGAGTGGCCACACAGTCCGTTTTTGTGACTGAAGTTTTTTTTGACTGATGTAGATGGGAAATAAAAAAGATGTGACTGTCAAAAATGCAGTCCGTCTGACTACGTTCCATCACTCACACACAAAGCTGTGCGGACGTTGCGGACGTGGCGCACTCTGCACGTCCGTTCTAGCGGTTTTACGTTCTTGCCTAAAGCTAGGGTAAGACTAACGCATTTTTCGCAGCGACCGTCAAAAAGTGCGTCCGAACGCATTGCCATATTTTTTCACGGAATGCGCCCTAAAGAATTGCAAATTTTGCACAATCCGAAGGAATAACAGTTTGCAATTTCCCACCAAGTTTTCAGGGCATGGATTATCCTCCTAGATGCAAACCTGTGTCTGTGGGGGTTATTGAGTCATTGCTATTGTCGCAGCTTCGGTAAACTTTGGAAACCCAGACTGGGACATTCAAACAATGGCAGGAGGAGCTTCATTGCTGAAACTTCGCCTGTCGTTCTTTTATTTTTCTCTCTCGGACTTGACAAAGTTTACTGAGGTTGCGACTACGCCAAATTTTCACCTATGTTTGCAACAACAACATTAAACAACAGTAAACAACAGCATCCATGTGTAACCTGCTCTCCTTGGTAGTAGGGATGTGCGTTTCGGGTTTCGGAATTTCGGAATTTTCACGAAATTTCCCGATTCGTGTTTTCAGATTCGGCTGAATTTCCGAATCGGGTCGGACCCGAAAACCGATAGATCCGAAAAGTTTTCCGAGCCGAAACGAAAAATTTTCGGATTTTTCGAATGGACTTGAAATGTGTCAAATCGAAATTTATTTTCGCTCTATTCATGATTTCGGTTCCATTCGTGATTTCGGTTCCATTTCGGTAATTCTGGACATCGTATATTTAACTATTATCGGTTATATCGCTGATTCTGTAAATTTTGTATTTGTAAATGCGTATCACTTGTTTCTTGTGGCATTCGGGTCAGTTTAGCGTTTTTTAAATCGTTTTGTTCATTTTTTTTGTTCCTTGGCTTTCATACCATTTTAATATGATTAAATAAAGTTGTGAAATGTATATTCAATTATTCATAAGAAAAAAAGGATCTTTATTTAATAAAAAAAAACACGATAGAATCGCCAGAATTATCGTAGACACTTTGAAACGAGGAGAACAGACGTTCCAAAAAAACGAAAATTTCTGAAATTTCCGAAAAGTCGATACAAAAAACGAGCAAAGTGACCCGAAAACACGAAAAATGGTCGATATTCCGAAAAAAAATGTACACGAAAAACGATCCGAACCGAACCGAATCGAAACAGAAATCGGTCGAAACGAGCCGAATCGAAAAGTTTAAACATCCGAACAAATCGAACCGAATCGAACCGAAAAAACAATCGGTGCACAAGCCTACTTGGTAGAATTCATGTACAGGGTGTCCCAGTTCAGGCCGGTGTCAGACGAGCGCACTAGGTGTGCCCGTACTGACGTGCCTACCAGCGTCTGTCGCAGTGTTGTGACGCTGCAACAGGGCCGGTCACACGCTTGAGATGCGCGCGCAACAAGCGTCTGCGCACAAAGTCTCCCTGTCGAAAAGCTAGTCGCGCATCGACGGGGCTGCAAAGCGCGATCCTCCATAGGAGGATCGAGCATTTTAGCACGGAGCGCACTGACTGCGCTCAGCGAGGTGGCCGGATAGGCGCCGAGTGGAAGGAAGTGGAACGTCCACTCTCACGGACGTTCTTTCCACCTTGTAGTGCGCTCGTCTGACCCTGGCCTAAGAGAAACATGGGCTGTGTTACTTTTGACCGCAACACCTTGTACTTTGTTGCAGAGCTTAATCTTGGACTGGCACAACGAAACAAATGCCTGGTGACGCAATTGACGCAGCTGAAGTAGACAATGCCCGCTATATGCCCAAACCTTAACCCAGCCCACAGACACTCACCCCATGCCTCTCTATATGGGGCCTCCTGCCCTGTCAGTTGCCCACTGGACAGTAGAGACGTGCATTCATTTCGAAAAAATTCTGAATTTGTCACGAAATTTGATAATTCGTAGTTCGGAAGTACTTCTGAATAACGAATCGATACGATACGAATTCGAAACGAAATGGTATATAACGAATTTATTTTGTTTTACACTGTCGTCATCATAAAAGAAAAATTTGAATAATTGATATCAACTATCGAATTGATCTTAAAGGGACACTCTAACAAAAAATCACCCCCCCCGTTTTTTAATCCTAACCTATCCCTATTCCCTTAATAAATAGTTATTTTTTGTTTTTGTGTCTTTAACTGTAATACTTACCCTAAAATCCTCTTGTTTCCAGCGCTGTTTTTTTTTATTATTTTATACTCACCTCCCTCCTCTTCCGCTCCCGTCCTTGTTTCTTCTTCTTGCCTTCTGGTTTACGTGAGAAGCGCGCATGCGCGCCTCTCACGTAAGCCAGCCAATCGGCAGGCTTCCTCCCGGCTCCCTCTGAGGATTAGTGTTGCGCGCAAGAGGATGCGCGCAACACTAAACCTCAGAGGGAGCCGCCAGCTTCTGCGGTGAGTTGGAGACGTCATCGCGCTAAAAGCGCGATGACGTCTCCTACTCGGGAAAAGTCGGCAGAAGCGGGAAATATGATTCCCGCTCTGCTGACTGACAGCTGGGAGGGCGGAGTAAACTCCTCCGCCTCTCTCAGCTGTTTTCAGCATTTACAGCTGAACCGCTGAGCAGAGGGAGGGGGGACAGAGGGCAGGATACTCCGGGCATCATGACCACCTAAAATAGCTTAGGTGGTCATGTTGCCTAGAGTGTCCCTTTAACTTAAAATACAAGTAATAGTCAGCAAAAGACTTTATGAAACAAATTAAATTTGTTTCACTGTTTATAATTGACTCAAATTTAATTGACTCAAATACTAAATCTGTGACACAGCTTAAAATGTAACCCCAGCTTTTCTTTTAACAACAAAATTTGATTAATTGGAGTTTTATTTAGTGATCCAAAATTCGAATTGATATCAACTATCGAATTGATATATGAAATTCGAATCAATTCGAAATTTCAAATCGATTCTAAAATTTCAAATCGATCCAAAATGAAACAAATACGAAACGAAATTAGTTACGAAATTCCGAAAACTTTATTATTTAAAAACGCGACGAAACAAAACTAAACAATTTTTTTCAGCCATGCGCATCCCTACTGGACAGCGTATCGGGGTTTCGATCAAGTAACTTCATTAACTGATCGATGCCTCGCAACGTTTTGGCACTGGCTAGCTTTGATTGTGTTTTGTTACTTAAGACAATGATACACTGTTGCCAGTACAGCTCTAGCCATGCCATAAGGAGATACCCTAGCCACCATGACCACCCCTCGGCCAAATCCCCTGTTGGGTGTACCCATGGACTGTTACAGTCCTTGCAAAGCAGAGGGCTTTCCTCCACCTTGAAGACTGTCAATCAGCTCGTGCCTGAAGCCTTTCACAGATTTGATCAGCAACGTACAAGTGATGCAATGTTGCCAATATCACTCTAGCCCTGTGTTGAAGGGACACTCTAGCCACCAGGAACACTCGATCCTCCTTTCCCCCATTGGGTGTACTCTTGGACTGTTACACTCATGCAAACAAGAGGGCTTTCCACCACCTTGAAGACTGTCAATCAGCTCGTGCTGGAAGTCTTTCAGAGATGTGATCAGCAACGTACAGCTGGGTGCATTGCTATCTGGCCAATGCCTCTCAATGGAGAAGCATGGAGAGGCATTGGATTGACTGAATATTCGAGTGAGCACCCAACTACAACTCCCATGATTCCCTGGCCGTCTTTTGCATTGAAGGAATTCTGGGAATTGAAGGCATCAACATCTGGCGGGGCGTGAGTTTGACAGCCCTGACTTAAAGCCATCAGGGTTCCCAATCCGCAGCTTCTGCAAACACAAGGATGCGGCTCCTGCCTAGCATTTCCCATGATGCTCAGTCAACCTAATGAGTGGCTGAGCATCGTGGGGGATGTAGTTCCAGAAATCCAAGAGGGCCAAGGTTGCTGACCCCTGACGTGTCTCTTTAACGAGGGACGCTAAACCTATGTACTGCATTCTGATGGTCACACGCCATGCGAAAATGCTGTATATTAAAATAAATTGTAGGACATACCCTCATAGGGTTATTCCAGGAGGAAAAACATCTCATTAAACACATCACCGTGGGGATTATTTACTAAATTGAGATTTGCAGACATTTCCGCAGAGACATTATAAAAACACTGGGTGAAATAATCTCCGTGCCGACTGAGCCGTGGTTATTTTAGTCGTCGTTCTCCACATTTCCCAGTTGAGTAAATAAACCCCCTTTTTGTTTGTTACGCTTAGCAATCCGAGATGTTTTTCCCCAGAAATCCAAGATTCCCAAGGAGCGCTGGGCGACCGTATCCGTCCAGCAGTTAGGAGACTACAGCTCCCATCCCAATAAGTCTCGCGGGAAGCGAAGTTACGGTTTTAGGAGTGTGAGTCCGCCGGCAGCTGCTGCATGACTGTACATGCTCCCCTGGAAACCTTCTCCAGGAAGTGTGCTAGCAGAGTAAGTGCTGGGAAATCATGTCATGTAGAAGGAATGACTCACCGGGGCTGCGGCAACTGAACCCAGCGCGTTTTAAAGCCTAAGATAAACACGTTGCACAGATGAGTAATGTGTGTGTGACCAATTCAGGGTTTGTTTCTGACAATAATGTTCCTTTAAACTAGAGGCGGCACCTACCGTCCAGCACTGCTGATTAAACCGGAGCTTTTTTATAAGATTTTATATATATATATATATATATACAGTGGCAAGAAAAAGTATGTGAACCCTTTGGGATTACGTGGAGTTTTGCATGAATTGGTCATAAAATGTGCTCTGATCTTCATCTAAGTCACAACAATTTGAAAAACCCAGTCTGCTTAAAATAATACAACACAAACATTATATGTTTTCATGTTTTTATTGAACATAACATGTAAACATTCACAGTGCAGTGTGGGAAAAGTATGTGAACCCCTAGCCTAATGACTTCTCCAAGAGCTAATTGGAGCCAGGAGTGAGCCAACCTTGAGTCCAATCAGTGTGATATTATTGGATGTGTTGCTGAAAGCTGTCCTGCCCTTTAAAAACACACACCAGTTTTGGGTTTACTGGTTTCAAGAAGCACTGCCTGATGTGAACCATGCCTCGCAGAAAAGAGCTCTCAGAAGACCTACGATCAAGAATTGTTGACTTGCATGAAGCTGGAAAGGGTTACAAAAGTATCTCCAAAAGCCTTGATGTTCATGTGTCCACGGTAAGACAGACTGTCTACAAATGGAGAAAGTTCAGCACTGTTGCTACTCTCCCTAGGCGTGGTCGTCCTGTAAAGATGACTGCAAGAGCACAGCACAGCGCAGAATGCTTAATGAGGTAAAGAAGAATCCTAGAGTGTCAGCTAAAGACTTACAGAAATCTCTGGCACATGCTAACATTTTTGTTGACACATCTACAATAAGGAAAACATTAAACAAGAATGGAGTACATGGGAGGACACCATGGAGGAAGCCATTGCTGTCCAAAAAGAATATTGCAGCACGTTTGAAGTTTGCAAAAGAGCACCTGGATGTTCCACAGCACTACTGGCAAAATATTCTGTGGACAGATGAAACCAAAATTGAGTTGTTTGGAAAAAACACACAACACTATGTGTGGAGAAAAAAAGGCACAGCACACCAACATCAAAACCTCATCCCCACTGTAAAACATGGCGGAGGGAGCATCATGGTTTGGGGCTGCTTTGCTGCCTCAGGGCCTGGACGGATTGTTGTCATTGATGGAAAAATGAATTCCAGAGTTTATCAAGACATTTTGCAGGAAAACGTAAGACCATCTGTCCGCCAACTGAAGCTCCGCAGAGGATGGGTGATGCAACAGGACAATGACTCAAAGCATAAAAGTAATTCAACAAAAGAATGGCTTCAACAAAACAAAATACACCTTCTGGAGTGGCCCAGTCAGAGTCCTGACCTCAACCCAATTGAAATGCTGTGGCATGACCTTAAGAGAGCGATTCACACCAGATATCCCAAGAATATTGCTACACTGAAACAGTTTTGTGAAGAGGAGTGGTCCAAAATTACTCCAGATCGTTGTGCAGGTCTGATCTGCAACTACAGGAAACGTTTGGTTGAGGTTATTGCTGCCAAAGGAGGGTCAACCAGTTATTAATTCCAAAGGTTCACATACTTTTTCCACCCTGCACTGTGAATGTTTACATGTTCTGTTCAATAAAAACATGAAAACATATAATGTTTGTGTTGTATTATTTTAAGCAGACTGTGTTTTTCAAATTGTTGTGACTTAGATGAAGATCAGAGCACATTTTATGACCAATTCATGCAAAACTCCACGTAATCCCAAAGGGTTCACATACTTTTTCTTGCCACTGTATATATATTCTTCCAGACCTGAAGAATAGAGGTATACTCTAGAAAGCTTGGGCTCTATTACAATCCCCGCGCTAAAACAGGGGCGATAGGGAGAAAAAACTGCGCCCGCGGTTTTTCCCCCTACCGCCCCTGGTTTAACGGGGGATTACAATGCAGGCGCAAAAAATACTGCCTGCATTGTTTGCGCCTGCTATGTCCCAGGATCCGCGTGGCAGCGCTAAGCACAGCCGTGCGCATCCTCTCAATGGAGCCCATAGGACTCCATTGAAGCACATGCCGGCGGTCACATGACCAGCCAGATCTCGCCTCGCGAGATCCGGCCGGTCGGCGTAGTGATACGCAGGGAGAGACTGGGGGGACTTTTTCCCCCAGTCTTTCCATGCTCCCGCAGGCCGGAGGAGGCAGTTGGAGCCGCGGTCCTCGCCACGGGACAGAGGGTGAGTATCTGCTGCTTTTTATTATTTTTTCGCCTGGTGTTAATGAATTCTGCAGAAGCGGAATCCGTTAACACCAAGTCCTGGCTCTGGTTAACTTTTCGCTAACCAGAGCCAGACGTTAATCAGCGCTGGGACTTTGTAATCCAGCGCTGATTAACACTTTGCGCTCCCCATGTTAAGTATAGGGAGCGCAAAGTACAGTAACCTCGCCCACAGGAGCACAAGGTACAAACGCAAATGGGTTTTTTAACCCGTTTGCGTTTGGATTGTAATATGCGGTAGATACCGCAGCTAACGGTAGTGCTCACGCAGGTGAGCGCTACTGTTAGCGTTGACAGTATAATAGGGCCCCTTGTCTTTTAAATGTAATATTAGTTTTAAAAAAAGTATCATTATGTACTGCTATACTCTGGTGATTTTGGCATCTGGACTAACAAGGTTTATCCAATCTACACCAATATATATATATATATATATATATACACTGAGTGGGCAGATTATTATGACCACCTGACTTTTTTTGGCAAATTAGCTATAATTTGGCGCTGAAGTTGCTAGAGGGCCAGACCATTAAAAATAGGGAAGCAGGTTGTTTACCACAACAGTAGAAGTGATTTTTTTCTGAAGATATGGGTAAACAACGCGATTTAACAGTCTTTGAACGTGGGATGATTGTTGGCGCTCGGAGCCATGGAGCGAGTATCAGAAAAACAGCAGAATTGGTTAAATGTTCAAGAGCAGCTGTTGTTAAAGTGTTTAAAGACTGGACTGTCAGCTGAAAATTTGGGTCTAAACGTGCGAATTGTGGCCGTCAGCGACTAGTCAATGTTAGGGCAGAACGGCGAGTGGCAAGACTGGTACAAGACAACAGAAGCGCAACAGTGCATCAAATGACTGCAGATCTTAATCAGGGATCCTCTCAAATGATCTCTGAACTCACGGTTCGCCGTACACTGCATCGTATGGGATATGGAAGCCGAAGGCCTGTTCCAACACCTTTGCTGTCTGCAGTTAACAAGATAAAACGTCTCCAATTCGCACAGGAACACAAGGATTGGACAGTCGAGCATTGGAAAAAAGTCATGTGGTCGGATGAATCACGTTTCCAGTTGCATCATGCAGATGGCAGAGTGAGAATTTGGCAGAAACAGCATGAAAGCAGCACCCCACATGCATGAGTACAACCCTTCAAGCTGGTGGGGGCAGTGTTATGGTTTGGGGCCCTTTAATTCGTGTGGAACAACGTCTGAATAGCATCGTTGCTGATCAAGTTCATCCTATGATGATGATGGCGTATCCCAATGGAGATGGCTTCTTCCAACAAGACAATGCGCCCTCATGCCATGGTGCTTGTATTGTGCAAGAGCGGTTTCAAGAACATGAGGGAGAATTTACCTTGCTTAGGTGGCCCCCACAATCACCAGATCTCAATCCAATTGAGCATTTGTGAGACGAAGTTGAAAGAGCCATCAGGCAGCTGGTTCCACAACCATTAAATCTCACAGAACTGGACAGTGCTATTCATCAGGCATGGTGTCCGATTCCTCTCATCACCTTTCAACATCTCGTGGAGTCAATGCCAAAAAGAATTGCCGCAGTATTGATGGCAAAAGGTGACCCAACGAAGTACTGACGGGGGGGGGTTCATAATAATCTGGCCACTCAGTGTATATATATAAAAAGACTCAAAGGAACCCCACACTCACGGATATAATTTGTATTTGCTTCGGGGCAAGCCCAGCTGCCAGTCTTTAACAGAAAAAAATATTTTATTCTATAGAAAGGATCAACGTTTCAGTCCCCACCGGGACTTTTCTCAAGAACGCCCTCATTTTTTTCCTTTTTACATGCAATTGCTTCAAACAAAGAAAAAAACAGCAGCATGTGTTTTATAACGTGTTTTATAAGGTGGTTTTGTTTGTAATGCACAAGTAATCTAGTTACATCTTATGTAAGTGGTAGTGTCCTTTAAAATGCATCAATAAAGTTTTGCTCTTTCTCCCTTCCTCTGAGGCAGCAGTGAGGGCGCGGCCATTTCCACTACTTCATTGTACTGATACAGTGAGACAGAACAAATCTGATTCATTTCTCATCAGGATGGAAATCATACCCGCAGAATAAAAAATTATAATCAGGGCTACAAGTGCTAAATTTGTTTTTAATTGCTTTGCAATGCAGAAATCTGTTGAAACGGTGTGTTTAGGTGTGTAAAAAGAAAACAGAAGCATGATACCTCTTAATATTGCACGTTTTTTCTTGAGTATTTCTGGAATCCTCACAGAATTAACAGGATAAATATATTAATATTATAACCACAGCTGTGTAGAGGAATCGTCACCTCCTTATTGTGTCTTTCCTTCATGATCGTGGTAGTTTTTCTGGGCACTTCATAATCACTCTCAAAGCCAAATGTCCTTCTTGAAGCCTCAGTCAGCAATGGAACAAGCATTTGTGGTTCAGCATCTCTGACCAGTAAGTCACCTGTATAGAGGCATGGTAACTTACAGGTCAGAGATGCTGAACCAAAAATGTTTCTTCCATTGCTGACTGCGTGTCACGGATCCCCCTGATACTAGAGTGGTGGTCCCTATACGCAGGACTCTCTCTACCCTTCCGATCCTTAGAGTGGTCGGCACGACTAGACAGACATAGGATGATACACAAGACCTTAGAACAATTAGCTCTTCCCAAGACCCTAACAACACAAGGGGTAGTCTGATGTGTGCTTAGGGTGCCACACAGACTGACCTCAATACCAGAATTAGAAGAGTTAATGCCAATACCAGGGGTTACGCACAGAATGGTTCGTTCGCCAATGCCAAGGGTCATACACAGAGTGGTTCGTTCGCCAATGCCAAGGATCATACACAGAGTGGTTCGTTCGCCAATACCAAGGATCATACACAGAGTGGTTCGTTCGCCAATGCCAGGGGTCATACACAGAATCGTTAGTTTGCCAATGCCAGGGGTCATGCACAGAATCGTTAATTTGCCAATGCCAGGGGTCATACACAGAATCGTTAGTTTGCCAATGCCAGGGGTCATACACAGAATCGTAGTTTGCCAATGCCAAGGGTCATACACAGAATCGTAGTTTGCCAATGCCAAGGGTCATACACAGAATCGTTAATAGCCAAAATATATTCAAGAGCTCTGCGGGAAGTAACTACCACGTCAGGGCACCGGCGTCTCTGTGAGTCTGGGCTTTAAACCCGGCGGGTCCGCGTCTCGCCGCCAGGCCCCCCCCCGGCGTCTCACGTGTGCGGAAGCGTCCGCAATATCACTCGGCGCCTGGCCAGCGAGCAGCGAGGAAGCTGCTGCCAGGCGCCGGGGGGCGCGGGGGCCACCGTGACAGAACCCCCCCTCTACGGGCGGCCACTGGACGACCCCAGGAGCGCGGGGATGAGCCACGTAGAAGGCCTTCACCAACCGAGGCGCATGGACCTCAGCAGCCGGGAGCCAAGAACGATCCTCCGGCCCGTAGCCCACCCAGTCCCAGCACCAGATACTGCAAAGTGCCCCTTGAGACCCTGGCGTCCAAAATGGCCCGGACTTCAAACTCTTCCTCACCCTCCACTGAGATAGGAGGAGGTGGGATACGGGCCCTGGTGTACCGATTACATAAGAGAGGTTTTAAGAGGCTCACGTGGAACACGTTGTGTATCCGGATATGGGGAGGTAATGCCAAAGCATAGGAGACGGGGTTGAGTCGTCGTAAAACCTTGTAAGGGCCTATGAATCTAGGTGCCAACTTCATGGAAGGCACTAGGAGCTTAATATTCCGCGAGGAAAGCCATACCCTGTCCCCAACCTGATATACGGGGGCCTGCCTCCTGTGTCTGTCAGCCTTGATTTTCTGGATGGCACTACTTTTCTTGAGTGCCTCCTTGACTTTCCCCCAGGTGTCCTTCAAGGACGCCAAATGGTCATCCAAAAGCATATCGTGGTATCCGAAAATGTAGTCGGTAACATAGGGGTCGAAACCATAAACGGTGAAGAAAGGGGAATGTCCTGTGGATTCGCTCACCGCGCTGTTCAAAGCATACTCAGCCCATGGTAGCAGGTCTGACCAGTTATCTTGCTGTTCTGAGATAAAGCACCTGAGATACTTTTCTACATTCTGATTTGCACGTTCTGCTGCTCCGTTGGTCTGGGGGTGATAGGCCGAAGAGAAAGACAAGTCTATCCCCACATTCTTACAAAACCCTTTCCAAAACCTGGAGACGAATTGGTACCCCTATCGGAGACAATCCCAAGAGGAATACCATGTATGCGGACCACGTGGTTAATGAATATGGGCACCAGTTCGGCTGCCGACGGTAGCTTACGAAGAGGAACATAGTGACCCATCTTGGAGAACCGATCGATGATCGTAAGTATAACTGTGTTCCCTCTAGAATCGGGTAACTCCACTATGAAGTCCATAGCTAGGTGCGACCATGGTCGTTCTGGGATAGGCAGAGGTTGGAGCAAACCAATGGGTGCTGTCTTGGGATTTTTATGTCTTGCGCAAACCTCGCACACAGCTATGTAATCCTGAACATCTCGGCGCAACGTGGGCCACCAAAAGATTTTATTAATACTGGACACCGTTTTGGTGATTCCCATATGCCCGGACGTTTTATTATCATGGTAAAGGTTTAATATTTCTTCTCTTTCACATTCAGGTACAAAGAGTTTCGCGGGAGGTTTCCCTTCAGGAGCCGTGCCCTGCACGGTTTGTAACCTTTGCAACAAGGGAGACGAGACATTGATTGTGGTAGAGGCTATAATCCTTTCTGGGGTACAATGGGATGCTGATCTTGGACGTTAAATTCGTAGGACTCATGTTGTCTAGATAAAGCATCTGCCTTAACATTTCTGGACCCAGGTCTATAGGTCAGTACGTAATTAAAGCTTGAAAGAAACAACGACCATCTTGCTTGTCGGGAATTTAACCGTTTAGCATCTCCAATGTATGTGAGATTTTTATGATCGGTTATGATAAGGATGGGGTCACTAGACCCTTCCAGTAGGTATCTCCATTCTGCCAAGGCTGATATGACTGCTAACAACTCTCTGTTTCCTATGTCATAGTTCCTCTCTGCCGGGGAGAGTTTCCGGGAATAGAAGCCGCATGGATGCAATGGTTTGTCGGGTGCCTCCCTCTGGGACAAGACTGCACCAAGACCTATCTCGGAGGCATCAACTTCCACTTGGAACGGCAGAGCCGGATCCGGATGTCTGAGTACCGGGGCCGTAGTAAACGCTTGTTTGAGTGCTTCAAAGGCTTGACTGGCTTGGGGTGTCCATTTCTGATTACCCACCCCTTTCCTAGTCATGGCCGTGAGGGGAGATACCAAAACCGAAAACTCTTTAATGAACCTCCTATAATAATTTGTGAATCCTAGAAACCTTTGGATGGCTTTAAGTCCTTGGGGTAGAGGCCAGTCTAGGATTGCTGTAAGTTTCTTAGGGTCCATCTGGAACCCCTCCGGTGTTATTATGTAGCCAAGGAAATGTACTGTCCTTATGTCAAATAAACATTTCTCTAATTTACAATACAATCCAGCCTCCAACAATTTTTTCAGTACTATTTTCACGTGGACATGATGGGTTATGATATCAGGCGAGTATATCAGGATGTCATCAAGATATACTATGACAAATACTTGCAGGAATTCTCGTAAGGTATCATTAATGAGGTCTTGAAAAACAGCCGGCGCATTGCATAGGCCAAAAGGCATCACCAGGTACTCATAATGCCCACTTCTAGTATTAAAAGCCGTTTTCCATTCGTGTCCCTCTTTAACCCTTACGAGGTTGTAAGCCCCGCGTAAATCAAGTTTAGTATATAATATTGGCCCCCTTTAGGCGATCGAACAGTTCTGTGATAAGTGGTATGGGATAGGCGTTCCTTATGGTAATCCTGTTCAAACCTCTATAATCTATACAAGGCCGCAGGTCTCCCTCTTTTTTCGATACAAAAAAGAAACCTGCCCCTGCTGGAGAAGAGGACCGTCTGATGAAACCTCGTTCCAGGTTCTCCCTTATGTACTCCTCCATAACGTCATTTTCTTTTTGGGACAAAGGGTATACATGTCCCCTAGGAGGCATAGTACCAGGGAGTAAATTTATAGCACAGTCGTACGGGCGGTGCGGCGGTAGGACCTCAGTCCTGGACTTAGAGAAGACCTCTTTCAATCCCAAATATTGTTCAGGCACCTCTGTAGACAAGGGAGGGGCTGTGGCAACGTTGAGGCTAGCGATTACGTTGACCCTGCCCAGACAGTGCGATTGACAACGAGGACTCCAGTATTTTATGTCTCTTTGGACCCAATCAATAACCGGGTTGTGTTCTGCCAACCACGGAAACCCAAGCACGACAGGACAAGAAGGGGACTCAATGATTTGGAAACATATGTATTCGTGGTGCAATACTCCTGTTTTCATACATACAGAAACAGTGTCGTGGGTGATATGGGGGCAGGATAGAGGGTTACCATCTATAGCTTCCACCATAAGAGGTCTGTCCTTGAGGACCAGAGGTATGAGACATTTAGCAGCAAACTGTTTATCCATAAAATTGCCTGAGGCCCCAGAATCTAAGAAGGCCTCAGTCTTAATGTGAACCTTGTCCCAGGTCAATGATATTGGTACCAGGATCCTGGACTTTTTTTTTTCGTTGTTTACGAAAGAGGCATAAAGAGATCCTATAACCTGGGTATTGGCTGGTCTCTGGCTTGCTCGGCCACTCTCACCCCTGCTCCCCTAGGTCTCTGAGGACATTGAAGGCGGAAGTGGTCTGCCCCGGCGCAATAGAAGCAGAGTCCCTTCTCCCTTCTGTGAGCTCTCTCTGCCTCCGATATACCAGTCTTTCCTATCTGCATAGGCTCAACAACAGGTAGATCAGATTTAACGTTTTCCTGGTTACCGGAAGTAACGGTAGTTCTGGATGATAAGGGTAAAGGAGGCAAGAGCCTTCTAGGTCTATCCCTGGGGTGTCTCCTTTCCCTAATTTGATCATCAAGAGTCTCTGGCAATCTTAGAGGAGCCAACTCGAACATAAACGCGTCGTTCAGCCCTTCAGTAAAGGCCAAGGTTAGGACATCGTTCGGCCAGAGGACCTCTGAAGTCAAGGTCTTAAATTCTATTGCGTATTCCGCAACCCTCCTATTACCTTGTTTAATATGAAATAATGACCTCCCTGCATTGGTAGCCCTTCTAGAGGGGTCAAAGGTGCGTTTAAGCTCTGAAGTAAAACCCTCATAATCGTATATGATGGGTTTTTTGTTCTCCCACAAGGGAGTAGCCCACAATAAAGCCTTCTCCGTTAAATGACTAATCAGATAGCCCACCTTAGCTTTATCTGACATACATGAGCCTGGGTTGTTCTCGAACAATATCTCCAGTTGGGTCAGAAAGCCCCGGCACAAGTTTGGTGTCCCATCATAGCGTACGGGTGCTTTCATACTGAGCCTGCATCCCTCAGGAGAGGCCGGACTGATCCTAGGCACTACTGGGTCTGGAGGACTTGCAGTCCCAGAACTAGATCGGTTTAACAGGGTCTGCAGGGCAAGAGCAATCTGGTCCATCCTATGGTCCTGCTCTTCTTGTCTGGCTGCAATACGAGTCAACTGATTAGAGAGGTCTGCGGGATCCATTGGCCCTGACGTAATGTCACGGATCCCCCTGATACTAGAGTGGTGGTCCCTATACGCAGGACTCTCTCTACCCTTCCGATCCTTAGAGTGGTCGGCACGACTAGACAGACATAGGATGATACACAAGACCTTAGAACAATTAGCTCTTCCCAAGACCCTAACAACACAAGGGGTAGTCTGATGTGTGCTTAGGGTGCCACACAGACTGACCTCAATACCAGAATTAGAAGAGTTAATGCCAATACCAGGGGTTACGCACAGAATGGTTCGTTCGCCAATGCCAAGGGTCATACACAGAGTGGTTCGTTCGCCAATGCCAAGGATCATACACAGAGTGGTTCGTTCGCCAATACCAAGGATCATACACAGAGTGGTTCGTTCGCCAATGCCAGGGGTCATACACAGAATCGTTAGTTTGCCAATGCCAGGGGTCATGCACAGAATCGTTAATTTGCCAATGCCAGGGGTCATACACAGAATCGTTAGTTTGCCAATGCCAGGGGTCATACACAGAATCGTAGTTTGCCAATGCCAAGGGTCATACACAGAATCGTAGTTTGCCAATGCCAAGGGTCATACACAGAATCGTTAATAGCCAAAATATATTCAAGAGCTCTGCGGGAAGTAACTACCACGTCAGGGCACCGGCGTCTCTGTGAGTCTGGGCTTTAAACCCGGCGGGTCCGCGTCTCGCCGCCAGGCCCCGCCCCCCGGCGTCTCACGTGTGCGGAAGCGTCCGCAATATCACTCGGCGCCTGGCCAGCGAGCAGCGAGGAAGCTGCTGCCAGGCGCCGGGGGGGCGCGGGGGCCACCGTGACACTGCGGCTTCAAGAAGGATATTGGCCTTTGAGAGGGATTCTGAAGTGCCCAGAAAAACTACCACGATCATGAAGGAAAGGAAAGACACAATGGGGAAGTGAAAGAAATTATGATGGGAGATAGAAAAAAATTATGGGTGACGAGAGACAAAATGGCATCATAGGAGACATGGTGCGATGATGGAAGACACAGTGGGGCAATGGGAGAACAATAGGTTGATGGGGGACACCATAGAAAGGTGGGAGACACAATGGCATGATCGAAGACACAATTGGTTAAGTGAAACATTGAATGGCCATAATGGCAAATGTCCAAAAGGTGATAGAAACTCCCAAAGCATGATTGGAGACACCATGGGATGATGAGTGGCACAATGAGGGGATGGGAAACAGAATGGTCATTATGGTAGATATAGAACAAGTCAAAGAGTTACACAATGAGGTGATGGAAGACAAAGTGGGACGATGGGCGGCACAATGGGATGATGGGACACAATGACATGATGGAAAACAGAATGAGTGATAGGAAACAATGGGAGACACAATAGGATGATAAAGGACACAATAGGATGATAAAGGACACAATAGGATGATGGAGGACACAACAGAGTGATGGGAGAGACAATATGGTGCTGGGAGACAGAATGGTCATGACTGGAAATAAAACAAGTTGATGAGTTACACAATGAGATGATGGAAGACAAAGTGGGGCGATGGGGGGCACAAGGGGATGATGGGGCACAATGACATGATGGGAGACACAATGACATGATGGAAAACACAATGAGTGATAGGAAACAATGGTATAATGGGAGACAGGATAGGGTGCTGGAGGACACAACAGAGTGATAGGAGACAGAATGGTCATGATGATAGAAAAAACAAGTTGATGAGTTACACAATGAGATGATGGAAGACAAAGTGGGGTGATGGGGGCACAATTGGATGATGGGGCACAATGATATGACAGGAGACACAATGAGTGATAGGAAACAATGGTACAATTAAAGACACAATGGTACAATGGGAGACGCAATATGATGATGCAGGACACAACAGAGTGCTGGGAGAGACAATATGGTGATGGGAGACAGAATGGTCCTAATGGGAGATAAAACAAGTTGATGAGCGACAAATGGGGTGATGGGAAACACAAAAAAACGATTGGAGATACAACGGGTTGAGGGGAAACAGAATTGGAAGAAACAATGAAGCGTTGGAAGATAGAGTGGTATGACGAGAAATTGAACACATTGATCAGTGACACAATGGGATAAGGAGAAATGAGGGACGGAAAATAAAGGGGAGAGGTCAGATGGGGAGAAACCAATGAAGATGAAAGCCGTTATGAGGTTAGAAAAGAATTAAACACAATGAGAGGAGATAAGGCAACATAAGAACTATGAACCACAATGGGGGAGGGAGAGGCATAAGTGGAGGGAACATGAGACAAATAGGGCAAGTGATGAAGTTAAATACATAGGATACTGCTTTGTATAGAAATTAACTTCTATTGTTATAGGTGGAAAAATTTAATATCAGTGCACTCAAATACAAAAAAATATATATAATCAAGGAACACCAAAATACGTCATTATGGCCACCAGAACCAGTGGCACCATTGTAAGACTGTTATGTGTCCTTCTCACTGATGGCCGAAGCATTTTGCGAAGATCACTATAATGCAGCAAGAATTTTTTAACTATTTGGATAGATCTCAATGTTTTTGTTTATAACAAGGGTTACTGCATGGATGGACATTTTAATTAGTATGTGTTAAATACAAAGGATCACAATCTATCCTACTTACTGATGCGTTTTCCAGCTCTCCTGAGACGCAGCTTAGTTTGCGGGTCCTATATTTTGATGTTTGCTTACTCTGATAATGATACGTCATTTAGCACCAACAGTTGCTGTCCAGGGCCAGTGGTGCTGCAAACACCATCATTAAACCCTGAAGGACAGGGCTGTCAAACTCACGTCCCCCTAGATGTTGATGCCTACATTTCCCAGAATTCTTTCAATGCAATAGATGGCATGGGAGTCATGGGAGTTGTAGTTCAGAAACATCTGGGGGGGGGGGGGTGGAGTTTGACAGCCCTGCTTTTGGACTAGCAGTATCATGTTTTTGATCAAAAAAAGATGATCCGTTTTGGAAAGAATTCTTGACTGAGCATCGTTTTAAATAAATGATACAGGAGTGAGATATCATGGAACAGGTCACGCTGGGTGCAGAATAGTTTGGTGCCACCACTATGTTGGCCGGACAAAAAGTGGTAACTCTAGTTTCTAATCCTAATGCCTCACATCTTCTCCTTGGCAGAATAGCTAACCTTTGACCCTAAACTCTAACCCTGACCTAAAGCATGTAAACATACCCTTCCAACACAACTGCCGTGATATAACTAACCCTAACCTAAAGGAACTATTCTATAACTAACCCTGATCCTACTCTTGTAACTCCAATATCTAATCCCAGTGCCCCACATCTTCTCCTCAGCAGAAAAGCTAACATTTTGCCCAAACCCTGACCTAAAGCACCGATACATACCCTTCTAACACAACTGCCTAGATCTACCTAACCCTGACCCTAGTCTACTAACTCTAGTATCTAATTCTAATGGGTCACCTCTTCTCTTCAGGAGAAAACCTAATCTCTTACCCTAACAATTAACTCTTATTCATACCTCAACCACTACTTCTTTTATCTAAGCTTGTCCATGTTTAAGAGGGAATTCATTTCCAATGCTTCACTCAGAATTTTGCATAAGAACAATTGCGGAAGAACAATTGCAAGGTGTAACTATTACAACTGTTCTTTACTTGAAGCCAATGATTATTCTTGATGCTTCATGGCAATCTACCCATTATGTTAGATGTTTTGGTCCATAAGGACCAAATGGATACGGTGTGCATGCATTTTGGTTCCTCTAGTGGGCAAGGTATTTATGAACAAACACTCATGGACTCGACGAACCGATTCAAGAAGGTGAATTATGATGGAGGTTCAACCAGTGCAGCGGCGGAAGAACCTTGTGAAGGTCGACTCCTTAAATCAACAGCGTTAAACTTAATTTATTGATTTATTGAGCCACAGCATTGCTCCTAACAAATTATGCTCATTCTAGCATGTGATTAATCCATGATTTCAATAAATATCATTTTTTAAAGTACATAATTTACCTTGGTATTTATTGAGATCGGTTACTCCCCCTGGTACCAATTCTGTACCCCCCCCCATCACCCAAGTTTCATTGTGGCCTGAAAAAGATATACTGAAAATATATCATCTGCCTGGTCCTTCAGTGGATGGTCCCATAAATATGTTTATTCGTCAGTATGCTCGTGGAAACTGGGGGGTATTCCTGTGGTGGTCCCTATTCTAACACCTGGCACTTGATGGTCATCTGGAAACTTTGAGATTTTTTGATTATACCTTAATAGCAGAAATCCAAAATCTCGGGTGGCACCCCTTATGGACCATATTAGACTACAACAATCCAAGGCAGGTGAGTGTGTCAGGATCCAGATGTGCGCTCCAGCCACAACCAAAGACTTAGAAACATCTATGAGCAGCATGAGAACATCTGGCATCCGAACGGTACAAGCATGTGTTCTCTTTATCGTATGCATCAAGCCTTGATTCAGATGGAGGTCATATGGATGCATAGAGGGGGAAGGACCGGAGGCCCGGGAGTGGATGCACATCTCACAGATCACTTCCTGTTGTTCCGTCTCTTTCAATTGTGTTCCAGATGTTGTGCATTGGGATGGTTCCCAGGTGTCCAACATTTATGCTTCGTGGTACGCAAGCGGAGAGGAGATGGACTGACCACATGTTGACTTGCGCTCTGATACTATAAGCATGGTGGAGACTGGGGCGATCCGTGTTCTCCACATTCTTTCCTTGGAAAGGGTCAACAGCAAGTCTTGTGCTTCTACTTACAGTTTCTTGTCTTGATTATGGCAGTCTTTCCATGTTCCTCATCCATCTGGCCCCCGATTGCTTCAAAACACATCTGGGCGTCATTCTACCCAAGATGTTGCTTTGTATCACAAAACAGCTCAACAAGTTCAAAACGTTTTTTAAGAGTATCTTCTAAGTCTTTCCTTGCACAGATCTCCATGATTCCTTCCCCTCGATAATAATATGGGTCTACCCACTGATAATACTCTACACATGAGCATGACCTCATCGCCATCAGTCAATTGATCTACAGTTATTGTGACTATATTATATATCTCTGCAGTGCGACACGTGTCCTCCTGACTACATGATCCCTAATGCCCATGGACTTTAAAAACAGAACTTGGGCTGGGTTCCTCAACATCCTTACAAATGCATTTTGGTATTGGTGGTAGAGGTACTTTAAGTTGCCTCCATTTAATTTAGAAAAGTGGGAGGAAAACCTTATCCAGGCACCATGGTTCAGATTTGTAACGCCCCAAAGGCATCACTCCTTGAATTCTGCCCATATCACTTTCCAGACTGTAAACTCTTCCGAGAAGGGCCTCTTCATCTCTCGCATGTGCTTTTTTAATTTATTTGTCATCGAGTTAGTTTAATTCTTTGCTCTTTGGAGTCTCTTGGATCTATATAAAAGATGAAACTAATTTTAATATTAATAATATCAGATCATTGAAGCATAGAATCAGATTAGGGAGCCATGGATCTCTTCTCTACCACTTGATGAACGTCCATAATTATCTACCCGTGAAGGTAGATCCATTTACAAGGCCCTCAGCTGAAGACAACTTCTTCACAAGGGTTTGTGAAGGCGTACTTGTTGAGTCTGGTCTTATTCGCAGAATCAAAAGGCAGGTATTTTCTGTTACCGTTTATTTTGTATCGTACGTATCTCGACGAAAAAGACCGTTACTGAATCCAACGATTGGTTATCCACATAAAACAATTTCCCTCCTCCGAAGTTGGCAGTATGTTCCTTATGAACCATCTCAATGTGGTGTACCAGGATTTTATCAAACACTGTATTCACTGTCTCATCCACCGTGCAAGCCTGTGATGATCTGAGGTTGCTTCAGCTGGTCAGGTCAAGATTCAGCAAAGTTATGAGCCCAAAAAAATGAAGTAATGTGACTCCCTGAATATACTGAATGAGCAGGTTTTTACATCAATGGGGTTTTTTTCTCCCCTGATGGCACAGCGGGCATATTACAAGATGGCAATGCCAGGATTCATCGGCCTCAAATTGTGTAAGAGTGGTTCAACGAGCACGAGACATCATTCTCACACATGGATTGGCCACCACACAGTCCAGACCTTAACCCCATTGAGGTTAATCTTTGGGATAATGTGCTGGAGAAGACTAAATACTGTGATATTGTATGAACTTATCGAAATGATGCTACGGCGAATGTGTACCGCAATCACTATTAAAGGCGCCAAATCCTAGTGTGTGACTTTTTTTTGGCCAGGCTTTTTGGGTGAATTGTTTCCCTCTACCTTAAATTAGCTGAACATGTTCTGCTCATCACTTCTTTTTCATAGAAACACTTTGCCGACATCAAAGCAGCCCCTTCAGAGTTATCGTGAAGTGCGAGTGGCTTTTATTTAACCTCTTCCCAGCTTTGATCGCTTTGGGGTTGCTGATCCCTAATTATCTTTAAATTAAGCAGTAAGTGGCTTTTTTGGAAATTTATGAAATATACAACTCATAATAATCAGTACTGAAAGGTCCTCAGCCATAGGAATAGATATTCACCATTTGGTAATTCCATGACTGACTAATAAAAGCCAAATAGAAGACAAACATCAATATTAAGGGCCCCATTACAATCTTAACACTAGCGTTAGCGCTCAGCTATGCGCAGGCCGTCCATACTACAATACGAACGCTAACGGGTTAAAAACCTATGCTTAACTTGGGCAGAGCAAAGAGTAATTAGCGTTAGGATTACAAAGTAGAGATGTGCATTCCTTTCGTAAAAATTCGGAATTTGGAACGAAATTTGATAATTCGTATTTCGGAAGTACTTCCAAATAACGAATCGATACGATACGAATTCAAGACGAAATGGTATATAACAAATTTATTTCGTTTTACACTGTGTCATCATCATAAAAGAAAAATTTGAGTAATTGACATCAACTATCAAATTTGAAATGAACTATCAAATGGATATCATCAACTATCGAATTTGAAATGAACTATCAAATGGATATCATCAACTATCGAATTTGAAATCGATTTGAAATTTCAAATCAATCTGAAAGGAAACGAAATAAGAAGCAAAATTAGTTCAGAAATTCCGAAAAACAAAATTATTTAAAAACAAAACGAAACAAATTTTTCAGCCATGCACATCCCTATTACAAAGTCCGAGCGCCAGTTACCGCACCGTTGCAGTTAACTGAAAAGTTAACCACAGCTAGAAACTGATGCTAACTTCAGCAGAATCAGTCACCACCAGCTGAAAAAAAAATAAAAAATCAGATACTCACCTCTCACCCCGCGGCGAGGACGGCAGCCCGATCCGCCGCGTCTGGCCACCGGGAGCAGTGTGAGACTGGGGAAAAAAGTCCCCAGTCTCCCTCCGCGACCACGCCGCGGAGCTGCAGGATTTCACGAGTGCGAGATCCTTCAGGTCAGCTGACCCGGCAGCACAAGCCTCAATGGCATCCTAAGGTCACCAGGAGGGGATACTCGCGGCGGTGTGTTAGCGCTGCTGCGAGTATACAGTGGCTTAGCGCTGCATTACAGGGCAGGCTGCTGAATCAACGCCTGCGCCGTAATAGCGTGCTAGACGCTAACCTTAGCGTCACCGTTTTACAGGACACTTTGTAATAATATCCGAACTCTTTTACGTAGATGAAGAAATGTCGTGTTTTTTTTTTTGCTTTTTTGTTGTTTTGTTTACTTTAAGGCTTGAAATGATTTACAACAGCAATTACAAGAATTTAAACTCTAGTTAATATGCATCATCACACACCACATACCTGTTCTTGTTAATTACAATTCTATGTTATGTTTTGTATCTTATTATGCATATTGTGTATTTCTTAGTCTTATGCTTGAACTTGTTGCAAGCTGCTACCAGGGGCAGATTAACGTAGGGACTGTTGGAGCTACATCTCCAGCCCCGTGTCCTCTAAATAAGCCCAGGGCAAAGTTAACCTTTATGGCAGGGATCTCAAACTCTGCCCCCCCCCCTGATGTCTCTGAACTACAGATTCTCTCCTGATTCAAAGAATTCTGGGTATTGTAGGCAATCAATATTTTGGAGGCAGAGTTTGAGATCTTCGCTTTGTGGCATCAACTGTTTCCAACTGAGTAACTGATAGGACAAAGACATGATGGGAAGAGTGGCAAGACACAAGGGGCCCTATTACATTCTTAATGCAAAAACGCAAGCTGAACGCGTGTTTTTTTGCGTGAAGCGTTAAACGTTAACGCACGAAAATCACCGCTGGAATTACATTCCTTGCACATTTCTTCATCCGTCGGGAAATTGCGCTCGTAAAACCGACGCTCAAAAATGCGTGCAGAAATCAGTGAGCGCAATGTCATTTTTAACGCGAGTCCATCAGACGAACGCATTTTGTGCGGAATGCGCACAACAGACGTACGTTCTGACGGAAGACAAGGTAGTGGCTGTCATTTTTGTCGGATCTAGTAAAAAAAATGTGCGCATCGACGTTCTCCGTTGTGAATCCGCAGTTCGGTACGGTCAGGTTGTTACAATTTGCCGTTACCACCAGCTTTTCAAAGACGTTAAAATTATGCACTCAAACGTTGTCCGTTAAATTTTGTGCTAAGATTGTAATACCATGCGCGTAACAGCGCACAAACGCATTTGCGCTCACAATGTTAAGTATAGGATGTGCGCAATAAATTGCGCTCACAAAGGGTTTGCGCAGGGTCACTTGCGTTAGACGTTAACGCGCATTTTGTGCGCGGATGTCATAATATGATGTTCAGCGCAAAGGGTTTGCCCCTCACGTTAATGCGTTTTTTGCGCACGCGCACAATTATGCGCAGGGCCGGCGCTAACGTAAGGCGGCACAGGCGGCCGCCTTACTGTCTGGCGTCCTGCCAGTGTGAGGGGCGCCGGCCCGGGGCGGAATCGGATGACCGAGCCGAGGACCCGAGGTGCGTTCGGATCAGAATGGGAGCAGGCGCAGCCTCCGAGCAAGGCCATTGGCCGCTCGCCTGGGATGGGAGGGGAGTGGGGACAATGAGAGGGAGGGGACAAGCACCACGTGGTTCCCTTGCTTCCCGAATCCAATCACAGGCGAGCGGGAAAGCTGCGTGCACGTGTGCATCACATGCCCAGCGGCCGCTCGCAGTCGCCTCGACACGTGACGTCACGTGTCACACGAGTCGGAGTAGCCGCTTACATTACAGACGCAGTGCAGTGCCTAGCTAAGCTTGTTGCTAAACTTGCTTGCTACTAAAAAAAACCTACTACCCTGTCCGTGGTCTGGTCTCTCTCACTGCCTGAGAGTGGACTGAGTAGAAGAACGCCAGCGGGCGACGGGGCCTGGCAGGCTGAGGCAGCAGCCAGTGAGCTGAGCAGTGCTGTGCGCACTGTCACAGTCAGCAGAGCAGAGAGGTAAGACTCGCTGGGGGAAAATTTATACCATACATGAGCTGGGGGCCGCAAATATACCCATACATGAGCTGGGGGCCGCAAAATATATACCCATATGAGCTGGGGGCCACAAATATACCCATACATGAGCTGGGGGCCGCAAATATACCCATACATGAGCTGGGGGCCACAAATATACCCATACATGAGCTGGGGGCCGCAAATATACCCATACATGAGCTGGGGGCCACAAATATACCCATACATGAGCTGGGGGCCGCAAAATATATACCCATATGAGCTGGGGGCCGCAAATATACCCATACATGAGCTGGGGGCCGCAAAATATATACTAGACATGTGCACAGCACAAAATTTCGTTTTGAACTAATGGATTAGTCCTAAAATGCAATTTATTTAGTTGCTAAAGAAATTCGTTTTCAGTTCTTTAGTATGAAAACTAATTTCGTTCATCCGAAAACCAGTGGATACAATTACTATTGTAGTGGCTCCTCAGAGGGCTGAGATCGCTGCTTGTTACAGTATCTCTCACTCTCAGCACAATGTGGGCCATATTACATAGCTGGTGCTAACTTAACCAGAGCTGTTGTAAACTTCCCAGAGCCATTATAGCCTATGGAGGTTTTCAGTTTACAACAGCTCTGGTTAAGTTAGCACCAACATTGTAATACTGCCCCGTGTCAGGCAAAGCTGTTACAGTAACTGACTGCTGCTCATCACAGCGCTCAGAGTTTCAGTAAAACTAGTAAATAATATTTTTATGTATAAGAGGTTAGAACAATATTATTTCCTTGTTTTACTGAAACTCTGAGCGCTGTTACAGTCAGTTACTGTAACAGCTGAGCCTGATACATTGTACTGAGAGATAATGTAACAAGCAGCCGATCTCAGCGCTCACAGCCACTGGATTTAAAGGGCTAAAAAAAAAGGCTCTTCTCTGTATAATGTTTAGAACATCCTCCTGCATTAATTAATACCCCTCTCTGTATAATGTATACAACATCCACCTGCATTAATTAATACCCCTCTCTGTATAATATATAGAACATCCTCCTGAATTAATTAATGTCCCTCTCTGTATAGAACATCCTCCTCAATTTATACCTTTCTCTGTATAATGTATATAACATCCTCCTGCATTAATTAATGCCCCTCTCTGTATAGAACATCCTACTGCATTGGCATGTGGAGGGTGCAGAACTTCAAATGTTGCGATGTTGCGCTCTTCATTGCTGGTCTCCTTCACTCATCAATGTAATATCACAAAAAGGACTGAAACTAAAATGTAGTGCATTTTATTTTAGTTTCTTTCGTTTTTTGTACTGAGCAGTTTCGTTTCTCTTGAGTCATACTAAAACTAAATTATCCCAAAATTCGGACTAAATCGTTTTAGTACTAAAACTAATGCACATGTCTAATATATACCCATATATGAGCTGGGCCTGCAAATATACCCATATAAATATGAGCTGGGGCTGCAAATATACCCATATAAATATGAGCTGGGGCAATATATACCCATATGAGCTGGGGGCCGCAAATATACCCATACATGAGCTGGGGGCCGCAAAATATATACCCATATGAGCTGGGGGCCGCAAATATACCCATACATGAGCTGGGGGCCGCAAAATATATACCCATATGAGCTGGGGGCCACAAATATACCCATACATGAGCTGGGGGCCGCAAATATACCCATACATGAGCTGGGGGCCACAAATATACCCATACATGAGCTGGGGGCCGCAAATATACCCATACATGAGCTGGGGGCCGCAAAATATATACCCATATGAGCTGGGGGCCGCAAATATACCCATACATGAGCTGGGGGCCGCAAAATATATACCCATATATGAGCTGGGCCTGCAAATATACCCATATAAATATGAGCTGGGGCAATATATACCCATATGAGCTGGGGGCCGCAAATATACCCATATATGGGCATGATCTGAGGTCTATTATATATATATATGTGGGCATGATCTGAGGTCTATATATCTCTAGGCATGATCTGAGGTCTATATATGTATCTGTGGGCATGATCTGGTCTGTATATATGTATCTGGGCTTGATGCTATTCGGATTAAATTGGCAGTAATTTATATGTATTTTATTCAATAGACATTTTCTAGATGGACGTAATGTATCAGTGCGGTCGGGCGGCTGATATAAGTGGAGTGTAGACCTTGCCTATAAACATGCGCTTTATGAAAATAAAGTTTACTCTCTGCGTGACGACACCGAACACTCGCGATAGAGATTATTATGCATCTCTATCCTGATTGGCTTGACATGACACGGATGGGGGGGGCACCAAAACACACCTTCGCCTGACTAGGCAAAAAAGCTTGCACCGGCCCTGATTATGCGCGAAGAATGTAATAATGTACCGGCTGGGTGGAGTAGAGGTAACATCACTGCTCTGCGTGGAGAGAGCCTGTGGAGTCATAGGCTCGATCCCAGCGAGCAACCTCTCCAGTAAGTGTCCTTGGGCAAGACACCTAACGGTACATACTCGCCACCCAGGACATACTTGAAAACGAGAGAAATCTAAATGTATCCTTCCTGGTAAAATACTTTCTCAAGAAAAAAATAGGGCCCAAGGTGTTTTAGATGGTTCGGATGAGTGGGACCATGGCATAATAGGGACGAAAGCGATGGGGCATAATCATTTCCGGGGTGGAAAAGCTAATTATAATATTTCCATTAATAATAATAATATTAATTTATTATTTAATTAAATAAGAAAGCCGTTTGATTAGGCATTAAAAGGTTAGGACGGTCAGATGGAGGTGACGACAGATGTTTTTTTTAAATTAAAGTCCCTCTGTCAAAATTCTATACTAAACGCAAAATTCTTAAATTTTTATTTTATTTTGCCCCCGACATTTGTTTAAGTAATATAAATACTAACGTTTTAAAAATAACAAATCCCCAAAGCCAATGGCGTGCGCGGCCCATTTCATTAGGGTGTGCGCCCATGAAATATTTATTAATTACATATCTGTGTAAGGATAATTCTGGACAGGACAGATATTTCTAGTTAGGACTAACCAATGGTTCATACACTGACACACTCAATGTTCATGCTATTTATCATGTTTTAGATAAGAAACAGCAAAAATATCACTGTAGGGGGTCAACGATGAACCATTTACCCAACATCATGGTGTGCCTGGGCACACCAGGCACACCCTGTGCACACCAGTGCCCAAAGCACCAATCCATTGTTCAGAAACATTTTCTAGGGTACGTGTGTGTTGTTACCCAGCTCAATGCCTAATTTGCTTGACCTTGGCAGAATGAATGGCTGGTTGAACTCTGCCGGGAATATGACATGTCTCCTTGAGTTCCGAACCGCTGCATTAACCACCTGCATCTTTGTTTTCCTCCGGGTGTTTATTGCTGTTCGTTGACTGTTGTATCCACCAGTTTGTGTTTTGATACCTCTTACGGATGACAGGCGCCCGTATTTCGCCTGCTCCTCGTTCTGTGCTTATCCTAAATAAGCTGATAAACATATATATAGAGAAATAAAAAAAAAAGAGCCTACCGACTGTTAAAAAAAAAAAAGTTTTTAGCAAGGAGAAAACGATAGAGAGAGGAAGAGAGAGAGAGAGAATGACAGACTGCAATCCCTCTCGAGTGCCTGCGCTCATGAATATTAATAAGCTAGTAATTAAAATGCAGGGACACAGCAGGATGGATGCAGGCGCTGCCTTCGGAGCGTTGGGAACAGGGGGAGAGCATCTTTCCAAGCAGATTTTGACTTCGTTCTGTGATGAAAAGGAAGAAACCGAGCTTTCAACTTTAATCAGTTTAGAAGGGTTTTTTTTATGTTTTTGACGTGAAATGTCTTTAACGGAAGAAATTTCAGCTGGGAAAAAAAAAAAAATGCAAGTTGGCAAAAGAAATCACCATCCATGGGTGGCAGGAGCCAAAGGAAAAAAAAAAAGATAGGCGTCCGCATGAAGAAGCGGTTTGGTTCTCAAATCAGATCTAGCGGCTCACTATCCCCTCGTTTTAACGACGCCTTTAGCTACGCGGGTGTGAAGGGGGATGAGGTCAAATACGTGATATATGTAAAGGATATTGTGTTAATTGTTGGCGATTATTAGAATGTTACCATTTTTTTTTGTTTTCATCAATGTAACAAGGTGGGAGGTAAGACCTATTCCCACTGGTTCCTTTGCTCACTCATATCGCGGGTCATGGATCAGCAACCTTGTCCCCTCCAGATGTTTTGGAAGTGCAATCTCCCATGATGCTCAGCCACTCGCCAGTTTAGTTGAGCCTCATGGAAGATGTATCTCCAAAACATCTGGAGGGCCAAGGTTGCTGACCCCTAACTTAGGTGGTGATAGGGTGGAGGGTGTAGGCCTGGCAGTGAGGTCGAAGGACATCCATAGTTTTCTTAGCTTCTATATATTGGATCCATTATTGTTTCTTCCCACTCCTTGTAGCACATAAATACCCCGGGCCCTATTCTAGCATGAGCCACTAACCATTTGCAGTTCCCTATTCCGGTCTCTGTGTTAGCAGTTCGGCTGCAAACTGCTACCCTCTGCCGTCACCGGTCTCCTCTACTGGAGTCCATAGGACTCCATGGAGAGTCACACAAGCTACAATTTTCCCATGGTAGGACACCGAAGAGCTATTTGTTCTCTGTGTCCTGAAATTTTCAGAAAGAGGAGGCAGTGGATCACTCCCCTCCTCTTCTCTGAAGAACTAGAGGTGAGGTAAGAATTTTTTAATCACATTTTTTGAGTGTTTTAAGTGATTTTTCAAATATAGAATCACTTAACGCCAGCTGTTTGTAGTCGGTATTTTTTCCCTTCTGACTGACATGTTATTCTCCAACTAATGTAACCTGTTACCTTGAAGCCGTGGAGTGGCATAGCATGCCACGCTGGCTTCAATGGGTCTCTGTGCTCACGCCCACCAGTTGGCACATGGCACACACCATTGGCTGCCGTGGGACGGCCTAGACTCAGGCCGTCACCCTGCAGCCCATGATGCGTGCAGTGCGCCAGCTGCGTAGGCGGGCCACAGCAGCCGGCCAGCGGGCATTAACACCCCACTGTCAGGCACAACCCACGAGTTGGGTTATCCGCAGTAATTGTACTGGCTAAGTCAAATTGGGAAAGCAGGAACAGTGGTCCCAGGACGTCTTTGGTGACACACAGAGCACTAGATCTATGACAAAAACAGTATAAGGGGAGTTGAGCTGCTTAGTACCAAAATGTAAGATTCTTCCTGTAAATAGGTGTTCACTCCTCCACTACCATGGTCAAGTAGACTCGATCTTCAAAAGTTCCTTTAGGAGCCCAACACCGAGAAAACCTGAAATGGTCATATTCTGCTGCAATGCAAAGGATGTTTTTTCTGCAAAAGAAAATAATTTGCAAATGGGCTCCAGGAAGTGCCCTAAAAATGTCAGTCCCTTCTACATGACAGCCAAGATGCTGATGCTGTTTGAACTGCTTGGAGATCCATTTTTCTTTTACAGAAACACGGAGCTCCAGCTGCAATTTTATACATGTAGTAGCACATTCTGGCCAGCAGGGAGAGCCCTCTGCCTGTCAAATAAGCCTACTGTCGCTAAAATCAATTTTATTGCAGGTACATTCTTTTTTGACACTGTCTGCAATGGAAAGTTGTTTTCCATAAATCCACTGGGACCTGGTGGTGGTTTTATGCAACACAATGTGGTATAGGTTGGGTTAAGGGAAAACAAATAATCAATGTGAAACTCATTGGATCACGCAGGTGTACCGCAAGGAGACCTATATGTGTATCGGTAGCAGACGATATGGACCTAAACAGGTTTGAGGCTGAAATTGACCATATCTTCTTTTGGTTATGTGGTTATCCTATTGGAAAAAGCTATTTTTCGCTTTCACGCGTCGAAATGTTGGTAGAAATGTTGTATTGGAGATCAAGCGAGAGCCACGGCGGCGTCAGAAATCATTTTTGAAGTACAATTTATTTTCTAGAGTATTATATTTGAAATATATTGACATGGAGCATTTCCGAAAGCTGACAATTGACTCTATATCCATTATTATAATTTACACAAACAGTGGTATAAACGGCTGGTATTACAATAATCATTTAACCTCTGATTATAGCCTTATAGCTGAGCCCGATCCTCGGCTGCTGACTTATGCGCCAGCCTCCTCCTGCTCAAACTGCTTTTCAGTGATTAGATTTTTCTGCTCGTTTCTCACCATTGGATCCGTATAAACACCGCGAGCGGTGGTGATTGAGCTTCGGTACCCAACTAGAAAGACAAACTGGCGCGTATTCCCTAAATCTTGTGGTTTAAAGAGCAAATTAAGGTGATTCATGACCGGAGACAGTTCCGATGTACTCCGGGCTGCACGTGCTGCCAAAGAGAACATGAGACTAACAGAGTGGGTACCTCTAGGTATGATTTGGTGCTTCAATCAGATCAGCGCAAGGGGAGTGTGTAATCACCAATTCTAATTTATGTTTTTTCCCCAAAAAAACTCAGGTGTTTAGGACTGCTACTAATGATCTGTCCATTCAGCTCCGAGGGCTTCCAGGATAAGATGCGTCTCTTGGTAAAACGTAATTTCGGCATGTTGCTTTGGGATTGTTATCTCCAGCAGAGCCCGTTGAAGGACTTTTTGGGCCTGGAGCTAAAGATTCTGGGGGCCTCTGAACCCTCCCATCATCGCCATTATGCTGTGCAAAGAGTTTTTCTTCATTTATAGTCCATGATCCCATCCTTATCGTTGATATCCAGAACCTCTTCACTGCAACGACGATATATAACCAGAAAGACTTGGGCAATAGGGTCATCACCCAACTTCTTCTGTCTTCACCTAAAGATGATGCTTCTTCTTCTTGTGCCTTTTGTTTTTAGTCACCTACAGCCCAGTCGTTCCTAAATTTAGCTAAGCACCGACTTTAAAAAAAATTAACATTAATTTCACCAAAAACAAACAAACAAATGTTGCGCTGTGGGGATGGGTTTGTCTGTTGTGTCATCGTACATGACGTAATATCCCTGGTCTGATTCATGGACCTCAAATTCAGGCTCTTCAGATGTTGCTGTACTACATCTGAGATTTTCTGGCCATGCCATCTAGTGCATTCAAAAGAATTCTGGGAACTGTAGGCCATCAACAACCGGGAGGCCCATCGTTTGACATCTAGTTGGTGATAATCTGCTAGGAATGTCGCTTGGTCGTCTTTTTGCCTGTTGCTAACAAGCCATGTGTCCTGTGCTTATCCATATTTTACACACATTTAGTTTATTATATCAAGCTGTTAAGCTCCTTTTTAATATTTGTGGACGGACAACACCAATAACCTTCATACATTCCCAACTGGAGTTGTTTCACAGACCTTACACTGTGGTGTAAGGGTCTTTCCTATTGTAGGACTGTATGGTCATCACAAATGACCCACCATCGATATTTCCAGTGTTCCAAGCTCTGCTTTTGTAAGATTAACAATTTGCACTAGATCTAGGACAGGTATAAGATGAGTTGAGTTGCTCAGTACCAAATTGTAAGATTTCTCTTGAAATTATATGTCTAAACCCACCACTACCATGGTTGAGTAGGCTCGATCTTCAAAAGCTCCTGCAGGATCCCAACATTGACCACAAACTCGTTCTGGTCATATTCTGGAACAATGCAAAAGTATCTTGTTTACTGCAAACAAACTTCATTTGCAAATGTGCCTCCCAAATTTTCAGCACCTCGAACATGGCAGCCAAGGTGCTGAAGCTGTTTGGACTTCCATTATTCTTTTACAGCTGCATTATTATACACTTAGTAGCACTTTCTGGCCAGCAGGGGGAGCCCTCTGCCTGTCAAATAAGCTTACTGTCTATAAAATGTATTTATGAGGGGGTGCATACATGTTTTCAGTGTCTGAAATGGAAAGTTGTTTTTAGACGTGTGCACAACGGTATTAATGCGTTCATTCATTTTGTTTCGGTGCGCTCGTTATGTTGACATTATTCATATTTTGGATCGATTCGTTATTTTAGAAGATTAGTTATTCATTGTTTCGTATTGATTCATTGTGCCATTGATGTTTAAACCTATACCGCCACCATGATGATGACGTGACCATCCTAGCCTTCATTGGACAACTGTCTGTCACATGATCAAAATTACTGGCTGTAAAACAAGTCAATCAAAGGCTAAAATATGATCTGATTGGCTGCAGACTGAAGACAGATGCAGAACGGTGATTGGCCAAGCACTGTTATTTGTTTCAAGCAAAGTAATGCAGTGATTGGTTCAGGCTACTGTCAATCATTCCACCTGAGCGAAATGTCCTAACGAATCGATTTGTTTTAACAAATTGAAATGATTCGATTTGTTATACAGTGTTTTCTTTACTTTCTAGCGCGATTCGTAGAAAATCAATTCGTTATTTTGGAATTGGTTTTTAACCGATTTTTGGATTTTAACGGAATCTCAGACAAATTGTGATTCGTAACGAAACGCGCACCTCTAGTTGTTTTCCATAAATCCACTGGGACGGGCAGTAGTTTTAATAGAAAACAACGTAGTAGTGTTGAGGTTGAGGGAATACAAATAAATGTGAAAGTCGTCTTGCCTTTCTAGCATATCAAAAAGAGCTCCATAGTGTATGTGTAAGGGTATCAGAAGATATGGACCCAAACTGGTTTTAGGCTGAAAACCTATTTTCCATTGGTTAAGTGATTATTCTATTGAAAAAAAATATTTTGTAGCTATTACATAACAAGATGTTGTGTAAAAATGTTTCACGTCAAAAAAATAACTCCTATACCATACTGATGCTAAATTTTGATGCGTATACAACAATGTGGAAGTTTAATGCCGGCGTGTTAATCACAGAATTGAAAACGCCTGACCCGACCCAACCCAACCCAACGGCACACGTGGCATCACAATTCATGTTTTATATACAAAAGTGACGCTCTACCGAAGACGGAGGAGTCAGGGCAGTGTAATATTATGTAGAGCTGTTTATAAGCAAAACATAAGCACACGTAAACAAGCACAGAAAGCCAACACTCGTTAACAACAAATATGGGTCATTAGCTACCTGCCAGGTCCTGGAATATGTCGATGCTTTGTTAAAAAAATATTTGTGCACGGAGAAACTAAAAATACGACACCTGGCCAAAAATAGTCACCACCTGCCGTACCAGCCTGCTATGATCTGGGGTTTCTTCAGTAGGTCAAGTCTAGGTTCAGCAACGTTATGTGCCCAAAAATGAGGTCATGTGACTCGCTGAATATACTGAATGAGCAGGTTTTTCCATCAATGGGTTTTTTCTCCCCTGATGGCACAGCGGGCATATTCCAAGATGGCAATGCCAGGATTCATCGAGCTCAATTGTGCAAGAGTGGTTCAGGGAGCATGAGACATCATTTTCACACATGGATTGGCCACCGCACAGTCCAGACCTTAACCCCATTGAGGTTAATCTTTGGAATAATGTGCTGGAGAAGACTTTACGCAGCGCCACGACTCTCCCATCATCAATACAAGATCTTGGCCACAAATTAATGTCACTCTGGACGGGAATAAATGCTGTGACATCGCATGAGCTTATCCAAACGATGCCGCGGCGAATGCGTGCCGCAATCAGCAAAGGACGACACAACCAAATATTACAGTATGTGTCTTTTGTGGGGGGGGGTAGGCCTTGTATATGGAATATTCACAGTCCTGGCATCAGTAATAAACAGACAATACATTTGTTATTAATTGATAAAAAATAATACAATAACTTTGCAATTTATGTTTGTCCTGAGGAATCAATGTATCTGTCAGTATGGAACCTGGAAAGCTGAACTCATTGCAGTACATTCCAAAACCTCTAGATGTCAAATGATGAGCTGAAAAAAAATACAGATTCCACTTTATTCTTCTCCGCTCGCAGGTGTGAAGCCGAAGTGTGTTGGGTTCTACAAAATTTCAAGGAAATAGTTTATGTATTAAACGTTTTAATTTTTTTTTGCGGGATTTAAACTGATCTCTTTTTAACAAATTGATAATTAATGTCACTGGAAACCAGAGGTTTAAACCTCTTTATGATTAAATGTGTTCAGCATACTTTGCCTGTTTTTTTATATGAGTAAAAAAAAAAATTTATTTATATTTTTTATTCATTAAAAATTGCACAGCAAACGTGTCGAACGTGATAGGAGCATCTCTGAAATGTCCACAAGTTTGTGTGAGAGCCTGGTGTCATTCCAGTGTCCTTTATCCCAGAATAATATTCATGCTCCATTTATGGTTGGGGTACCTGGGACTGCCGGGGGGTTAATTAACAAATGCTTAGCATTAGGGCCCTTTCTAAATGGGCCTCATCTGCCGTGAAGATGTATTGGAGTTCCACGGCTAAGGATGGTGGGAATTACATTCCTTAATATCTCTAGTGCTTAGATTAGAATAAGGATCTTTACATGATGTTTGTTTAGCGCTAAACCATCACTGACATCAATCACACTTATCTAGAAAGCACCAACATATTCTGCAGCGCTGCACAATGGGTAGGACAAAACAAACCTAAAATTAAGAAGAATACAGAGAACAATCGGAAAAAATGCTATAGACATAATCCGGGGTGCATCACTGCATCTCCACAATTAAGCAACTCCTGCTGTTACTTGCTGTAGTATTCTAGCGCCATAAATAAATCTCACTGCCATCTCCCACTTTATCACTTGCGTGCGTAATGTGCGCGAGTTCGTAGCGGTGCGCAATTTGCAGTTCCTACACTACGCTAATTGCGTTAGAAAGTGTCAGGGACTACCGAGTCTGGGAGCAAAAGGTGAGTAAAATCACCGAAAAATAAACAGAAATATTAAAAGAATTATTATTATTATTCTTTATTTATAAAGCGCCAGCATATTCCGCAGCGCTGTACAATAAGCACAGTATAGACAGGGTTACAATACATTGAACAACATTTGACAAACAGTACAGGAGGAGATGAGGGCCCTATTCCCGTAGGAACTCACAATCTAGGAGGGTTGGGGTTGGAAACAGGAGGAGAGGACTGTAAGGTGAGAGTGATTGATGGTTGCGTCAGTGAGTTGGGTGGTAGGCTTCCCTAAATAGGAAGGTTTTAAGGGAGCGTTTGAAGGAAGAGAAGTTAGGGGAAAGTCTGACAGTACGAGGGAGAGCGTTCCAGAGAGTGGGGGCTGCGCGTGAGAAATCCTGCAGTCTATCATGGGAAGAGGTGATGCGGGGAGAAGCTAGGCGCAGGTCACTGTTTGACCTTAGGGAGCGGGCTGGGGTGTATTTGGGGATTAGTGAGGACAGGTAGTGGGGAGCTGAGTTAGTGAGGGTTTTGTAGGTAAGAAAAGAAAAGGGCCCTATTACATTGTTCCCGCAAACGTTAACGCGTGCGCAAAAACGCAATAACTCGAGGTGTAAAATCCTTTGCGCTGAACGTCGTATTACGACTCTCACGCACAAAATGAGCGTTAACGTCTAACGCAATTGACCCTGCGCGAACCCTCTGCGAGCACAATTTAGCGCGCGCGTCCTATACTTAACTTTGTGAGCGCAAATGCGTTTGTGCATTGGTGCGCTGGTGCGCGCATGGTATTACAATCTTAGCGCAAAATTTAACAGACAACGTTTGCGTGCATAATTTTATCGTCTTTGAAAAGCTGTTGGTAACGGCAAATTGTAACAACCTGACCGTACCAAACTGCGGATTCACAACGGAGAACGTCGATGCGCAGGTTTTTTTTTACTAGATCCGTCAAAAATGACGGCCACTACCTTGTCTTCCGTCAGAACGTACGTCTGTTGTGCGCAGTCCGCACAAAATGCGTTCATTTGACGGACTCGCGTTAAAAATGACATTGCGCATACTGATTTCTGCGCGCAAAGTACTTTGAGCGCATTTTTGCGCGTCGGTTTTATGAGTGCAATTTCCCGATGGATGAAAAAATGCGCGAGGAATGGAATTCCAGCGGTGATTTTCGCGCGTTTATGTTTAACGCTTCGTGCAAAAAATACGCGCTTAGCGTGCGTTTTTGCGTTAAGAATGTAATAGGGCCCTAAGTGGGCAGAGGCTGTCTATTTTAAATAGTAGTAACAGTATCTCTTTAAAAGTAAAATCTAAAAAAGCGCAAAAGAAAAAAAATAAGAAGTTTGAAAATTTTAAAATGTTGATATTTTACGTCATATTTATTGACTTTACTATTTTGGTACCTTTCAGAAACTGATAATATTTTTTATACAGGTACAGTTACATTTATTTATAAAGCGCCAACAAGTTCTGTAGCGCTGTACAATGGGGGAGACAGAGTAACAAATATACATACACGTTACACACACACAGAACAGTAGAGGATAGGACCCTGCTCGAGAGTTTACAATCTGAGATACTTTTCAGGCACCAATTGTACTAGTTTAAATGTATTGGAGAAACACCATATATATATATATATATATATATATATCTATATCCATCAGAAGGTAGACACTAGGGATGGGCTGGTGGTTCGATCCGAACATGAGTTCGATTCGAACAATGGCCGTTCGAAAGTTCTCGAACATCGAACTTTTTGGGACGTTTGCCAAAAGTTCGAAAAAAATAAATAGATTTTTTTTTAAAAAAATGCTTAAAAAATCTAAAAATAAAGAGACTCTTTACTGCAGAATATTATAAGCAATGGTTTATTAGATATTGAATTAAAACGGGAATATTTTTAACATTGAAGCTTATGGGATAAAACATTCTTGTTGCTAAAACATCAGGCAGACGATGCCCTCTAATCAGGCACTGTAGAGAGCAGCCCGCCGGGGCCTCCCAAGGACCCCTTGAGAAGCATGTGGCCACAGGATGACAGAGCTGTGATTGTGCGGGCTGGCCGTGTGCATGTGGCAGAGAGGTGGCGCAGGGAGGGAGCCACGGCAGACCCCCCCAACCAGGATCCAGGGAGCCCCCACTGACCACCAGGCTAAGGTAAGGCAACACATTTTTAAAAAAAAGTAAAATCCGAGGACATCTTTAAATGTCCCCTGGAACATAAAATAAAACTTTTTTTTTTCTTTCTAATACTCACCTGATTCCTGGATCCACAAACAAGTGCAGCTTCCTGTCAAGGCAACTACGTGCACTGCTGCAAAAGACGCCGGTTAAGCTGCTCACTATCTGTCTATCCTAGACCCAGATAATGACTGCGTGGACAACAATTCCTGCGCGCTCGTTTACCTATCCGTCCCCGCACACTTTCTCTCACAACAGGCACGTACAGCGCAATAAAGTGGTCCCAGGATTGCAACGCAGTACCAATCTTCTCTTGAATTGGGTAGTGACTACGTTTCCCACAATCCCTGTGCCCACTTTCTTATTCTATTAGTTATGCTGCCACCAGTTCCCCTGAACACTACGAGCATCGCAGCGAAAGACGCAGGGCTAAGCAACCCACTATCTGTCTATCCTAGACCCAGATAATGACTACGCGGACAACAATCCGCCACTCGCTCGCTTAACCAACCGTCCCCAGCGACCGCAACTCACAATTTCATAGCTACTCGAGCTTAACACAACAAGCAGTACTCCAGTCTCTTTAGTTAGCGATGCAAAATGCGCAGCCGGCTTCCCCACTACACTAATAGCAAATCTTCTCGTTAAAGCTAGCATCAGACTGTAGAGGTGCTGCCCGGCAGTGTGAGGATTCATATGCTGCATTATTATACTGTAGAGGTGCTGCCCGGCAGTGTGAGGATTCATATGCTGCATTATTATACTGTAGAGGTGCTGCCCGGCAGTGTGAGGATTCATATGCTGCATTATTATGCTGTAGAGCTGCTGCCCAGCAGTGTGAGGATTCACATGCTGCATTATTATACTGTAGAGGTGCTGCGCGGCAGTGTGCGGAATCATATGCTACATTAATTCTTCTTCTTACAAATTTGGTTACTTAACCCGTTTGCGTTTGGATTGTAATATTGTGACATCCAGGGCCCCGGGTGGCGATCGGGGGGGGGCCCCGGACGCATGGTGCTGCCAGCTGACCAAATGCCAGGAGCTCCGGCCGGGACCTTTAAATCAGGAGCGAGCGCTGTACACCTTGCCTTGCCGTGGAGTTTCATTCCTACATCGCTAGCTTACCGAATCAGGTTGTGTACTTGTTACTGACCCTGCTTGTTCTGAGGACCCGATCTGTTGCCGGCTTTGCCTGCCATTTGACTATTCTCTCTGTGTACTCCCTGCTTGTTCTGTTTGACTCCTGTTGCTACTGGTGTGCGCCAATTCTCACCATATATAGTAGCGCAGTACTAGTGCCTAAACGTTGTTGACCTGGTTTTGTTATAACAACTACTCTCGCTCTGCGCCCCTGTCTGGTATATTCCGCTGCTTGTTACTGCTGGTGCGCTTCCATCCTGCAATACACTATAGCGCAGTAATATTTGGGTGCACTGCCACTGACGCGTGTACCAGATTCCAATCATTTTAATATTTGAATGCAGAGTCCACCCCTGCACTCTTCCACAATACCTCAGAGGGGTTACGGTGTGACGGCACTAGCTGCCACCAAAGGTCCAATTTTAATGCACCTGTTGTTACTTTCATCCAAAGCCTGCATAAGTTTCACCATAATTTAGCCAAAAAATCACTAAACTTGTTCTTCGTGTCCTAAAACATCTCCTCTTTTCATACAGGCTGCCACCTCTAAGCAGTTGTTTATGAATAGATTAAAGGAAAACCATTTACCGTCATTTGAAATGTCATTTTTTTCTTTTTAAATGTTTCTATACATCCTACAAATCCGCCACTTCACGGGAAGGTTATGGGGACCTCCTAGGCAATAGTTGAAGGAATTTTTCGTTTTTATTCTTAACCTTTATTTCATGGAAAAATCACTGTTCCTTTAAAAACATTTTTGTTTTTTTTTACTTTATTTCCTTGCTTCCTGTCCCCCAGGGCACTACCCGGACCCCCATACACCTTTTATGGCAAATATCTTGCATATATGCCCTCTTGGAGGGCACTCTAAAAATCGAATGTTCGAGTCCCATTGACTTGCATTGAGTTCGGATCGTGTTTGCGTCCGAACTCAAACTTTTGCAATTGTTCGAGTTCGAATGCAAACCGAACACGGGGGGTGTTCGGCTCATCCCTAGTAGACACATCACAAAGTCTTCAACAGAAATAATAATTTATTCCACAAAAAGGATCGGCGTTTCAGTTCCCACTGGGACTTAACTCAAGATCTTGAGAAAAGTCCTACTGGGGACTGAAAGGTCGGTCCTTTTTATGGAATAGAATATTTTTTCTATTGAACACTTCGTGATGGCAACTGGACTTGCACCGAAGCAAATACAAATTATATCCGTGAGTGCGGGGTTCCTTTGATTGTGTATTGCACAAAACATTGCACGTGTCCGTCCCCATCTTAATCAGGACTCTACTAAAATGGTCATCCAAGCTCTTATTATCTCACACCTCAACTACTGTAACCCCCTTCTCTCTGGCCTTAAGAGATCCCAGATTCTCCCTCTGCAGTCTGTTATGAACGCCTGTGCCAGGCTCATCCACCTCACCTTACGCATCTCTCATACCTCACCCCTTTGTCAATCTCTACACTGGCTCCCTGTTTCCTTTAGAATCCACTTCAAAATATGGAGCTCACATACAAAGCTCTCCATAACCGCGCCCCTGCCTACATCTCCTCCCTTATTAGCAGGTACATCCCATCCCGACCACTTCGCTCGGCCAATGATCTGATGTTATTGTCTCCTCGTACCCGCACCCCCAACTCTCGCCTTCAGAACTTCTCCCGAGCTGCTCCCATTCTATGGAACTCCCTCCCCCTCAACATTAGACTCTCCCACGTCTCTCCAGTCCTTCAAGAAATCTCTGAAAACACATTACTTCAGAGAAGCCTATCCAGCTCACTCCATGATTCCCCACTGTACATTCTGACATCATTTTACCACCCAGCCCACATGCACCCCGCTACGTCAGGTTCTCTATTTACCCACACCTAGTGTGCCAACCGTCTCCTCTTAGATTGTAAGCTCTTGATCAGGGTCCTCTCTCCTACTGTTCGGGGTGTTTAAGTTGTATGTATATTTGTTATTCTGTCTCAGCCATTGTACAGCGCTACGGAACTTGTTAGCGCTTTATAAATACTTGTAACTGTATAAATAAATATGTATTTCTTCATGTAGTGTAATGATGGATTCTAGAAGTCTTCCCGTTTTGCCCGATGGCCGATACAGGAAATTTAGTGACAGGAAATTAACCTGCCTGGCGGTATTCCCGAGTGTGACTCGGCGTTAAATTTCACTACCGTGATCGGTAACCCCGAGCCACACTCGGTCTGTATATACTCACCGCATCATTCGCTCCCTCGCCGTCTCCGCAGTCACCGCAGTGTGATCGCGGCAGCCGGCGACCTGCTTCCTGATTCCGCTCCCTGCGAGCCACGAGGGGGGCGGGACCAGGCAGCAAATTCAAAAACTGAAAAAAAAATTACAGTAAAAAATACTGTAGAACAAATTTTGTGCTGTGCAGTGGGTGCTGGGATTCCTGTCCAGATGTACACTCCTTTGCAAATGTAATACAGGACACGGGGTACCAAAGAAATTAGAGTATTTATTTTCAAAGCACCAGCAAGTTTCGCTGGTGCTTGCCCAGATCCAACTGTTGGATCTGGGCAAGCACCAGCGAAACTTGTATTGCAAAGCCTTATTACATTTTAGAAATGATTTTTATTTGCCTTTTATTTCTGTAAAGCTGCTTTGAGAATAAATACTCTTTTTTTGGTACCCCCCGTGTCCTGTATTACATTGGCAAAGGAGTATACATCTGGACAGGAATCCCAGCACCCAGAGGAAAGAGGCATGTTTTTGGTTTGATTATATTATTGAATATAATTTATTTCCATTATTTTGGATAATTTTTTTGGGATAATAAATTATTATTTCGTGTTTCAAACCATCTTTGACTCCGTGTGTTTACTAGACTCTTGCTTGCACGGATTTCAGTGAGTTATTCCTACAGAATACAGGCTTACTATATAAAACAACACATTTCCTTTAAAAATAAATTGAAACGCTTTTAGACACAAAATTTTGCAAAAATTAGACCGCCAGGGAGGTTAATTACTAACAATGATAAGCCATAGCTACGTTAGACTTTGGTGAATTCTTTTATAATCAGCGTTAAATCCTATCCGGTGGGAAATGAAGAAGATTTCTGCAGAAGAAGTCTCTTTGGAGAAACATGACTCAGGTTAGTGGTCATCTGTGGGAAGGCATCTTCTGATCCGTCTCCTTAAAACAAGCAGTAAATAACCCAGACAGACTGCAAAGAATTTCCCAGAAAGCTGATCAAGAGCTGGTGCCCCTCAGAGGTCTCTGAACTCCTTAATAAACAGACCCCGTTTCTGGCTCCAGTTTCAAAGACTGTTTTCAGTCTGGATACCTGTGGGTGGAGATTCTAGGGGTCTACATCCCATCAAAGGCACCAAGTCAACTGCCTGGCTGATTACTTTAGCAGGTCTGTGCTGTGGATGGTGGTGGTCTCCAGGCGGTGTGGTGGCAGACTTCAAATTGTTTGTGCGCTCCTTGCTAGTGTTTCTGTTTTGGTATGTTCTCAGACGTTGAAGGAAAGCAAGAAGTGACTTTTTGGTGGTGTTTTTGGCTCATAATTATGAATTTTGAGATCAGCGTTGTTATCAGTTATTATTAATATCATTTTACTTTTTTTTTATATAAGGCCATCAGATTACTCAGGGCTGGACAGACAAGTGGATATGCGGAGGGGATGCCGAATGTGAAGGTTAATACATTTGAACCAACGTTAATTTTGTCAACTAATAATTTTCATCAAAGACTTAAGGGGTTATTCAGAAAGGTCCGAAATGTCACCGAAATGTAACCGGACACTGAAGTTCAGTGTACGGTGACATTTTGGGGCCATTCGGCTGTTCAGAAAGCAGGCAGTAAGCCAAATTCTGGTGAATTTCCTGCAGGACGGTGCTGTTCGACGTCAGTGAAATCCCCCATAGAGAAGCAATGGTTAATCTATTCACAGACACCGAACAGCTGAGAAAAGTTGCCAAAATGTCCTGCTGTTTGGTGTTTTCATTCGGCAGGTTTAATCAGGCGAATCCCATAGGCTTCAATGTTAAAAATATTCCTGTTTTTATCCAATGTCTAATAAACCGTTTATTATTTTAATCTGCAGCAAAAGTCTCTTTATGGGGGGGCGTGGCTAGCGGCGGACGGGAGCAGACGCATGTTAGAGGAGCTCCGCTGTTTACCCTATACCGGGTCACAATTACAGTGTCTGAACCGTCCGATTTTGATCTGCTGAGGGCCCCCAGGACGAGTGGACTGTGTGGTGCTCACGGCGCCGCTGATTTCCGAGCGTTTTATCGCCCCCCATCTGACTTCCTGGACCTTCGGGCCTGGTGCGGCCTAGTTGCGGCGGCCATCTTGTGGAGCCTGGGGTGTTTCCTGGAGGCCATATCGGACCTGATTCCCGGCTGGAGAGACTTTACTGTCGCCTGAGCATGGGGAAGAAGCTGAAAACACTTCCACAGCGCAGGTTGGTGGACACCAGACAGGCGGACATTAGAGATTCACTGAATTATAGACGCTCTGCAACAGTTATACCCCCCTCTTCCCTCCTGCCCATGGGGTATGACTCCTCTGAGGAGGAAGACTGCTCCTGGCACAACGGACGGGGGCCCGATTGGCCCGCCGAGACGTCCCGGGACAAGAATCCAATGACTATGAGTGCCGCTGCACGCAAGAGAGCGCAGAAAAAGAGGAAAAAGGCCTTGGCAGCGGAGTTACCTGAGGCCACGGCTACGGAGCCCTCCGCAGGTGGCTCAGAGGCTGATACGCTAATGTCGGATGCAGAGGACCTGACACGACGGACGGACGGCCCGCAACAAGAGGGAGCCCTACAACCGCAGCGGATATCGGATACCCCAGGGGAGACTGGCTCTCTATTGGGTGCAGCAACGCCTCCAAGCTCTGCCGGGACCCCTGCGGCTGCCCCAGATGACATGCGCCCCACTACGATGCAGGACTATAGAAACTTCATAGCGGAGATCAAATAAATATGGCTGACCGAATTATCTAACGTGCGCTCTGAGGTAAAGGAGGTGCGCTCACAGATGGTGGCGGTTCAGGCTCAGACTGTGGAGTTGGCAGAAGAACAGACGGTATTGTCGGCACAGGTGACTGCTCTCAGGTCTCAGGTGGAGATTTTGACACGCTCAGTGGAGGCTCTGGAGTCCCGGCACCGTCGGCGCAATGTCCGTGTCCGGGGAGTTCCCGAGTCGGTTACTCCAGCGGACTTACTCTCGTACACTAATAGTCTGGCACGCCAGGTTTTGGAGGATCCGCCTGACACCCCGGAGGTGTTTAGCACGGTTTACCGCATTCGCAAGGCTGCTGAGGCCCCACGGGATGCCCCGAGAGATGTGATCGCGGTCACAGCAGATGTGGCAGCCAAAACACGGATCATGACAGCGCCGGGGGCGCGAGCTGATGTCCTATTCGATGGAGTAACCCTGAAATTATTTCACGACCTGCCCTTCGCAACGCTGATGGCGCGCCGCAGATATCCTCAGGCATAAAGGGGTCCGGTACCGCTGGGGTCCAGCCGGCTCATTAGTGGTTACCCATAACAAAATGTCGTATGTAATCTCGGACCCGGCCGAGGCCTGGCCTGTTTTACTGGGGGCAGGTTTTGCGCCGGATGGAGCGCTCGTCTCCCCGGGCTGAGAACTTAGGTGATGGGAATCTCTGACTTGTTTGCACAACACCTTTACGAGAAGCCGCCTCTTTTTCAATGCGTTCTTGTTAGTTCATGGTTTTGCATTTTGACTCATGTTTCGTTGTTTATCTGATGTCTTTTGCTGCTCGGAATGTTATAGGAAGACCCCCTCTCTTTCTCTGTTGTTTTTAATTTTTATTTTTATATAGTTTGAGGAGCTATTTAGATGGATTCGGGGATTGTGATGTGAGCCCCTTTGATAACCCCCCCCCTCCCTCATTGCCTGTATTGCTATATGGGATTTTGGAAGTGTCTTATGCTCCCCTTTTCCCTTTAGGTTTCAGGCCTTTTCTCCCCCCCCCCCCTTATGATGGCATTGCCTTTGGCGCCTGCAGATGTTTCAATACGTCTCTTTATTTATTTTTTATTTCTTATCTATATAATGCTTTACGACAGTTGATATCACAGCCCTGTGTGGCTGCTTTCTTGTTGGTCGACATGTGGCCCTATTTGAAATTTCTAAATAAAGAATTTAAAAAAAAAAAAAAGTCTCTTTATTCTTTTTATTTATTGATTTTTTAGGATCTTTCAGGCATTTTTCGAGATTTTGTCGGGAATTTTTTTCCTTTCCTTTTTTTTAAAAGCTGATTTTCTTTTTTCTGTAACAGACCTTTTATTATCGTTCATAAGATCTTATGTGTAAATTACAGGCATTTCCGTTCAGTAGTTTTTTTGCAATCAGCGTTTCTATTTTGACACTTTCAAGCATATTGGATTTTATTTTATTTTTTTTACCCTGTTTGTCGGCTTTTTCCGGCGGCTGGTCTGCGCTGTGATCGGTGACTCGTCGGCTTTTTCCGACGAGTTTGGTGTTTTTTGCGGCGGCTCCAGCGGTTTTTCGGTGAGTTTTCGGCGGATGTTCGATGGGTGTTCAGCGGGTTTTCCCTGCACTCCAGGGACCCTGCGGTGAATGCTGAATTCACCGCAGGGTGGGGAACTTTGATTAGGCTAGGGTCAGACGAGCGTGATTTCTACGGACTGTACGTCCTTGCACACGGACGACGTCAGTACGGAAGACACAGTAGTGGCCACACAGTCCGTTTTTTTCACTGACGTATATTTTGACGGATGTAGCAGGGAAAATAAATTAAAAAGCAAAACCGTTTTGTCCGTAAAAAATGCTGGACGTATAAATGCAGTCCGTCTGACCACGTTCCATCACTCACACACAAAGCTATGCAGACGTTGCGGACGCAGCGCACTTTGTGCGGCCGTTATAGGGGTTGTACTTTCTTGTCTGCCTTGCGTCCGTGGGCCGCGGCCGTTGTGCGTCCGCAGTTCAGTGCGGACGTACTTTGTGTGTCGGGCTCCGATGGGCTTTCTTTCATGCTATCACGGACGTACTTTTAGGCGCCATCACGGACGTGAACACTACGCTCGTCTGACACCAGCCTTACCCGAAGTGCAGGGAAATGCATGGAACGAGAGAGCACTGAAATGTCAGCGTCATTTCAGTGCTCTCTGAATAACCCCTTAAATAAAAATGTGCTTTGATGATTAACATTGATTTGAACAACACGTATCTTGAGATAGATGAGACATTAGTCACCGACCACCAATCCGTCATTAAAAGAACAGTGGTTTTACTTCGACAAACTTTGGCGAATGAATACGGTGAAACTTCGGCGAACTCAATATTTAGAGAGCTGGCACCAGAGCTCACCAACCTTTCTGCTGTCCTTTCCATGAAAGTTTTGGCTGAAGTCGTCCAAGGCAGTTCTCAGCATAGATCTCTATGGGTTTCTACCGTAGTTTCCGACGTTATTTATCGTCTCCTGCCATAGTGTCAACCGAAGTTTCCTAGTGTTGTTTCTACCATTGTTTGTTTGTATCAGAGTCCAATGGAGATCACCACATTGTGGAAGAAGGTTCCCTGTTGTTGAAAGCAACGGCGGCACAAAGCTGAGTGTAGAGTAGTCGCAGTTTGCACATTTTAAGGAGAAAAATTGGTGGCGTCGTTGTTCTTCATCTGCCATTCTGTGAATGCTTCAGGGCTTATGGTAAACCTCTACATAGTCTCACTTTCATTATAACATGTAAATCAATACAGTTGCTGCAGCCACATCCCCTTCAAAGTGCACAGAGAGTGCGGGATGTGATGTGTGGTCCCTCTAGACCCCATGAACATCTAATACAGCGTTACTTACTGAGTTTAGAAAAGGGAAACAGTTGTATTAGCTCCAATCTAGCTACAATGTTTTAAAAATGTATATATTTATTCAGAAATGGTTCTTATTTATTAAATATGTACAGTACATCAGGGCTCAAAATTTCCACTCGCCTACTCACATTTGGCGAGTGGAAATTAAGTGAGGGCGAGTAGAAATGCACACACAGGCAGCACAATAAATTATTTTGTGCTGCGTATTCCAGCGGTGCCACCGTGCAGCCCCCCACTTCCCCAGGTTCACGGTGGCAGGGATCAGCTGCCTAACCTGACCCAGCTCGTCTCTGTCACTGGCCGGGGGGTGGAGAGGAGCTTCCCTGCCTTTTCGCTCTGCTCACTCTGGGCTCTGATGACTGGGTATACATGTATCTGGGGTTTGATGTTTGTGTATTAATGTTATTTTTGTAACTTTTATTCCAAATAAAACCTTTATCAGTGTAATTTCATAAGATAATTTAAGGGGGTGTGTTTAGGGTCAGAGTTAAGGGCTGGGTAGGGGTTAGGTGGAGCAAATGGTGGCGAGTAACTCTTATGGCCTGGTTAGTAGCTTGGGACTTGAAATTTTGAGCCCTGCAGTACATATTTAATTTGTAATCGTTTTAATGATATGCCATATTGGATAGAGATGTCCACTTTTGGAAATAATGCAACATGGGGCTCGCGTTAATGAAATCAGACGTTTTCCAGAAAAAGTATCAACTGGTTTCGACATTTTTTTTAAAAAAAAAATTGGATTTTAAATATCAGCTAATTAAACTGAACAGTTTAGACCATAGACAAATTCTGGTTTTGATTAAAGAAACGGTCCAGTAATAACAAGCCCAAAAAAAAAGTTTTTCTGCCTGAAATTGTATCAAATTAACCCATTTTAGCAACCCTAACCCTAAAGTTACACTAATGCTAAATCTAAACCTAACCCCTGGTGTCCAGGACTTTTAGGCTTACGATTGTCTTTAGGGTTACCCTCATTTTAGGGTTAGGGTCACCATTAGGGTTAGGGTTATTTGCAGCATTATTTTTAGGGTTAGGGTTATATTTAGGGATAGGGTGTTACGTCTCGACCCTGCCCACTGGTGGTGGGAGCAGGGATTTGCCAGTTGCTGGCTTTCATGCTCAGGTTCTGCAGACCATCTCCACTGGGCTAATGGTCTGCGGTCACATGATCTGCTCAGCCCTATATATAGGGCCTACCATGCATTTGATCGTTGGATCAGGATAGACTGAGATCCACTGAGTTCGTGCTCCTTGTGTTATTCAAGTTCTGTATCACGATATTCTGTGTATGACCTCTTGCTCTGATTTCTGGATTACTCTCTTGTCTGTCCCCTGAAGTATATCTGTATTTTTGATGATCTCGTGTATGACCTGGCTTGGCTTCTGGAACTTCTCTTTTGTATGTCCATTGTCTGTTCAGGAAATATCTGTCTGTTTATTTATTTAGTTTTCACTCAACAGGCATTTGGCCACAAAGCCATTTGGTGTGAGTGATACTCAGGGCTTTGTTTTGTACTCCCTGGCTGGGAGTGTTGGGTTCAGCAGTTTACTGCATTCATTGTTTTCATGTACCGAGTTCTGCCCTGCAGTGTGCTGCATTCATTGTTTTCATGTACCGAGTTCTGCCCTGCAGTGTGCTGCTTTCATTGTGTTTTCAAGCACTGAGTTCTGCCCTGCAGCGTACTGCATTCATTGTTTTCAAGTACCGAGTTCTGCCTTGCAGTTCACTGCACTCATTGTGTTTTCAAATACCGAGTTCTGCCCTGCAGTGTGCTGCATTCATTGCCTACCCCAAGTCCTCTGATCTGTCTGTAGATGAGAAATCATACCCAGTGCAGGGCTTCCTCGTGTGTCTGTATTCTGCACTATCCTCTGGTTTTCCAAATGTGTGCTGGAGTCTGCTATTCTGCAAAACAAACCATATACCGGCCCCAAAGGCTTCAGACCACGCAGCTTAAAGGTTCCCCATCACCCAATAGGGGGCCTACCGTTACATAGGGTTGCCTTCAGAGTTAGTGTTATTTTTGGGGCTATTTTTAATGTTACCTTTAGGGTTAGCATTATTTTTAAGGTTAGGCTTACCTGTATCATTAGGGTTCTTGCTAGTGTTAGGGTTATATTTAGAGGTAGGGTTATTTTTAGGGTTAGCGTTATATTTAGGGGTAGGGTTATATATAGGGTTAGGGTTAGGGTTATGTTTAGGGTTATTTTTAAGGGTTGGGATTACATTTAGGGTTGGGATTATTTTAAGGGTTGGGGTTATATTTAGGGGTAGGGTTATTTTTAGGGTTAGGGTTAAGGGTTGGGATTACATTTAGGGTTAGGATTATTTTAAGGGTTGGGGTTATACAGTTGTGTTCAAAATTATTCAACCCCCAATGCTGTAAAGGGTTTTAGGGAATTTAATGTACATTTGTAATTGTATTCAGAATGAAATCCTACAAGGACTTTTTAAAGAACCATATGCAACTAAGGCTAGGGTCAGACGAAAGCATTTTTCCCCGCGAACGTGAAAAAGTGCGTCCGAACGCATTGACGTATTTTTTCACGGAATGCGCAAAAACGGTCAAACGACGCGCATTGTCGGTCGTGATTTTGTACGGATCGTCAATAAAACTCTTTTTGCATCTGGACGTTATGTAGGCTGGACATTAGCAGCGTCTGACATCTCCTAATCACGCAAACACGCCGCTATGCCGCAGCTGCGCACTCAGTACGTCAGTACTAGCGGTTCAGCGTTCTCAAAAAAATGCGTTCAAATTCCACTTGTGTTGCACGGCCGGACTTTTGTGCGGCCGTACATCGTATATTGTCCGTCATTGCCCGTAATCTGCTGCTAGTGCGGCCGTAATTATGTGCGCCAGAACGTACGTTAAAAGTGCGCTGGTCTGACCCCAGCCTTAAATGACATGAATTGGTTTTGTAATACAGTAGTAAATGTTTCTTTTGTGAATTCTTCATTGACACAATTATTCAACCCCTTAAAGACTACCACTCTGAAGAACAGAGGTTCATTCAAGTGTTTTCAATCAGGTATTGAAAACACCTGTGGATGTCACGGAGCAGCAATAAAGCATAATAAGCACCAATTAGGCAGCTTTAAAATGACTGTGATACTCAGCTCCTTCTAGACATTTACTGGTGTGGTTACAAACATGGTGAAGTCAAGAGAATGGTCCAGGAAGACAAGAGAAGAGGTGATTACTCTTCACAGGAAGGGCAATGGCTATAAGAAGATTGCAAAGATGTTAAACATACCAAGAGAGACCATAGGAAGCATCATTCGCAAATTCAAGGCAAAGGGCACTGTTGAAACGCTACCTGGTCGTGGCAGAAAGAAGATGCTGACTTCGACTGCTGTGCGCTACCTGAAGCGTAGAGTGGAGAAAAGTCCCCGTGTGACTGCTGAGGAACTGAGAAAAGATTTGTCAGATGTGGGTACTGAAGTTTCAGCTTAGACAATACGGCGCACACTGCGTAATGAAGGCCTCCATGCCAGAACTCCCAGGCGCACCCCTTGCTGTCTCCAAAGAATAAGAAGAGTCGACTGCAGTATGCCAAAAGTCATGTGGACAAACCACAGAAGTTTTGGGATAGTGTTCTGTGGACTGATGAAACAAAATTAGAACTGTTTGGGCCCATGGATCAACGCTATGTTTGGAGGAGAAAGAACAAGGCCTATGAAGAAAAGAACACCTTTCCTACTGTGAAGCATGGCGGGGGGTCAATCATGCTTTGGGGCTGTTTTGCTTCTGCAGGTACAGGGAAGCTTCAGCGTGTGCAAGGTACTATGAATTCTCTTCAGTACCAGGAGATATTGGATGACAATGTGATGCAGTCCGTCACAAACCTGAGGCTTGGGAGACGTTGGACCTTTCAACAGGACAATGATCCCAAGCATACCTCCAAGTCCACTAGAGCATGGTTGCAGATTAAAGGCTGGAACATTTTGGAGTGGCCATCGCAGTCACCTGACTTAAATCCGATTGAGAACCTCTGGTGGGACTTAAAGAAAGCAGTTGCAGTGCGCAAGCCTAAGAATGTGACTGAACTGGAGGCTTTTGCCCATGACGAATGGGCGAAGATACCCGTAGATCGCTGCAAGACACTTGTGTCAAGCTATGCTTCACGTTTAAAAGCTGTTATAACTGTAAAAGGATGTTGTACTAAGTACTAAGATTGAATGTCACTTGGGGGTTGAATAAAACTGATAATGATGTGAGCACAGAAAAGACATTTGTGGTTATTTCATTATAAATGTTATGTTATATTTGTCTGACCTACACGTGCCTCTTTGATTTAATTGTAAGCAAGATGACTGAATGATCAAAATCAATGTCAAACTGGCCAAAACACTCAATTTCAGTGGGGGTTGAATAATTTTGAACACAACTGTATTTAGGGGTAGGGTTATTTTTAGGATTAGGATTATAGTTAGGGTTATTTTTTAAAAAAGGGGGGTGTAGATCCTAGAGGCGTAGTTTAATTAATGACTTCTATGTCTAGGTAGTGTTCCTAGACATATATCAAACACATCAGATAAGTGCTTCAAATGAAGCCTAGATCCGCATTGTATGATAAAGCAGTGATAACATCACATGTAAAAAGTATCCCTCAGTGATTCAACAATTATTGATCCTGTGCAAAATCACAGACACATCAAGCAAATAAGTGTTAATAAACTAGGTTCAACATATATGATAAAGTGCAATGGATAAAACCACATGTGCAAATGCATATATAAAGTGTATGTGCTAATAAAGAAAATCCTCATATAAAGTGCATACACGCAGTGTGTCAAAATTAAAATGCACAGTATTCCAGAAATGGTGTCTATCTCCAAAAAAACACTTATTCCTAAAAAGTCTCTAAATCACAATAGTGCACGTGCAAATGTGCAAAGAAATGATACGGAATGTTCAGAAGTCATTGAAGAACAGAAGAAGTACACTGTAGAGATTGGCATCCAGCTGACGTGTCCTTTCTCCTCAGTTGATGAGTCTCGATATAAATGCAAATAAGGGGGGGGGGGTGAAAAGAAAAAAAAACATTAATTTGTGGCCAAGATCTTGTGCTGATGATGGAGAGTCGCGGCGCTGCGTAAAGTCTCCTCCAGCACATTATCCCAAAAATTCTCAATGGGGTTAAGGTCTGGACTGTGCGGTGGCCAATCCATGTGTGAAAATGATGTCTCGTGCTCCCTCAACCACTCTTGCACAATTTGACCCTGATGAATCCTGGCATTGCCATCTTGGAATATGCCCGCTGTGCCATCAGGGGAGAAAAAACCCATTGATGGAAAAACCTGCTCATTCAGTATTTTCAGGGAGTCACATGACCTCATTTTATGCTGAAACATATTAATCACTGCAGTAATTATCCAATAGAAGGCTCACACCATTTGGCTTAGCTATGCCAGGTGGGGACTTTTTTGGCCAGGCAGTGTATATATACCTACCGCCTAGGTAGGAAATAGTGTGCGAAAACCGCCTTTTGTGTATATTTGTACATTTTGTTGTACTCCCAGCCAAGTAATGTTTTGCTGCTGTCCCTTCTGTGGAAATGTTCTAAAATAAATATAAACCCACTATTTTGTCTCTTATCTGAGAAGCAGCAGGAGGACATGTGGTTGCTTGTAAAGCAGCTTTTAGTTACATTAGGTTAGGACCCACCTTGAAAGAGGTGCCATGACGTGGCAGGTGGGATTAACACTTCAATGGCCATTTAAGTAAACTAAAACCTCTGTTTTCTTTCGCATGGAGCCACAGGAATAAGCGCAAACGACAACCTTTATTTCTTGTTATGTGTTATATGTGAAGTGGGCTGCATACTTCTGGTTTACGCAGCCGTCCAGGTAGGGAATACTCAACAAAACCTCTTTTTGTGTATATTTGCTTATTTTGTTGTATTCCCATCCAGGTAATTTTTTGCTGCTGTCCCTTTCCGTGTTTTCTTTTTCAATCCCAAAGTAGAAATGTTCTGGTGAGGATATAAATATAGCGTGACATAATATGATGTGGCAGGTGGGATTAACACTTCAATGGCCATTTAAGTAAACTAAAACCATGGGTACGATCCCGGCCAGAGCACCTCTCCAGTAAGTGTCCTTGGGAAAGGCACCTAACGGTACATACTCGCCACCCAGGACATACTTGAAAACGAGAGAAATCTCAATGTATCCTTCCTGGTAAAATCCTTTCTCAAAAAAAACCCCTCTGTTTTGTTTCACATGGAGCCACAGGAATAAGCACAAACGGCAACCTTTTTTTCTTGTTATGTTTTATATATGAAGTGGGCTGCAAACTTCTGGTTTACGCAGCCGCCCAGTTAGGGGCAGTGGGCAAAACCGCTTTTGTGTATATTTGCATATTTTGATGCATTCCCAACCAGGTCATTTTCTGCTGCTGTCCCTTTCTGTGTTTTCTTTTTCAATCCCAAAGTAGAAATGTTCTGGTGAGGATATAAATATAGCGTGACATAATATGATGTGGCAGGTGGGATTAACACTTCAATGGCCATTTAAGTAAACGAAAACCTCTGGTTTGTTTCACATGGAGACACAGGAATAAGCACAAACGGCAACCTTTTTTTCTTGTTATGTTTTATATATGAAGTGGGCTGCATATTTCTGGTTTACGCAGCAGCCCAGGAAAGGAATACTCAGCAAAAACTCTTTTTGTGTATATTTGCATATTTTGTTGCGTTCCCATCCAGGTCATTTTTTGCTGCTGTCCGTTTCCGTGTTTTCTTTTTCAATCCCAAAGTGGAAATGTTCCGGTTAAGGTATAAATATAACATGAAATAATATGATGTGGCAGGTGGGATTAACACTTCAATGGCCATTTAAGTAAACGAAAACCTCTGTTTTATTTCACATGGAGCCACTCGAATAAGCACCAACGGCAACTTTTTTTCTTGACATATAAAAATATATATATATATATTTTTTTTTCTAAATGGTTTCTGAATATCCCATTTTTAAATCCCTTATATTCCTTGACGTAAATGTACACTTTAATTCATCACTATATAATGAAATGAAGTGTCGAAGAAATCATATGTACACAAGTGCTGTGTTAGGAATAGCAGCTTTTTTGTAGCATGTATACAAATGAAAACACATGTAATACCTTCTGGTGTTAGAAGATAGTTTTTGGCAGAGTGTTTGTTGTAAATTAACCTAAAGTGTCGCTTTCTAAGAAATGTGATTACAGAAACAAGTGAATATACATTTCACATGCCGGTAATTATTATTTTTTTTTCATCGAAATTATGCTTGCGTAAAGAGGAAGCCGTCACTTTCCGCGTTCTCGATTCCGCACGTCAGAATTCTAGTGAAAGCAACAATTATCTTTATTTAGTTACTACTCCTCGGTGGAAGCTGATTGTAAAAGAAATGACACATGGCTTTATTGATACTCCAATTAAAATATTCAGATTGCAAGCTCCCGGGGTCACAACCCTCTCGGTCTAATATATCATTATTCATTGTATCTCTGTTACAAAGGCATTGTCATAAGAGCACTTACTGTGACATTTGCAAAGTCACCCGTGGCTTTTAAAGTGCTAAGAACATATATTAGCTGCATACAAATGCAATATACATGCACCATATAGCTGCTGCACTTGATGCACCTCCTTTTACTATAGGGGTCAGCAGCAATGGCCCTCCAGATGTTTTGGAACTGCAACTCCCACGATGCTCAGCCACTCATTAGCATGGATGAGCATCGTGGGCAATGTAATTCCTAAACATCTAGGGCGCCATTACGATGTGAACGCTAAAACGGGGACGCTAGGGAGAAAATCCTGCGTCTGCAGGTTTCTCTTTAGCGTCCCCGTTTTAGCGTGATATTACGGTGCAGGCGCTGAAAAAGCTGCCTGCATCGTAATCCAGCGCTAAGTGCTGCCACGAGGATCCACTCGATGGAGTCCATGAGACAGACGCCGCCGTTCACATGTCCTGCCGGATCTGGTAGGTCATCGAGATCCGACAGGTCGGTGTAGTGATCCGCAGAGGGAGACTGGGGGATGTTTTCCCCCAGTCTCTCCCTGCTCCCGGCTGCCAGAGGAGGTGGTTGGTCCTCGCTGCGGGATAGAAGGTGAGTATGTGATTTTTTTTGGGGGGTTTCTGGCTGGTGCTGACGGATTCTACAGTAGCGGAATCCGTTAGCACCAAGTCCAGGCTGTGGTTAACTTTCGTGTAACCGCAGCAGGACGGTAATTAGTGTTAGTATATTGTAATACTTACGCATATTAACTCTTTGCGCTCCCCATGTTAAGCATAGGGAGCGCAGAGTGCAGTAACCTCGCGCTGCAAAGCGCAAGATACCAATCGCTAACGAGTTTTTTAACCCGTTAGCGTTTGGATTGTGATATGCGCCCGCGCTCGGGCCACCAGGGCTAACGTTAACACTCAAACAGGTGAGCGCTAACATTAGCGTTTAGATCATAATAGTGCCCCTAGGGTAGCAGGGTTTCCTTACAATGGTCTATGGTGATAGAACCTGTAAAGTGCTGGTAAACATTGTAAGGTATGAGATTGAGGCAGGGGTGGACATGCCTAGGAATGGCCAGTGATGTGATCTGACTTTAAAAAAGGGACATGCCAGCTCCGAGCCATCAATGAAAGAGAGACCATCTGGAAAAGGGCAGATCTGACCACTAAATAGATATTCATTCGGGGAAAGACATGTCCTCTTCCTCACTTCCCCCTTTCAGACCCCAGATCCCTTTCTTTCACCTCCCATCCCAAATCATTTTCTTTACAAAACCCTCAGTCCTCAAATCAGTCTCCTTTACACTGCCAGACCCCAAAACAGTCCCATTAAATCCCACAGACCCCAAAACAGTCCCATTAAATCCCACAGACCCCAAAACAGTCCCATTAAATCCCACAGACCCCAAAACAGTCCCATTAAATCCCACAGACCCCAAAACAGCCCCGTTACAATTCTCAGATCCAAAATCAGTTTCCCTGGAACCCTCAGATCCCAAATCAGTCCCATTAAACCCCACACATCCCAAATCAGTCCCATTAAACCCCACACATCCCAAATCAGTCCCATTAAACCCCACACATCCCAAATCAGTCCCATTAAACCCCACACATCCCAAATCAGTCCCATTAAACCCCACAGATCCTAAATCAGTCCCATTAAACCCCACACATCCCAAATCAGTCCCATTAAACCCCACACATCCCAAATCAGTCCCATTAAACCCCACACATCCCAAATCAGTCCCATTAAACCCCACAGATCCTAAATCAGTCCCATTAAACCCCACACATCCCAAATCAGTCCCATTAAACCTCACACATCCCAAATCAGTCCCATTAAACCCCACACATCCAAATCAGTCCCATTAAACCCCACACATCCCAAATCAGTCCCATTAAACCCCACAGATCCTAAATCAGTCCCATTAAACCCCACACATCCCAAATCAGTCCCATTAAACCCCACACATCCCAAATCAGTCCCATTAAACCCCACAGATCCTAAATCAGTCCCATTAAACCCCACACATCCCAAATCAGTCCCATTAAACCTCACACATCCCAAATCAGTCCCATTAAACCCCACAGATCCTAAATCAGTCCCATTAAACCCCACAGATCCCAAATCAGTCCCATTAAACCCCACAGATCCTAAATCAGTTCCATTAAACCCCACAGATCCTAAATCAGTCCCATTAAACCCCACACATCCCAAATCAGTCCCATTAAACCCCACAGATCCTAAATCAGTCCCATTAAACCCCACACATCCCAAATCAGTCCCATTAAACCCCACAGATCCTAAATCAGTCCCATTAAACCCCACAGATCCTAAATCAGTCCCATTAAACCCCACAGATCCCAAATCAGTCCCATTAAAACCCACATATCCTAAATCAGTCCCATTAAACCCCACAGATCCTAAATCAGTCCCATTAAACCCCACAGATCCTAAATCAGTCCCATTAAACCCCACAGATCCTAAATCAGTCCCATTAAACCCCACAGATCCTAAATCAGTCCCATTAAACCCCACACATCCCAAATCAGTCCCATTAAACCCCACACATCCCAAATCAGTCCCATTAAACCCCACAGATCCTAAATCAGTCCCATTAAACCCCACACATCCCAAATCAGTTCTGTTAAAACACTTGGATCCCAAAACAGTTCCCATGAGGCTAGGGTCAGACGAAAGCATTTTTTCCCGCGAACGTGAAAAAGTGCATCCGAATGCATTGACGTATTTTTTCACGGAATGCGCAAAAACGGTCAGACGACGCGCATTTTCGGGCGTGATTTTGTACGGATCGTCAATAAAACTCTTTTTGCGTCTGGACGTTATGTAGGCCGGACATTAGCAGCGTCTGACATCTCCTAATCACACACAGACGCCGCTATGCCGCAGCTGCGCACTCAGTACGTCAGTACTAGCGGTTCAGCGTTCTCAAAAAATGCGTTCAAATTCCACTTGCGTTGCACGGCCGGACTTTTGTGCGGCCGTACATCGTATATTGGCAGTCATTGCCCGTCATCTGCTGCTAGTGCGGCCGTAATTATGTGCGCCAGAACGCACGTTAAAAGTGCGCTGGTCTGACCCCAGCCTAAAGCCTTCAGACCCTAAATCCATTAAACCTCTCAGATCCCAAATCAGTTTTGTTAAGATCCCAGACTCTTCCCATTGAAATCTTCAGACTCCAAATCAGTCCTGAGTCTTTATACTAACAGGGTTATCCAAAGAGATTCGAAAAGTCACCGCACGTTCGGTGACTTTTCGTTCTCTTCAATTCGGTTCCTTTTGCCGATCCCATTTCGGTGACCCTGCGGTGTATTCAGCAAACAGCACAGGGTCCCCGAATTGCAGGGAAAAGCTGCCGCAAACCTGACGAAAACTAACCGAATGCACGCCGAAAACAAGCAAAAACATCTGGATTAACCTTCGAAAAAGCCGAACAGGAGCCGACAGTGGCGTAGCGTGGGTTGTCAGCGCCCGGGGCCAGCAAAGAATTGTGCGCCCCCCCCCAACCTGTGGACGTTATCGATATTGCCCCAGCTCACACATGGATTTGCCCCCAGCTCACACATGGATTTGCCCCCCAGCTCACACATGGATTTGCCCCCAGCTCATGGATTTGCCCCCAGCTCATGGATTTGCCCCCAGCTCATGGATTTGCCCCAAGCTCATGGATTTGCCCCCCAGCTCATGGATTTGCCCCCAGCTCATGGATTTGCCCCAAGCTCATGGATTTGCCCCCCAGCTCACTCATGGATTTGCCCCCCAGCTCACTCATGGATTTGCCCCCATCTCATGGATTTGCCCCCCAGCTCACTCATGGATTTGCCCCCATCTCATGGATTTGCCCCCAGCTCACTCATGGATTTGCCCCCATCTCATGGATTTGCCCCCCAGCTCATGGATTTGCCCCCCAGCTCACTCATGGATTTGCCCCAGCTCTCACATGGATTTGCCCCCATCTCATGGATTTGCCCCCACTCATGGATTTGCCCCAAGCTCATGGATTTGCCCCCCAGCTCATGGATTTGCCCCCCAGCTCACTCATGGATTTGCCCCAGCTCTCACATGGATTTGCCCCCATCTCATGGATTTGCCCCCACTCATGGATTTGCCCCAAGCTCATGGATTTGCCCCCCAGCTCATGGATTTGCCCCCAGCTCACTCATGGATTTGCCCCCATCTCATGGATTTGCCCCCAGCTCATGGATTTGCCCCCAGCCCTTACCTGGATATTGCCCCAGGCCCCAGCTCCGGCGGGGGTTGAGGGGACCGGGACCCAGATGCCGGCAGCGCGGGAGCGCCTGCCCGGTCTTTAACAGTCCGTCCTGTTAGGTGATGCCGCGCAGCCGGTCACGTGGTCCGGCCAATCAGGTGGTACAGAGACTCCGTACCACCTGATTAGCCGGACCACGTGACCGGCTGCGCACGCCGCGCAGCCGCATCACCTAACAGGACGGACTGTTAAAGACCGGGCAGGCGCTCCCGCGCTGCCCGGCATCTGCGTCCCCTCAACCCCCGGGCCAGTTTTAGGGGCGCAAATGCGCCCCTAACAAAACTGCGCCCGGGGCCACGGCCCCCCCAGCCCCCCCCACGCTACGCCACTGGGAGCCGAACAGGAGCCGAACAGGAGCCGAATCACACAGAGCCGAAGCAGCTGTGACGTAGAGGAGACAGTGAATAAATTAGAAAAACCATTTGTATGAATCTGGGAAAATAAAACGCTGTTTGCAAAGAAACTACTGAGCGAAAATGTCTGAAATTTTCACAGGAGGTCCAGGGAATGATAATAAAGAGGGCTGTTACAAAAAAAATAAGTAAACTGAAAAAAAATAAAAAAAAAATCGGACTTTTCATTTTTTTTTTAAAAATTCAGAAAAATGCTTAAAGTATCCTAAAAAATCTATAAATAAAGAGACTCTTTGCTGCAGAATTTTATAATGAACGGTTTATTAGATATTGAATTAAAATGGGAATATTTTTAACATTGAAGTCTATGGGATTCTCCTGAATTAACTTGCCGAATTAAACCACCGAATGGCAGAACATTAGGGGAACCTTTCACTGCTGGTTTGTGTTCTCTGAATAGACGAAGCAGTGCTTTTTCATGGGGATTTCACTGCCCTCGAACAGGGACCGAACAGGCACCGTATGTGCAGGCAATTCGACAGGATTTGGCGAATTGCCTGCTCTCTGGATAGCCGAATGGTCAGGAAAGGTAACCGAATGCTGATTTTCAGCGTTCGGTTACCTTTCTCAAGCAATTCGAATCTCTTTGAATAACCCTGTTAGACAAAAAAACCAGAGCCTTGCAACACCCACCCAAATCAGTCCTCTTACAAGACCCCGGCTCTAAATCAGTCCCCTTAACCCTCCTAGACCCTGCAAGTATCCCCTTAAAACCTCCAGATCCCAAATCCACCATTCTTTCAGTGAAAACAGCTGTGACTGGTGATGGTGACAAACCCCTTCAGTAACAAAATAACACCATACGGTGCATAAACTGCCACAACAACAATGTAACGCACTATGACAGATCGTACTCTGCAGCATAATGACTGAATGAATGACATTAACCCGTATACTCGTAAAATCCACCCTCCTGTGGCTCTCTGCAGTGCACAGGTTAAATATAACCCTAAAACGAGGTTACGGGCATATCCCAAGATGGCAATGCCAGGATTCATCAGGCTCAAATTGTGCAAGAGTGGTTCAGGGAGTACGAGACATCATTTTCACACATGGATTGGCCACCGCACAGTCCAGACCTTAACCCCATTGAGGTTAATCTTTGGGATAATGTGCTGGAGAAGACTTTACGCAGCGCTGCGACTCTCCCATCATCAATACAAGATCTTGGCCACAAATTAATGCCACTCTGGACGCCAATAAATGCTGTGACATCACATTAGCATATTGAGACGATGCCATGACGAATGCGAGCCACAATCACAGCAAAGGGCGACACATCCAAATATTACAGTGTGGGACTTTTGTTAGCCAGGCACTGTACATATATAGTAATTATTTCAATTGTGGTGGAGGGCAAAGAAACGAGATTAAAGGCCTCCACACTGCAAATATTCAGGTTTATAGCTGCAGAGGACATTTACACATCCCAGCAATACAGTGAACCGCTTAAGGAGGTCATGCGTTACATTCCCCATACGTAGCAAGGAACTCTGGGTAGGATATGCAAATATGCTTAAAAACATCCTAAAAAGTAAATAAATAAAGAGACTTTTTGCTGCAGATTAAAAGAATTAACGTTTTATTAGATTTTAGATTAAAACGGGAGTATTTTTAACATCGAAGCCTATGGGATTCGCCTGAATAAACCTGTCGAATGAAACCACCGAACAGCAGGGTTTTTCGGCAACTTTTCTCTGCTGTTCGGTGTCTCTGAATAGACGAAGCATTGCTTCTCTATGGGGAATTCACTGCCCTCGAACAGGCACCGTATGTGCAGGCAATTTGGTGAACTGCCTGCTCTCTGAATGGTCGACTGGCCCCGAAATGTCACTGTACGCTGAATTTCAGTGTCTGGTTACATTTCGGGGCCAGATCGACTCTGAATAACCCTGAAAACAAATTTGTCAAATTTGAAACACTGTTTGCAAAAAAATTACTGGACGAAAATGTCTGTAATTAACATATAAGATCCTATGAATGATAATAAAAAGGGCTGTTACAGAAAAAAGAAAAAACGCTGATAAAAAAGAATCGGCAAAAAAAATTCTGCTGACAAAAATCCTAAAAAATGGCTCAAACATCCTAGAATAAAAGTAAATAAGAGACTTTTTGCTGCAGATTAAAAGAATAAACGGTTTATAAGATATTGAATTAAAACGGGAATATTTTTAACATTGAAACCTATGGGATTCTCCTGAATAAACCTGTCGAATGAAACCACCGAACAGCAGGACATTTCACTGTCATTTCTCTGCTGTTCGGTGTCTCTGAATAGATTAACCATTGCTTCTCTATGGAGATTTTACTGCCGTCGAACAGGCACCGTATTTCTCTGGCAATTCGCCAATATTTGGCAAACTACCTGCTTTCTGAATAGCCGAATGGCCACGAAATTGCACCGTACGGGGAAATTCACTGTTCGGTGCAATTTCGGGGCAAGTTCGGCTCTTTCTGAATAACCCTCTTAGTATTAAGCGCTCGTAATGTATTGCTTATCCCACAATTTACTTGAAAAAGAGAGGAATCTCGATGTGTACCGGCTGGGTGGAGAGTAGAGGTAACATCACTGCTCTGCGTGGAGAGAGCCTGTGGAGACATGGGTTCGATCCCAGCAAGAGCACCTCTCCAGTAAGTGTCCTTGGGCAAGACACCTAACGGTACGTACTCGCCACCCAGGACATACTTGAAAACGAGAGAAATCTCAATGTATCCTTCCTGGTAAAATCCTTTCTCAATAAATAAATAAATAAATAAATGTATCCCTTCCTGGTAAAACATTTCTAAATAAATAATAAAGATATCAAACGACTTTAATTGACCTCCGCGGCACTTATATACGACTGGTTGTGCTGGATGGCCCAAGAGCTTGCAATCCTAAAGCAGATAGTGAATGCCGCTACGGAAAGAAGAGAAAGGCGTGATGTATCGGTGATACGTTTGTATCAATTTGTTTTGAAACGTATAAATATGGAAGCCAAAACAAAGAACCCTAACATTCCAAGAGAAACGAGGCGGCTTTTACTGGGAATTATTTTCCACCTCTCTGTTTAACTGAAACTAGAAGACCCTGGGAGCTTTGCTTATCCGGCAATTCCTTTTATTCGTTCAAGCAGCGAAATCGTTAAATTCCTTTCCAGCTGAACTGGCAACCGGAGCCTCAGCCTGTTAGTCAGATCTCAGTGGGGGGAAGCGGGGAGGAGCTGAATCTGAGAAAAGCAGCAATCTATTCTCCTGGGCTCCAAACAGGGAGAGGAAAGGGGCAAGGCAAGGCTTGCATGTTCCCAGAAACTTTATTATATTTATCCTACGGAAAAAAAAAAAAAAACGTAGAGGGCAAAAGATAAGTTAAGACCGAGAGGGGAAAGAAAAAAAAAATACCGTTCCATAGCGAGCTGAGAAATAAGCGCAGATAGGCAAACTCGCCGCGCATGAATTAATGTACGCTTCTACGCAGCGGTGGCAGCATCAAATGTACGTGTAGATTGTCGGCATAGGAGCGCGCAGCCCTTATTTTAAAGGGATACTCTGTTAAAAATAGAGGTGCCTTTTCTTAACCCCTTTAAATAATTAAAAACATATAGGGCCCTATTACAATCTTCGTGCATACGTTTGCGCCGGCGCAAAAACGCATTAACGCGAAGGGTAAAACCCTTTGCGCTGAATGTCGTATTACAATGTCAGCGCAACAAACGCGTGTATACGTCGACCGCGGGTGAACCTGCGTGAGCCCTGCACGAGCTTACTGTATGTCGCGCGTCCTATAGTTAACATTGTGAGCGCAAATGCGTTTGTGCGCTGGTACGCGGATGGTATTACAATCAATGCGCAGGAATTAACGCATAGACGTTGCACGCATAATTTTAGCAACTCCTATCAACCTGGCCGAAACCAAATACACCAGCCCAAAAAAAAATACGCAGCAAAGTATAGTTACACATTCTACACATACCCAAAACATTAAATTTGAGAAGTTGTGTGTGCTTTTTTTCTTGATGCAGCATATATGCGCAGATTGACTTTGACAGGCGCAAAAACTTACTGGGAGACAATTGTGGTTCTTAATTCTGATTGGCTGTATCGCGTGAAAAAAACAGTCCGCACACTGATTTCTGTGTGCAACGTTGCTGCGCGTGCGTTTGTGCACGTCCATTTTACGCGCGTTATTGCTCGATGGATGAATAAATGCGTGAGGATTGTAATTCCAGTGTTGATTTACGCGCGTTAACATTAAACGCTGGGCGCACAAATTCACGCATTCCGCGCGTGTTTTTGCGTGAAGAATGTAATAGGGCCCATAATGTTTTTGGATGATATTTACAGATTTTTCTCCTTCGCCGCGCGCAGCTCCTCCTCTTCGGCTCAGGGATTCCCAAACCTAGAAATCTCTGAAACTGTTCTGCGCAATTTGCGCTCCTGCGTAGTGTAGCAATAGCATATTGCGCAGCGCTACGGACTTGCGCGCATTGCGTATACAAGTTCCACAGCAATTGGGCAGAACGATGAATCAGAGCTGCACGTATGCACAGATCCGATCTATAGGCTGTCTTTCTGCGACCACTCGCATTCGGGACAGTCTCAGAGGACCAATTTTTTTTGGAGGGATTTTACGCATCTTTTGTCTCTCGCCCCGCGCAGCTCCTCCTCTTCGGCTCAGTGATTCCCGGACCTGGAGGTCCCTGAAGCTTTCCTGCGCAACCTTTGTAGTGTAGGAGTTGCAGATTGCGCACCACTACGGGCTTGCGCACTTTATGTTTGCAAGTTCTGTTGTGCCTGCGCAGATTCAATGCGTCGCTGCTTCTCTGAGACTGATCGTTACTATTGACCGATCTGGTGACGGGCAGTCGGGAAATTCAAAAGTCCTGCCTGCCGGTGACCCCGAGTAGTGTGGAGGAAACTCCTCCACTTCACCCCGCATCTTTGCCATGTCAGCAGAGCTAAAGTGGTCTGGATGAGTAGAGTGTTCCTTTAACTTGCGTGCACGTGTTACATTTATTACATTCAGAATGTAATAATCACAAACTGTTTATTTTCTTGTTTTTTCTACCATGAACCAAATAGGACAAACCAAAAAAGTGTAGGAGGGGAGCTAGAAGGTTATGAGTTCGGAGCAGACACACCGTTCTGCGGAGCCTGTGATTGTCGAGACGCTTTCTTGGCGGCGTAAGTTTAAAAAGACCATTTATTTTCAGCTTTTCTTTTTAGAGCAGAGCTGTCACACTCCCAGATGTTTCTGAACTACAACTCCCATGATTCCCTGGCCATCTACTGCTTTGATAGAATTCTGGGAATTGTAGGCATCGACATCTGGGGGGGGGTTACGGGAGCGTATGTTCGTTTTCATTAGCGTGCTTTCGCTGCCGACCTCTGCATTGGGTCGTTGAAGCGCGGTGTCGCCCGCAGTCACGTAGTCATGGAGTGGTACGCTGCACTAAGCTCGCATCTTATTGCCATTTCAGCACAAGACGTTTTCTATCAGAGTGATAATTCTGTAGTAACTGCTTGCGCATTCAGTTCCCTCCAAGGTCAACTCCGACATTCTTCCTTACCTCCGATATCAAGAAAACAAGCACCGTTACGTTGGGTAATAATAGTGTGTTATACAGAGCGATTCATACAGACACGAGCCCAAAGTTATTGTTATAGATCTTAAACAAATTAAATGGAATTAATGAGGGTTTCAGGGGAAAAGTACCTCCTCTTATGTTGAGCACATACCCACCCAGCAAGTGCTGGAAGTGGCCACGATTTTCTGTCGATGCGGCACTGCATGTCGTTGCTAACATGTCTCAATATTGCATCATCAGCGCTTTTGGTCTCATTCCTAATGTTATCTGCTAAGGTCAGCAATCTCCCCCCCTAGATCTTTCTAAACTACATCTCCCATGATCCTCTAGCCACTGAAAGAATTCTGAGCATTGTAGGCAATAAACAGCTGGGGAGGGCCAGAGTTTGATATCTCTGCACTGAGGCGTCAGTAGCACAGGGTTTGTTACAGTACACTTACTCCTTCAGAAAACCGGTAAATAGGAAGTCCGGGCTGGTAACAGATTGAGCGACTGGGGTGACCACAGAGTGATGGAAAAAACACGGTGCTTAAAAACCCCTGGATTTGTCGCCACTGGCTAACGTGATGTGTGGCATGCAGCGTCCTCTTGCTGGAAGTATCCCTTTTGTGCTATTCACATGGTGGTGCTGTTGTCGTGGCTGTGCTGTCACCCAGCAAGCATCCACCTCCACTATATTGTGTTGTGATGTGCTCAACATAAGAGGAGGTATAATGCCTGAAACTGACATTAATCTGAGTTCAGGTCTATATGAATCACCTTGTAGTATTTAGTGCAGTGGTGTCAAACTCCAGCCTCCGTTTGTTGATGGACTACAATTCCCAGAAATCCTTCAGTTCAACAGGTGGCCAACAATTCATGGGAATTGTAGTCCAGCAATATCTTTTGGGCCGGAGTTTACACCCCTGGTGTAGAGTCAGTCTTGGAGCGTAGAAATAATAGATAATGATAAATTAATGACTGCAGGCTGGTTGCAGCCTTTCACATCACATTTGTTTTTTGTTTTGATCTACATGTGAGTTTTGAGAAACCCAAGCAAAGAACTGATTTAGGCAAGGATAGCGTTGTTAACCCCTTCACAAGTGAGTGATTTCCCGTAAAACCAGTGTTTTCTATTACCCCCACAATAAATATACACAGAAGCGCCACGCTGCATATGTTCACTGTGGGGAAGTCCTGTTTTTGACAGGCAGGGGGCTCCCTCTGCTGACCAAAAAGTGCTACTACATTTACATTACAGCTTGAGCTCCGTGTTTTCTGTGAACCAGAAAAAGGGATCTAAAAGCTTTTCGAGTAATTTCAACACATCGGCTGTCCCGTCCGATGTGCTGATATTTTAGGGGCACATTCTGGTGCACATTCTGGAGCCCATTCTGGAGCATTAAACTAAAGGCATTTGCATTGTTCCACAATGTGCCCGCTTCAATTATACTCAATCTTGGGGGCACCTGCGTGTGCTTTTGAAGATCGAGTATACTCGATCTTGATAGTGAAGGGGATGAAAGTTAAGTGAGAACCGCGGCTGTTATCTAGCCTGACTTTTAACCTTGGCAAGAAACGTTAGCGCATGATGCCTTATGAATGACAACATTTTCAGAAGATTAATGCTATAGGACTATTAAAAAAATGAATTTATTAATTTCTTGCGGGCTCTGCTCGCACAATGTAAAGGATAACTTTTGTATCCCCATCAGTGCTCTGTAGGAAAATGAGGATCAAGCAGCTTTCTTTTTGTATTGTGGTATTGCAAGTAAGGTGCAGGTCCTGGATCGGAGGTTATAGGATGAGGAAACTGCTGGGGGAAGCAGACTATTCAGGTAGGGTGGTAGCTTCCCAGAAAAGCTCTTAACCACCAGGTTGAAAAGGTGAAGGGTGCGTCTGAATTCCAGCGACGGCCAGTTTAGCTCTTTTAACATGTCACAATGGTGGGTCATGTAGTTACATTGTAGCACAAAGGGGCAGAATGAGTTACACAATGTAGTAAGTTTATGAAGGTGTGTTTGCGGGGCAGCTGCATACACTAAATCTCTGTATTCACTAGCCGGCGTAAGCATTTGTTGTACAATCTGCTTTCTTACCGCAGGGCTCAGGCAGGTTTTGTTTCTGTATAGGGCACCTAGTTTGGGGTAACGTTTAGATGAGAGTTTAATCAGGTGCTAGCGATTCCCAAAAAAATGCTTTTGTTCCTTGTACCACTTTTGCTCAGAATGGAGGTGTGGTCACTGAAAACCTCAAATCTATACATTGACCCAGGGGGTTTATATTGAAATGTGAGCAAGACAAAAGTGGCTCGATAACTAGTGAGTCGCTACGCCGGAGGTCAACAACCTTGCCGCCCCCCCAAGATGTTTTATATAATACATTTCAATGTTCTGTTTTAATGTTCAGGCACTCTTTAAACTGACTAGGCATCAAGGGATATGTAGTTCCAAAACATCTGGGGGACCAAACTTGCTGACCCCTGCCTTAAGCAAAGCTCATATATGAGGCCCCTCTTGTTATGATAAAAAAATGGATAAATTAACACAATAAATTCACAAAATAAGAAGATAGATGGTGGAACGCATGATAGACGTGAGCTTGTGAAGGCAGACACACGTTTATGTGGCATGTCATATGAATGCAGGGGTGTATTTGAATGAAGTGTCGGAACGTATGTTTGAATTCTGGAAGTGGCTTGGAGCAGAGTGTTAAAATCTATGTGTGCCACTGCTATTTGGGTGCATAGATGTGTTGTTGTGTGCTGTTAATGTATGATTTTCATTCTGTTATTCCATGGCCAACCTATGGAAGTCTACTATTGTCCAAGTCCTCAATTCATAGACCGACCATGATCAAAGGGCTAAATCCACTAGCGCAGGTGTCTCAAACTCCAGTCCCTCAAATGATGATTTTCCTAGAATTCCCAGAATTCTTTGAATGCAATAGGTGGACAGAGACTCAAGGGAGTTGTAGTTCAGAAACATCGGGGGGGCAGAGTTTGAGATCCCTGCTCTAGCGTAATACAAACTAGGTGACCTATCTGTCATTCAATCACGTGAGGCCCCAGTGTGAGCGTGGTCTTGGATGACCACTTATTTTACCTAATTATAGAGTTGTCCCTGGTGAGCAGCTTCTGTGAGATCAACCATAAATTGGAGGACAGGGTGGTCTTTATGGATAGGCTGGTGGAGGCCAGGTATCGTATTCTTGTTGGCCTTCTGCTTGGGAAAATCAATACCCAATGCGAGCATGAAGCTCGACTGCGGATGGAGTTATTTTTCCTGGTGAAAATGTGTATGTGGGGAGTGAATTCCCTGGTGCACATACCTCGTGCAAGAGCTGAGTGCGCCGGAAAATACGCTCACCCACCTGTTAAGGCCGTGACACACCACACACTTTTGCTTGCGGTACTGAGTGCTGCGAGGTGGGGCTGAGGAAGCTGTGGCTGGCGTGCGAGGTGAATGTAAGCGCAAGGAGGTGGAGTTCATTGACTTTCCACCAATCAGATTGGTCGTATGATTTGGCACGTGTTTCGGGCCGTAACACGCTGATTTGTACGCTCAATCTGTTTGGTGGAAGTTCAATATTTTCATCTCTAAGCACTCGGCTATGCTTCCGAACGCGAGGCAACGTGCAGGAGAGAAAACTGCAAGACACGCTGAGCGCGTGACCTGGCTTCCCAACGCTGTCGCTCCACATCACACTCAGTGTGTCAAAGCCTTTAGAATGCTAATCCCCTGAGTTCCAAGGAATTTGATGGTCACTGTGCCTGGGGCCTCACTAGCCTTGGTGGTGGGTAATGTGTTATAAAGGTGGACAGTGCTTGACTGGTCCCAGTTTCAGGAAGGCTTCCTTGACTGTGTCTGGCCATTTGGGTTCAATCAACGCACCTAACACAACACTCCATGTCCCGCATGCACCAATACTGCAATGCTCCCACCCTCTCTCCAGGTCTGGTTCCAACGCATGGAGGAGCTTAGAGCCGTAGAACATTTCCACATGTTCGCCACTGACCAACTCCCCCGCTACTTGTCTGTTTGGTCCCTTTGGCACACGCTGACAGCGTCCGCCTCTTTCTCAGCCCATCTCTGCCGATTCTGCCCATGGTTGACCCCAACAACCCTCCCTGGCTCTGCCCCCCCTTGACCCAAGGCTTCCGTAGTATATGCCTGTAGCTTTTCCTGCCCGTATCTGATCCTCAGACTCCTTCCTAAATGGGGTCTGTATGGGTGCCTGCGCGCCCCAACCTTTACTGTTGGACTTGCATGTTTCCCCCCTCCAATGTTATACCGCGTGACTTATGTTGGCCGGACCTGCGCGTCCCCTTGCCTTGGTCTTTTTGTACCTCTGCTAAAATGTAATAAAATTATATTTACAGGGGAAAAAAACAGCAAAACTTGGTGGAAAATGGACTTTAAGGAACTGTGGGTCTCGATGTGTTCTAGCAGTCCATCACTGACTGTCACTTAGGTTAGATTTAAAGCGGTCTCTTTCTTTTTGTATTCACCTAAAGCCATCAAACATAATTGTGGTATGTAGATTTTTTCCCCCCATTGAAACTGAATCTGATTTTACATTTGACAGGAGGCTTGCTACAATTATCACTTCTACCACCTGGGGGCTGTATGCAAGCTCTAAATAACAATAGCTATTCATGAAGGTTTTAAATACATTGATCCTGATTGCTCGGAGCTAAGAAGCCTTCAATATATCACCGGGTAAGTGCAGGATGGAGACTCGCTCTGGTTTGCTGTAGAACCGAAACCAGGAGAACGGGGGCTTACTCCAAAGTGTCTGTACTGAAAGGGTGGTGTCTGTGGGTTTACATATATATATATTTATATATATATTAGACATGTGTAAGCCAAAAAAATTCGATTCAGTTTGGACAAAAATTTTTCGTCTAAACTGAAAATCCGTTGAAATATCGATTCGATCCGTCCAAAATTTAATTTTGTTTCGCAATTCAATGACACCGAAACTGTCCCAAAAAGAACTAATGATTTGTCTAGTTGCAGGACGCTGAATTGCGGCGAATTGACACTGATTTCTGTGTTTCAATTCGACAGGTTTAAACAGGCGTATCCCATAGGTTGCGATGTAATAAATCGATTATCTTTTATATATTTTTTCTTAAACCCGGTTTATTATTTTTACTTTTCACAAAAACATTTTTATTTTCTTTAAGAAATTTTATTTATTTATTTTTATTTATAAAGTATTTTACCAAGAAGGATACATTGAGATTTCTCTCATTTTCACGTATGTCCTGGGTTCAAGACCATTGTGTTTTTGTAACACTGTAACAATTCAAAGTTACAGTTACAAGTACTTATACAGCGCCAACAGATTCCGTAGCGCTTTACAATGGGGAAGCAGAAACAGAAGACTTACATTATACAAGAGGAAATGCAACCCTGGTCGTAGGATAACTGTCCAGGTAATACATCACTTTAAACCAAGAGCTCAGGCAGACATCCCATGAACTTACACACTAAGGGACTAGGGTAACTGAAACAAATGGGAGCAGAGGGAAGGTGAAACTGGTGGCCAGTAGAATACCGTAGGGATTGCATGAAAAGGACCAAAAGTTTGGGCTTAGTAAGAGTAATTAGTGAGAGAAGTGGAGACAGCTGGAAAGGAGAGCTGAAATTAGGGACCAGCCCTGGGTGGGCGGATGGATGGGGAGGGAGGGTTGGGGCTGCAGAGGGAAGAGATGAAGGTGAGTCTGTGAGAGTATGCTGTTGAAATAGAATGAGGTTAGTGACAATGCACAGATAGGGGCTATTAACAACATGTGGGGGAGAGAGGAGGAGGGAAAAACAAACTGTTTTTTTCTATCAGAAATGGAGGGAGATTCAAAATACTTTAAAAGACTAGCTAGAGAATAATAAATGAAGACATAAAAATACAAATGCAAAATTATGGCAGCCTGGGGTATAATGTTAGACACCATGTTTAATGGAGGATACCTTGATGCTTGGTTCAGGGCAGCAGAGGGAAGAGATCAAGGTGAGTCTGTGAGAGTATGCTTGATGCTTGGTTCAGGGCACCAGAGGGAAGAGATCAAGATGAGTCTGTGAAAGTATGCTTGATGCTTGGTTCAGGGCAGCAGAGGGAAAATATGAAGGTGAGTCTGTGAGAGTATGCTTGATGCTTGGTTCAGGGCAGCAGAGGGAAGAGATGAAGGTGAGTCTGTGAGAGTATGCTTGGTGCTTGGTTCAGGACAGCAGAGGGAAGAGATGGTGAGTCTGTGAGAGTATGCTTGGTGCTTGGTTCAGGGCACCAGAGGGAAGAGATCAAGGTGAGTCTGTGAGAGTATGCTTGATGCTTGGTTCAGGGCACCAGAGGGAAGAGATCAAGATGAGTCTGTGAGAGTATGCTTGATGCTTGGTTCAGGGCAGCAGAGGGAAGAGATGAAGGTGAGTCTGTGAGAGTATGCTTGGTGCTTGGTTCAGGACAGTAGAGGGAAGAGATGGTGAGTCTGTGAGAGTATGCTTGATAACAGCGTGGTTTCTTTTTTTCTGCAGTTCGGTGGCGTTTGGCGGTCTTCGGCGGGCTGATCGGCTGTCTTCTTTGGCATACGGTAGGCTGATCAGAGGTCGTCGTCCGTGGTTTGTTCGGTGGTGTTCGTCAGTATTCGGCAGCTACACGTTCGGGGAACCTGCGGTGAATAGTGAATTCACTGCAGGGTCGGCAAACTGGAACCGCCGAATCTCACCGAACGAAAGAGAGCTAGAGTTTCCCTGAAATTTTAGTGCTCTTTCACCCTTTCAGTATCCACTTGCAAGTGGCGGGTGGGCAGGTTCCTACTCAGCTTGGAAAAGCCAGTCAAGCCATAACATTCTTGTGATGCATTACAGTGTCATTTCTGTGCCCGTCTCACGGTGTTCAGCAGTTGACTTCTTCTCGGTCCCGGGACAGGTAACAACCCGAGCGTACTATGTGGCTGCATAAAAGCCTTATTTTTAGAATAAATAGGTAAATTTCTGAAAAGCAGGCCGAGCACCCAAGCATTCGGTATGCGAGGGGCTTAGCCGTAACATTTCACCTTGCCTACCTTATTCTTTTGTGCTTTAAGCTTGCCGTGACCTTCCCAAGTAGCAACTAGGACCGCGGTCTCACCTGCAAAGGCTGGCTTTGTGCTCCCGGCCCTCGGAATCAGCGCGGTTTGTCTCTGAGTCTGAACCGATCCATTATGTTTCATTATAAGAATTCCAGGCATTTTCGGTGCTTACCGTTTCTTGGCCAGCACTGAATTAGCTAAGCTCAAGAAACCGTCTTCGAGGGAGCATCGCCGCACGAATCACGATATCATTGTTCTATAAGCCCTTTCTATGCTTGTTTATAAGTGTGTTGCTTAAAATAAATTTTTTTAAAATTCCTAGGGGTCTATATACCGTTGAATGTGTCTTTGTTCCGCGGGGACACAATCGCACGAAGAATCTCCATACAGACTCTTACTATGTTTCTATACGTCGGTATTTTCCATAAACGCGCGAGTGGAGCACTGCCTTTTATCCGTATTTCTTTTCTTTAACTATTGTGCCACAGTATAGATTCTGTATTTTTCTCGTCCACATTGTAATAAAAGGAATGTTTATAAGACGATTTAGAGCAGTCGTCGTCGTCATCCCTTCAAAGCGAAACATATTCTTTAACCATTTCACCACCAGTAAAAGGTCTAAGCTCGATATTGTGTTGTAATAAAATAAATACCAAAAACGAGTATGTAAAACGCCGTTTGCAAGATTAAAGCGACTCCCGTGGAGAAACGAAATCCCCAGTGAAATCTCACTCCTGTCACCCTGTATTAATGGGAGCAGCTCCCATCCTCACTGTAACAAAAAGCTCAACAAACGTTACTGCTGCATTACAGCAGCCAGGGAGAGGGCAGAATACAGGCAGAGCTGTGGGGTCACTCACTGCTGTACAGGGATAAGAGTCAGGGGGTTATAATGAGTGTAAATCCCTGTACAGTACAGATACAAGGAGTTGCTGTAATTGCCATACACAGGCATTATGCGGCACATACAGATACAAAGTGTTGCTGTAATTGCCATACACAGGCATTATGCAGCACATACAGATACAAGGTGTTGCTGTAATTGCCATACACAGGCATTGTGCAGCATATACAGATACAAGGTGTTGCTGTAATTGCCATACACAGGCATTATGCAGCACATACAGATACAAGGTGTTGATGTAATTGCCATACACAGGCATTATGCAGCACATACAGATACAAGGTGTTGATGTAATTGCCATACACAGGCATTATGCAGCACATACAGATACAAGGTGTTACTGTAATTGCCATACACAGGCATTATGCAGCACAAACAGATACAAGGTGTTGCTGTAATTGCCATACACAGGCACCATGCAGCACATACAGATATTGCATTGCTAATAATCACATTATGATCACTACAAATCCCCAAAAGCAGGAGATCTCACCATTTTGTTATCTGTCTGCACTCAGCACATTTACTGGCACAAAGACCATTTCTGCCTGTATGCTGATAATGCAGACCCCGTAAGACATTGTGTGAGATAAAGGACGCCATCTAGAATTTACAACCTTTCATCCCAGTAATATTTCTGTAAAACGCTGCGGAATATGCTGGCGCTTTATAAATACAGAATAATAATAATAATAATAAAGGATAAACGAATAGATGAAAAGTTAAAAGTGAGCAATGTTTACATTACTTCATATTTTAACTATTTTGGATTAACGATCTCTATGCAAAACTGCTCTTTTACCCTACTTTTACGGTTGGGGAGTGAGAAAAGATACGATGGGAGAAGGACATACGGTGCAAATGGAATTGATTTGTTTGAGGTAAGTGCAAGGGTTGGAAGTGTCAAAAAATACTCTACGAAGGGGCCAATCGGAGTGATTCACATTGAGGATGGGAGAAGTAAGGCAAATTTAAAATGTAGATGGAGATGTAGCTGACAACAATGTAGAAACTAATTACTATTATTACATTTTTATGTTAATTATCTTAGTATCATTGTAATATTTACAGAGAAACAGTTCTAAGTGGATCTAAGTGGAAAATGTTGATTGCCATCAATACCTGAGACATACAGGTCTATTCAAAGAAAGGTGACACTCAAGAGAATTACCTTAGAAGTGAAAATTCTAGGTCAAAATAGCCAAACCAGAAAAATTCTCCCATTTAGCTCACTTTCCAAATGGGCTATCTGGTCTAGATTGGTCTCTTCTCCTGCCAGTTCTCTTGGTTTTCACCTTTCTCTGAATAAACCTGCGAGTTATGTATTTGAGTTTACAGAAAGAATAACATTTCCATGTGTTTCTTAAAAAACATCCCAAGAACACTGAAATGTAGTGAGAGACACCTAGAACCAATAAACCATCAAACAACAGGGCAGACCAGGTGAGGACACCAGCTACCCCATAGACTGTTGCCTTCATGACTCTATAGGCTGTGATCTTCATGACTCCATAGACTGTGGTCTTCATCATCCCATTGATTGTCATATTCATCACCCAGTAAATGTGATCTTCATGATCCCATTCACTCTGACCTTTGTGACCCCATAGACTGTGATTGTGATGACTCCATAGACTGTGGACTTCATCATCCCATTGACTGTGATCGTCATGACTCCATAGACTGTGGACTTCATCATCCCATTGACTGTGATCTTCATCACCAGGTAAACTGTGATATTCATGATCCCATTCACTCTGACCTTTATGATCCTATAGACTGTGGTCTACATCACCACAACCACTTTGCTCTTCACCACCTGGTAGATGGTGGACATCAGGATCCTGTAAACTGTGAGCTTATGATCCAATAGATTGAGATAACCTACCAAAATCTGTGCTAGAGATGCCTATTATTTCTAGAAATGTTTGTGGTTCCTCAGTAGACCATCAGATAAATATATCTTGTTCCTGAATAGGTCTTTCCAACCGCACTGCGAGTCTCTTTGGGAACCCTAGTCAGATGCCCCTGAATGAACATGCAGAAACATGCAAAAAATATCTACACACTGAGTTGAATCATTTGAATGAAATCCATGCATCCGTCATGAATGGCCAATATATTTCCATTTGGCATGGTCCTGGTGGCATGGTGAAGGTACCATGAATGTTATAATTAGTTACTACTACCACCCCCTACAAAATCTGCCCACCTATCAAGTATGGGAACATAGAAGCAGCAATATTAGTACCTGACTTTGTTTTATGCCAGCCATGATGCAGACGCGGTGGCCGTCACCTCTAAGAAATAGCTTCTTTTTTTTCCCTTCCAGTTTCTGAGTCATAACAAGAGAAAAGGGAAATCGTGTAATAATTTCACCGGTTGCCGACGGATTTAATTCAAGATTTTACGATTCACATTTTGAGAATCACTGTCTGTTTCATTCATCAAACAGCCTACCAACGGGATCATTACAGCGAAATGTCAGATGTAATGTGCGCCGCGCAGTGTTTTACGGGGTACGGCTCGACAAAGCTCCGAACGTTTTTACCTTTTATCGTGTTTGCTGGCAATTTTGTAGAAGATGAAAAGCTTGTCGCTTAACCATTTTAGTGAACAAGAGATGGGTTACACAGAATATCACTCGCCTTTCCTTTTGCTAAAAATCAGTACTTTATCCACTGAGCAGCCAACTACACTCAAATGACCTGAATTTAGGCCAGAACATCCAACTTGATCATTTGCCCAGCCTTATGTCTTTCAACTAAACGTTGCAAGATCATGTCCATTGCCCTTGTTAATGAATAAACCATTTTGGAGTGGACCGTATGCGCCAAAACAACATTTTGAGCAACCACCACTTGTCCACCAGACAGTTGCCTCCGCTCTGTCCTGGATGAAGGCCATATGTGACTTTATCTGATGTTTCACCTAGTTATGCCAATGTTCTAATGTTCGTTTAAGCTTTTATTCACTCAGTAGTGAGTTACAGAAAAAAACAAAGTTGCCAATGTTAGATTGAAACACAATTCTAAATTTGTTTTTAGAATCGGCTTCGAGTTTTTGGTCTAATATTAATTATTTCTCAGGTTGCTGTGCTGAGGTGAATGGGAATGGACCCCAATATGGAGAGCGTGGTTGAAGAACACTGGGATGAGGCAATGGCATCGACAAGCGACAGCAGAGGTCAGGGGCAGGCAGCAAAGAGATTTGGTTATATAATGGTAGCCAAAGGTCAAAACCAGTGAGACAATCATAAAATGTAAAGTACAGGAACAAGAAGAGAACACTAGAGTTTCCGTACAGTGTTTGTTTTGGCTCGAAATAAGGCAGGTATGGAGGCTCGGCCCCCACGCGGCGACCGTGCTTCTGATGTCATCAGAGAGGGCCCACAAATCCTGGATCCATAATGGACTGTGGAGCTTTCATGGTCCACAAACCACAGAAGGAAGAATGGCAGTCAGGGAAGCGTTGGGCATGCATGGCAGTGCTGATGCTGCAGGATACCTGGTGCAACAGAGACGCACGGCACCATGAGTGGAAAGGTGAGTCTTTACATTATTTCTGGTAAGGGTTATTTACCAAGCAGCGTTGTGGCAACAAACTTTGCTATAGGTGACAAAGGTAAAGTCAATGGTTTTTGTTGCAACTACAGTGAACGTAAGCTATACAGAGAAGGAGAATTCAACAGTGGCAGATGCAGTTCCTGCAAAAAATGGCAAACAACGCCACCACCATTATGCTTCCGGAAAGTTAGTAAACTATGGTTGATTTCCAGTCAGCACTGTTCCACCTTTGTTTGCAATGTCTTCAGCAAATTTAAAGTTGCAATCTCGATTGCAGTGGTGGCTGCTGGTGACAGTTCAAGTTGGTGGGGCGCAAGACTGGAAACATAAATGTTTTTAATCATAAATAGGAATATGTCTATATGTCACTGCTAACTCTTAAATATGTGGACGATCCCATATATAGGGTATAAGCCATACAGACATATTCCCATTAAAGAGGCAAAAAGAATGGCCATAAATTCAATGATTACAATTGTAATCCAGAAATTAGCCACAAGGGGCTCTATTACAATCCCCGCACTAAACCACGGGCGGTAGGGATAAAAAACTGCGCCTGCGGGATTCCCCCTACCGTCCCCGGTTTAGCGGGGGATTACAATGCAGGCTCCAAAAATGCTGCCTGCATTGTAGCGCCCGCTAAGGGCAGCCGCTCGCATCCTTTCAATGGAGTCCATAGGACTCCATTGAGAGAGACGCCGGAGGTCACATGACCAGCCGGATCTCGACCCATGAGATCCGGCCGGTCGCCATAGAAATACCCAGGGAGAGACTGGGGGGACTTTTTCCCCCAGTCTTTTCCTGATCCCGCCGGCCAGAGGAGGCGATCGAAGCCGCGGTCCTTGCCGCAGGACATAGGGTGAGTATTAGATTCATTTTTTTATTTTTTAAGCTGGTGTTAACGGATTCTGCAGAAGCGGAATCCGTTAACACCAGGTCCTGGCTCTGGTTAACTTTTCGTTGACCAGAGGCAGGCGTTAATCAGCGCTGGGACTTTGTAATACCAGCGCTGATTAACACTTTGCACTCCCCATGTTAAGTATAGGGAGTGCAAAGGAGCGCAAGGTCGCAAACGGGTTTTTTAACCCGTTTGCGTTTGGATTGTAATATGCGGTAAATACCGCAGCTAACGGTAGTGCTCACACAGGTGAGCGCTACCGTTAATGTGAAGATCGTAATGGGGCCAAGATGTATACATAAACCATTATTCAGTATAAAAAAAATCTAAAAGTGAGAAAAGTGATGATGAAAATAATAATAATATAAATATTGTTATTATTAATATTATAAAAAACTGAACACTAATCCTACTCATTTTATTCAGAGTTTACAAACCTTCAGCATATGAAAGAAAAAAATCCTGTTTACTATTGCTATTTAGCACATTAAATCAAATGTTTACATGCATTTTCTGTCATTAAGGGGTTAAGGCAGGCACCTGGTCAGCCTGCAAATATCCAGCAGCAGGAGGCTTGATATTAGATTTGGTCAGCGATTGCCAAGACTTCCCTTAGAGCCCTTATCAGATTTATGGACTCTAGTCTAAGACAAATAATCACATTATCTTCCTTTTTTCTCTGCCTAGCAACAGCTGAGGAGACAATGACACTGCTTTAAGGGACGTGACACATTTTATCAATCAGGCAGATGTTAAATGACACAAAAAACAGAAAAAATTATATAGTTTAATTTTGTTATTCTTTATCTGACCCTATGGACAAGCCACCACTGCTTGATTGAACTCCAATAGAAACAACTCTGAAAACAATGGTAAACACGACACTGAGAAAAACTCTAACTTTAAAATACTGTGGCAACTATGGTGAAATCTACATTATATTATATATACAACTTCAGTGGAAACACTGGAATTGCATTGAGAACTACACTACACAACTTCGGCAGAGTCTACAGGGGAAATGTTTGGTGCCAAACCAGAGTGGAAGGTCCCTAAATAGGGAAGTCTCTGTAGATTTAACATACTTGATCCACCATAGTTCCCCAGTGCTTGCCATGCTAAACCCACCATTCTTTCAATGAAACGATGATTAGTGGTAGTGACTAACCCCAACATGTATCCTCTTAACCACAACTCACTCCTAAGTAATTCCCCTCCTTTCCCTCTTGTTTTAAATTATACATTTTTTAGTGGGGTTGGTTAGTGCGAACGTGAACCTTATCTGAGTTCCCGAGGGCTGAGTAATGCCGTTCAGATCTCGCAGCTCGCAGATTTGTACTGCTGTGCCAGAATAATGAATCATCGGACATCTTTCTTTATGGTTCTGTTCTGTTTATTAATATAAAATAAATTTAATAAACGTTAAGCTTTAGTAATTAGACATTTAAAATGGAAAAAAAACGACACAAAAGCAGACCCCGTGACATGCTCGGGAATGAGTCTCGATACAATGAAGCTGTATGTGATGTATAATAATAATCCCACGCGTAGCTGGTTTATGAGCGTCGGATTAAAGTAACATCTACGCACACAACGTACAGCAAACAAGTATCTAGGTGCCCCTTTTACATGTTTATTGGAAAAACAGGATGGAGGGAGAGTTAAGGGGTTAGGCTAGGGTCAGACTGAGGCAGTGCGAACGCGCGTGCAGCCGCACTTAATCACGGCCGTGCTAGCAGCAGATGCCGGGCAATGACGGCCAATATACGAAGTACGGTCGCACAAAAGTGCGGCCGCGCAACGCAAGCGGCAAACAAACGCATTTTTTCGAGAACGTGAAACCACTAGTACTGACGTACAGAGTGCGCTGCGTCCGCTAGCGGCGTGTGTGCGTGATTAGGAGACGTCAGACGCTGCTAATGTCCGGCCAACATAACGTCCAGACGCAAAAAGTGTTTTATTGATGATCCATACAAAATCAGGGATGGAACTGCGCATCGTATGACCGCTATTGCGTATTCCGTGAAAAAATACGTCCATTCGTTCGAACGCACTTTTTCACGGACAACGTGAAAAATGCGTTAGTCTGACCCTAGCCATATTCAAAGAGATCCGAATAGCTGCCGAAAGGTACGGTTACCTTTCTTGGCCATTCGGCTATCCAGAGAGCAGGCAATTCGCCAAATCCTGGCGAATTGCCTGCACATACGGTGCCTGTTCGGTGCCTGTTCGAGGGCAGTGAATCCCCATAGAGAAGCAATGCTTCGTCTATTCAGAGAACAAAAACCAGCAGTGAAAAGTTGCCGAAATGCCCTGCCATTCGGTTGCTTCATTTGACTGGTTTATTCAGGTGAATCCCATAGGCTTCAATGTTAAAAATATTCCCGTTTTAATTCAATATCTAATAAACCATTGATTATAATATTCTGCAGTAAAAAGTCTCTTTATTTATAGTTTTTTTTTAGGATCTCTTAAGCTTTTTTCTGGATTTGTTTTGCAAAAAAAAGGCTTCCATTTTTCTATTTTGTTTAAACGTTTTTTCTTTTTTCTGTAACAGCCCTTTTTATTATCATTCATTGGATCATAAGTAAATTTCAGACATTTTCGCTTAGTAGTTTCTTTGCAAACAGCGTTTCACTTTTCAAACATTCAAGCGTAATGTTTTTTTTTTTTCACTCCATTCGTCTGCGGTGTCGGGTTTTTCCGACGGCTGCTCTGCGCTGTGATCAGCTCCTTCTCGGGTTTCTCCGGCGTCTTCGGCGGGGTTAATCCAGATGTTTTTGCAGGTTTCAGTGTGCATTCGCCTGGGTTTTGCGGTGAGTGTTCGGCAGGTTTTTGGCGGCTTTTCCCTGCACTACGACGGCCCTGTGGTGCTTGCTGAATACACCGCAGGGTCGCCGAAATGGGATCCCCAAATCACACCGAATTCAAGAGAACGAAAAGTCACCGAACGTGCGGTGACTTTTCGATTCTCTTTGAATAACCGTTATGCTTCCTCTACCCAATTACATCCCTTGGCGTTCATGTACCAGGACTCAGTATTCTTCTTGTCTGTGGACATCACAAATTCAACTCTATGAGCTCTCATCATACAATTACTTGTATCAGCAGGAACAAGCATTGACTTCCCATTGTAACACAGGGCTCGATTCAGTTCCACCAGCAGATCTTTTTAAAAATATCAGCGCGTTTCGACCGATGTATTTGTAAATATCGGCTGATTCAGTTTGAACGGATTTATCTACCACCCAATTCCAATAAATGACCCCTTATTGTTGAAGGCTGATGTCAAATAAATTAAGTTCTGAATGCACTTATTGACAAAATTTCCAAAATATAAAACCAAATGTACCATAAACATAACATTGTAATATTTTGTATGTTAATATATTATAAATAGGGAGGAAAAATTGGAATATTTGCCCAATCCATCTATTGTGGCTTAAATTGTGCAATGGTCGGGAATTCACAACAAACCATCTTTAGTAAACCAGCTTAATGAGGGTTTTCTTCTGTTGGTTTTTCCTTTGGGGTTGCATTGGAAAATATTATAAAGTGGTATCTGATAGGACATCAAGAATAGATATTTCTCATGCTGCCTGTACATCCATTCACCATTATGTTCACAAGCAGAAGACATAGCACAAATGGAATGGGATACTAATCAATGCGTCGTCTTCGAACTATGCCTTGTAAGGATAATTAGGTTTTGTTCCTGACCTTGGGCTGGTTGCCTTGAACCCTTGAGTCTCCAGTAAGTCCGTGATGAAGGATGATCGTAAAGTCTCTCCGTATCTATTAACTGAATTCAACTCCATGTGGGACGTTCAACAATAAAACATGTTATGACCAAGAGTAGAGCCGAGTGTTCCATTGGAGCAGTTTGCTCTATTAGTAGATTTTCAGCTTTATGAAATGAAGAGGACGAGTTGACTTTGCTTTGACAAATATCTGACATTGGCTGAGACTCACTCAAACTCACTAGGAGAGGGAGAGTTGTCTCTGTACAAAAGATGAAGATGTGGTTTATGGTTATGTAAACAGTAGACTGAGATACAATGAGTTCCAAAGCTTGCAAGCATGAAAGAAGAGTAGCTAGGGTTTGTTATTACTCGAGTATACCGCTAGATTTTGGTGACAAAAATTTACCTTTAAATTGGAGGGGTCAGGTTATATTCGAGACATCTGCACCGCGTGTAAAAAAATATATAAAAAAAACACTTGCCCTGCTCTGGATCCCAAGTCTCCCGGAAGTTCTGGTAGTCTCACTGAAGTGAATGCGGGGCTCCCAGATTCGGGAGATTTGGGATCCATCACTGCCAGAGGACACACTCGGTTTAAGGCAATCATTCACCTCGCTCGCCTCAGCCATCTAATCGCTAGTAAAGAAGACGGGTGGCCGTCGGCTTCATATTTAGTAACAACTGCAATCATTCTAGAGCAGAGCCCTCTGGCCTGAGGGGTAGCCTGACTGTGTTAAGAGAGCCTGGAAGGATTTTAATTGTTTACCGGTACAGTAAAATTGTGCGCCTCGCATTATATTCGAGTCTTGAGTATTCTCTCATTTCCATAATAAATCTCTATCCATCGTGTTATATTCGGGTCGCGCTATACTCGAGTATCTACGGTAAACAAAAGAACATTATGGCTTGCACGCACATAGAAAAACATTGTGACACTACAGAACACTAAGACAAATCATTGATCAATATCATCGCTCTTGGGCAGTGTTCCAATTCTAGCTAAGTAACATTTGCATAAAACGTGGTAATTGCTGTTGGACCTCAACTCTACTTGATATTCTAAGTTGAGTGATTACTTGTGTAACCCTTCAACAATGCAGGAAATACATAGCTATGTACAGTCAGGTCCAGAAATATTGGGACATCGACATAATTCTAACATCTTTGGCTCTATACACCACCACAATGGAGTTGGAATGAAACAAACACAATGTGCTTTAACTGCAGACTGTCAGCTTTAATTTGAGGGTATGTACATCCAACTCAGGTGAGCGGTGTAGGACTTACAGCAGTTTGCAGATGTGCCTCCCACTTGTTAAGGGACCAAAAGTAATGGGACAGAATAATAATCATAAATCAAACTTAATACTTGCTGGCTGTGTGACGAGACACAGAAGATCACCCCAATTCACAAATGTTTTAAATTAATTAGTGAGCTCCAAAATACAGCGTGGTACTGGTTGTGTGACGAGACACAGATCACCTTAATTCACAAATGTTTTAAAGAAATTAGTGAGCCCCAAAAAAACTTGCTGGCTGTGTGACGAGACACAGAAGATCACATCAATTCACAAATGTTTTAAATAAATTAGTGAGCCCCAAAATACAGCGTGGTACTGGTTGTGTGATGAGACACAGATCACCTTAATTCACAAATGTTTTAAAGAAATTAGTGACACCCAAAATACTGCGTGGTACTGGTTGTGTGACAAGACACAGATCACCTTAATTCACAAATGTTTTAAAGAAATTAGTGAGCCCCAAAAAACTTGCTGGTTGTGTGACGAGACACAGATCACCTCAATTCACAAATGTTTTAATTAAATTAGTGAGCCCCAAAATACAGCGTGGTACTGGTTGTGTGACAAGACACAGATCACCTTATTTCACAAATGTTTTAAAGAAATTAGTGAGCCCAAAAAAACTTGCTGGCTGTGTGACGAGACACAGAAGATCACCTCAATTCACAAATGTTTTAAATAAATTAGTGAGCCCCAAAATACAGCGTGGTACTGGATGTGTGACGAGACACAGATCACCTTAATTCACAAATGTTTTAAAGAAATTAGTGAGCCCCAAAATACTGCGTGGTACTTTTTGTATGACGAGACACAGATCACCTTAATTCACAAGTGTTTTAAAGAAATTAGTGAGCCCCAAAATACTGCGTGGTACTGGTTGTTTGACGAGACACAGATCACCTTAATTCACAAGTGTTTTAAAGAAATTAGTGAGCCCCAAAAAAACTTGCTGGCTGTGTGACGAGACACAGAAGATCACCTCAATTCACAAATGTTTTAAAGAAATTAGTGAGCCCCAAAATACAGTGTGGTACTGGTTGTGTGATGAGACACAGATCACCTTAATTCACAAGTGTTTTAAAGAAATGAGTGAGCCCCAAAATACAGCGTGGTACTGGTTGTGTGACGAGACACAGATCACCTCAATTCACAAATGTTTTAAATAAATTAGTGAGCCCCAAAATACAGAGTGGTACTGGTTGTGTGACGAGACACAGTTCACCTTAATTCACAAGTGTTTTAAAGAAATTAGTGAGCCCCAAAATACAGCGTGGTACTGGTTGTGTGAGGAGACACAGATCACCTTAATTCACAAGTGTTTTAAATAAATTAGTGAGCCCCAAAATAATGCATGGTACTGGTTGTGTGACGAGACACAGTTCACCTTAATTCACAAGTGTTTTAAAGAAATTAGTGAGCCCCAAAATACAGCGTGGTACTGGTTGTGTGACAAGACACAGATCAAATTAATTCACAAATGTTTTAAAGAAATTAGTGAGCCCCAAAAAGATTTGCTGGCACAGTGACAAGACCCAGAAGATCACCTCAATTCACAAATGTTTTAAAGAAAGTTGTAAACCCAAATAAAACTTGCTGGCACAGTGACAAGACACCCATCACATAAATTCCCTGATATTTGGTTGAAATGAGACCCAAAAAGATTTGCTGGCACAGTGACAAGACCCAGAAGATCACCTCAATTCACAAATGTTTTAAAGAAAGTTGTTAACTCCAAAAAAACTTGCTGGCACAGTGACACGACACACATCACCTAAATTCCCTGATATTTGGTAGAAATGAGACCCCCCAGACCCCCCCAGTAGTGTGGCAGACCGGCAGTAACAAGACACAACAATCTCCTTTGAAATCTCCTCTGAAATGCGTGCAGAAGCGCTGCGTGGAAACGTTATATAGTGTGCTGCGGGACTTAGCTCTGTGAGCCCATGATTGGCCAAAATGTGCCCAATCAGGACTCTGAGCAGTGATTGGCATAGTGTTGAACCAGTCTTGCACCAGAGCTGTGGTCAGGTGCAAGGCTGTAGCCAATTACGAGCTTCAGGCCAGTGGGAAAATGCATTGTGGTCCATTGTGGTCGAACATGCGGCGAACACCCAGAAATGTTCGGTGTTCGCGATCTACTCGAACAGGCTAAGTTCGGGTCAAACCCCGAACCGTCCGAACCCGAACAGCTCATCCCTAGCGACAATATATCCCATCCCGTGACAATATATCCCACCTTGGGACAATATATCCCATCCCGTGACAATATATCCCACCTTACGACAATATATCCCACCCCGCGACAATATTTCCCACACCGCGACAATATATTCCACCCCTTGACAATATATCCCACTCGCAACAATATATCCCACCCGTGACAATATATCCCACCCAGAACAATATATCCCACCCTGTGACAAAATATCCCTCCCCGTGACAATATATCCCACCCACAACAATATATCCCACCCTGTGACAATATATCCCTCCCCGTGACAATATATCCCACCCACAACAATATATCCCACCCTATGACATTATATCCCACATCGCAACAATATATCCCACCCCGTGTCAATATATCCCACCTTGCGACAATATATCCCACCTTGCGACAATATATCCCACCCCGCGACAATATTTCCCACACCGCGACAATATATCCCATCCCGTGACAATATATCCCACCCTGAGACAATATATCCCACCCCTTGGCAGGCCAGGCACCATTGTAACCATATAATCAATGTTACTCACATCACCGGGCAGTGTGTTTATTGTTGTGACTGATCAGTGTATAACAGCGTAGACAAGTTGCAAACACCAGTGAAACAACAATAACTTACAGGAGAATAGCCGTGGTTTACTCATTTTATGGAAGAAAATTTATTGCTCAGCATTTGCAAACACTTCGACTACCGCTGTTTAATTCTGCTTCTCCGGATAGTCAAAGTTTACCATAATCGTAGCAACAGTGAACTTTGGTGCTTTGTGAATTACTCCTATAGTGTAATACGCTTTTTGAATTTATTGGCTTAAGGAACCATACAGATAAATCTTCTTTTTGAAACCTGTGATGGTTTCCTCCAAAAACTAAGGACTTTCTTCGCTTTTCTTGGGAAAGCTTGTCGCGCGTAATACTCCATCGCGTGTAAATGATAACCAGCTGATTTGTGGTCTTACGCAGAGACATAAAAGTCCCTTTGGCTGTGAGGTCCTCTCCACACGTCTCCAATATATCTCTGGATTTTCTCCAAGTGAGCCCCAATCTAAATTAAGCTTTGGGGAGGGCTGGTGTTGACAAGGGTTTTAGCTAGTTCACTGTACCATAGGATAAAACCATCGGAACCTGTACAGCACTTGTCATTGGCCTTAAGATCCACCCAGATTAATTCTGAATTTATGGCGTTACTTTCCTTTTATTTTCCCAAATATCTGCAAATTACAGGCACTGGTCTGCAGATGGCAGTCTGTTTTAGTTTTTTTATTATTTTGCCCCCTAAAAAATATCTGATCTGTGTAGATAAAACAGTATTTGCTACAATTTCTATAATATTTAAACTCCCTTTACGAAGAGGTTAAATAAACGATATAGATACAGTTACCGGCGTTTGATGCTCCGGAGATTATTATGAATTCTAATGGGATTTATGTTACTGATAAAATAGCCAATGCGGGATTATTGCTGCCAGGAGGAGCGCTGATTGTCAGAGGAGTTTGTGACTGTGCATCTTTAATTCTTTGTACACATGATAATAATAGTTGAAAAACCTGTGATTTCTTATTTGCAGCTTAGATTTATTATTCTTAAACTTCCGGATGTAAAAAGATTCTGAAGGTTACGTTCAAACCTTTAATTTGTAATTTATTTCCAAATTGATTTACATAGATAGCTACAGAATGATAGATTGAGGCAGAAAGATAGATAGATATAGATATATACAGTATATATATATAGAAAGATAGATGTAGATAGACAGATATGGGCAAATAGGTATAGACTGGCAGAGTGGTAGATAGATAGATAGATAGATAGATAGATAGATAGATAGATAGATAGATACAGAGATAGATAGATGGATAGAGGGATAGATAGATTGATTGATAGATTGATTGATAGATTGATTGATAGATAGAGGGATAGATAGAGGGATAGATAGATAGATGGATAGATAGATAGATAGATAGAGATAGATAGATAGATAGATAGAGAGAGATAGATGGATAGAGAGATAGAGAGATAGAGAGATTGATTGATAGATAGATAGGATAGATCCATAGATAGATGGATAGAGAGATAGATAGAGAGATAGATAGATAGATAGATAGATAGATAGATAGATAGATAGATAGATACAGAGATAGATAGATAGATATGGGCGAATAGATATAGAGACAGGCAAATAGATAGATAGATAAAAAGATAGATATAGGGATAGATAGATTGATAGATATAGATAGTTATGGGTAGATAGATACAGAGATCGATAGATCCAGATATATTGATAGATAGATAGATATGGGCGAATAGATATAGAGACAGGCAAATAGATGGATAAATAGATATAGGGATAGATAGATAGATAGATAGATAGATAGATAGATAGATAGATAGATGTGTTGATCGTTCCTTCCCTCCCTCACTCCTCCAATGTACTAGCTGGATGGAGTAGAGGCAACATCACTCCTCTATACCCATGGAGACCCAGGTTTGAATCCTGGCCAGAGCACCTTACCAGTGCTTGGGCAAGACACTTAATGGTACAAACTTACCTACCACACAATGGGCTCTATTACACTCTTCACGCAAAAATGTGCACGTGCGCAAAAACGCATTAACACGAGGGGCAAAACCCTTTGCGCTGAACGTCGTATTACGACGTTCGCACATACAATGCACGCTAAATTCTAAATCGAGTGACCCGGCGCGAACGCAAGTTCGTGCGCACATCCCATATTTAACATTGTGAGCGCAAATTCGTTTGTGCGCTGGTACGCGGATGGTATTACAATCGATGCGCAGCTTTTTACGAACGACGTTTGCGCGCATAATTTTAACGTCTTTTAAAAGCTGGCGGTAACTGCAAATCTGAACGTTCTGGCCGAAACCAAATAAATACACCAGCGCGAAAAAAAAAAAATACTGCACAGTATAGTTACACATTCTACACATACCCAAACAATAAAATAGAGAGGTTGTGCGTGTTTTTATTATTGCTGCAGCATATATACTCAGATTGATTTTGGGAGGCGCAAATAACTGAACAGGAGACAATTGTGGTTCTTAATTCTGATTGGCTGATTCGTGTGACAAAACAGTCTGCCCACCGATTTCTGCGCAGCGTTAGTTTGCGCTCGTTTTCGCGTGGATTTTTTTACGTGCAATATTTTCGGACGGATGAAAAAATGCGCTCGGATCATAATACCAGCTTTAATTTATGCGCGTTAATCCTGCATAGGTGAATGTTACTGTTATATTTCTAAATGTGTATTAGTGGTAGGAACAGATTATCACTCAGTTGCAATCCTACCAGAACTGAAAGGTCATGCTTTGTGTCATTGCAGAAAACTGTTAAATAAAAACACTTCTGGTTTCACCCAACCCACTCCCTTCGCACATTGGAATTATTGACCATACTTTCAGCATATGTGCAACACATGCTCTATAGAACTTGCATACATAAAGTGCGCAAGTGCGTAGCGATGCTCAATTTGCGATTCCTACACTACACAAGATGATTAGGAACACAAATTGTGCAGAAAAGCTTCAGTGACTTCCAGGTTTGGGAGTCCCTTAGCCAAAGAGGAGGAGCTGCGCTCAGCGAGGGCGAAAAGGTGAGTAAAGTCATCCAAAAAAATTCAAATTGAAAAGTAATTGTGAGGAGGCTGTTACAATTTAATGAATGTTCCTCGTGCCATTGTGACAACAGGTTTTATGGTTACATGTTTATGGTCCAACGTGAAGAATCCAGTTGTTGGGGAAGAGACGACGCAGGAAGAAAAAAAGATCATCAAGGTTTACCTTTAGACCCTGTAACCTGGAACTTCCTGTTACCTTTACATTTTTATAAATTAAAGGTACACCACCACTTCCATAAGCTGTAACTAGATTACTAGTTTTAAAACAAATTATAAAACACCTGCTGCTGTTTTTTTTCTTTGTTTGAAGTAAGTGCATGTAAAAAATCCGTGTGATATTATCGGACGGATGAAAAAATGCGCTCGGATCGTAATACTAGTGTTAATTTACGGGCGTTACCATTTAATTTGCGCGGAGAATGTAATAGGGCCCAATATCGGCTGTGGAGTCCAGTGGTAACGTCTCTACCCTTCGACCGTGGAGAAGCAAGTCAAATCCCATTCAACACATCCCTCCAATACAACTGTGGAGAAGCAAGTCTCGATGTTACGAGAAGCGGGTTCAACCAAACCACCAGGTCACTGCTCTACAATCATGGAAAGACGACTCGATCCCACTCAGAAGGAGCCACCAGCGAGTGTCCTCGGGCAAAGACACCTAACGATATGGATGCGCCAACCTCACAAAATACTTGTACATCTCATAGGTTGTAAGTTCACTTGGGAAAAGGGTCCCCCTGAATCAGGTCATATCATCCATGTGTGGTATTCTAATGTAAAGCACTGCGGAATATGTGACACTATATAAATAAAGGATAATAATAATAATGTTCCTCCTCTCCATCCTCCTTACCTGATTGCGCCCTGGCTCTGATTCTTCTGATTCCCCATTGTGTTTTCTTGCTGTGACCCTGCTGAGGCAGCTCCAGAATGACATGTGTACATGATTATGGTAAAATACGCAAACAAACATCCTGACACGAAACAAATGACGAAAGTGAAATTCACTGAGACTCACCACAGGTTTGAGAGGAGCCTCGATTCACAGAAAAGCATCGGCATCCCCGACTTTAGGATGTTACAGCATTTTTTTTTTTGCTCTATGTTAATCTCGCTGTGTGGACAGTCTGCATTTTTATTCCAGTTGCAACGGTGAAATATATCATTGCCAGGTATCTCAATACCAACATCATAAAACATCCTCGAGAGAATAATGGTGGAAAAGGAGTGATGATTATATAAACGGAGAGCTGGAATCATTTTAACATAAAGGATATTCATTTGTTCTTCCAATATAAAACCTGTTGACCGAACGCAATAGGGTATATTGATCCAAAATCGGCTTCTTCTTCTGAGTAATGACATCCCGTCACCTCCTTGGCTTTGTTCTATCTTAAAAGTCGAGTGACTCGTATGGAAGTTTAAAAGGCCACTACCACCAAAAAATGAAGGCCCCTATTACACGCTTCGCACAGCGCATTTGCTTGCACGCAAATGCGCGTTTGCGCGAGGACAAAACCATTTGCACGGAACGTCGTATTACGCCGTTCGCGGAAGCGATGCGTGTTATCGTCTACCACGATTGACCCTGTGTGAACCCAGCGCGAGCGCAAGTGTGTTCGCGCATCCCATACTTACCATTGTCAGCGCGAATGCATTGGAGCGGATGGTATTACGATCTTCGCGCAACGTCGTACGAACGACATTTGCGCGAAGTATCGTAACGTCTTTGAAAACCTGGTGTTAATTTACAATCTGAACGTTCTGGCCGAAACTAAATGAACCTGCACAGAAAAAAAAATACAGCACAGTACAGTTACACATTCTACACATACCCAAACATTGAAATTAATAAATTGTTTAAATTTTTTTTGTTGCAGCACAGATACGCAGATTGACTTTGACAGGCGCAACAACCGAAACCTAGCAAATGGTGGTTCTTAATTCTGATTGTTTTTTCACGGGATTCAGACAGTCTGATTCCAGCACACAACGGTCATTTGCGCCCGACTTTGCGCGTCGGATTTGCGCTTGTAAAAGGTTGAAGGCTGAAAAGCTGCGCTAGGTTCGTACTACCACGTTAATTTGCGCGCGTGAACTTTTTTTTGCGTGCGCAAAAAAATTTGCACTGCGCGAAGCGTGTAATATGGGCCGAAATGTCCTTATTGTGTTTATTTGATGTTGCTGATATGTTACATGTGCTTTGTTTTTCTCTTGTATTTTTAGTTAAGAAGATATTTTCCACTGTGTCTCTGGGTGCATCCATTGTGTGATATTTTCCTCTATATGTGTCACTGGGTGCATCCATTGTGTGATATTTTCCTCTATATGTGTCACTGGGTGCATCCATTGTGTGATATTTTCCTCTATATGTGTCACTGGGTGCATCCATTGTGTGATATTTTCCTCTATATGTGTCACTGGGTGCATCCATTGTGTGATATTTTCCTCTATATGTGTCACTGGGTGCATCCATTGTGTGATATTTTCCTCTATATGTGTCACTGGGTGCATCCATTGTGTGATATTTTGTGTTGTAAACTGTCCCCCTCCCACAGTATCGTTCCATCACTTGCTCCTCACTGTGTGGCTTTGGCCATAGAATGGAGTGAATGGGTCAGTCGTCCACTCATATCATTGTATTGTGTGAGATGTATTCACAGAACATCACCAGGAGGTAGATTAGTCTTTTAAGCTCCCTGTTTTATCTCATTTAGCTGCCAGCTATTTTCTCAGTCAGCCTGAAGAACAATATCCTCCTGCAGCATTATCTAAACCTTCCCTCCTCCACCTCATTGACTGTTAAATGTTGTAGGAGATAAAAAACAGATGTAAAGTAAAACTTTTGCACATATTTTGGTAAATGTTGCATCATGGGAAAAATCCACAAAATGGAAACAGGAGATAAAAAACCTAACTTAGTTTTTCCTTTTTACATGCACTTACTTCAAACAAAGAAAAAAACCAGCAGCACGTGTTTTATAATTTGTTTTATAATGTGTTTTTTTTGTGATGCACAAGTAATCTAGTTACAGCTTATGAAAGTGGTGGTGTACCTTTAATTTATAAAAATGTGAAGGTAACAGGAAGTTCCAGGTTACAGGGTCTAAAGGTAAACCTTGATGATCTTTGTTTCTTCCAGGGTCGTCTCTTCCCCAACAACTGGATTCTTTACGTTGGACCATAAACATGTAACCATAAAACCTGGTGTCACAATGGCACGAGGAACATTCATTAAATTGTAACAGCCTCCTCACAATTACTTTTCAATTTGAATTTTTTTGGATGACTTTACTCACCTTTTCGCCCTCGCTGAGCGCAGCTCCTCCTCTTTGGCTAAGGGACTCCCAAACCTGGAAGTCACTGTAGCTTTTCTGCGCAATTTGTGTTCCTAATCATCTTGTGTAGGGTAGGAATCGCAACTTGCGCATCGCTACGCACTAGCGCACTTTACGTATGCAAGTTCTATAGAGCCTGTGTTGCACATATGCTGAAAGTATGGTCAATAATTCCAATGTGCGAAGGGAGCGGGCTGGGTGAAACCAGAAGTGGTTTTATTTAACAGTTTTCTGCAATGTACCGGCTGGGTGGAGTAGAGGTAACATCACTGCTCTGCGTGGAGAGAGCCTGTGGAGACATGGGTTCGATCCCCATGAGCACCTCTCCAGTAAGTGTCCTTGGGCAAGACACCTAAAGGTACATACTCGCCACCCAGGACATACTTGAAAACGAGAGAAATCTCAATGTATCCTTCCTGGTAAAATCCTTTCTCAAAAAAAATTAAACAAAGCATGACCTTTCAGTTCTGGTAGGATTGCAACTGATAATCTATTCCTAACACTAATACACATTTAGATATATAACAGTAACATTCACCTATGCAGGAATAATGTCCTTATGGAAAACAATAAACAATTAAACATGTACAGATATATGATTACTCAATCTACATTATAGTAAGCTAATGGTGCAATACAATCAAAATAATATAACATGAGATCCTATAGCAATCACATTCCCTGCATGGTGGTGCCCTATGACACAACAGCACAACCCACTGACATCTGTATAGTGTCTTATCTAATTACCCAAAAGCCTTTTCTAATCACAGGGATGTGAATTAAATCACTTTTGCCCTGTTTATACCCCTTGATATGCTCCCTCTTATCTGCAATGACACAAAGCAGTTCTGGTAGGATTGCAACTGATAATCTGTTCCTACCAGGAACAAAAGCTCTGCTCTTTTAGTTCCCTCTGCTAAGGAAGAATCTTACATGAAAACGTGCTCATCATTCAGGCTTTTCACTCTGATGCAATCTACTGGTGGTTTAATAGAAATGCTATTAGTTTACTGTATCAGAGCTATACTCCTGGATTGCTGAAACTGGAAATGTAATAGTTATTAGTGTATGTTTATGGGGTACCTGGTTTATTTTAATGGGGTACCTGATTTTGACATACCTTACACCTGTACAGAAATATATACCTTAAGATTTAATTCAACCCGATCGCCAAAATCAACGGGCTTTTTCGGCCACAATTCAAACATTTTTGAATTTAGAAAATTTAAATAAGGGCATACCAACATTTTGTTTCCCATTAAAAATTTGACTCGACTATCGGCACTCTCCACTGTTGTTTTTTATGGAAATTAGACTTCAGTGAATCATTTCGTAAATGTCGGATACTAGCCAATTTCCAGTCCGGAAAGAAGTTGATAAATATATTTTAAGGCAGGGAAACCGGTAAAACCAGTCCGAAACATTTTTCAACAATCAAATTTTCGAATAGGCATGCTTAATAACAATCATTGATATGATACTGGCTGAAAATATGCTTTTTTGGGCATTTTACACACCACTTAAAAAAAATAAAAAATTGGACCAGCATAATTTTTTGATTTTCAGCTCTGGACAAATTTTCTCCATTGAATCAGCCGATATTTTGAAAAAACAATTGGTTTAAACTTGTTGATATTTCCTTGAAAAAAACCCAGCTGATGGAATTAATAACTCATGCCCTTAATTGAGAAGCGAAAACTCAGAAGTTGACAATCACTGATTATTGTAATTAAAAGATAGTGACACCCTACCTGGTGTTCTCGCCTTCTAATAGGCTGTTCTTCCTCACACCCAACCTACTGTACTTTATAAGACGCTTTCAGCTTTGTTCGGAGTTGTCGTAGAAGCTCAGTCTCAATTCATTCGTCCAGAGGGAGGAGAAGGACCGGTCACACAGGGCAACGTTTCGGCCCTGAAGTAAGGACCTTTCTCAAACAACTGGCTTGAGAAAGGTCCTGAGTGCAGGGCCGAAATATTGCTGCTACTGCAATAAAGCTGCTGTTAAAACTAATCCCTGTGGGACCGGTTCTTCTCCTCTTGTCCACGTTAGGGCTTTGACCCTGGATTGTCGGAATCATGGTTGGTGCAGTATACAAAATAACACGTGTCCTTCAGTATCTTTGTTGATGAATTTTTTGGTCCGATGGCTATGGAAAACTAAATGGGAAAAATATACTTTTATTATAATTAAGTGCACTAGGTCAACTTTTTTTAAGGTCATCATATGACCATGAGGCTCCCCCTTTAAAGCTATCCCTATCCAATACTTGAAATACTAAATGTACCATGTTCCTCATATGGCTTTGCTCCATAACCCATTTAAGATCTGTTTGTCTGTTTGTTGAATGGTTAGAGATTATCGTCAATACCTTTTCTCCTCCAAAGCACATTCTGCGGCAAAGGTCAACCAGTCTTAGAATTAATAAGAAAAAATTGCTAGAGGTGGAAAGCAGACTTTATGGCAATCAACACTGAATGGTTCAATATATGGAATTAAAAGGCTATTACTTTCAATAACACCCCATCCCCATCCCCCCAGAGCTTGCTGTATTATGCTATATTATTATAACCTGTAACTAATGCACCACAAGTTCTTTTTACTGAATAAACCCTCTAGATTTCATAGTTGGTGGTTCATGGTAAAGTATGCGTTCCTGTCCAAGGTTATGTCTCGGCAAATGCTGCAAGACAGTCGAAACGTTGACTTTGTTGGTTGTGTGAACCCTGAAAAAAGTCACAAACTGGTTCGGAGGGCCTATGCTCCATACTTCTTTTCTCGTCCATTTGATTGGTCTGAGGAACTCAAGACAAGACATGTCTGTCCTTTCCCGCGTTGTGTCTAGTGGGTTTTTGGACCCTGTAGCAACGGGGGTAAGGGAATCTAAGAGACCCCCCCCCCACTGCAGTGATACACCCAGCTCTTCTGGTTATGGTGGACCTGGTGACATACCTCGCACAACCTGCCAGTGACGGCCAGTACATTATAGGAGAATTCGCTCAGGTAGAATGCAGTTACTGTTGTGGAAAATGGAGAGGGAAGTGGCATGTTGCCAATGTCCATTTTCTAAATTGAAAACCGGCAAATTTATTATGTCGTTCTTTTAATATTTTGTTTAGTTTTATAATAATTATCCCGCAAAGCTGACACCACTTGAAAAAACAGGCCAATGATATTATTGGACTCCTGTGATTCTCCTGGTGGGGTCAGGTAACCTGCGGGTTGGGTTAGCTGCGGAGAAAAAAAAGAGATTGGCATTGGAGCCATGATAAGATGATTGTGGTGGATGATGCATGGAATACGTCCTTCGTCCATAAGAGGAAAAGCGGAGGATGCGTTCGACGTGTCAGCCGCACTGAATGGATTAATGAGTTTTCAAAAGTAGGTTGCCTGTGCCCTTCATGTATTTTCTGTTTTTACAACCATATACTGTGTGAACCTCAATAATTCCTGACCATGACCAGTGACACTGTTAGATTGGTCATGGCGTACTGTCCTTGTGGACTTGGTCAAACAGGTACTTTGGGCTTTTGAGGTCGTAACTCCTAATTTGTCTGTGGCTAATATTTGACAGCATCCAACAGATTTCACAAGTGGTGGTGGTTAACTGGTTATTGGTGAGGTTACCCTAACAATAACCTGGATTGTAATGTTGAAAAATAGAGCTGCGTATCTTTGCCACCTAAGAAGTTGGGTATGCGATGGGTCTTGGAGGCTGTAGGACACATTAATCATGAGATCTAGATTATTTATTTTAATAGACCACTTGGCCTAAAAAAATCATTTTTCTTCCAGCTACCACGGAACCATTTACAATGACAGGAAAGACTGAAACAAGATCTGATGGTAGAAAGGTTATGGTAACGCACCGTGCCAAATTCCCTCCATCATTGCTACCATTTGTCTTACAGACAAGTAAAACCATATGCGGGAATGGAGAGTGTATGGCAGGCATGCCAGTGTCGCAGATCAAATACTTGGGAAAAAAGCACACTGAGTGTAAGACCCCTCTAATGGAATGCCACATTTTGGGTCCCATGTGTAAAGATGGAATATCTTGCAGATGCTTGTTTAGTTCTTCATCCGAATGTCAACAAACCCTCTTGTGTGATGTGTTGTGGTTCGAATTATAGTGTTGGCTATTCAGGACTGCTGTAACTTGCTTCTTAAGGACCCATTGCTCCCCGTGTCATTACCACAATCTCTGAACCTTGAGGTCCTGATATTTTCATTGAATGTTAAAGAGGTCTTTTCACTTTTTCCCCCCTATCGCTGAGATCGGTAGCTTTTTTGGCCACAATTCCTCCATTTTTTGTTCGGCAAAGTTACTTAAGGGCTTCGAGGCATTTTGATTCCTAATAAAAATTTGGCTCAATTATCGACACCACCATATAACTGAGCCAAATTTTTATGAAAATTTCAGCTTTAACGATTCAATTCCAAATCACATTTCTCATGAGGCTCAGCCGACCTAATGAGTGGTGGAGCATCATAATTTCGAAACATCTGCAGGGTCAAGGGCGAGTACCACTGTCTCAGACCTTTGGTGTCACAGGAACACATTCTGTAATAAGGTGCATTTTGGATTTTGACATGTATAAAGCTGTTGAAAATGTTACATGGTTTTAGAAAAGTGGAATCTGTAATGTTTAAGTTTCACGCGGTAGCTGTAGCCAGAAGGTTACTCGCTGGCCAGGAATCCCGACGTTCACCCGAGCCGCTGTCCATATCCATCATGTATCATCCACTGGGCTAATCACGCACTTTCACACCCTTCTGCCTGTGAAATTCTTCTATCTGTATTGTTGGCTCTGAAACAGCTTACTAGACTAATTCATTATTGATTAATTAATCGGCTGTTAGGATCGTTCAATTGGTAAATTAGGCTGCTGTGTAGGAATCCTACTGTGAAAGGTGCAGAGAATACAAGGATGTATCACATTTCGTTTTATTAGTTGATGTTCCTGAGCTTACTTCCAAGCAGGACAAGATTTTTAAGTTTTCTCTTATAAAATCTATTTCGAAATAAACTTGAGCACTTCCTGCCCCAGGACAACTAACTTATATATTAACCCTTTCGCTGCTGCGCCATTTCACCCCTGTGTGCTGAGCTAATTTTTTACCGGTTTCGCTCATCATGTTTAAACACGATTTGAAGTCACATTTTATTATACAACCCAGACATATTATATCGTTCTTTCCTGCAGACTCAGCAGATTCATAATATGTCATTATTATATGTATACATAGAAACATAGAAAATGTCGGCAGATAAGAACCTTTCGGCCCATCTAGTCTGCCCAATTACATGGATACTTTACCTGGATTTATCTTTTGTTTAGGATAGCCTTATGCCTATCCCATGCTTGCTTAAATTCAATTACTGTTTTGGCCTCTACCACTTCAACTGGAAGACTGTTCCATGTATCCACCACCCTCTCAGTAAAATAATGCTTCCTGATGTTACTTTTAAACCTTTGCCCCTCTAATCTAAGACTATGTCCTCTTGTTTTGCTACTTTGTTTCCTTTTAAATATACTCCCTTCCTCTACCTTGTGGATTCCCTTTACGTATTTAAATGTTTCTATCATATCTCCTCTGTCTCGTCTTTTTTCCAAGCTGTACATGTTAAGATCATTAAGCCTTTCTTGGTAACTTTTCTCCTTCAAGCCGTACACCATTTTAGTAGCCCTTCTCTGAACTCTCTCTAAGATGTCTATATCCTTCTGGAGATACGGTCTCCAGTACTGCACACAGTACTCCAAGTGAGGTCTCACCAGTGCTCTGTACAGTGGCATGAGCACTTCCCTTTTCCTACTGCTAATACCTCTCCCTACACAACCAAGCATTCTGCCAGCATTTCCTGCTGCTCTATTACATTGACTACTTACCTTTAGATCCTCTGCAATAATAGCCCCTAAATCCCAACCCTCAGATGTATAAAACATTCTATATTCAGCCCTTGGGTTTTTACGTCCCAGGTGCATTATCTTGCACTTTTCCACATTAAAACTCAATTGCCACAGCTCCCACCATTTTTTTAGTTTACCTAAATCATTTGTCATTTGGCTGATCCCTCCAGGAACGTCAACCCTGTTGCAAATCTTTGTGTCATCAGCAAAAAGACATACTTTTCCATTAATACCTTCTGCAATATCACTAATAAAAATATTAAAGAGAATGGGTCCAAGTACTGACCCCTGAGGTACCCCACTGTTAACAAGACCTTGCGCCGAATAAACTCCATTTACCACAACCCTCTATTGCCTGTCACTCAGCCACTGCCTAATCCATTCAACAACATTGGAATCCAAGCTCAAAGATTGCAATTTATTGATAAGCCTTCTATGCGGAACAGTATCAAAAGCCTTACTGAAATCTAAATAAGCAATGTCTACTGCACCACCTGTGTCTATACATCATGTCCTGCCTGAATATTATAACAAAAAATGCAATAAAATTTGAATTTTCAATCATCTACAGCGTGTTATGTTTTTTTCCTCGCATTTTATCATCCGAGCCGTTGCGGTTATATTTTCTATGGGGTGCGCTTGTCAAAAAAATTTGAAATGGGACTTGCTACATTTTTTGGGGGGGAAATTATGTGATTTTTAGCAAACTTCCCCCAGAGAAAAAATCGTTACTGCAGCATCATTGTTCATATTAGAATTGAAATGCAAACAATATTGCTGCACTAATAAAACATAAAAAACAAAAAACTGTTAATATTTTTTATTTATTTTTATTTTTTTTATTTATTTTAGTTTCTTTAAATATAACATCGGAAGATAAGAGGGTTCAAAGGAACCCGCTATCTCCACCATGGGATTTTCTTGGGAAATCCCCAGGCAGCTAGGGTTTCCTCGGCTAACTGACGTCAGGTAATGAAGTGGGACCCGGAGGTGGAGTTGCCATCCAAGACGACGGCCCCCATTGGATCTAGGGCGCGATCCGGTGCCAAATGGCGTCGGATCGCGTACCGGCACCTCAGTGGTTAAAGGCAGCCACCACTTGGAAGGGCAGGCTGTGACCTTCAAAGTGGTGCCTGCCTTTTTCTTCTGCCCCTTACCGACGGATTCACTGTGCAGTCGATAGGGACTTGATGCACCCAAAATTGACGCAAAGCTATAATTTACAGACCCACGCCTTCCTCTTGAATGAGCCCAAGTCTTGGATATTTACCTAGGATTGCTATTGACTAGCACTCCCTGTTAAATATTTGTATCAGCCAATGAGATAGTTTCACAGATGGAGATCCTCTCATTGACTGACGCAGTTTGACCAGGCTGTATTCTGATATGCCAATTGTGTACACCTGACCACCAATCAAACCAATCAGAGAAGTGGTCAAAGGTGTCCATTCAGAGAACTGCACTGATATAGTTTTTTTTATAGAGACCTGCCCTAAGGATAAATGGTGGTGATTTGGTTACAGAATATGATTATGCATTGCATAAGCCTACAAGAAAGTCAATATACCCCAATGCGGCAGGTCCTATCCTTCCTAACCTACTGACCGCTGTCCCTAGATTAACCCACTTACTTGGCACATACATTTTCCTGGATGTCTCTGTAGTGCGAGGGTTAAATAGGTCCTGCAGTGAGACATCTGGGATAGGGATGGGTATAAAATTAGGGAGGGTGGTCAGTCCTCACCATGATGCTTGGCCGATCACACTTAAAGGTGGGCAAGCATCATGGGACATCAGAAGCATATAGGGTGTTGAGTGTTGCCATCAGTGATCTAGATGTTACAGTTGGAAATCCCTCCCACCAAAGGGCAACACTACCCAAACTTGCACTGCTTTGTCAACCACTATGCATCCAGCTTCTTCCTTGGTGGTCTAGTTGATCAGTGGTTACAAGATGTGAGGTGTGTATTCCCAGTGTAGAGCAGACACCTCTCGGCACGGTGACCAGGGACTGGGTCCGACTTGCCCTTTTCTTAATGTGGTCCTGAATAGGGATGAGCCGAACACCCCCGTGTTCGGTTCGCATTCGAACAATTTCAAAAGTTCGAGTTCGAACGCGAACACGAACCGAACTCAATGCAAGTCAAAGGGCCTCAAAACTTCGATTTTTAGAGTGCCCTGCAAGAGGGCATATATGCAAGATATTTGCCATAAAAGGTGTATGAGGGTCCGGGTAGTGCCCTGGGGGACAGGAAACAAGGACAAAAAGTTTTTTTTAAAAAAACATTTTTAAAGGAACAGTGAGTTTCCATGAAATAAGGGTTAAAAATAAAAATCAAAAAATACCTTCAAATATCGTTCTAGGAGGTCCCCATAACCTGCCCGTTAAGTGGCAGATTTGTAGGATGTATAGAAACATTTAAAAACAAAAAAATGACATTTCAAATGATGGTAAACGGTTTTCCTTTAATCTATTCATAAACGACTGCTTGGGGCGGCAGTCTGTATGAAAAGAGGAGACATTTTAGGACACACAGAACAAGTTTAGTGATTTTTTGGGCTAAATTATGGTGAAACTTATGCAGGCTTTGGATGAAAGTAACAACAGGTGCTTTAAAATTGGGCATTTAGTGTCGGCAACAGTGCCGTCACACCGTAACCCCTCTGTGGTATTGTGGAAGAGTGCAGGGTCGGTTCCCAGATAACTTCTAGAAGTCAGACCCCCAAAATAGTTGGTGGCAGTGAGAACACAAAGATTACAACAATTCCCAGATATTTTGTAGATATGAGACCCCCAATAGCTGCTGGCAGACTCAGTGGCGTAGCGTGGGTTGTCAGCGCCTGGGGCCAGCCAAGAATTGTGCGCCCCCCCCAACCTGTGGACACGTTATCGATATTGCCCCAGCTCTCACATGGATATTGCCCCAGCCAGCTAACACATGGATACTGCCCCAGCTCACACATGGATATGCCCCAGCTCACACATGGATTTGCCCCAGCTCACACATGGATTTGACCCAGCTCACACATGGATTTGCCCCAGCTCATGGATTTGCCCCAGCTCATGGATATGCCCCAGCTCACACATGGATATGCCCCAGCTCACCCATGGATATGCCCCAGCTCACACATGGATTTGCCCCAGCTCACACATGGATTTGCCCCAGCTCATGGATTTGCCCCAGCTCATGGATATGCCCCAGCTCATGGATATGCCCCAGCTCACACATGGATTTGCCCCAGCTCATGGATATGCCCCAGCTCACTCATGGATACTGCCCCAGCTCATGGATTTGCCCCAGCTCGTGGATTTGCCCCAGCTCATGGATTTGCCCCAGCTCATGGATATTTCCCCAGCTCACACATGGATATTGCCCCAGCTCACACATGGATATTGCCCCAGCTTACACATGGATTTGCCCCAGCTCTCACCTGGATATTGCCCCCGCGGCAGCCAGCTCATACATGGATATTGCCCCAGCTCCGGATCCAGCAGGGGTTGAGGGGGCCCAGATGCCGCGCAGCGGGAGTGCCTGCCCGGTCCTGAACAGCGTGTGAGTCCGTCCGTGTTGAAGGGGAGGCGGCTGCGTGCGTGCGCAGGTCACGCGGTCCGGCCAGTCAGGTGGTACAGAGACTCAGTACCACCTGATTAGCCGGACCACGTGACCGGCTGCGCCTGCACGCAGCCGCCTCCCCTTCAACACGGATGGACTCACTGTTCAGGACCGGGCAGGCACTCCCGCTGCCCGGTATCTGGGTCCCCTCAACCCGCGGGCCCTTGGGCGGCGCCCGAGGGCCCGGCGGGTCAGTCCGGGCCTCAAGTTTTAGGGGCGCAAATTTCTTTTGAAATTATGCGCCCCTAAGAAAACTGCGCCCGGGGCCACGGCCCCCCCAGCCCCCCCCCCACGCTACGCCACTGGGCAGACTGGCATTGAGAATACACACTAACACCACAATCTCCTCTCAAAAAACACGTGCTGAAGGTTGTGTGAAGCCTTATATAGTGTGCTGCGGGACTTAGCTCTGTGAGCCCATGATTGGGCAAAATTTCATGGGGTTCTTAAGTTTCCTCACATAAGACCATGCTCCCCTCGTGCAGACCTTTGCCTTGCTTTTCCACCATTTATTTCTATGGATTAATGATACTCTTCGGCTCTGCGGAATATGTTGGCATTATATAGTTAATACTAATCGTAGCCTTACCCTAAAGATGAAGAAATTATATTTTGTAGCTGTGCAAAGCACTCGCTTCCATCCAGTCTAGTTTTGCATGCTTCGGCTGGATAGCCTGAGCTCAATTCAGCGTTTCTCACCCCATCTCTCACCGCCCCCTCCCCTACGTGAGTGCAACAAGCAGCGGTTCTGCTGGCAGCAGTTTTCATTCTTTCTGTTATTTTTGCTTTTTTGTTAAGCTCCCTTTCAGCTGAAACGGCAGAGCCTGGGTGTTCTGCTTTGCCAATAATTGCTGTAGTCTAGACAGTGTCTGGTATGAGGCATATGAAATCAACGAGGGCCCCTCTTTCTCCCGTCCTCGGTTTTATAGTTCTCCTCTCCATGTTACCGTTAGATCCATCTGTCTCCTCTCCATTTTCCCCGCCGTTGACTTCGTTCTTTTCTTCTGACTACCAGTAGGTATCTGTTTGTCCTCTCGTTTCTCCCCTCCGAGGCACGTAGCTTGGCTCTTTCCCCTCCTTCCATAAAGCACTCTGCAATATTGGATGACACACTCTTTAAACCGAAGAAGGGCGTTTGAGTGACAGCTTCTACGGGAAATATGTCTCTTTACATCTTGCAGGAACATAGTATGATTGCTGCCTCGGCAGTGTAGTCTTCCCTTGAGTTGTCAGAGGTCGCCCGTCTCCCTGGAGTGAAACAAAGGACCTTGTATCAAATCCCTCCCTGACTCTCAGGCTGACATATAAGTGTGTTAAAAAAAATATACATTGTTTGAATATCATAATATATTTACAAGTCCCATAAATATCAGGAATGGTCATGGCGAGGAAGATAATTGTTTTGTTGAGCCAAGCCATCGGAAATGTTATCTTGTGTCTTTGTGTCTCATGATTTTTAGTGATGCTCTAAATTATGTTTGTTATTTTTATTAATATCCCATATTCCCTTTGTATGTATTTGCATTGTATGACATACAGTCAGGTCCAGTAATATTGGGACATCGACACAATTCTAACATCTTTGGCTCTATACACCACCACAATGGAGTTGGAATAAAACAAACACAATGTGCTTTAACTGCAGACTGTCAGCTTTAATTTGAGGGTATGTACATCCAACTCAGGTGAACGGTGTAGGACTTACAGCAGTTTGCAGATGTGCCTCCCACTTGTTAAGGGACCAAAGGTAATGGGACAGAATAATAATCATAAATCAAACTTTCCCTTCTTAATACTTGGTTGTAAATGCTTTGCAGTCAATCACAGCCTGAAGTCTGGAACGCATAGACATCACCAGACGCTGGGTTTCATCCCTGGTGATGCTCTGCCTGGACTCTATTGCAACTGTCTTCAGTTCCTGCTTGTTCTTGGGGCATTTCCCCTTCAGTTTTGTCTTCAGCAAGTGAAATGCATGCTCAATGGGATTCAGGTCAGTTGATTGACTTGGCCATTGCATAACATTCCACTTCTATCCCTCAAAAACTCTTTGGTTGCTTTTGCAGTATGCTTTGGGTCATTGTCCATCTGCACTGTGAAGCGCCGTCCAATGAGTTCTGCAGCATTTGGCTGAATGTGAGCAGATAATATTGCCCGAAACACTTCAGAATTCATCCTGCTGCTTTTGTCAGCAGTCACATCATCAATAAATACAAGAGAACCAGTTCCATTGGCAGCCATACATGCCCACGCCATGACACTACCACCACTATGCTTCACTGATGAGGTGGTATGCTTAGGATCGTGAGCAGTTCCTTTCCTTCTCCATACTCTTCTTTTCCCATCACTCTGGTACAAGTTGATCTTGGTCTCATCTGTCCATAGGATCTTGTTCCAGAACTGTGAAGGCTTTGTTAGGTGTTGTTTGGCAAACTCTAATCTGGCCTTCTTGTTTTTGAGGCTCACCAATGGTTTACATCTTGTGGTGAACCCTCTGTATTCACTCTGGTGAAGTCGTCTCTTGATTGTTGACTTTGACACACATACACCTACCCCCTGGAGAGTGTTCTTGATCTGGCCAACTGTTGTGAAGGGTATTTTCTTCACCAGGGAAAGAATTCTTCAGTCATCCACCACAGTTGTTTTCCGTGGTCTCCCGGGTCTTTTAGTGTTGCTGAGCTCACCGTTGCGTTCCTTCTTTTTGAGAATGTTCCAAACAGTTGTTTTGGCCACGCCTAATGTTCTCGCTATCTCTCTGATGGGTTTGTTTTGTTTCTTCAGCCTAATGATGGCTTGCTTCACTGATAGTGACAGCTCTTTGGATCTCATCTTGAGAGTTGACAGCAACAGATTCCAAATGCAAATAGCACACTTAAAATGAACTCTGGACCTTTTATCTGCACATTGTAATTGGGGTAATGAGGGAATATCAAACACCTGGCCATGGAACAGCTGAGAAGCCAATTGTCCCATTACTTTTAGTCCCTTAACAAGTGGGAGGCACATATGCAAACTGCTGTAAGTCGTACACCGTTCACCTGAGTTGGATGTACATACCCTCAAATTAAAGCTGACAGTCTGCAGTTAAAGCACATTGTGTTTGTTTCATTCCAACTCCATTGTGGTGGTGTATAGAGCCAAAGATGTTAGAATTGTGTTGATGTCCCAATATTTCTGGACCTGACTGTAGATGCCAACGTGACATATACTTCCTTTATACTTCCTATATGACATATACTTCCTTTAGTTGAGATCTGGACAGAGGTGCCCCAAGAGTTGCCTTAGGCAAGGCCCAAATGTGAGACTCCTCCTGCGATACAGAAATTAACCAAATAAATTAGAATTTTTGAAGGATCCCCATATTCTCTTGGTGGAATGGAGTGTTTGAATATAGGAGTTTGTATATTTGTGTGGAATGTCAGTATGCATCTGAATATCGTTTGCATTGACAATCCACATAAAACCCATTGTGGAAGGCCCCTGGCTGAGTGAGGCCTTAGATGGTTGCCTATTGTGCCAAACTATAGAGCCACCTCTGACAGACGCGGCCTGAGAGTTTGTGAGGCCTTAGGCAAAACTCAATTGTGAGACCTGATATAACAAAAAATCAGAAATTAACCCAATAAATTTGAATTAATGAAGAATCACATTTCTCTCTTGGTAGAAGGGTGACTGTCCATGGGTTTCCTGTGTAAGTCAGTATGTACCTAATCAGAGTTGCGTTGACATTCCACATAAAACCCTTCGAGGGAGGCCTTTGCTTATGGGACCTAATTATCAAGCCATGTCTGGATCTGGATAATAAAAAGTACCGGGCCCTATTCCATCTCAACTGGTAGTATGGAGTCTCTATTGGCAACGTTTTCACTACTTGTTATCAGTTTGTGTCTTCCTATCGTTAGCAGCTCAACCTTTAATAATTGGGCGCTGTGTACCACTGCTGGTATCATCTTCTGGAGTCCATAAGACTATGTGGAGTCTTGTCCGAGCTCTGCACAAGCTTGTAGCAGCAGGATTGTGTAGAGTCAGCTGAAGGACAATACAAACTGTTGGCTTTCAGTGTCCTTCTGCTTGAGGAGGCAGTGGACCGCGCTGTCCTCTGCACTGTGGGAGCAAAGGTAAGGGATTTCTCTTCTGTTTTGTTATGTCTTTTAATGTGTGTTTGCCAAAGCAAAATAATTTAACTCCAGTTTCTTGGAGAGATAAATTTTTTTGCCATTGACGACTGCATGCAAGAATAACGAGCAACCTTGGAATTGACCGTTATTTTCTAGCTGCCTGTCCAAACTATTGGAAGTGGTAATGTACAGTAGGCAGACACAAACTCTACGTCACAGTGGAAGCCTGTGGCTTGGCTGGAATAAGACAGGAGCCTTTAGTAGTAACGAGTGGGGATGTTTTCCACATTAACGATAACAGCTTGGTTGGAAGAGGGCCCACCGTGTTGCGTTCTCTGCCCTGCGGTTAAATATCTCGCCAACCAAAACCAACTGCACAGTTGCTAAAAATTTGATGGCTCCAAGAGTAGAGATACTGATGCCCTCCTCATCACAACTAAACTAGGCCATGAAAATAAATATCCCATGTTTAAATCATGAACTTTGAGCATGTATACATTGGTCATGTGTATTATCTTTCACACAAATCAACGGAAGTACACCTCAACACAACAAATTACTTTTGTGTGGTTTGTCTTGGCTGATGTCGGCACACCTTCAAGTACGATTTGTGATGCATTGATTTAAATTGAAATCGGAGCACATAGACAGCTTGCCCAATGCATTTCGCTACTGTTAAAGAAGAAGAGAAAACTAACAGAACAAACACTGATTCCTGCTACCAAGCATATAATTTATTTCATGGAACCAGACAAGGTTGCCACTAGTAAGAGACCCCTTAGGAAACCAGTGACAGGAGCCCACTGCCTCCACCACACCATGTGTGTCACACTCAGCTACTTTAACCTTGATAAATTACGCTCTTAAGTGTAATATCTTACATTGGGAATTTTACTCTCATTTTCACAAGGAACATTCATCATCCACTAATCAAAGGGAGTCTTCTCTACTTTACCTCCATTGCTGTCCCATCAAGAGCATCCTCCAGCTCCTTTCCCCATAGATGTCCTTTAGGACCTAAATAAAATACAGGACATTGGGCTATTATTAGTAGGTGCGTGCCTATAATTTTCCTTCTCAGTAAGGGTTATCCCACAGGGATCCTCTATACTCAAAGGCGATCCATAACCTCTCTACAGAGAAAATTCTTCTGCTGGTTGGGAAGGGTCCTACGTCTCACACACACTGCTAAATGTAATGGTAACATGTCCTTTCCTAGTCTCTTTCAAGGTCCTTGTCGATGCAGTGTCTTGGTTCGCCCATGTAAAATATTATATATTCTGCGGGGTGTCTATATACAAAATCAATACGTTGACATAGAAACCAATAAAAATTTTCAATAGATCGGGTAGAAGAAAAGAGACATTGCTTTAATAAACATATATTACAATTTTTTGTGAAAAAAACAGGCAGGATACACGAGATGTTACTTGGCATAACATAGGTGTCCATAAGTTGAACACTGAATGTTATTTTATGGAAAAAACTCTACTCCGAATCAACTGATGTGTGATTAAATGTGGAACGCACAGTGACAGAAACAAGTTTTAACTGTTGTAGAACATTATCATCTCTGATGTTACGTGATGCGGCTTGCTCCAGAAAAGTAAAATGTTGTCATTGCCTCCCTTTGGATGACTCCTCAAGCCACCCATACTTGGGCATCGCTGGAGGAAGCGTGTATGGAAGAGTCAAACATATAAACTGTCTGGCCAAAAACAAGTTCCCACCTACTGTACAAGCCTGTTATGCGCTCTGGGGTTCAGTTGGTCAAGTCTAGGTTCAGCAACGTTATGCGCCCAAAAAATTAGGTCATGTGACACCCTGAATATACCGTATGAGTAGGTTTTCCATCAATGGGTTTTTTCTTCCCTGATGGCACAGCGGGCATATTCCAAGATGGCAATGCCAGGATTCATCTGGCTCAAATTGTACAAGAGTGGTCCAGGGAGCATGAGACATCATTTTCACACATGGATTGGCCACCGCACACTCCAGACCATTGAGAATCTGTGGGATAATGTGCTGGAGAAGACTTTATGCAGCGCTGCGACTCTCCCATCATCACCACAAGATCTTGGACACAAATTAATGCAACTCTGCACGCAAATAAATGCTGTGACATTGCATGAACTTATCGAAACGATGCCGCGACGAATGTGTGCCGCAATCACAGCAAAAGGCGACACAACCAAATATTAGAATGTGTGACTTTTTTTGGGCCAGACAGTGTACAGCATATATAAAATGTGCAAAAGCTATTTTATATATTAAAAGAAAATCTATTTTATTGTTAAAAACACATCCAACGCGTTTCGTTGCTCAACACGACTTCCTCGGGGATAAACTTATGTCACCGCCTACCCGACAGGGTCTGTGGGTCCGGAGGGTGCCGGGCCGCAGCTCAGCCACCTTGGGTCGGCCACATTCTTCGGCGACCTAAGGGGTTGCTGGTCGTCCAGGCTGGTCTGGTAGGTCATGTGGTGTGGGGGGTCACAGTCACTATCTTGGTCCTCCTGGGTGGGTTTTCCCCATCGCGCAGACCCTGGGAGTGGCCGGGACAGCGCATCGTCTTTGTGTGTGTGGTCTACATGTCTTGGAGCACAAGAGAGGCGGGCTGCACACTGCGCCTCTCCCTTAGCCTGTGGAGACACTGGGAGGGTTGGAGACCTCCCCTATCGGAAGAGTAAGGATACAGCTCCCCATAATAACCCACATCATGCTCAGTTGTCTTTCTACCTGTGCCCTGTTCGCTGCTCCTGCTTACATTGTGTTGTCGACCCTTGGCCTTCCTTTTGACTATCCTAGAACGCAGTTTTCCCTGACCTTATGGATTGATCTAGACCTCTCCATTGGACACCCTCTTGTACTACGCCTCTCTCCCTTTCCTCATAAACACAACGTACCGTATATTGGGCTCCAATCCACCAACCAAATCATTACAACCTCTCCCATGCTTTGTATGTTTAACTATCTCATATCTTTCAGTATGGGTGAGAATGGTAAATTTTGTATTCTAGTAGTTTTTACATTAAGCTTTAATAAATCCAGTCTGGATAATAAGCATTTTAGCTATTGTATTTATTTATTTTCTTCCTAAAAGGTGGTTAATCTTAGTTCTCTGACTGACTCTGTCAGGGTTATCCTAAGAGATCCGAATGGCTGCCGAAAGGTAACCGAACGCTGAAAATCAGCGTTCGGTTACCTTACTTGGCCATTCGGCTATCCAGAGAGCAGGCAGTTCGCCAAATGTTGGCGAATTGCCTGCACATACAGTGCCTGTTCGGTGCCTGTTCAAGGGCAATGAAATCCCCATAGCTTCGTCTATTCAGAGAACAAAAACCAGCAGTGAAAGTTTGCCGAAATGCCCTGCCATTCGGTGGCTTCATGCGGCAGATTTATTCAGGCGAATCCCATAGGCTTCAATGTTAAAAATATTCCCGATTACTTCAATATCTAATAAACCGTTCATTATAATATTCTGCAGTAAAAAGTTTCTTTATTTATAGATTTTTTAGGATCTTTTAAGCATTTTTCGGGATTTTTTGGCAAAAATGATTTTTCTGTTTTTTTTAAAAAAAAATGTAATCGTTTTTTCTTTTTTCTGTAACAGCCCTTTTTATTATCATTCATTGGATCTTATATGTAAATTTTCTCTCAGTAGTTTCTTTGCAAACAGCGTTTCACTTTTCAAACATTCAAGCGTACTGTTTTTTTTTTCTCACTCCATTCGTCTGCGGTGTTGGGTTTTTCCGGCAGCTGCTCTGCGATCGGCTCCTGCTCGGGTTTCTCCGGCGTGTTCGGCAGGGTTAATCCAGATGTTTTGCGGGTTTCGGTGTGCATTCGCCTGGGTTTTACGGGGAGTTTTCGGCGTGTTTTCGGCGGCTTTTCCCTGCACTACGACGGCCCTGTGGTGCTTGCTGAATACACCGCAGGGTCGCTGAAATGGGATCGCCAAATTGTACCGAATTAAAGAGACAGAAAAGTCACGGTGACTTTTCGATTCTCTTTGAATAACCCTCTGTATCTTTCCGGCTCACAGCAGGATGAGGTAATTTCTGCCATTTTGTTCCGTGTTGGGGAAGAGGAGGGCGGATGACGTCGGCTTACAGAGACAAAAGGTGGCTGAAAACAAGCTGAAATTACAGGCTACTGAATTAAAAAAGGAACATAATGGCAATATTTGCCTTTTCATCTATTTAAAGAGAATCCTGACGCATTTCGCTAGTAGAGGGAATATATTTAGAATGCGTTTTAACACTAGAAGAATATCTCGTTAAGGTAAACTTTCCATTTTACCAAGTCGTGGTGTCAATGAAGAAGGATGACAGTCTCCACTCATAAAATAAAGGGTTAACAGCTCCAGGCACTGTGAGTGAACTCCTTTTAGAAAGTTCCCAGATATTACAAGTTCCTCAAGAATGAAAGGAACTGCCTGCAAAGCCCCATTGTCTACCTACATGACCCCAGTGAAACTCCACAAAGTGTTTCCACATTATTCCCTATCGTGTTTCAGGCCTTGACGAGAAGCAGAGAAAATACTTTCTATCTGGTCAACGTGTCACAAAAGCTTAGAATTTCTAGGCCTCCGGTTCACAGTTTTTAATCAAGAACTTACTGCGAAAAGTCTGTTCTTCAGAACATCAGGAATCATTCACTACAAGCCGGCTTTTCCGAGTATCGCTTCCCAGAGACAATTGTTATCACATGTTGGGACTGGATCTACACAGTGTATTGCAAAGCAATGGCTCCAGCGTTTTCCAATGTTTTACAATTTCAGTTTAGACTGAGGAGGTCATCTTTCACCAAGACATACCTCCCAAAGATTTGAAGACATCAAGGGGTTGGTATATATGTACAGGACTGCCATCAGAAACCTAGGGGTCCCTTATTGGACCACTGGTTCCTCACCTGCTTATTCCAGTATAATTATTTTACAAGGAGTCTGCTACACCTCTACTGGTCCAGCAAGTGGTCTGGTGGGAGAGTTCTTCCTGGTGCAGACCATACTAATCGCTCCCTAGATGAGGAGTCAGTGAGTCAGAGTGGTCTGACCAGCCCCCAGATGCAACAGCCCACCAGGAAATTTCTTGGTAATACGGTGGGCCAGTCCTAGGTGACCTAACATCTGTGGCACATAGACAATCTGCACACGGTTTGGCAAAGGTCAGGGCCCCTTTGAGCCACTGGGATCCTGAACATACATGGCTGTCAACCCCCTGATGGAAGCCATGTATGTGTGTCAATGCCGTGCATAGCTTACATAATGATGTTGGTTGAAAAAAGACTCATCAGGATCATTATCATTCTCCATCTCTGCTCAGACGTGGTCCCAGACACCAATCTCAGGAAGGGCACGATGCCAATTTTGGCTAAGAGGGGAGATAGATTTGACCGAAAGAAAGATAGAGCGATAGACAATTAAAAAAGACAAAAAAATAGACAGAGACAAACAGCTATGCAGACAAACAGATGGAGCAATCAAACCGATGTACACAGTCTTCTTGTATACTTACCTACCTCTGGTGGCTCTCTTTTGGTGCTGCAGGTTCTCATCTCCTTCCTGCTCTTGAATGCTCTGTGAATCTGTAGCAGGAAGTTCTGGTCACATGACCAACCCCTTCTTCAGGGTAATCAAGCAGCAGTGAGGCCAGCCCTCCAGTTTGTGGGGTGCATGTGTCAAGTACCACCACTGATTTCTGCTGCCTGGTGATCCAAAAGGTGGTGGAAAAACCAAATTCTAAATAATTTTCAGTTATGTTGTAAAAAGTGGGAAAATGTTTCTTATAGAATCACTGAATGACTTGAATGATGATCGTAACGACAGTCAGAGTTTGCACTGGATCAGCAAGATGTTAATCTACACTTTATTTATTGTTACCCTTAATCTTTTTATAATTTAGGGGTGCCAGATCGGCCATGTTTTTCTGGACATGTATTATATATTCATGCTGATGGCAGTACGTTAATAAATGCAGTATGTATAACTCATATGCTGCGGTAAGAAATCAAAAAGTAATCCCAGGTGATTTGATTTTGATTTGATTTCTCTCCTGCAGTATCTGTAGTATACATATTGCAGGGCAGCACTTCTCTCTGTGCTCCCCTCTGCATGACAGTATAATATGTGTCCAGGAAAACATGGCCGATCTGGCAACCCTAGTTTCAACCGTCTCTTGATTCCTGTCATCCACTGTTGTATGTCACCATAAATCTTCTTGATTTACTATGTCCACCACGCAAGGTCTGCAGGCGCCAGGCACCATGACCAAGTTAATAGGCTGGACAGTTTAATATGCTTGGAGCATCCCTTGAATGTTATCACCTAGAAGCACTCTATAAATATGAATCAACCCCGCCTCCTGTATATATAGAAAGGATCAAATTAATTGATAAAATTTAAATGAATGTCCTTCTTGGACTTAGGACGTTCGAATGTATATCTACTTGGTGGTGCAATAGTCTTACTTTATGTCGTGGTGGTAGGTGGGTTAGGAGGTTAGAATCGATTTTTGGACTAGTGAAGGTTTTATCTTCTTACACGTTGTTGACTAAGGTCACTGCAATATCATTCAAATCATACAGTAACTAGGTATAGAAAATATCTATAGCTCTCTTTATAAAGTGGCCAGTACCGCTGTGATAGTGAACCGAAGACAGCTGAAGGTGCTCTGTGTGACGTAAAGTGATTATTGAACATTTGGAGCCCACCTGCTTATCACCACTGCCATATTACTGGTAGTTCTGAAGGTCCAAAACATTTAAACCTTAAAGTTCCACAGTTTGCACCATAAGAAATTCAGATTGGTTTCCTTCGGACCGTTTTTGGGCCATTACCTGCTAGGCCGTGTCTTTCTGGCACTAGGGGTCCCGCTCTCTTGCTGCCTCATCCATGTTTGGTTGCTGGCCGATTGGAAAGGGATTTTGACACAAGTCGCTTGACCAGGTTACTTTCTTATGCTTCTGACACCAAATGTTGTTCTCTTGCTACAACGTCAGTGGCAATGTTACATCCAAGTCGTTCCTAGGCGTCCTTGCACTTGGATTTGATGCCAGTCAATGGCAGGTAGTCCCAGGCTAGAAAAGCTCTTCCCGCACTCTGATTTGTGACTGGTCATGGTTCTATTCACCTAGAGATCTTTTTCACTGGTTTTATCTTCTGTGTACCGATCTTAGCTTATCCTCACTGACTACTCTGTCTTTCTTTTGCCCAACTCTTGGATTGTACAACTAACCCCTTTGGTATCTGTCCTCATCTGGCCTTTGACATTGCATTCTGGTCCCATATTGGATAAGGGATACTCAACATTTAGTAGTATTTTGGATAAGGGATTTTCAACCTGTAGTAATAGCATTTCGGATAAGGAATTTTCAACCTGTAGTAATAGTGCTTCAAATAAGGGATTCTCAACCTGTAGTAAAAGCATTTCGGATAAGGGATTTTCAACCTGTAGTAATAGTGTTTCGGATAAGGGATTTTCAACCTGTAGTAATAGCATTTCGGATAAGAGATTCTCAACCTGTAGTAGTAGTATTTTGGATAAGGGATACTCAGCCATTAGTAGTAGTATTTCAAATAGAGGATACCCAACTTGTTGTAGCAGTATTTCAAATAAGGGACACTCATCTTGTAATAGTAGTATTTCAGTTAAGTGATACTCAACCTTTAGTAGTAATATTTTTAATAAGGGATACTCAGCCTTTATTTGTAGTATTTCAGATAAAGGATACTCAACCTTCGATAGTAGTATTTTGGATAAGGGATTCTCTACCTATAGTAGTAGAATTTCAGTTAAGGGTTACTCAACCGTTAGTAGTAGTATTTTTAATAAGGGATACTCAGCCTTTAGTTGTAGTATTTGAGATAAAAGATACTCAACATTTAGTAGCAGTATTTTGGATAAGGGATTATCTATCGGTAGTAGTAGAATTGTGGCTAAGGGATTCTCTACCTGTAGTAGTAGCATTTTGGATAACGGATTCTCAACCTGTAGTAATAGCATTTCGGATAAGGGATTTTCAACCTGTAGTAATAGCGTTACGGATAAGGGATTCTCAACCTGTAGTAGTAGCATTTTGGATAAGGGATTCTCAAACTGAAGTAGTAGCGTTTCGGATGAGGGTTACTCAATTTTTCAGTAGCAGCAATATTGTTTTCAAGGACTATTATGCCCATAAAATGATGACTTTTGAACAAATTATAACTATTTATGTATTTATTTAAAACTGGTCATGGTACTCACAAATGCTCACTTCACCTGAATCAAAGTTTTATGGTGGTAGTAAAAATAAAATAAGATTCAGAATTAACACAAGCTAACCAAGCCAGCTGGTGTAAGTCTCCTTAGCTTTGTGGGGGGACAATAATAATTATTATGGAGAATGCCACAGTCTCATGGATTATTAAAAATACAGAACAGCTCAAGGGGGAAATAAAAATTAATAATTTAACAGATAAACAAACCCATGGATTTGGGTCTGTGGCGTTTCTATGAAATAACATCAGAATGGTTGGGGTTTTGTTTATTCCCTTAATGTGAAATTGTAGGGAGCAATGAGAGGAACAGGAAACTGGTGCCAACATGGCAAATAGTAAGTCCAGAGTTTAGACATTTCTTCCAATTTAGTTATTTCCTCCCAAACGTTTAATATCTCCACTCGATTTTTGGGTTTATTGGAAAGTAAAATGATAAAACAACATAAAAATGAGGTATAAAGTTACATTTTGCTAAAGATAACAATAAATTTCCAGATCTCTTAACAATATATAATACCTTATTAAGTGGGCCTGTGAGAGTATACATCTGTTAGAGAGACACCAAGCATGTCAATGGCATAGGTACCCTAATGGTCGTTATGAGCAAGTTGGGCGTCATCTAGGTTACGAAGAGATACCCCAAAGGCACAATGCGTCATAGTTACACAGTAATATAAGTTGAAAAAAAACAAACAATGTCCATCAAGTTCAACCTATCACCACATCCCAGTGCTGTTGACCCAAAAGAAGATGAAAAGACTCTCTTGCTGCCTTTTCCCACGTGTCCAAAAGATTTCATAATGGCCATCAGATTTCTCTCTGGATCAACAAGTAATACGTTGGCATTTTAATTTGTATATACCTTTATATCGTATTTTACCGGGAAGGAATACAGACCTTTTTAAAGAACATCAATAGAATTGGTTAAACCAACATCTTTAGGTATAACATTCCATATTTTTAGTGTTTTTTACTGTAAAGAAAAACCTTTCTTTTGTAATTGACATTCTCCTCTGTCCTCCAGTCTCAATGGATGACCTTGTATCCTTTGTAAAGCCCTGCTAATGAACAGGTCGCCAGAGAGCTCTTTGTATTGGAGTGAAATCACCAACTGGTATAAATGACAGGAAATAAAGATGGCTACACTAGACACTGTAACCTAACGCTCCCCCCGAGAGTTGATATGACTGCATGCATGGTCTCACAGTCGGAAAAGTTAGAAGATTAGTGTTTCTTGGTCAATGAGTAAGTTGGAGATCAGGAAGACCTCTCGGTGTGTTTTTGTATTTTTGTTGATGTGGGACAGACTGATTACATGATATATGGAATTTCTTTCTTTAACTAATAAATAATGTGTATATACCTTTTTTTAATAGGGGTATTGAACAAAAAAAAAAGACTGAAGGGGTTAGTCACTAAGCACTGATCTTTCACCGAAGTTCGCCTTAGTTGCAAACAACAGTAAAAGTCACTGTTATTGCAACTATGGTGAACTTTGGCTTTGGAGAGAAGCAAAATTCAACAAGGCAGATGAAGATGCAAACAACGGTGAACAACGGTACCATTGTTATTCTTCCGTAGTAACTTAAAGTGGAGATTTCCATTGAAATCCTAAAGAAATGTCTACTGACTCTGTGGTGGACACTACTGTGACATCTACAAGCAAAAACGTCAGCAGAAACTTCAGAGGTGAAAACCCCATGGGAAACTATTCAGACAGTTGAGGTGAACAACTTTGGAAGACTACAGTAGAAAGATTGGTGCAAACTATGGAGAACTCTGGTGGCAGTTTTCTAAATGCAGAATTATCTGTAGTTTCACTGTAGTCTATCCACTGCAGTTCCCTGAAGTTCACCAAACGACATCCATTGTACATTCAATGACTCCATGGTGCTTTGTGAATAACCTCTTAAATTTCATGTATCAAGAGTCACCGAAAAGACTAAAGAACGGTCGTATGTATCAACTCTATAATATTACTGATGAACAGCAAATTAATGCCACGTGGGGGATTTCTTTAGACACACTATCAAGAAAAGATTGCAAAATCAACCACATGCAATCTTTGATTCCAGCAAATAGTAAGTCCAGAGCTTAGACATTTATGAAACAGAAAGTTCTGATGTGTAATCCTGTAGGAATAAGCTGGCCAATATGTTATTATTATTATTATACAGGCATTTATACAGCACCAACATATTCCACAGCTCTTTACAATAGGGGAGCACAAACAGGAGACGTACATGATACATAATGAAAAGATGACCCTGCCAGTAGGAAAACTGTCCAGGTAGTACAGCACTTAACCAAGTGCTCAGTCAGACATCCCGTGAGCTAACAATCTAAGGGACTGGGGTAGGTGAAACAGATAGGAGCAGAGGGAATGTAAAGATGGTTAGCAGAGCAGCATAGGAAGAACCAGAAGCCTGGGCTTAGTGAGAGTAATTAGAGAGAGAAGTGGAGACAGCTGGAAGAGAGACCTGAAATTATGAACCTGCTCTGGGTGGGAGGGTGGATGGGGAGGGTTAGGTGGGACAGCAGAGGGGAAGGAACCATGCAGTCTGTCTTGTGTGAGTGCTGTGAATATGTTCTCGAGATGGACAGTCCATAAAGTGACTCAGCATTTGAGTTTGGCATGGTTTGTCCACTACAAGGGCCAGAGGTACACTGTGTAGGAGGTACATGGTGGCCCACTCATGGGGCTTACAGACCTGCCAGATCCTTTGGAAATGTGATCCTGTTCAGAACACTCCTTGTGAACTCTCTCGTTAGGTCAGTGCTTTTACCAGGCTGATCTTCAACTTCTCAACTAATCTTGGCTCTAAACCAAGAGCATGACAACCTCTGAAACGTAATCATAGACTTACTTCCTGCCCAATGATTTATTTCATTAAGGATTTAAAGACGGCCTCTTGTCAGTTTATTTTTACTACAACAAACTAGGGGCTCGATTAATTCTATCGGCCAGTTTTACGTAAAAAATATCGTCTGCTTGCGGCATATATTTTTTTCGAAAAATATCTTCTGATTCAGTGGAAAAATTAGTCTAGAGCCGATATTCGAAACGTGTCACGGATCCGAAAAAAACAGCATTGTACACATTTGTCCTTCTAAAAATGCCTATTAGAAATATCTGATGTTTTAAAAAAGATTTTGGTCTTATTCCCTCTATTTCCCTGCCTGAAAATCCAATTATTTGGCATCTTTCAGCATTTTAAATTATTCTCAAAATCGGCATATCGATAAATTCAAATCGAATCATTAAAGCACATATTTCCGTTGAAAAGTATAACCGCAAGAGCCGATATTCAATATGAATGTTTATCTGGAATCGAAATGCCGGTATATCCCTGTTGGATTCTCCTGATCCAAAAATCGGCATAGTAAGGTCCTGATTTTGTCCACTGGGCTGAAGTAAATCACCCCTTCTTTATCTGTATCCGAATGTCAAAGGGGTTATTTAGATGTCATTTCGGCGCTCTCTTGTTCCCCCCACTTTGGGAAATCAAATTCCCTGGCCCTGCGGTGAATTCAGGATTCACCACAGGGTCCCCGAAGTGCAGCGAAAAGCTGCCAAATGGATCGGAAAAATCGCCGAAAATCTGCCAATAACCCCACCAACATGATCTGAAAATATCAGATCGCCCCAGAAAACGTGCCGGACGATCCCCCGCAAACCTGCCAAATGCATCTGAAAAAAGCCAACGATCTGAAAGATACAATGCCGACCAGCCGCCGGAAAAAGCGGACATACGGGGTAAAAAAAAAGAAAACTACAACAAAAAACGATTGAAAGTGTGAAAATTGTAAACGTTGTTTGCACAAAAACTACTTGATGAAAATGTCTTGAATTAACATATAAGGTCCTATGAATAATAATAAAAAAGGGCTGTTACAGAAAAAAACGCTAACAAAATCCTGAAAAATGCCTGAAAAATCCTAAAAAAAATGAAGAGCCTTTTTGCTGCAAATTAAGAGAATAAATGGTTTAATAGATATTGAACAGGAATTTTTTTACATTGAAACCTATGGGATTCGCCTGATTAAACCTGCCGAATGAAACCACCGAAGATCAGGGCATTTCAATGACATTTCACTGCTGTTCGGGGTTCTCTGAATTGGTTAACCATTGCTCCTCTATGAGGATTTCACTGCCGTCGAGCAGCACCGCATTAATATTGGCGAATTGACAGGTTTGTTATAGCCGAATGGCTCTGAAATTGCACTGTACGGGGAAAGTCACAGTTCGGTGCAATTTCGGGGCCAGTTCGTCTGTCTCTGAATAACCCTGATAGTTTGAAAGTTTTTCCTGTGCATAGAGATGCTTTTACTTACAGCAGGGATGTCCTAACTCCGGCCCCCCAGATGTACGTGGAACTACAACCCCCATGCTTCTCAATCCATCTAATGCAGTCAGAGATTTCTGGGAGTTGTCGTTCAGGAACATCTGGGGGGCCAGAGTTTCGACATCCCTGACTTACGGTGTTACATTTTTGAAAAGTATCTCTCACCATGATAACCATGGTGATACAATATTCTGAGGAAGATCCATCAACTTAAGAGTCAGGTATGCGGAACATTGGTGGTATATAGATTACCACGGAACTCTGGTATATAGATTAAAGATATTCAGAACTCTGATATAAGTCGGCGATTTTACTGATAATTTCCCTGCAAAGCTGCCAATGTCCTCTACTCTCTCTCTCTGATTCACTTCCTCTCCTGCAGGCTGCAACACCCTGATAGCTGGCAACAGCCAGATTCAACTCTCAATAGATAAATAGATGAACTCTGATTAAACTGTGTTATTGTATGGTATCTAGAATTAGACCAAAGATATACAGATTTTTCAGAACAATGCTATAAGTCAGTGATACACACTGTCCCTGATAGCCTGGCTGTGCCAAGACAGATTCAAATTTGCTGAACTGTGGTATAACTCACTGATACACACTGATTAGCCTGGCTGTGCCAAGACAGATTCAAATTTGCTGAACTGTGGTATAACTCACTGATACACACTGATAGCCTGGCTGTGCCAAGACAGATTCAAATTTGCTGAACTGTGGTATAACTCTCTGATACACACTGATAACAGGCTGTGCCAAGACAGATTCTAATTTGCTGAACTGTGGTATAACTCTCTGATACACACTGATAGCCTGGCTGTGCCAAGACAGATTCCAATTTGCTGAACTGTGGTATAACTCTCTGATACACACTGATAACAGGCTGTGCCAAGACAGATTCTAATTTGCTGAACTGTGGTAGAACTCTCTGATACACACTGTCCCTGATAGCCTGGCAGTGCCAAGACAGATTCTAATTCCCAGAAATCTCCTACAACTCACTGATACACACTGTCCCTGATAGCCTGGCAGTGCCAACACCACAGATTCTAATTCCCAGAAATCTCCTACAATGTCACTGATACACCCGGACAGAACAATCTTCTCTCCTCTCTGATTCACTCCTGCAAACACACACGCTGGGGCTGCAGGCAGGGAAGAAGCCTTATATAGTGTGCTGCGGGACTTAGCTCTGTGAGCCCATGATTGGGCAAAATTTGCCCAATCAGGACTCTGAGCCGTGATTGGCATAGTCTTGCACCTGTGGTCAGGTGCAAGGCTGTAGCCAATTACAAGCTTCAGGCCAGTGGAAAAGTGCGTTGTGGTCCATTGTGGTGCATTGTGGACGAACATGCGGCAAACACGCGGAAATGTTCAGAGTTCGACGAACAGCCGAACGGGCGATGTTCGAATCCAACTCCGAGCTGATCCGAACCGATCGCTCATCCCTAGTTACAGACTCCACGGACTGTAGGTAAATGTGTCCAGAGACAAGAGAAAAGGTTGGGCCACTCTTCCCACAGCTGCCTATGTCCGTGGAATAATAAAAATATGAAACATTTTGCCTTCTCGTCTCCTTACCTAATACTACAGGGAGTGGCTAAATCACTGCTGGTGCAGCAAGTGGTGGTGCAACAACATGTACCCTGGTGTAGGCTTGTGCACCGATTTTTTTTTCGGTTCGATTCGATTTTTCGGATTTTTAAACTTTTCGATTCGGCTAGTTTCGACCGATTTCTGTTTCGATTCGGTTCGGCTCGACTCGTTTTTCGTGTACATTTTTCTCGGAATTTCGACCATTTTTCGTATTTTCGTGTCACTTTGCTCGTTTTTTTGTATTGACTTTTCGTATTTTCGGAAATTTTCGTTTTTCGGAACGTCTGTTCTCCTCGTTTCAAAGCAATAAATTTCGATTTGACACATTTCAAGTACATTCGAAAATTCCGAAAATATTTCGTTTCGGCTCGGAAAACTTTTCGGATCTGCCATTTTCAGATCTAAAAATTTTCGGAAAATCGGCCGCATCCGAAAACACGAATCGGGAAATTTCGTGAAAATTCCGAAATTCCGAAACCCGAAACGCACATCCCTACCCTGGTGGGAAAGCATTTGTTCCACACCTCTACCTGGTGCAGATCATACTCATCACTCCCTCAGTGATGAGTCAGTACGCTCTGACCGACCCACCGGGAAATTTGTTGGTGTCTTGGTGGGCCAGCCCTGGGTGGCATGGAAGAACCCTTAAATCTGTCGCACAAAGTTTGGCAAGGGTCCCCTGGATCAACCTATCATGGGCTCCCCCCCCATCATCCATGATGGCAGCCCTGTAGATATTCACTGTTGATTGCAACTTTGGCAAACACCGACACTCTCCATGCAAACCCCATACTTTTATAATTGTCCGTCCCCCCATCTACCCCCCATCCATCGACTTATTTTACACAGCGTTTCAAAACCTGCTGGCGCTTTATTAAAAAGTATTATAATAAGAATAATAAAATAGTATTAAAAATCTAAAACTTATTAGAAATTTTGTTCTTGATTTGCCTGGAACTAAAGCTTTTTCAACTTGCTACAATTAAGCATCCCAAGCCATAGCGCAGGCTCCTTTACAGTAAGTAAATGCTTGTTTTTTGTCCTGATTACTATAATAGATTGAATCTTACACAGTGACTCTGGCCAATAAAGTTTTATAGCCAGTACAGACGGTGCCTTTTCCGCTGATAGGGGTCAGTCTTTTTCTCTCCCACACACGGTTTTATACGCAGTGTGTGTTTGGAGGCTGATTATATCGCTCGGAACTAAACGCCAGTGAATTCTGGACTCAGAAACCGAGGCACTAATTTTCTTTTCTTTTTCAAATCAAGACTCGTTTCAGCTCGTTTGTCAAACCAAATCCACCGAACACACCACGATGTGCATATATATGTATATATATATATATATATTTACCCCCCCCCCATTATCATCTTTTGGTACATTTCAATACGCAGGAATATATGTTTCTTTTGAGGTCGTATCTTGTTTTTCAGCACTTTTTCACAACCTCCGCAGGCGTTTCGTTTAGCGGACCTACCACAAACCGACTCGATTTCTCTCTTGCTATATATATATATATTTTAACTCTCTCTCGTTTATTTTCTGATCTACGAGGTCGTTGCGCAACTTCCTGCGTTACTGATTAACCCTCTCGGCGTCGGAGTCGTTTCGATGTCGCGACTCGACTTCTTGCTAACAAATCAACCCTCCGATTCCCTGAATCTCACATTAAAAAAAAAAAAAAAAAAGCGATCCGTCTCTTTGTCGTTACCGGCTTGCGGCGTCGCAAATTAACCCTCTGCCCGACCCATCCGACTCTCGACAAGGAAGCTGCGCGTTATGAACCTCTCCGGCGCTCTGCGTGTGTCGCAAAGTCAAAAGAATATTCCCCTTTCTGACTTTTCTTGTCCTCTCTTTTGGTACCCGCGGTTTAAGAAGTGCTCTAGACAGAATAATTCGCCCAGATTAAAAAAAGAAAAGAAAAGGACGGACCGGCTTCTTTTGAAAGAGCTAACTTTTCGGAGAAGAGAAGGCAGAGGGGTTATTTTTTATTATTATCTTTTTTTTTTTCCTAGGAGAAAGCATTGTACTGAGTGAGTGTAACTTGATATTTTTCTGCAAGTCCCCAGAGGGTTTTTTCCATTACACAGGCACTGCAGAATGGCTTGGCTCCCTTCCCCTCTCTCCTCTGTTTGCTCCCTCCTCCCCTCCCCTCCCTTCCTCTTCTTCTTGCTCTCCCTCACCCTCCCCCTGGCATGCTTTTCCAGAGGCACATTGTGCAAATGTAACCTTTCAACAGGCCCCTCCTACGCCAGGAAGCCAGCGGGGAGGGGTGCAGGGATTTTTTTTTTTATCCCTCTCTCATTTTTTTTTTTTTTTACTTTTTTTTTTTTTTTACTTTTTTTTCTCTTTTTTTTTTTTTTTGCCAGGAACACAGCCGGCTGGGAGCTGGAAGGCAGCCCGTTAATCAGAGCAGGCTGACAGAAAAGCACAGATCCTGGGGAACAGATTTTTGTTCAAACTCCCTCTTGAGCTGCCGCTGCCTGTATCTTTTTTTTTTTTTTTTCTTCTCCGGCTCATGCTTTTATTCTTTTTTTTTCTACCCGTGCGTTCGCCTGTAGTGTTTTCATCCTTCGCTGCTTATAATATCTTTCTCGTTCCATTCCTTCTTCTCTTCTAATTATTTTTTTTCCCCTTTTATGATCGCTGCCGTCAGTATTTTTTCCTCGATTTTTTTTTCTCTCTCTTCCGCAGCGCTGCCTGTGTGGCGTGTCACCGGCTTCATTGCTCCGGTCTTTCTCTCTCTGGTAGATCAGCGAGGTTCGAGCGCTTTTTTCCCCCCAATGCAATGGTTGTGTATCATCTGGAGAAGTCTTGATGATAAAATTGATGCACCTAGCCGACAAGTCCTCCTAAATGTCATGATATTTAAATTGTGATGAAAGACGCCGTAGAGCCGAAATCTGGTTATTAACGCCACCAAAGTAATGGCGTCCGGGTTTTATGTCCCCATGTCTGAATGCTTTATTGTATTCTTTGATGGTGTATTAACCCCTGTAGGATCAATGATTGTGGCTGAAACCTAGTCAACTCTCCGGGGAAGAGAGGTGCCTCTATAGAGGGGAGAAACTGTCGGGTAGATTCAATAAACCTCACTTTACCAGTGGTTCTGGGGACCCTACAGTTGTGCGTTGCCCTCGAGTAAAGAGATTAAGATTTGGCATGCGAAAAATACAGTAGATACAGGACCACCGATGGTGACTACACCTTGAAATTTTGAGCCACGGTCAAGGCAAGATTCGGTGGCGAATCCTACTGAATTTTCCTTTGCTCAAGTTGCGAGATCTTGGGTCGGCTCGATTATCGATCGAGAGTTTTAATGAATCTAGCCCATAGTTTGCTGCCATCGCTATCTGTTCATCAAAAACCCTTACGCCAGCACGGACTGTCCATCTCACTTGCCTCTGTAATGCGCTGTCAGTCGCCTTACATGCTACGCCAACTGTAGAAGTAGTTTCTTGGCCAATGACTAACGACTGTAATCGAAGACTCTTTTGGGACTTGACAGCTACTAATCAAATGGTTCTTCAGTCATCATTTAATGTTTAATGTGAAACAATGTAGTTCTTATGGTGGCCAGATATCAAAACACCTAAGCCGCAGAGACGAGTCTGAAGATCCATGGGTTTCATCCTTTGACTTTTGCCCAGTTCTCAGTAGAGGAACCGAAGGATAATGGGAACTAAAAGGGGTTATACAAAGAGCCCCAAATTTCCACTGAAATTTCGGTACTCTTTTGTTCGGCACAGTTCGAGGCAATTTGGCGATTCCAGGTAGCAGACCCTGCCGTGAATTCAGTATTCACGGCAGTGTCCCGAAATGCACTGAAAAGAAGCCAAAGAAAGCTGCCGAATAGACCGCCGAACGCCGCAGAAACCAGCCGACGATCCACTGAACACTGCCCTAAAAAGTCGCCGATCCGCCGAATGCCATTGAATTGCGGAGACCTGCACCAACTTTCACCAACATTTCTACAGATTTTGGAGAACTTAAAGCTCTCTGAATAACCAAATGGCCACAAAATTGCACCATATGGGGAAATTCAGTGGTCAGTTCTGTGCTCTCTGAATAGCTTCTTAACTGTTCCGAGCCTTAAACTGAGCGTCCACTGGTACCGTAGTCGGACGACCGATGCGGTCATCATACCATGGACGACGTTGGACGTCCGTCTAGGTCCGACGAGAGTCTTCCACTGCAAGCGATCCGTCGGAACAACTACGAACGATCAGATAGATTTCAGAGGTGGAGTGTAGAGACTGCCAAACCAGAATGAACTGGTTTTACATATAAAACAGTTCATTCTGCTTTTTTTAAACACTGCAGTCCTTTGTGGGACAATGGGTGAGACAGAATACAAGTATACATACAAGTACAGACAGAACAGTAGCAGAGAGGACCCAAGAGCTTACAATCAACAAAGGAGCCTTCCCTGCCCTACCCCTCACCCCTACACAAACAGGGCTAGTCCCACACATCTCACATACATATAAATCAGGGATCTCAAACTCTAGCCCCACAGATGTATATTGCCTACAAATCCCAGAATTCTTTGAATGCAATAAATGGCCAGAGATTAATGGGAGGTGTAGTTCAGAAACATCTGGGGGGGCCAGAGTTTGAGATCCCTGATATAAAAGCATTTATAATAAACTATTTATAACTCCCCTGATCAGTTTCTCCACATCCATCTTCTCTGATCTGCTGAAATACATGCGATGCAAACGAGTGATTTGGTTCTGATCGCCCATCTGATGCCGTCTTTACCCGTCGCTGGAAGACGGACGTCTGACGTCGGACGCAGTGGATGCAGATCCAATTCACCTGCATGTTGTTGGATCGGACGGACGATGATGGACGATAACGGATGATCGCACCATCGCACAAATACGGTGCCAGTGGACGTCCAGCCTTAAGCTACTATTGGCTAATGGCGCCCTCTCCACCATGAGATGAGAGGTAAGTATGGGATGTTTTTGGCTATTTATTTTACAGTGTTGAGTGATTAAACAAAAGCAACATCACTTAACACCAAGTTTTGGCAATTAGTATTTCTTTGTGAAATCCAGCTCCGTGGAGAAAAATGAGCCGCCTTGGACCAGCTCAGACTCCTCCACCTAGCCGCAAATTAACATCTCCTATACAAAGTACAGGGGCCATTAGCTTACAATAAGGAGTAGGGATGTGCAATTCGTTTCGTACTGAATCGATTTTCAGACAAAATTTACCATTTTCGTGCTTCCGAAGACATCCCAAATCCGAAATGTCGACCACATGAAATTTCGGATCGATTCAAAATTTCGAGTCACTCGATTCGATACTTCGGATGATTCGAAATTTCGGGTCGATTCGGTGATTCGGGTCATTTCGGCGTTTGGATCATTTCGGTGATTTTGGATCATTTCGGTGATTTCGGTTCAGTTGGTTTTTGTTTTATGCTGCATTATTATACTGTAGAGGTGCTGCCCGGCAGTGTGTGGAATCATATGCTGCATTAATTATAGTGTAGAGGTGCTGCCCGGCAGTGTGTGGATTCATATGCTGCATTAATTATAGTGTAGAGGTGCTGCCCGGCAGTGTGTGGATTCATATGCTGCATTAATTATACTGTAGAGGTGCTGCCTGGCAGTGTGCGGATTCATATGCTGTATTAATTATACTGTAGAGGTGCTGCCCGGCAGTGTGTGGATTCATATGCTGCATTAATTATACTGTAGAGGTGCTGCCTGGCAGTGTGTGGATTCATATGCTGCATTAATTATACTGTAGAGGTGCTGCCTGGCAGTGTGTGGATTCATATGCTGCATTAATTATAGTGTAGAGGTGCTGCCCGGCAGTGTGCGGATTCATATGCTGCATTAATTATAGTGTAGAGGTGCTGCCTGGCAGTGTGCGGATTCATATGCTGCATTAATTATCTTGTAGAGGTGCTGCCCGGCAGTGTGCGGATTCATATGCTGCATTAATTATATTGTAGAGGTGCTGCCCGGCAGTGTGCGGATTCATATGCTGCATTAATTATACTGTAGAGGTGCTGCCCGGCAGTGTGCGGATTCATATGCTGCATTAATTACAGTGTAGAGGTGCTGCCCGGCAGTGTGCGGATTCATATGTTGCATTAATTATATTGTAGAGAGGCGCTGCCCGGCAGTGTGTGGATTCATATGCTGCATTAATTAAACCGCAGAGAGGCGCTTCCCAGCAGTGTGTGGATTCATATGTTGCATTAATTATACTGTAGAGGTGCTGCCCAGCAGTGTGCGGATTCATATGCTGCATTAATTATACTGTAGAGGTGCTGCCCGGCAGTGTGCGGATTCATATGTTGCATTAATTATATTGTAGAGAGGCGCTGCCCGGCAGTGTGCGGATTCATATGCTGCATTAATTATAGTGTAGAGGTGCTGCCTGGCAGTGTGCGGATTCATATGCTGCATTAATTATAGTGTAGAGGTGCTGTCCGGCAGTGTGCGGATTCATATGCTGCATTAATTATATTGTAGAGGTGCTGTCCGGCAGTGTGTGGATTCATATGCTGCATTAATTATAGTGTAGAGGTGCTGCCCGGCAGTGTGCGGATTCATATGCTGCATTAATTATACTGTAGAGGTGCTGCCCGGCAGTGTGCGGATTCATATGCTGCATTAATCATACTGTAGAGGTGCCGCCCGGCAGTGTGCGGATTCATATGCCGCATTGAAACCTATGGGTTAAAAAGCTTTGTTTCTTTTAAAAAAAGTTAAGAAACCTAAAATTTCATCCAAAAAATGCATTAAAAATCTTAGGCTAGGGTCAGACTGAGGCAGTGCGAACGCGCGTTCTGGCGCACTTAATCACGGCCGTGCTAGCAGCAGATGCCGGGCAATGACAGCCAATATACGAAGTACGGTCGCACAAAAGTCCGGCTGCGCAACGCAAGTGGAAAATGAACGCATTTTTTCGAGAACGTTAAACCACTAGTACTGACGTACAGAGTGCGCTGCGTCCGCTAGCGGCGTGTGTGCGTGAATTGGAGACATCAGACGCTGCTAATGTCCGGCCAACATAACGTCCAGATGCAAGAAGTGTTTTATTGATGATCCGTACAAAATCACGGATGAAACTGCGCATAGTATGACCGCTATCGCGTATTCCGTGAAAAAATACGTCCATTCTTCGAACGCACATTTTCACGGACAACGTGAAAAATGCGTTAGTCTGACCCTAGCCTAAGAAGAATAAATAAGTAAAGGAACTTTCATTCTATTGGTAGTAAATCTACTTCCCATTCTTAAATAAGCAATAAAAAAACAAATAACTCATTAAAAAACGAAAAACTAAACTGAACCGAATCGCCGAAATGATCTAAACACCAAAATGACCCGAATCGATCCGAAATTTCGACTCGATATGGAATCCCCGAATCGAAACGAAAAGGGTCCGAAACGACCCGAAACGAAAAAAAAAACACCTGGAAAAAAAAACGAAACGAAACAAAATTTTCAGCGGTGCACATCTCTAATAAGGAGCCGCAACAATCAAGGCAAGTTTGGAATCACAACTCCAGCTGTTGACCCTTTCAGGTCTAGTGGTTTTCAACCTGAAACCACATTTTCAGACCGAAACCACTGTAGCTTTCCAAAGTACGTCAGTGTGTTTCATTTTGGTTTTCCAATTTCCATTTTTTGGGCCTGAAAGGGTTAACTTAACAGCAAGAGTGGAATAGGGGCCTTCAAAAAAACTACAAGTGAGGCTACATCCTCGAATAAATATTATTTGCCCTAAAATTCTTTAGCCGAGCAACGACAGAAATTCAATTAGCTGCTGTGCCAGCTTACAGGATGGCAAACCTATGCTTGGCTTTACTTATCTCGGCGCGTACAGGATCCTCCATGTCACATCATCCATGATTTACATACAATGCCGGCGCTGGGTGGGGGAGAGGTAAACTAAATGTTAGTTTTATCTCCCATTGTTTACATCCCAGAACCAGCTGACGGTTCACAGTGTTTATGGTACAGGGGCCACCCAGAAAAATTTATCGACAGATCCATTATTTATGGCATTTTAGGGTTAGATCTCATTCCAGAAATAAATTATATCGATTTTTTTTTTTTTTTTATTTATTTTTTTTGTGTTTTTTTTTTTTTATTTCTGTTGGAAACTTAGGAGCAGTCTTGATGTGTATCCATTTAGGCCGGGGTCAGACGAACGCAGTGCGAACGTGTGTTGATCCGCACTTTATGACAGCCGTGGTAGCAGAAATGAAGTCCAACGCAAGCCCACACACGAAGTACGGCCGCACGAAAGTTCGGCTGCGCAACGCAAGCGGCAATCGAATGCATTTTTGCAAGAACGTCGAACCGCTAGTCTGATGTACAGAGTGCGCTGCGTCCGCATAGCGGCGTGTGTGCGTGATTAGGAGACGTCAGATGCTGCTCGTGTCCGGCCAACTTAGGCTAAGGTCAGACGAAAGCAGTTTTAACGTGCGTTTAGCCGCACGAAATCACGGCCGTACTAGCAGCAAATGACGTCCAATGCCGGGGAACATACGACGAACGGCCGCACGAAAGTTCGTCCGCGCAACGCAAGTGGCCAACGAACGCATTTTTTCGAGAACGTCAAACCGCTAGTACTGACGTACAGAGTGCGCTGCGGCCGCATAGCGGCGTGTGTGCGTGATTAGGAGACGTCAGACGCTGCTAATGTCCGGCCAACATAACGTCCAGACTCAAAAAGTGTTTTATTGATGATCCGTACAAAATCACGGACGAAACGGCGCATCGTATGACCGCTATCGCGTATTCCGGGGGAAAATACGTACGTTCGTTCGACCGAACTTTTTCACGGACGACGTGAAAAATGCGTTCGTCTGACCCTAGCCTAAGGCTAGGGACAGATGAGCGCATTTTCTGCGGCCACCGTCAAAATGTACGTCGATGCGTGCGCACGCATTTTTTCATGGAATACGCTTAAGTGGTCAGACGATGCGCAATTCTGGACGTATTTCATGACGATGGGGTAAAAAGAAGTCTAGGGAAATCCGGCTGTTTGAACGTTATGTTGGCCGCACACTAGCAGCGTCTGACATCTCCTAATCACGCACACACGCTGCTATGCGGCCGCAGCGCACTCTGTACGTCAGTAGCAGCGGTTTCACGTTCTCGAAAAAATGCGTTCATTTTCCACTTGCGTTGCGCGGCCGGACTTTTGTGCGACCGTACTTCGTATATTGGCTGTCATTGCCCGGCATCTGCTGCTAGTGCGGCCGTGATTATGTGCGCCAGAACGCGCGTTCGCACTGCCTCAGTCTGACCCTAGCCATAACGTCCAGACAACCAAAGTTTCCTGGTTTGGATCCGTATAAAATCACGGCCGAAATTGGGCATCGTATGACCGCTATCGCGTATTCCATGAAAAAGTACGTACATGTGTTCGGACGCACTTTTTTAACGGACGATGCGAAAAATGTGTTCATCTGACCCTAGCCTTAACAGCTCACCATTATACCGAATTTTTAGCTACACCTAAATGCTGGTGCTAAGGCTAGGGTCAGACTAGCGCACTTTAAACGTGCGTTCTGGCGCACTTAATTACGGCCGCACTAGCAGCAAATGACGGGCAATGACGGCCAATATACGAAGTACGGTCGCACGAAAGTCCGGCTGCGCAACGCAAGTGGCAAACGAACGCATTTTGTCGAACGTCAAACCGCTAGTACGGTCGTACAGAGTGCGCTGCGGCCGCATAGCGGCGTGTGTGTGTGATTAGGAGACGTCAGACGCTGCTAATGTCCGGCCAACATAACGTCCAGACGCAAAAAGTGTTTTATTGATGATCCGTACAAAATCACGAAAGCAAATGCGCATAGTATGACCACTATCACGTATTCCGTGAAAAAATGCGTCCATTCGTTCGAACGCACTTTTTCACAGACAACTCGAAAATGCGTTCGTCTGACCCTAGCCTAAATGGTTCTGCTTTTGCACCCCCTAATAACCCCCCCCCCAAGAAATCCCATACTCACCTCTCATCCTGCGGAGTGAACGATGGCCCGATCCGCCTTTTAAGCACGGGTATTAAAAAAATACAACGTTTAAAAAAATTATAATAATTCAGTCTGAAGTTTTCTGCCTGAAAATCCATTTATCGGCATCTTTCAGCAATTGTAATTTTTTCAGAAATCGGCATATCGATAAATTGGAATTGAATCGATAAAGTCGAATTGCCAGCAAATGCGGTGCCTGTTCGACAGCAGTGAATTCCCCCATAGAGAAGCAATGGTTAATCTATTCAGAGACACCGAACAGCAGTGACATATCAGAGAAATGCCCTGATTTTCAGTGGTTTCATTCGGCAGGTTTATTCAGGAGAATCCTATAGGCTTCAATGTTAAAAATATTCCCGTTTTAATGCAATATCTAATAAAACGTTTATTGTGTTATTCTGCAGCAAAAAGTCTCTTTATTTATTGTTCTTTTTAGGATCTTTCAAGCATTTTTTGGGATATTTTCGGCAAAAAGTTTTTTCCGTTTTTATTTCTAACCCCTTCAATGCGGAGGACGCTCTGAGCGCGTCCTGCCGCATGTGCACTTCGCTGCGGAGGACGCGCTGAGCGCATCCTCCCTTTGCAGCGGCGATCGGCCGGGATCCCGGCCGATCGCGGCGGCCCCCCAGTGCGGGCTGACATCCTCAGCCCAGCCTCCGGGACCCAGGCAGGCACGATAGACTATTACAGGCACCCCGTCCCCCTGCCAGTGCGGGGAAGGTGCCTGAAGGGGAGGGGGACGAGGTTCTTTGGACCTCTCTCCCTCCCCATCCGTGCGGGACACCGGGAAAAGGCAGGCATCGTTTGAAAGGGCACAGCCTGCCCTTCCAAGCGGTGGCTATCTTTAACCCCCTAGGGGGCTGGATCGTGATATACGCCAACAGGCTCTGTATCGCGGTCCCCTCCTGGAGCTGGCCGACATCCGGGATACCCCCCTGACGACTGGCATCATCGCGTATAGCGTGATGGCGTTAGTTCTGCAATTAACCCCTAGCTGCCAACTATGGTGGAGATAGGTGGTTCATTGGAACTCCCTATCTCCCGATCCGTGACAGCTGGGGGTTAATGTTTGGTATCATTGGAACGGCGAGAGCATGGCCTTTCCATTGATACCAAACATGACCATGTAAAATGTAAAAAAAATACAAACAATTTAAAATTAAAAAAACATTTAAAAAACTGCTTTTTTGTGTTTTTTTGCTTTATAAATGCAGCAATATTATTCTCATTTCAATTATAATGTGAATAATGATGCTGGCTGCACTAACGATTTTTTTCTATGGGGGCGTTTGCTAAAAAACATCCCCCCATAGAAAATATAACCGAAAAGGCTTGCATGATAAAATGTGGAAAAAAAACACTTTACACAATGTAGATGATTGAAAATTCAAATTTTATTGCATTTTTTGTTATAATATACAGACAGGACATAACGTATACATATAATAATGACATATTATATTATGAATCTGCCGAGTCTCCCGGAAAGAACGATAAATAATATGTCTGGGTTGTATAATAAATTGTGACTTCAAATCGCGTTTAAACATGATGAGCGAAACCGGTAAAAATGAGCTCAGCACAGAGGTGTGAAATGGCTCAGCAGCGAAAGGGTTAAATAGCAGTTTTTCTTTTTTCTGTAACAGACCTTTTTATTATCATTCATTGGATCTTATATGTTAATTCCAGACATTTTCGTTCAGTATTTTTTTTCCTACTAGCGTTTAAATTTTGACTCTTCCAGTCCTTTTGCCTTCGTTTTTTTTTAACCTGTTCGTCGGCTTGTCGGGTTTTTCCGGCGGCTAGTCGGCGCCGTGTGTTGCAGCTCCTCTGCTTTTTTTGGACGTGTTCGGCATGTTTTTTTGTGGCAGTTTGAGTGATCCGATACTTCGATCGTATCTGATGCTTTTTTCGGCGGGTTTTCGGCTTTATTTCAGCGGTTTTCAGGCGGATTTTCGGCAAATTTTTCGGGTCCCTTCCCCTGTACTCTGGGACTCTGCATTAAATGCTGAATTCACTGCATCGTCGGGAAAGTTGATTCCCCGAAGTGCAGGGAACGAGTGTTCGGTGCTCTCTGAATAACTCCTTATATGTAGCTAAATGTAAAAAATACTCAAAATAACCACTAAAATGTTTTAAACAATTGTCGGTAAGAAGCCGTCGCAACAGAAACAGGACGTTTTACATAATGTGTGTTTTGCATTGGAAGCAGAAGTCATCTTTTCCTCATTCTGCAGAGCCAGATCAAGTACCGTGGACCTCATCTCTCACCATACCCTGAGGATGCTGATGATTGTGGTCCGTGTTGTTGACCAGGCAGCGATTTGCCTATCTCCAACCTTTGCTACATTCCTAGCACTTTAGAACGAGCGAGAAACGCGTCGTGGTTGACTTTCCTCGGTTCTCCTGCAGAATATAAACGGAAAGAATGTTTGTAAATGTGAGACCGGTTACGTTATTGTCTCCACTAACATTAGCAGCTCTAGATTGCGTTCAGCTAAAACGACACCATAAAGATTAGTGGCAACTCAGCATTTCTCTTTGTAGACCAGAGCTTAGTGCGGTCAGCTGATGGAAACTATGGCTGCAGAGGAGCTCATCAGGCTTCTCTGGCAGCCGGCGCGTTTATGCCTTAACCTCTCACGTTCCAGATGATTTCTTGCTACAGTTATTATGGCCTAAATGCATTTTTATTGTGTTATGAAAGAGATGCGCGTTTTGTAAACAGTCCGGAAAGCTCGTCCCTGGGTATCGGGGTCATCCAACTTGCAGCCATGACCCTTCATCACCTGCAGAGCTGCCAAATAATGGTTTCAAGAGGCTGAAGGAGAATATTCCAAGACATATATATACCTGGTACATACAATGGCCTTACTTGCTGATTGACGTCCTTGGTGTTCGATCAACTCTAATACCGATCAGCTAATTGATCAGAGATATAAACCAATAAAAAGAAGACTGAATATCATTAAAGGATTTTAATCCCCATGTAATGCTCTCTTATCTGTCTGTGTATTTTTCTGTTTCTGTCTCTATGTCTTTGTATGTGACTGTGTTTGTCTCTCTCTCTGTCTTTGCTTGTGTCTGTGTGTGTCTGTGCGTCTCTCTGTCTTTGTATGTGACTGTGTTTGTCTCTCTCTGTGTCTTTGCTTGTGTCTGTGTGTGTGTGTGACTGTGTTTGTCTCTCTCTCTGTGTCTTTGCTTGTGTCTGTGTGTGTGTGTCTGTGCGTCTCTCTGTCTTTGTATGTGACTGTGTTTGTCTCTCTGTGTCTTTGCTTGTGTCTGTGTGTCTGTGCGTCTCTCTGTCTTTTGCATGTGACTGTGTTTGTCTCTCTCTCTGTGTCTTTGCTTTTGTCTGTCTGTGTGTGTGTCTCTATCTTTGCGTGTGACTGTGTTTGTCTCTCTGTGTCTTTGCTTGTGTCTGTATGTGTGTGTCTGTGCGTCTCTCTGTCTTTGTGTGTGACTGTTTATTTCTCTCTCTCTGTGTCTTTGCTTGTGTCTGTGTGTGTGTCTGTGCGTCTCTCTGTCTACGTTTTTGTGTATCTCATCTGTTTCTGTCGCTTTCCATTTCACTCCGTGACTCTGTATGTGTCTCTGTGTAATTTCCATCTCTCTGTGTACATATTTGTGACTCTATCAGGGTTATCCAAAGAGATCCGAATTGCTTGAGAAAGGTAACCGAACGCTGAAAATCAGCGTTCGGTTACCTTTCCTGGCCATTCGGCTATCCAGAGAGCAGGCAATTCGCCAAATACTGGCGAATTGCCTGCACATACGGTGCCTGTTCGGTCCCTGTTCGAGGGCAGTGAAATCCCCATAGAGAAGCACTGCTTCGGCTATTCAGAGAACACAAACCAGCAGTGAAAGGTTCCCGAAATGCCCTGCCATTCGGTGGTTTCATTCGGCAAATTTATTCAGGAGAATCCCATAGGCTTCAATGTTAAAAATATTCCCGTTTTAATTCAATATCTAATAAACCGTTCAGTATAAAATTCTGCAGCAAAGTGTCTCTTTATTTATAGATTTTTTAGGATACTTTAAGCATTTTTCTGATTTTTATTTTTTTTTATTAAAAGTCAGATTTTTTTTTTTTTTTTTTTCAGTTTACTTATTTTTTCTGTAACAGCCCTCTTTATTATCATTCCCTGGACCTCCTGTGAAAATTTCAGACATTTTCGCTCAGTAGTTTCTTTGCAAACAGCGTTTCATTTTCCCAGATTCATACAAATGGTTTTGCTAATTTATTCACTGCCTCCTCCGCGTCACAGCTGCTTCGGCTCTGTGTGATTCGGCTCCTGTTCGGCTCCTGTTCGTCTTTTTCAAAGGTTAATCCAGATGTTTTTGCTTGTTTTCAGCGTGCATTCGGTTAGTTTTCGGTGGGTTTGCGGCATCTTTTCCCTGCAATTCGGGGACCCTGTGGTGCTTGCTGAATACACCGCAGGGTCACCGAAATGCAATCGGCAAAAGGAACCAAATTGAAGAGAACGAAAAGTCACCGAACGTGCGGTGACTTTTCGAATCTCTTTGGATAACCCTGTATGTGTGTGTGTCTGTGTGTCTGTCTGTCTTTCTTTGTTTGTGCGGGGCCCTGTCTCTCTGCATTTGTCTCTTTCTGTGCATGCGTGCTTGTGCTTTTCTCTTTCTGTATGTTTCTATGTATTCTCTGTCTCTCTGTGTATCTGTGAGTTTCCCTTTGTGTGTGTCTCTGACTCTCTGTGTTTGTCTTTCTTTCTCTCTCTGTGCCTGTACGTCTTTCTGTCTTTTCATTCTCTCTGTTTCTGTTTCTCTCTATTTCACTCTGTGTAATTTCTGTCTCTGTGTATCTGTGCGTGATTCTTTTTGTCTGTCTGTGTTTGTCTTTGTGTGTGTGTGTCTGTCTCGTTGTGTTTGTCTTTCTCACTTGTGCGGGTGCGCCTGTAAATATGTTTCTCTTTCTATGCATGTCTGTATTTGGAGGTTCACTGTTTCAGCTGGATGGAGTACAGGTAACATCACTGCTCTATAACTGTGGAGACCCAGGTTCGAATCCCGGCCAGAGCACCTCTCCAGTAAGTGCCCTTAGTCAAGACTCCTAATGGTACATACTCGCCCACCACACAATGGACCCTATTACATTCTTAACTCAAAAACGCACGCTAAACGTGTGTTTTTTTCGCGCGAAGCGTTAAACGTTAACGCACGAAAATCACCGCTGGAATTACATTCCTCGCGCATTTTTTCATCCGTCTGGAAATTGCGCTCGTAAAACCGATGCGCAAAAATGCGCGCAAAGTACCGTTGCGTGCAGAAATCAGTGAGCGCAATGTAATTTTTAACGCGAGTCCATCAGACGAACGAATTTTGTGCGGACTGCGCACAACAGACGTACGTTCTGACGGAAGACAAGGTAGTGGCTGTCATTTTTGACGGATCTAGTAAAAAAAAAAGTGCGCATCGACGTTCTCCGTTGTGAATCCGCAGTTTGGTACGGTCAGGTTGTTACAATTTGCCGTTACCAACAGCTTTTCAAAGACGTTAAAATTATGCGCGCAAACGTTGTCCGTTAAATTTTGCGCTAAGATTGTAATACCATGCGCGCACCAGCGCACAAACGCATTTGCGCTCACAATGTTAAGTATAGGATGCGCGCGCTAAATTGCGCTCGCAAAGGGTTCGCGCAGGGTCACTCGCGTTAGACGTTAACGCGCATTTTGTGTGCGAACGTCGTTATACGATGTTCAGCGCAAAGGGTTTTGCCCCTCGCGTTAACGCGTCTTTGCGCACGTGCAAAATTGGGTGCGAAGAATGTAATAGGGCCCAATATCGGCTATGGAGTCCAGTGGTAACGTCTCTACCCTTCGACCATAGAGAAGCATGTCAAAATACCATTCAGCACATCCCTCTATGTATTCAACAGCCTTCATGATACTACAGACTCAGTAGGTTTTGGAGACTTGCTCTGCGCTGTGCATGCGGTGTATTGATATCAGGTTACAGATTAATAGACAGGAAGTCAAAATGATCAGCTACAAAACACAAAATAATCATCAACCTCTGTATTTTGCAGCCCAAAAAAAAATAACAATTTCATTATTTGCCAAACATTTTCAAACATTTTAACCCATTAATGCCAAGGGCCTTGCGGGTGGCAGATGAGCTTAAATACACAGCGCGGCATAGCACGCGCCACGGCTTTCCGGCAACCCCTACAGCCCACTTCCCTAACCCAGAGAGTACCTTACAGGCAGCGATGGCGATCGGCCGCTGGGAAGCGAGGCGGCCCAAAGGAGGGCCAGAAAACTAAGCCTGCCTGCCACAAGGACAGCATAGGACGCCCTGCAGAGCTACTGTAAGGGGTTAAAGAGAATCATGATTGAGGCTTTTGTAGATATAATATAGTTAGGATATAATTCAATACTATAGCATAATAGCTTTAATATATTAACTGTTTCATGGTCCATGATTTAACTGGAAAATCCCTACGAGTGAATGAAGCTACCTCTTCCACCCCACCAGTACGACCGATTTATATCCTCTTAGGGAGTAAAAGTAGCGCATTATCACACCGTGATCACATTCATGACAGCGTGTGCCTGTGCATGTTCTGTGCATTAATGTACATTAACGCGCTAAATAAAAAACGGTAAATAAATCGATCTCCCCGTACCTTTGCCTCAATCGCAAACAAAAGCAGCGTCGCGGTTTTTTTCTCTGCTCCAGTGGAGAAACATTCTACAGGCGTTGAACATAATCACAGCGTAAAGGCGAACGTTCCTGACGACCGTGCCGAGAACGACGCACATCTCGCCCTGAACGTGTTGTGCTGCAGGTTTAAGCTCAATGGAGACACGTGCAGCTGCCGAACCCGGTGCATACATACCATACCAGAAGGGGGCTGGCAAATGTCAGCCTGGGGGGCAGTTACTTGCAAACATCTCTTTTGCAACCCCCCTAAAAAATAACATTAAAGCACAGCTCACGCGTTTTACGTACAGTTACCTGCTTTTCTCATAGAGTTTTACATATGAGACGTGAATTAAATATCCTTAGTACAGATTATATCATCATATTATTGTGTCCTTTTTTCCACAAAGTTACAGATACTGCTGTAAAAGAAAATCCTTAATAATATTTAATTGGTAAATCCCTAAAACCCTCCTATTAATGAGTAAATAAGCCCCACACACAGGACCGGCCTGTCCAAGGGTCCCACTGGAGCCATTTCTCCTGGCGGCACTTTGACAGGGGCGGCATTTTAAATGTAGTTAATTATTATGCAATTTATTTTAAAATAAAATATATTTTTGTTATATAATACTAAATATTAATTTCATAATTCATGACGTAATATATATTTTAATATTTAAAAGTGTTTTAGTGTATTTTAATGTATGTTTATTTTAATATTTAAATTTACTTTAATATAATTACTTGAATATGTAACTTATATTTAATTTTAATGTAATTTTAATCTATATTTTTTTGTTTTATTGCTGCGGATTTCTGATGTGTGTGGGTGGAGTTTTAGGGGGGGCAGCATTTCATCCTTGGACCCAGGCAGCACAATTCTTTGGGTCGGCCCTGCCCACGCACCTCATATTGTATTTAATTGGGAATGGGGTTATGAATTTGTGGCTCACAGGCCCTATATACTAGTGGCCCAGGGGGCAATTTGCCCGACTGTACCTCCTGCCAGCGTCCCCCTTGTCCTGTACCAGCAGCAAAAATAAAGGTTACCCTGTTATATAGCGTGTTCTAGAATGCTCAGGATTTCGATATCCATTATTTAAAATTGCATTTCATTTGAAAATAATAGCTTGGTCGGAGGTCAGACTTGGACCCTAGTTCAGCCTCAGGATGCAAATCTTTTCTTTTTTTCCCTTGTGCCAGATGCAGATGCCTGTCCCAGCACAAACCGAGACGCTCAGTTGCTGGGACAGGCATCTGGCACAAGGCGAAAAAAAGAAAGGTCAGAGAGAAAAAAATAGAAAGGCTGGGGTCAACAAAGAACATATGAGACCGTAGAGTAAAGGGAAGATCCTGGTCAGCAAAATGTTGGTCCTATGGGACGCACAATAGTTGAGGAGACAGCCAATGTGAGGACCTCGATAAAGCGTGTCGTCAACCGATCTAAAGCTTTACAGATGGTGGATGGAAACCTATTTGATGTGTTCACAAGTCTGAGGTGTGATTTTTGAGAAGACCACATTTATTGTGCATTCAACAGTGGAAGCAACGTTTCGACTGCATGGCCACTGGCCAACCATTTCATTTTCAAGCTGGTCATACAGTTGTAACGTTACTGCCACTGGTGAGTGCACAATACACGTGGTCTAGCCATCATCTTGGAGTGCCGGGTTCCTCTGTTTTCTTCATCTACTTGCGGGTTTTGCTTCCCTTGGTCCCCTGAGAACCCGATGAATATTACTGAACAAGTGCATCTGTCTTATTGTTCGCGATTCTTGAGAAGGTCAGGCTTTCATCCTTTCAAGGTCAATTAAAAAGTGCAGTTGACTTGAGCCATGATATTCTCCAGATCTCTGGAATTGCTTGTAAAACCAACATGAAAATGAAATGTACCATTCCTACTGTAATAAATATAACTATAATACAACTATATGCCCCTTATATATTGAGATGTTTTTACAACGATGTACCTGGTGATGGTCAAAGCTTAGAACAGGTCACCAAACTTGTCACGTCAGATGTTTTGGAATTATGTTTCCCTGTGATGCTCAATCGCTGGAAACGTTGGTTGAGCATCATGAGAAAGCAGCTGGTAGCGTCTGGGTTGCCAAATTTGTTGACCACAGGTAGAAATGTAAATCTAATAAAGGAGAGATCCAAAAGTAAGGTTAAATTCATAGAAGTAATGCTGCTAACCCATTTTTTTCTCAAAGATAGCTTGTTTATTCAGCATTTCTCAACATAACCATCGCCAAAGTGGTGCACCCATATCTCAAAGCACCCCCTGAAACTCATCTTCTGTCAACGTAGTTAACTTCTAGGAGTGGGTACTGTCACAATATGGGTGGCCTGCTTGAAGTGGAGACTGATACAGGCGTCACTGTTTAAGGAAGGATGTGCAGGCTTGGAGTGATGGGAGGCACACCAGTGGTCAGCATTAGGTCCATAGGTACAGGTAAGAGTCACCGGTTCATCCTGTTCACACCCAGTCCCTTCAGGATCTTTAGGGGGGGGAAATAGCAATGGGCAAGGGTTCTTTGGACTTGGTGGCAGGGGGCTTGGAAAAAAAGCCCTTCTGGGTTTGGGTGGAGAGGACTTCTTGGGAAGCGGCATAGGCAACGGTGTTGATTGTGGTACCGGGTCAGGCCTAGTTACCAGAGGTCTCCTAGGAGGAGGCTTGGACTTAGACAAGGTAGCTTGATTAGAGACAGTAGCAGGGCTTTTTTGGGGGGGGCCTCACCGGGCATTGAGAAAGCCAATGGCCTGACTCCCCACAGTATAGGCACAAAACGGCAGCTTGTCTCCAGGCACGCTCCTCAGACGTCAGTGGCTGATGTACTTTTTTAACCGAAGGAATGCACACCTTACTGGATGAGTCCCACGGCGTCTGTACCAGCTCCTTCATGAGTTGGGACAAGTGTATAAACAGATCCTGGAACAGCGTTCTTCTCCCCAGCATGGATCAACGCGGGCTCATTAGGTGAAGGCTTCAGCATTCTGTCAGGTGCTGGTTACAGGGTGGCACTGCATTGTAGGGATGTGCGTTTCGGGTTTCGGAATTTCGGAATTTTCACGAAATTTCCCGATTCGTGTTTTCAGATGCAGCGGAATTTCCAAAAATTTTTAGATCCGAAAATGGCAGATCTGAAAAGTTTTCCGAGCCGAAACGAAATATTTTCGGAATTTTCGAATGGACTTGAAATGTGTCAAATCGAAATTTATTGCTTTGAAACGAGGAGAACAGACTTTCCTAAAAAACGAAAATATCCGAACTTACGAAAAGTCAATACAAAAAACGAGCTAAGTGACACGAAAATACAAAAAATGGTTGAAATTCCGAAAACATGTACAATTCCGAAAAACGAAAATTTCCGAAATCACGAAAAGTCGATACAAAAAACGAGCTAAGTGACACGAAAATACGAAAAATGGTCGATATTCTGAAAAAAACAGTACACGAAAAACGAATCGAGTCGAACCGAATCGAAACAGAAATCGGTCGAAACGAGCCGAATCGAAAAGTTTAAAAATCCGAAAAATCGAACCAAATCGAACCGAAAAAAAAATCGGTGCACAAGCCTACCGCATTGTGGCAATTTTGCTTCAACTTACCTGCAGACAAGACTTACCTAAACTTTGTGAATACCCATATGTGGTTTAATGTACTGCAATGACTTTTATATAAAAAGGAAAATAAGCCATATTCTTTAAGAACCCGGGCATTGTTTCTTTTTTTATTTTAGGAAGAATAAAGAGTGTGTTAGACAGAGCTAGTTTGATGTATAAAGTTTTGAATGAGAGCTAGTGGGTCTTCACATATCCATTATAACAGCTTCTTTAATGAACATACAAGAGAACACAATGTATCACACGCAGGGTCGACTTTTCTCAAGACCAGGTACCAACATTTTGAAGAATTTTTCACCGGTGAATGCGGTGCCCAAGCTGAGTCTGTATAATATGTATTTTTTCATTTATTTCCTTGGAATAGTTTTATTTCTTTCTTCGCAAGCTTTTTTCCCCACCATCGCATAGCTTCTTCTATATCTGCCTACCTCAGCCTGAGCTGCTTCTCTACCATCTGCCTCTCCGCCTTTCTATCTCACACCACATCTCGTTAACACTTGGATTTCTGACTTCTCAAAATCTCACCTTCCCCCTTTTGTTCCTTTGCACTTATCTGCTGAATCCTGCTTTCTTTCACTGGGTCTCTTTTACCGCATTTCTGTTAACCAGCTCCTCTCTCTCCCCTGTTAACTAAGCTCTCACAAGCTTAAAGGACCACGACCACCAAAAAAAATGAAATGTCCTTATTGTGTTTATTTTATGTTACTGATATCTTCCATGTGTTTGTTTTTCTCTTGTATGTTTAGTTAAGAAAATATTTTCCTCTATATGTGTCACTGGGCGCATCCATTGTGTGATATTTTCCTCTATGTGTCACTGGGTGCATCCATTGTGTGATATTTTCCTCTATATGTGTCACTAGGCACATCCATTGTGTGATATTTTCCTCTATATGTGTCACTGAGTGCATCCATTGTGTGATATTTTCCTCTATATGTGTCACTAGGCGCATCCATTGTGTGATATTTTCCTCTATATGTGTCACTGGGTGCATCCATTGTGTGATATTTTCCTCTATATGTGTCACTGGGCGCATCCAGTGTGTGATATTTTCCTCTATATGTGCCACTGGGCGCATCCATTGTGTGATATTTTCCTCTATATGTGTCACTGGGTGCATCCATTGTGTGATATTTTCCTCTATATGTGTCACTGGGTGCATCCATTGTGTGATATTTTCCTCTATATGTGTCACTGGGTGCATCCATTGTGTGATATTTTCCTCTGTATGTGTCACTGGGTGATCCATTGAGTGATATTTTCCTAAAAAATTTTTGCAAACAGCATTTAAATTTTTACATTATCAATCCTTTTTTTTTTTTTACCCTGTTCGCCGGCTTGTTGGCTTTTTCCGCCAGCTGGTCGGCACTGTGTGCGGTGGCTTGTTGGCTTTTTCCGGACGTGTTCGACATGTATTTTGTGGCGGTTCAAGCGATCTGATACTTCGGATCATAACGGATGAGTTTTCTGGCGGGTTTTCGGTGCTTTTGCAGCGGATTATCGGACAATTTTCAGGTCCCTTCCCCTGCACTCCAGGGACTCTGCGGTGACACAGTTCGTCACGCAGTATTGGCTTTTAGGTGGGATTTCCCGATGAGCAAAGAGTAATAGGTCACTGCTGAGCCATTTCACGTCTTAAAAAAAACAAATTTTTCTTTCTTTTATTATTATTTTTATCATTTTTTTTATTTACTTTAAACATGGTCATGTTTGGTATCATTGGAAAGGCCATGCTCTGATCTTTCTAATGATACCAAACAAAAGTCGGGAGATATTGGGGTTCAAAGGAACCCCCTATCTCCACCCCATCTTTCCTTAGGAGTCAATGAGGACGTTCCCCACACGTCCTCAGCAGTGAAAGGGTTAAGGATAAAAGAGGCTCACACAGAGTATGGGAAAAAAAATCCAAGCCGAGGAGACAGAAACACCCATGGGTTAGTGAGATGCAGGGGCTCAGTCAATGCTCAATTGGTAATATTTATATAGCACCAACAGATTCCGCAGCGCTTTACAATGGGGAAGCACAAACATAAGACAAAATAAATAACGATACATAAGGAACTGAGAGCCCAGGTTTCTCCCGCACCATATGGGAGGGGAAACATGACAGCGGGCATGGGCGGAACAGTCAGGGCTTGGATTGGGGGATTGGGTTAAAGCTGCAACAATGTGGCAAAAAGGGTTTTTAAGGCAGGGGAGGGCCCTTCCTCTTTGTGTTCTTATAGCCTGGAAGATGCGGTTGGGTAAGGTTTACAGCTAAATAGTTTACATATGTTAAGTTTGGTGTTAAGTTAATAAAGCTGTGGCCTATGCACTTTCCAACGGACAAGTTGTGTGGTGTGTTTATTTGGGTTGGAGAGGGTATGGGTGGGGGGGGGTACCATGCCTAAGCTGTCATGCCCATAGGATATTCACCCTGCTGATACATCGCTTTATAGAATGTTAGCTCAGGGGGCATCTGACTGAGCAATCTAAAAGCGTTATTCAGAGAGACATTTCAATGCTCTCCCGTTCCCCACAGATCGGCGAGTCCGATTCGCCAACCCAGCGGTGAATTCAGTATTCACCGCCGGGTCCCCGAAGTGCTGGGAAAAAACTCCAAAAACTTTCAAAGAACAGCCACAAAAATCGCTGAAGCAATCAGAGAAACCGCCACAAAACCGCGGAATCCATCCGAAAACCTCCGAAAAATATCGATCCTAAAACCAGTCAATGCATCCGAGGATCTGTAGCAAAACTGCCAAATCGATACGAAAAAAGCAGACGATCTGCCGAACAAAGCGCTGAACGACCGCCGGAAAAAATGGACAAGCCGACGAAAGGGTAAAAATAAAAAAAGAAGAAAAATATTTTTAAAAGGTGTTTGCAAAAAAACTACGGCACGAAAAATGCCTGGAAATAACATATAAGGTCCTATGAATAATAATAATAATAATAATAATAATAATAAGGATGTTACAGAAATTAAAACACCAATTTTAAAAAATCTGAACAAAAAATTGCCCAAAAAATTCCGAAAAGTGCCTAAAAAATCCTAAAATTTTTTATTAATTAAGAGACTTTTTGCTGCAAATAAAAAAAATAAACGTTTGAATAAATATTTAATAAAAACGGGGAATATTTTTTACATTGAAACCTATGGGATTCGCCTGATTAAACCTGCCGAATGAAACCACCGACAATCAGGGCATTTCACTGACATTTCGGTGCTGTTCGGTGTCTCTGAATAGATTAACCATTGCTTTTATATGGGGATTTCACTGCCGTCGAGCCGCACTGCATTTCGCAGGCAATTCGCCAATATTTGGTGAACTGCCAGCTTTCTGAATAGCTGAATGGCCCCGAAATTGCACCATATGGGAAAATTCACTGTTCGGTGCAAATTTTGAGCCAGAAAAGGTTCACTGTGGCAGGAACAAAAACATACACGAGCAAAAAATTTATATTGTGTTCGTTTTTTAATGTTTTTTCGAGGAAGGTATCCAAAAATTTCTGCGTCATCCCATGATTATGCGTCCCAAGACTCGTCTTTCAGATAAACGCATTGCTTTTATTTTGTAACACAGATGTGTCTGGCAGTGACGTAGTTAATGCCGCTGCATTGACGTTGCTTCCCTCTTCACGCCGTGAGAACCATGAAGCTCGGCATTTAAATCTGTCCTTTTGACCATGACGTCAGTAGGATTTTCTGGAGTGTAAGTTTACAGCCTGCTTTGTTCCTATAAACTGTGTAAAACGCAGCCTACATCAGCAAACACGGGAAAACGCACATAAAACCTGGGTTTTAAGCCGCGTAGATGTACTACGGCTATATTTATTATTTTAAAGAGCATTAGAACACTGTGAAGGGGCCACGAGCAAAATTAGGTATGGGGGGGGGGTTGTAAGAAATAAAACATTTATATCGTCTGCTTGTCTCTGTTTAGGAGACAAAGTCCTTATTCTGAGCTGAAATCCATCTTTTCAAACCTAAAGCCTGAGTTTATTAGAGCTCCATATATCTGGAGTATTTGTAACAGAAATAAAATCCCCTGCAATCAGTGTCTAAGCCAGGGGTCAGCAACCTTGGCCCTACAGATGTTTCGGGTCGGCACTACATGTTCCATGATGCTTGGTCACACGTAAGACTGGTTGAACATCATGGAACACGTAGTTCAGAAACATCTGGGGTGCCATGGTTCACCATCACTGGTCTAAGCCAACACTATGCAGCTTTGACCCTCCAGATGTTTTGGAACTATATCTCCCAGGAGAACCCGCTAACTCGATGAGTAGCTATGCCTCATGGGAGATGTAGTTCCAAAACAACAACTGGGCCAAGGTTGCTATCTATCTATATCCATATCTATCTCTATATCTATCCATCCATATATACACGTACAGTATCTCTATATCTATCTATATGTCTATCTATCTCTATCTATATCTAGTTCTGTCTATATGTCTATCTATCTATTATTATTGTTATTGTCATCATTTATATAGCGCCAACAGTTTCCGCAGCGCTTTACAAAAATCTATCTATCCGTATTTATCTCTCTATGTATCTATCCGTATCTATCTCTCTATGTAGCTATCCGTATCTATCTCTCTATGTATCTATCCGTATCTATCTCTCTATGTATCTATCCGTATCTATCTCTCTATGTATCTATCCGTATCTATCTCTCTATGTAGCTATCCGTATCTATCTCTCTATGTATCTATCCGTATCTATCTCTCTATGTATCTATCCGTATCTATCTCTCTATGTAGCTATCCGTATCTATCTCTCTATGTATCTATCCGTATCTATTTCTCTATCTATCCATCCATCTATCTCTTGAAATCTATCTCTTTTTATCTGTTTATTTGTTTATTTATTTATCTGGTACTGTACTGGTTTGTCAAATGTTGTTCAATGTATTTTAACCCTGTCTATACTGTGCTTGTTGTACAGTGCTGCGGAATATGTCGGCGCTTTATAAATAAAGAATAATAATAATAATCTATCTAACTATATCTATCATCTCAATATCTTTCCCATTTTATCTATCCATATATGCTATTCACAATATTCATAAATGATCTGCCCAATGTCTGCAAAGCCTCAACTGTACATATGTACGCAGACGACACTGTAATCTATACCAGCAAACCAAATCTCCCGCAGCTGGAGACCGTGCTGCAAGAACAATTCAGAGGTAGAAAAGTGGATCAAACACAACAAACGTTTTCTAAATACTGACAAAACTGTAACGATGCTCTTTGGAACAGCACCTAAACTACACAAATTGCAAACACCCCATCTATGTGTCAGGACAAAATCAAATGGCACGCTGACCACAGTCACTTCTCTTAAATACCTAGGTATGTGGTTAGACCCAAATCTTTCTTTTGGCCCCCACATCGAAAACCTCTCATCTAAAATTTATCCCAAACTAGGTGCCCTGTACAGAAACAAATCCTGCCTGAGCCCCGCGGTAAGAAAGCAGATTGTACAACAAATGCTAATGCCAGCTATTGAATACGGAGATGTAGTGTACGCAGCCGCCCCGCAAACGCACCTCCAGAAACTTACTACATTGTATAACTCATTCTGTCGCTTTGTGCTACAATGTAACTACATGATCCACCATTGTGACATGTTAAAAGAGCTAAACTGGCCATCGCTGGAATCCAGACGCACCCTTCACCTTTCCAACCTGGTGTTTAAGAGCTTTTCTGGGAAGCTGCCACCCTACCTGAATAGTCTGCTTCCCCTAGCAGTTCCCTCATCCTATAACCTCCGATCCAGGACCAGCACCTTACTTGCAATACCGCAATACATAAAGAAAGGGGCTCGATCCTCATTTTCCTACAGAGCACCACAATTATGGAATAACCTCCCAGATGCCATCAAATCTTCCCCCGGTCTAAAGTCACTTATGAATTCCCTATTAACATACCTCAACACAGAATGCACCTGTAAACATGTCAAATAATGACTATTTCCTACATATTTATTTTCTGTTAATCTGTATATTTGTTTTGTGTTAATATCTTGCATTTTACTACTTTGTATTTCTGTTGTACACTGTAACAATTCAATGTTCTTGAACCCAGGACATACTTGAAAACGAGAGAAATCTCAATGTATCCTTCCTGGTAAAATCCTTTATAAATAAATAAATAAATATCACTCATCTATCTATCTTTAGCTCGCTCTCTCTACATACTGTATGTCAGGGTTCAGGTCCTAACAAATAAATGTGGAAACTCTCCAAGATTTCTGCCCCCCCCCCCAATTTACTAAGTCATCATGTAATTAACAAACCAACCACGCTCTAATTTTATATTTTTGCGTATAAAGGCAGAGTTTTATGGAAAATGTACAATACATAATATTTATTATGAAAGCGTAGAAAAACATGATAAAATCTTTATTATCTATGAGACTGAAGGGACCTCAGTTCCCCATGCTAAAATAATGAAGGAACTGTGTTCCCACGTGTTCCTGTGTTCCTCGCTGTCAAATGCATAGCATTTAAATGTGACCATTAAATATGTAAATTAATAGCTTATTTTTATGTGAACGAGTATTTTTCCTTTTTGTTTTTTCTATAAAAAAAAAGGGCTCTATAAAATTCACTGCGCAAAAGTGTGCGCAGCGCAATTTTTTTGCGCGAAGCGTTAAACGTTAACACGCAAAAAATAACAGTGGTATTACAATCCGTGCGCATTTTTTCATCCGTCAAACAAATAACACGGGAAAAAAAAAGACGCGCGAAAACGCGCGCATTAACTTTGCGCGCATAAGGCTAGGGTCAGACGAAAGCATTTTTCCCCGCGAACGTGAAAAAGTGCTTCCGAACGCATTGATGTATTTTATCACGGAATGCGCAAAAACGGTCAGACGACGCGCATTTTCGGGCGTGATTTTGTACGGATCGTCAATAAAACTCTTTTTGCCTCTGGACGTTATGTAGGCTGGACATTAGCAGCGTCTGACATCTCCTAATCTCGCACACACGCCGCTATGCCGCAGCTGCGCACTCAGTACGTCAGTACTAGCGATTCAGCGTTCTCAAAAAAATGCGTTCAAATTCCACTTGCGTTGCACGGCCGGACTTTTGTGCGGCCGTACATCGTATATTGGCCGTCATTGCCCGTCATCTGCTGCTAGTGCGGCCGTAATTATGTGCGCCAGAACGCACGTTAAAAGTGAACTGGTCTGACCACAGCCGAAATCGGTGTGCCGACTGTTTTTTAACGCAATTCAGCCAATCAGAATTAAGAACCACAATTGTCTCCCGTTCAGTTTTTGCGCCTGTTAAAATCAATCTGAGTATATATGCTGCAGCAATAATAAAAACACGCACAACTTATCAATTTTATTGTTTGGGTATGTGTAGAATGTGTAACTATACTGTGCTGTATTGTTTTTTTTTTCTGGCCGCTGTATTTGGTTTCGGCCACGACGTTCAGATTTGCCATTAACACCAACTTTTAAAAGACGTTAAAATAATGCACGCAAACGTTGTCCGTTAAAATTTGCGCATAGATTGTAATACCATCTGTGTACCAGCGCAGAAACGCATTTGCGCTCACATTGTTAAGTATAGGACGCGCAACGTACATTACGCTCGCAAAGGGTTTCCCGGAGGTTCACCCGCAGTAGATGTTAACGTGCATTTTTTGAGCGGACATTGTAATACGGCGTTCTGCGCAAAGGGATTTTACCCTCGCGTTAATGAGTTTTTGCGCGCGCGTTAACGTTTGCGCGAAGTAGTTAATAGAGCCCAAGATGTGTAATCTCGTCCATGCCTGTGGCATGAATAGCCTAAACGTGTTTAATCTCCAGTGAATGTCCTTCTAAGGCTAGGGTGAGACGAAAGCATTTTTCCCCGCGAACGTGAAAAAGTGCGTCCGAACGCATTGACGTATTTTTTCACGGAATGCGCAAAAACGGTCAGACGACGCGCATTTTCGGGCGTGATTTTGTACGGATCGTCAATAAAACACTTTTTGCGTCTGGACGTTATGTAGGCTGGACATTAGCAGTGTCTGACATCTCCTAATCACGCACACACGCCGCTATGCCGCAGCTGCGCACTCAGTAAGTCAGTACTAGCGGTTCAGCGTTCTCAAAAAAATGCGTTCAACTTCCACTTGCGTTGCACGGCCGGACTTTTGTGCGGCCGTACATCGTATATTGGCCGTCATTACCCGTCATCTGCTGCTAGTGCGGCCGTGATTAAGTGCGCCAGAACGCACGTTAAAAGTGTGCTGGTCTGACCCCAGCCTAAGGCTAGGGTCAGACTGAGGCAGTGCGAACGCGCGTGCAGCCGCACATAATCACGGCCGTGCTAGCAGCAGATGCCGGGCAATGACGGCCAATATACGAAGTACGGTCGCACAAAAGTGCGGCCGCGCAACGCAGGCGGCAAACAAACGCATTTTTTCGAGAACGTGAAACCACTAGTACTGACGTACAGAGTGCGCTGCGTCCGCTAGCGGCGTGTGTGCGTGATTAGGAGACGTCAGATGCTGCTAATGTCCGGCCAACATAACGTCCAGACCCAAAAAGTGTTTTATTGATGATCCGTACAAAATCACGGATGAAACTGCGCATCGTATGACCGCTATCACGTATTCCGTGAAAAAATAAGTCCATTCGTTCGAACGCACTTTTTCACGGACAACGTGAAAAATGCGTTAGTCTGACCCTAGCCTAAGAGTTGCCTTTTTTCATGTTTTGTTTTGGTTTTGTTTCGGCTTTGGTAGCCACCCAAGGCCAAAAAGGTGCAACTGATACCTAGGAATAAAAAGGAAAAAGAGAAGATAAAGAGATCAATGTATTGTATGTAGAGACTTCACATTCCAGCCTCCAGTGTCATGTGTCTCCACAGTGTGAAAACAAACCTCCTTTTTACTATTTTTTTTTTTTTGTTTGTCCTCTCACCAGAGGCCAAAATGATGCCAAAATTGGGAGATCCTGGGGCAGGACTCTGAGGAATTCAGCTTTAAGGGCTGGAAACAGTCTCATTGGAATAAATGGGCCTCATAATGAAAGGCCAATATGGGGGAGGCTGCTTTGATATGTACAGGCCCTGTAATCAGAGCCAGGAGATAAGACCTCCCAGGGCAGTGTGTTAAAGAGATGTGTGCTTTGGGAAAGGGCTGAGGAAGGGCTATAAACAAGCAGAAGTGCTTTGAAATTCAGCTTTTTCTTTATCTCACCTCACCTCCCTCCAAGCCTTTCTAAACAAACGGTTACTTCCTATCCTCCATTCATTGGGAGTTTTAGGCTTTTAAGAGGCATTGCTTTTTAGCCTTACATTTGTTGGCATAGGTTTTGGTTTCAGACAAACGGTGGGGATTCCCTCACAGAAATAAGATTAAAGGAAAGGGCCTAGCAAAAGGGCTCCACAGGACTAGAGCTGAGGAAGGCCCCGCCCTGTCCGTACACAGACAAAGGCTGCGGCCTACAGGCCTCCTGCTGATGCTCTTCACTTTAATGTTTAATGTTATTTTGACATCAGTTCTAAATAAATCTGGTCCTGAGGTAAAATATGAAACATTTTCACCATATTATGGGTGCGGCATGTGGCTGACACTCTGAAAGGCCCCGTTCACACCTCAGCGTTTTACAGCGCTTTCATGAGCACTGTAAAACGCTCAGCCCCGGAAATCCCATGATTTCCTATGGGGCTGGTTCATACCTGGACGTTTTACAGCGCGCAGGAATGCACTGTAAAACGTCCGACGCCCAAAGAAGTACAGGAGCTTCTTTGGGGCGTAGAGCAGCGCGTTCGCGGCCATAGACATAGCCGTGAACGCGCTGCTATGCGCGTTTTTTCATATGCGCGATACGTGCGCACATTTGAAAAACGCTGAGGTGTGAACCCAGCCTTAGGCCCCGTTTACACCTATAAGTTTTAAAGAGCGATCCTGAGCGCTTTAAAACACATGGACGGGGAAATCCCATGCTTTTCAATGGGACCCGTTCAAACCTAAGCGTTTTAAAGCGCGCAGGAACGCGCTTTAAAACGTTGTGCACCCAAAGAAGAGCGGGAGCTTCTTTGGTGCGCATAGCCGTGAACGCGCTGCAATGCGCGTTTGCGCGGTTTTTCGTATGCGCGAACGTGCGTAATTAAAATGCGCGTCTTGCGCACGTTTGATAAACGTGCAGGTGTGAACCCAGCGTGTTATATAATAACGAACTGCAGGGTTGTCAGGGTGGCCATGTTTTCCTGGATATGATGATTAATTCGTGCTTGTGGGCAGCACATGAAAAATACCACCCTGCAGTATTTAGAATTCATACGCTGCAGGTATGGAATGAAATAGTAATCCCCGCTGACCTGCCCTGATCAGTAAACTAATTTCCATCCTGCAGCATTTCAATTAAACATGTTGCAGGGCAGCATCTTCCATGTGCTTGCCCTTTGCATGAAATAATAATATATGTCCAGGAAAACATGGCCGATCTGGCAAACTTAATTAATTGATTTTGAAACAAGCAAAGGTGACTCTGAATTCATTAATCCAACAAATAAAGGGATACATCAGGTATGGTCTTTACCAATTACCATAAAGACATAAAAACAAATGAAAGAACAATGGTTAAAGGTCAAGAGAAACACCCAGCTCAATCTATCTATCTGTTCTCTATATCTACATTTGTATCTCTCGATGTCTATCCCATTCCATGTATTTATCTACATCTATCTCTCGATGTCTATCTATCTATCTATCTATCCCATATCTATCTATCTATTTATCTATCTCTCAATATCTATCTATCTCTACATCTTCATCTTTATCTCTGGATGTCTATCTATCAATCTACATCTATCTCTCTGTGTCTATCTATCTTTATTTATAAATAATTACAGAGAAGATGTAGAGGCACTCCAGGTCTATTACCAAATCCTTCCTATATTTTGACATGAGAGTCAACGTTTCAGCTCCCGATCTGAGCTTTCCTCAGGACAATACAAACATAGGGCCCTATTACGTTCTTCACGCAAAAACGCAAGCGCAACGTGTGAATTCTTGCGTGAAACGTTAAACGTTAACGCGCATAAATCAGCGCTGGTATTACAATCCTCAAGCATTTTTTCATCCGTCAAAAAATAACACGCGTAAAACGGACGCGCACAAAGTCGCGCACAGCAACATTGCGCGCAGTAATCAGTGTGCGGACCGTTTTTTCACGCGATTCAGCCAATCAGGATTAAGAACCACAATTGTCTCACGTTAAGTTTTTGTGCCTGTCAAAGTCAATCAGCGCATATATGCTGCATCAATAAAAAATGCACACACAACTTCTCAAATTTATTGGTTTCGTATGTTTACAGTAGAATGTGTAACTATACTTTGCTGCGTATTTTTTTTTGGGCTGCTGTATTTGGTTTCGGCCAGGTTGATAGAATTTGCCATTAACACCAGCTTTTAGGAGTTGCTAAAATTATGCCGCAAAGGCTGTGCATTACAAACTGCGCATAGATTGTAATACCATCCGCGTACCAGCGCACAAACGCATTTGCGCTCACAATGTTAAGTATAGGACGCGCAAAGTACAGTAAGCTTGCGCAGGTTCACCCGCGGTAGACGTATACGTGCGTTTTTTGCGCTGACATTGTAATACGACGTTCAGCGCAAAGGGTTTTGCCCCTCGCGTTAATGCGTTTTTGCGCACGCGCTGACGTTTGCGTGAAGATTGTAATAGGGCCCATAATGTACAATGCAAAACACACTTTATATTGAAAAAAGGTGTACTCACCCCTCCCCTCAAGTCGCGGCGTTTCTGTACGCGTATCGCGCATGTGCCCACCCCCGGTCTCGGCGGGATGACGCAACACTTAGCCACGGCAACCCAGGACACGAACACTCTGCTCCTCTCACCCAGTGACAAACAAAACAAAAATAAATAACTTCTTAACGACATAACGGGCTATCTGAGACTTGGGCTATGGAAACCGCATTTAGGCAGCACTGCTGGACTTCTAGCCTCCAATATCTAGCACATGTCACTTGTATTAAATTACGACAGTGACCCCATCTCAGAATTGGAATTGGAGAAGCAAGAGTACATGGCGTTCTAAATTACTATCTTTATTTATAGCACGAAAAAATAATAATTATTTTAATTTTCCCATGATTCTTTCTGAACCTGAAAGTTGTACTGGGTGTTGAATACACAATGAAAATAATCATTCTTAGAGGCTGATTATAATCATTTTAATTGTGTATTCATCATCATCGCCCAATATCCCTTTCAGCGTCAGAAGGAATCATGGGAATATTATTCAAAATGGCCACACCATTTTGGGAAGTCAACAAGCAGATATCCTCAGAGTTTATATATTCTTTGGCGCACTTGACGACTTCTTTCTACAGGCTGTAAGGACAAGAGGATGATGGATGTTGGCTTAGCTCGTATGTCTGTAACAGTACATTTGTCTTTGATGATGTCAGTGTGTGTCATCCAGGAACCCACGCACACCGGGGTGACAGGTAGACATTCAGGACAGTCATTCAAGAGTGCTGGAGGAGCACGTCTGACGGCGTCTCTCAGGTGTTTCCAGACGTGAGGGACTCATTTGAAGAAGAAAAAAAAGGCAATTCGGTGGCTCGGGTGTACAAAATCCAGACAGTCCCACCACATCTGAGCTTATCAGTAAAAAAAACCTTAGTAGCCTGTGATTCATAACTCAACTTTAGAACATGATGGTACACCATGAATTTTCTTAACATCGATGCTCGTTTTGGTGACATCTGTGGTATTAACTATTTTTCTCAAAAATGCAAGATGTACCTTTTTTTTGCCTAAAACAGGGTCTTTTCGATGAATAATACAGCTAACTTGCAAATATGATATTTAAAGAGACGATTAAGTCTGCAGCTGACTCAATTTTATGTATTTTTACAGCATTATGTGAATCAGGAGTCATCAGCCTTCCTTTGGATGTACAGATATCCCGGAATTACATTTGCCAGAAGTGTCTGTGTGCAGGCTGAACATCATTGGAAATGTAGGTCCAAGCAGAGACTGCTGACTGGTGGTGTAACTAATGCTGTAAAAATAATTGCAAACTTATAAAACAAGAATAGCAATAATTAAATAAATGAAGATACTTTATAGGCTCATTCTAGTGTATGTTTGTTTTAAGTAAGCCTTAAATTGCTTGAACGTTTTTGAAGTGCATCCAACTGGACAAGCCATTGTTCCTCAAAGAGTTGCCAAAAAAGTTGCAAGAGCCAATCAGGAGATGATGATGGTGGTGGTAGCATCATTCCTTGAGGTTGCGCCTCTTCAACTGGGTCAAGAGCACTTGTAAAGATAGATGGACCTGTGAATAGCTCCAACTACAACGATATGTTGTCACAAAATCTGCTGGTCTCTGTCAGAAAGGTGAATATGAAGTGGAAATTCACATTCCAACAAGGCAATGACCTTAAAGCATGCAGCCAATTTGACCAAGGCATGGGTGAAGAAACCAAAAATCGAAGTCCTGGAAAGGCCCAGTCAGAGCTACAGACCCCATCCCATCAAAAACATGTTTAATGACCTAAAGAGAGCCATACACAGGAGATAACCTCGAAATATGAAGGATTTTGAACTGTTTTTGCAGAGTGCAATAAAATTTCAAAGTCTACGGCCCTATTCCAAGGTTGTCATTAACTTGTTCATCTCATACACTAAGCTTTATGGCAGACGAAGGGGCAGACTGAGCAGCCGGACAAATCGGAACTGGGCCGAGGGCCTAGGCCAGCTGGGGGCCGACCAAAGCCTTGCGTGCCGCTGCGTCCAGTGGATGGGGCCACCCATGGAGTAAACTGCTGATCGAGCCACCATATAGGGCCCCTACCCTACTGCTCAAACAGCGGCTCACTGAAAGCATGGGTGGGGGTGCAGAGCCATTAGAACAAATCAGCCCCAGGAGCCTTGGGTGGACCGATCAACCGGCCAGACCTCGGGTAGGTTGTTTTGCCACCGGAGCCTTGACTTATACAATCAGGATGTTTATGTTATCTCTTTACTTAAAAAAGAATCCTAACAGTTAACGTTAACTTTTTCCTCCTCTGGATGGATGTTTTAATTATACTGTATCACCCTTAATACTTCCGTGAAGAGGAGAGCAAGATCCATTATATATTCTTGCTGCTACGGGCAAGGATACTGGTGTCAAAAAGTCCTTTGGTGTCTTATGGCTGGAATTCTGCATTACTGCAAGATCACAGAGACACAATCATCCAGTGCCTCCAACAAGTGGGAGGCACATCTGCAAACTGCTGTAAGTCCTACACCGTTCACCTGAGTTGGATGTACATACCCTCAAATTAAAGCTGACAGTCTGCAGTTAAAGCACGTTGTGTTTGTTTCATTCCAACTCCATTGTGGTGGTGTATAGAGCCAAAGATGTTAGAATTGTGTCGATGTCCCAATATTTCTGGACCTGACTGTACATAATTTACTACTTTAAGTAGTGCCAATAATGTGACAGTGGACAATACTCGGTTACGTGATGCAGTGAAGTGACGGGTTCGGGTAGGGTGGGTCGCTTAAATTATTTGACACCTTTGTAGTCCTTCCTTTCCGCAACACATCATCACTCACCTACCTCACCATAAGGTGCCAGCGAACCATTTTTATCCCATACACTCTTTCTTTAACATTATTTCTTTGTATTAGTATTACTTGGATTCAACTGGGTAGAGTAGTAGTAATGTCACTGCTCTACAACCATCAACTCAAGTTTAATTTCAGATCCGTTTTAATTCCAGATGTAGCAAGTGTTGTTGGTTGATCAAGGCACTTAACAATTTATACTCGCCAAACTCGCAATATCAACTGGATAGTGTGGTGGTGTAACATCTCTGCTCTACAGCTGGAAAGAAGCAAGTTCGGATCCCGGCCAGAAAACCTCACCAGGGCATCCGAAACAAGATCGGATCCTGGCCAATACACATCACCAGTAGGTCTCTGCTCTACAACCAGGGAAAGCAGCTTTGATTACTGGTCAGAACACCTCACCAGTCCACCTCTGCTCTACAATTGAGGAGAAGCAGGTTCAGATCCTGGTCAGAACATCTCTGGTCTACAATCATGAAGGAGCTGGTTCAAATATTGGGCAGAACACCTAGCAGTGCGCCTCTGCTCTACACTCATGGAGAAGCAGGTTCAATTTTGAAAGCACATCTCTCCTGTCATGCCCATCATTGAGGAGCGGTCCCCTGCCGGGCACCAAGCTGGTTGCAGTGACTGATTGGGTATGGGTATGCACATTGATCGGCCTCCTGTTCCCGTCCAGCAGAACGGCGCATCGGAAATCTCACACCGTACTTTGTGTGAAGCCGAGAATGCCTTGGCTCTTTCAGGATGTGCTTTCGGCTTCCTCCGATCTCCGACGCACGCGTGCTGCGGCCGCCACTCACGGCCTTTGATACATGTGATCGGAGGTGGCCAATCACACCCGCCACAACTGTTTAAAGCCCAGATGCTGACTAGCCACCTTGCCCTGTCGTGGTTCCATTCTGGTTCTGTTGTCAGCACGTTCATAACTTTCAAGTCTCATATATCTTTGCCCCAAGTATATTTTGTCCTTGCCTCAAGTATATTTTGTTCTGACCTTAACTCTTCCTGCTCCTACCTAGCGTATATTTCGCTGCCCTTGTTCTGGTTTTAACTCTTTCTGTTCCTAGCGATATCCCTGGGTGTGTTGACCAGACTTACCTATTGTAACCTGACCTTTTGCCTTAACTCTTCTGGGATTGTGCCATGATATCCCGGCGTGAATTGACCTGGCTTCTGTTTTTTTACCTTGTCTATTGTCATGCCCTGTTTTGTACTCTGCCTTGTGCATATTTACCAAGCTCTAGTATTGCTGTCCATCCAGCAATGTTATATCTCATATCTTTAGAACAGATCCGGCCATTCTAAGGACCAGCCTGTCAGATATGGGTATTTCTGTGTGCTGCTTGGTGGCTGCGTGTTGCGCAATCCCGCAATCCTTGACATCACCTCTACCACTGTGGGAAGCAGTTTTGGATCCCTGTCAAAACACATCACCTCACATTCTTGGCCAATACACCTAGTGATATGGTCTTGACTGCCACACAATGGGCTCTATACCATTGTTGCCAACTTGCCAGTAAACAAAAGTATCATTCACTGAGGCAAGCAAGGTTGAAGTAGCTCGTTCTTCTCATTCCAACTGCTAACGAGCAGCTCCTATACAAAGGAAAGGAGCCTTTACAGTACAGTAAGTAGCCCCAATGGCCCAGCCACATGTTAAGCTTGTGGCAAGGTCGGAATTAGAACTCTTGCCGTTACCTGGAATTATTGTGTATAACGACTCCAGCCATAACTTAATGGCGAGAGTGGAATAGGGCCCAATGTTTTGTACATAACCCAGGACACCTGGAAAAGGAGAAAAATCTCAATTTATCCTTTCTTGCTAAATAAATCCTTTCCTTCAGCTGTGTATTATGATAAAATACAGAGCTTTTTCTAAGTGGTGAATTGTTTTGGAGTGTAATTTTAAAATATCCAGCTTTTCCTTCAGTTCCCACATCCGATCACTTTCCTTATCTTGCCGCAATCACCTCCGCAATATTGCCAAAATTCGTCCATTTATGACTGCTGACGCCACCATGCAATTTATACACTATCTCACAATCTCCCACCTTGACTACTGCAACAACCTCCTGACTGGTATTCCTATCTCCCGTCTTTCCGCCCAGCAGTCTACTAAATGCACCCTCTCGGCTTATCCATCTCACCCCACGCTCGGTCTCTGTTGCCCCTCTCTGTGAATCCCTACACTGGCTCCCCATTCACGGCAGAAATAAATTCAAATTACTCTCCCTGACCTACAAAGCCCTCACTAATGGTGCTCCACTACCTGTCCTCACTAATCACCAAATACACCCCAGCTCGCCCCCTAACATCCAACAATGACCTGCTCCTGGCATTCTCCATCCTCACCTCTTCACATGCCAGACTGCGGGGGCCCTATTACATTCTTTGCGCACAATTATGCGCGCGCGCAAAAACGCATTAACGCGAGGGGCAAAACCCTTTGCGCTGAACGTCGTATTACGACGTTCGCGCACAAAATGCGCGCTAACGTCTAACGCGAGTGACCCTGCGCGAACCCTTTGCGAGCGCAATTTAGTGCGCTCATCCTATACTTAACATTGTGAGCGCAAATGCATTTGTGCGCTGGTGCGCGCATGGTATTTACGATCTTAGCGCAAAATTTAACGGACAATATTTGCGCACATAATTTTAACGTCTTTGAAAAGCTGGCGGTAACGGCAAATTGTAACAACCTGACCGTACCGAACTGCGGAATCACAACGGAGAACGTTGATGCGCACTTTTTTTTACTAGATCCGTCGAAAATGACGGCCAATACCTTGTCTTCCGTCAGAAGGTACGTCTGTTGTGCGCATTCCGCACGAAATGACGGACTCGCGTTAAAAATTACATTGCGCTCACTGATTTCTGTGCAACGGTTCTTTGCGCGTCGGTTTTACGTGCGCTATTTACCGACGGATGAAAGAATGAGCGAGGAATGTAATTCCAGCGGTGATTTTCGTGCGTTAACGTTTAACGCTTCGCGCAAAAAAACATGTGTTTAGTGTGCGTTTTTACGTTAAGAATCTAATAGGGCCCCGGGTCTTTACGCGCGCGGAGCTGACGCTATGGAACGCACTTCCAAATAATATCACACTCTCCCCCAATCTGGTTTCTTTTAGGTGCTCCCTAAAGACACTTCGGTTTAGGGAAGCCGACCACCTAACCTTGTAACAAAACGTCCAACCAACCCAATAACCGTCATCAGCTCTCTCTGCATTAACATCACTCTCACCTTGCAGTCCTCGCCTCCTGTTTCTCACCCCTTCATCCACCTAGACTGTAAATTCCGAACCCTCAATCCCTCCTGTATCTGTTGGTGAAATATTGACTTGACTTTTTGGTGTATTGTAGAATTTTATTGCCTTTACCCATTGAATATTTTGTACAGCGCTGCGGCATGTGTTGGCGAGATTCGGCTTATTTTTCATTTATCAGTTATTTTGGTTTTATTTCTTTATTTTCTCCTACAGCTGTTATTATTATTTTCTTTTAAATCCTGCATTGTCTCGGCATCGCCTGAGCACCAATTCCCACGACCCTCAGTCGGCAATCCTCTGGTATAAAAGGCTGAACTGGGCTGTCATAATGTAGCGGGCAGACAAAGTATCCTCCCCGTTTGCCAAAGGCTATTGTGCCTTAGCAGCTGTCTGCAGCCTGTCTCTTAGCAGCTCGGTGTATTTACATTTCAGGGGGAACAGAGGGGAGCAGGAATAGGAGGCATTTCTCCATAATGCCCCGCGGGCTCATTTGTGAAAGGAAAGGCTGTCATTCTTTGAGTTTGATATTTCATTCCGTCCAGGCTCCTGCTCCGCCGCTATATAATGAATTAGCCAATGTGAGCTTTAGTCGTGATGCGTTTTTTCTTTGCGCCATTAATATTATTCGCCACCTACAAAATATATAGGCGAGCAAAATGAAATAGTAAAAAAAAATATTTAAAAACAGATAGAAAATTTAAAATAAGGAATTCTGCAGTTTGAGCTCTTTACTAACCTGCCTATATATATGGGGCTCTTTGCGCAAAAAAGCTCGCGCAGCGCAATTTTTTTCGCGCACAGCATTAACCGTTAACGCACGTAACTTAACGCTGGTATTACAGTCCGAGCGCATTTTTTCATCCGTCAAAAAATACCGCGCGTAAAAAAAGACGAGCAAAAACGTGCGCGCATTAACGTTGCGCGCAGAAATCGGTGCGCGGACTGTTTTTTTCACGCGATTCAGCCAATCAGAATTAAGAACCACAATTGTCTCCCGTTAAGTTTTTGCGCCTGTCAAAATCAATCTGAGTATATATGCTGCATCAATAATAAAAACACGCACGACTTCTCCATTTTATTGTTTGGGTATGTGTAGAATGTGTAACTATACTGTGCTGTATTTTTATTTTCCGGCTGGTGTATTTGGTTTCGGCCAGGACGTTCAGATTTGCCGTTACCAGCAGCTTTTCAAAGACGTTAAAATTTAGCGCGCAAACGTTGTCCGTTAAAATTTGCGCATAGATTGTAATACCATCCGCGTACCAGCGCACAAACGCATTTGCGCTCACAATGTTAAGTATAGGACGCGCAACGTACATTACGCTCACAAAGGGTTCGAGCAGGTTCACTCGCGTTAGACGTTAACGTGCATTTTTTGCGCGGACATTGTAATACGACGTTCTGCGCAAAGGGTTTTGCCCCTCGGGTTAATGCGTTTTTGCGCACGCGCAAAATTGTGCGCGAAGAATGTAATAGCGCCCATATTTTTTTAAATTAGATTTTTAAGTTAATCACAAAATTACAAATACCTATATGGCGATTGGCGAGTGTCAAAAATAACCCTAAAATCCCAAATCGCTATGGTTATCCTCATTCTTCCTTCTTTTTGAAGAATCAATAAAAATGGCATGTTTAATGTTTCTGCTTATTAGCAGATTATAAACGGCAAAACTGTCGCGGATCTGTTACAAATTCTAGGTCAAAATAACTAAATTCAAGTATTCTTTGACTTAAAGGGCCAGTACCACCAAAAATGAAGAAATGTCCTTATTGTGTTTATGTGATGTTGCTGATATCTTCCATGTGTTTGTTTTTCTCTTGTATGTTTAGTAAAGAAATTATTTTCCTCTATATGTGTCACTGGATGCATCTATTGTGTGATATTTTCCTCTATATGTGTCACTGGGTGCATCCATTGTGTGATATTTTCCTCTATATGTGTCACTGGGTGCATCCATTGTGTGATATTTTCCTCTATATGTGTCACTGGGCGCATCCATAGTGTGATATTTTCCTCTATATGTGTCACTGGGTGCATCCATAGTGTGATATTTTCCTCTATATGTGTCACTGGGTGCATCCATAGTGTGATATTTTCCTCTATATGTGTCACTGGGTGCATCCATAGTGTGATATTTTCCTCTATATGTGTCACTGGGTGCATCCATTGTGCGATATTTTCCTCTATATGTGTCACTGGGAGCATCCATAGTGTGATATTTTCCTCTATATGTGTCACTGGGTGCATCCATAGTGTGATATTTTCCTCTATATGTGTCACTGGGTGCATCCATAGTGTGATATTTTCCTCTATATGTGTCACTGGGTGCATCCATAGTGTGATATTTTCCTCTATATGTGTCACTGGGTGCATCCATAGTGTGATATTTTCCTCTATATGTGTCACTGGGTGCATCCATAGTGTGATATTTTCCTCTATATGTGTCACTGGGTGCATCCATAGTGTGATATTTTCCTCTATATGTGTCACTGGGTGCATCCATAGTGTGATATTTTCCTCTATATGTGTCACTGGGTGCATCCATAGTGTGATATTTTCCTCTATATGTGTCACTGGGTGCATCCATAGTGTGATATTTTCCTCTATATGCGTCACTGGGTGCATCCATTGTGTGATATTTTGTGTTGTAAACTGCCTCCCCCCTTATCTTCCATCACTTGCTCCTGACTGTGTGGCTTTGGCCATAGAATGGATTGAATGGGTCAGTCACCGACTCACATCATTGTATTTTGTGGGATGTATTCAAAGGACATCACCAGGGGGTAGATTAGAAGTCTTTTAAAATCCCTGTCCTATCTCATTCATCTGCCAGCTCTTATCTCAGGTAGCCTGGAGAACAATAGCCTCCAGCTGCTTTATCTAAACATTCCCTCCACCATCTCATTAACTGTTAAATACTGTAGATTATATAAACCACAGAAGTAAAGAAAAACCTTTGCACAGATTTTGGTAAATGTTGTATCATGGGAAAAATCCAAAAATTGGAAACAAGAGTTTTATTTTTTCCCTTTTACATGCAATTACTTGAGAGAAAAAAACAGCAGCATGTGTTTTATAAAGTGTTTAATAAGGTGTTACCAGTACACTACGCAGCCAATATTATGTGGTAGGTTATTATGTATTTTTAGGTGTCTTGCCCTAGGACACTGGTTGGAGCAGTGACCTAACCAGGATTCGTTAGGTCATGTTGGTTTAGTGTGCTTTTCAGGAGACTTTACCTCTAGTTTCCATCATACCTTGCAATGAAGGACACAACAGTGACGTGGAGACCCAGGTTCGAATCCCAGCCAGAGCACCTCTCCAGTAAGTGTACATGGGCAAGACACCTAACGGTACATACTCGGCCACCACACAATATCGGCTGTGGAGTCCAGTGGTAACGTCTCTACCCTTCGATCTTGGAGAACCAAGTCAAAACCCTGTTCAGCGCATCCCACCAATACAACTGTGGAGAAGTAAGTCTCGACTTTACGGGAAGCGGGTTCAACCAAACCACCAGGTCAATGCTCTACAATCATGGAAAGACGACTCGATCCCACTCAGAAGACGCCACCAGCGAGTGTCCTTGGGCAAAGACACCTAACGATATGGATGCCGCTACCTCACAAAATACTTGTACATCTCATAGACTGTAAATTCCCTTGGGAACAGGATCCCCTGAATCAGGCTGTATCATCCATGTGTGATATTCCAATGTATCAACCCCCTGTACACTGATCTTGTAAACGATGTGAAATTTGTGGCGCTATATAAATAAAGGATAATAATAAAAACATTAAGAAAAGTTGGTCGGTTGGGTCAAAGGCACCTCTCTTCAAAATAGTTACCAAGTGCTTCTCAAGACTGGTCTACTTAAAATGACCAAAAGATTCCTTTTCGTCACAGACCAGAGGAGAGTCATGGTCTCTAGACCACCCTAGCCATCATCGTTGACCAACGTATCTTCGAAAAAAATCGATGATGACCATATCAACCCAAACTCTTACCGGTTGATAATTCTGGAACTATTACATAGAAATGGAAAAAGTCACAAGAAGGAAAGGAAATGTATCTAAAGCAAACAAGGGTTGTCGAGGAAAAAATAAATAATGGCTGGTCTTGAAGACGTTGGTATGAATTCAGCTTTGTGGGCATATCCCAAATTCCCTGCCATTAAGAAGCGCACAGGATGAGTTAAGGCTGTCACGAGAGGCGAGAAAGCCGGAGAGAGATAGGAAGAGAAGGAGAGGGCTGTTTCTGCAGCATGCAGGAGTCGAGCGCACGGGCTCATCACCCTGACAAAGGGATCAATAACTAATTTCACTGCAGCAGCATGAGTGGTTTTCCAATAATTGTAAGCCAGCAACGGGGAATGAAGCTCACACCGGCTCCACACCGACCTGCATTCGATCAATCTGCACACCCCTCCTGGGGCAGGAGCAAAACTACCTTTTTCTCTTCTCCGTGCTTCCAGTTTCAGAGGCTGTTTTATATGTTTTATCACCCTCTGCTTGGTTAATGTGTGCATTTCGCTTCCTTTTCCCATCTCGTTTCGCACCGTGTTGGTACAAGCCACCACTCGGACGGCGGAGTGACATGTATCGAGCCGTCCAGATGCACCGATGTGGAGTTTAATCTTAACCATAAAGAAAAGCATTTCATAAGGTGACAGCCTTAAAAAGATACAGAAACACGTGGAAATGTGTTTTTTTTTTATTTTTATTTTTTAGCAAAATCCCTTTTCTGCAGTTTTTGGAGAATAATAAAGGGGGGTATTATTTTTTGTATTATTATTATTAATTTTAAAGCATGTTTTGGACCGGAAGCTCTGGCAGTCAGTATACAGTATTCCATCACTAATATTTTTGGCATCTGTGGCCAATGGGAAAAGTAATTATACTTACATATTGTTTATTTATTGAGGATCAACATCTTACAACCGGGGGGTTTGTCAGGAGGCAGGCAGCTTTAACCCCTTCACTGCCGAGATCGAGATATCTCGTTCTTCAAAGGCACCACCCATGCCCCGATATCGAGATATCTCAATCTGCTGATCTGCAGCCCATAAGCAAATGAAATTTGTTTGCCGTAAACAAATTCCGTTTGCTTTTGGGCTGCAGAAAGTGTCCCCCAAAGTTTTAGCCCTGTGGGCATAATGTCCAAAGAGCTAAAACGGTTTAAAATCGTCTGATGACGCCCTGACATATTGGGCTTTCAGCAGCCGATGCAGGGGAAAAAAAAGAAAATAGACCAGCAGCTCAAATTGCTGTAACTCAATTTGGCAGTAGATGCCGCCATCTACTGGCCAAAATAGGTCATTTACAGTAAGAAATACAATGGATATAAGCTCAAATATTTCTTACTTTATAATCAATTAAAAATGATTTTACAGAAAGACACTGGTTTCTGACAATGTTTTTTTGGAAAATCACTTAGTAGTGAAGGGGTTTAACACCCTGTGCTGAACTCAGGCAGTCCCCCTGCAGCCATTGTGATGTCGATCGGCCGTGGGGAAGGGAGGTGACCATAGGAGTTACCAGAAAGTCGTGGAGTGTGCACCATGCCACCATACAGCATTAAGGCCTGCATTCCACCAGTGAGGCACAGACCACCCCGCATCATTAAAAGGCCGATACCACCAAAAAAATGACATGTCCTTATTGTTTATTTGATGTTGCTGATATCTTACATGTGTTTGTTTTTCTCTTGTATGTTTAGTTAAGAAAATATTTTCCTCTATCTGTGTCACTGGGTGCATCCATTGTGTGATATTTTCCTCTATATGTGTCACTGGGCGCATCCATTGTGTGATATTTCCTCTACATGTGTCACTGGGCGCATCCATTGTGTGATATTTTCGTCCTATATGTGTCACTGGGTGCATCCATTGTGTGATATTTTCCTCTATATGTGTCACTGGGCGCATCCATTGTGTGATATTTTCGTCCTATATGTGTCACTGGGTGCATCCATTGTGTGATATTTTCCTCTATATGTGTCACTGGGTGCATCCATTGTGTGATATTTTCCTCTATATGTGTCACTGGGTGCATCCATTGTGTGATATTTTCCTCTATATGTGTCACTGGGTGCATCCATTGTGTGATATTTTCCTCTATATGTGTCACTGGCTGCATCCATTGTGTGATATTTTCCTCTATATGTGTCACTGGCTGCATCCATTGTGTGATATTTTCGTCCTATATGTGTCACTGGCTGCATCCATTGTGTGATGTTTTCCTCTATATGTGTCACTGGGTGCATCCATTGTGTGATATTTTCGTCCTATATGTGTCACTGGCTGCATCCATTGTGTGATATTTTCCTCTATATGTGTCACTGGGTGCATCCATTGTGTGATATTTTCCTCTATATGTGTCACTGGGTGCATCCATTGTGTGATATTTTCCTCTATATGTATCACTGGCTGCATCCATTGTGTGATATTTTCCTCTATATGTGTCACTGGCTGCATCCATTGTGTGATATTTTCCTCTATATGTGTCACTGGCTGCATCCATTGTGTGATATTTTCCTCTATATGTGTCACTGGGTGCATCCATTGTGTGATATTTTCGTCTATATGTGTCACTGGTGCATCCATTGTGGGATATTTTCCTCTATATGTGTCACTGGCTGCATCCATTGTGTGATATTTTCCTCTATATGTGTCACTGGGTGCATCCATTGTGTGATATTTTCCTCTATATGTGTCACTGGGTGCATCCATTGTGTGATAATTTGTGTTGTAAACTCCCCCCCCCCCCAGCATCTTTCCATCACTTGCTCCTCACTGTGTGGCAGTTCCAACACAGATTGTAATTCCCAGAAATCTCCTACAACGTCACTGATACACCCTGACAGAACAATCTCCTCTCCTCTCTGATTCACTCCTGCAAACACACACGCTGGGGCTGCAGGCAGGGAAGAAGCCTTATATAGTGTGCTGCGGGACTTAGCTCTGTGAGCCCATGATTGGGCAAAATTTGCCTAATCAAGACTCTGAGCCGTGATTGGCATAGTGTTGAACCTGTCTTGCACCTGACCTGTGGTCAGGTCATGTGCAAGGCTGTAGCCAATTACAAGCTTCAGGCCAGTGGAAAAGTGCATTGTGGTCCATTGTGGTGCATTATGGGCGAACATGTGGCGAACACGCGGAAATGTTCGGAGTTCGACAAACAGCCGAACGAGCGATGTTCGGATCGAACTCCGAACTGATCCGAACCGAACGCTCATCCCTACCTAAATACTTGCAAAGCGGTGGGTGGCGGGCGGATGATGCTACCATTCAGAGTCGGGATATAGATAGGTTTGATGCATTGATGATAAACCTGATTATCACAATGTTTAGTGGCCCACTTGGAATTGCTGTAAGTTCCGTTGGTTCTTTTCACCTTCTTGTGGATCAGGGGCAATAACAGAGACTGGAAAGGTTTAGTTTGACGGACTTGTGGATTTTTTCCAACCTCCCTAAAATACTGTGTAATTGTGTCATATGAGGTATTACCAGAAAGCAAACGTGGTGCGCTTCTAAGGGAAACGCTCTGTTATTGTGGATCGGAATCTCTGTCAGATTGCACATTCATACACTAAGGAAACACTGCACGTTATATAAAGTTAACCACACTTAACTGATTTTCAAGCTGTTGGTTCTTATAGAGTGTGAGATATGGATGCATTGTGTGTGATGATTGGATGTTCTTAATACACCTGACATCTAAAGTGATAAGGTGAAAACTCTGTTCTATAGCGAGAATGTATCCGGGTAAAGTGTGAAATAGAGAGGAAAAGGAAGATAAATAGAACTCAAAAAGTCCTTAATAGCAAATTATATACAGATTCACAGAGGAACCTGGCATGAATATTTTATCCTGCACTTTAATTTTTCTATTTCATTATATATATATATATATATAAAAATCACGAATATAGCAGTGCGTAGTGATACCTTTTTTATTGGACTAACGTTACATTTAAAAGACAAGCTTTTGAGTATAGTTTCAAGACCTGAGGAAGAGAGAAATACTCTCCAAAGCTTGTCTTTTAAAAGTAATGTTAGTCCAATAAAAAAGGTATTTGGTTGTGCCGCGATGGGATGGAGGCCCTGCTGCGTGAGTGGGCCCTGCCCCTGGTCCTGCTCCTCCTTGTGGTCTCCCCCCCTTTTTTTGTTATTTTGTTTTCTTCTCTTTTCCTTTTCTTCTTTCCCTCTTTTACCCTTCCTCCCTCCCTCCCCTTTCATATTCGCCGCTATTGCCTTATTATCGGAGACAAGCTGGAGCAGGAGTCACCTCCCTTGACGGAAGCGCCCCTGTGGGAAGGAAATCTTCGGGCGGTGGGTGGAGCCCGGGTTGTGGGTGGGCCTCGGATACTGTCTTTGCACACTAATGCTCATTGTTTGTTGATTGCTATGTGCCTCTTACAAATTAGACTTAGGTATTAGGGTTACAAATTAGAGTTAGGGTTGCAAACTAGTGTTAGGTATTAGGGTTAGGGTTGCAAATTAGTGTTAGGTATTAGGGTTAGATATTAGGGTTACGGTTACAAATGAGTGTTAGGTATTAGGGTTAGGGTTACAAATTAGTGTTAGATATTAGGGTTAGATATTAGTGTTAGGTGTTAGGGTTACAAATTAGTGTTAGAGATTAGGGTTAGATATTAGGGTTAGGGTTACAAATTAGTTTTAGGTATTAGGGTTAGATATTAGGGTTAGGGTTACAAATGACTGTTAGATATTAGGGTTAGATATTAGGGTTAGGGTTACAAATTAGTGTTAGGTATTAGGGTTAGGGTTACAAATTAGTGTTAGATATTAGGGTTAGATATTAGGGTTAGGGTTACAAATTAGTTTTAGGTATTAGGTTTACGGTTACAAATTAGTGTTAGATATTAGGGTTAGGGTTACAAATTAGTGTTAGGTATTAGGGTTAGGGTTACAAATTAGTGTTAGATATTAGGGTTAGATATTAGGGTTGGGGTTACAAATTAGTGTTAGGTATTAGGGTTAGGGTTACAAATTAGTGTTAGATATTAGGGTTAGGGTTACAATTAGTGTTAGGTATTAGGGTTAGGGTTACAAATTAGTGTTAGATATTAGGGTTAGGTATTAGGGTTAGGGTTACAAATCAGTGTTAGATATTAGGGTTAGGTATTAGGGTTAGGGTTACAAATTAGTGTTAGGTATTAGGGTTAGGGTTACAAATTAGTGTAAGGTATTAGGGTTAGGGTTACAAATTAGTTTTAAAAGACACCCGCACATCCTGAATATATGGAGGAACCCCTAAAAACACACCCACACACCCTGAACACATGGAGGAACCCCTAAAAAGACACCCACACACCCTGAATATGTGGAGGAGCCCCTAAAAAGAAACCCATACACTCTGAATATATGGAGACACTAAAAATTACACCCACACACCCTGAATATATGGAGTAGCCCCTAAAAAGACACCCACACACCCTGAATATATGGAGGAGCCCCTAAAAAGACACCCACACAGCCTGAATATATGGAGGAACCCCTAAAAAGTCACCCGCACACCCTGAATATATGGAGGAGACCCTAAAAAGACACACACCCTGAATGTAAGGAGGAGCCCCTAAAAAGACACACACCCTTAATAAATGGAGAAGCCCCTAAAAAAGACACCCGCACAACCTGAATAAATGGAGGAGCCCCTAAAAAGACACTCACACACCCTGAATATATGGAGGAGCCCCTAAAAAGACACCCGCACAACCTGAATATATAGAGGAGCCCCTAAAAAGACATCCGTACACTCTGAATATGTGGAGGAGACCCTAAAAAGACACCCACACACCCTGAATATATTGAGGAGCCCCTAAAAAGACACCCACACACCCTGACTATATGGAGGAACCCCTAAAAAGTCACCCGCACACCCTGAATATATGGAGGAGACCCTAAAAAGACACACACCCTGAATGTAAGGAGGAGCCCCTAAAAAGACACACACCCTTAATAAATGGAGAAGCCCCTAAAAAAGACACCCGCACAACCTGAATAAATGGAGGAGCCCCTAAAAAGACACCCACACAGCCTGAATATATGGAGGAGCCCCTAAAAAGACATCCGTACACTCTGAATATGTGGAGGAGACCCTAAAAAGACACCCACACACCCTGAATATATGGAGGAGCCCCTAAAAAGACACCCACACACCCTGAATATATGGAGGAGCCCCTAAAAAGACATCCGTACACTCTGAATATGTGGAGGAACCCATAAAAAGACACTCACACACCCTGAATATATGGAGGAGCCCCTAAAAAGACACCTGCACAACCTGAATATATGGAGGAGCCCCTAAAAAGACATCCGTACACCCTGAATATGTGGAGGAGACCGTAAAAAGACACCCGCACACCCAGACTATATGGAGGAGACACTAAAAAAACCACCCGCACATCCTGAATATATGGAGGAACCCATAAAAAGACACCCGCACACCCTGAATATATGGAGGAGACACTAAAAAAAACACCCGCACATCCTGAATATATGGAGGAGCTCCTAAAAAGACACCCACACACCCTGAATATATGGAGGAGCCCCTAAAAAGACACCCACACACCCTGAATATATGGAGGAGCCCCTAAAAAGACACCCACACAGCCTGAATATATGGAGGAGCCCCTAAAAAGACACCCACACACCCTGAATATATGGAGGAGCCCCTAAAAAGACACCCACACACCCTGAATATATGGAGGAGCCCCTAAAAAGACACCCACACACCCTGAATATGTGGAGGAGACCGTAAAAAGACACCCACACACCCTGAATATATGGAGGAGCCCCTAAAAAGACACCCACACACCCTGAATATATGGAGGAGCCCCTAAAAAGACACCCACACACCCTGAATATATGGAGGAGCCCCTAAAAAGACACCCACACACCCTGAATATATGGAGGAGCCCCTAAAAAACACCCACACACACCCTGAATATATGGAGGAGCCCCTAAAAAGACACCCACACACCCTGAATATATGGAGGAGCTCCTAAAAAGACACCCACACACCCTGAATATATGGAGGAGCCCCTAAAAAGACACCCACACAGCCTGAATATATGGAGGAACCCCTAAAAAGTCACCCGCACACCCTGAATATATGGAGGAACCCCTAAAAAGTCACCCGCACACCCTGAATATATGGAGGAGACCCTAAAAAGACACACACCCTGAATGTAAGGAGGAGCCCCTAAAAAGACACACACCCTTAATAAATGGAGAAGCCCCTAAAAAAGACACCCGCACAACCTGAATATATGGAGGAGCCCCTAAAAAAGACACTCACACACCCTGAATATATGGAGGAGCCCCTAAAAAGACATCCGTACACTCTGAATATGTGGAGGAGACCCTAAAAAGACACACACCCTTAATAAATGGAGAAGCCCCTAAAAAAGACACCCGCACAACCTGAATAAATGGAGGAGCCCCTAAAAAGACACTCACACACCCTGAATATATGGAGGAGCCCCTAAAAAGACACCCGCACAACCTGAATATATGGAGGAGCCCCTAAAAAGACATCTGTACACTCTGAATATGTGGAGGAGACCCTAAAAAGACACCCACACACCCTGAATATATTGAGGAGCCCCTAAAAAGACACCCACACACCCTGACTATATGGAGGAACCCCTAAAAAGTCACCCGCACACCCTGAATATATGGAGGAGACCCTAAAAAGACACACACCCTGAATGTAAGGAGGAGCCCCTAAAAAGACACACACCCTTAATAAATGGAGAAGCCCCTAAAAAAGACACCCGCACAACCTGAATATATGGAGGAGCCCCTAAAAAAGACACCCACACACCCTGAATATATGGAGGAACCCCTATAAACACACCCACACACCCTGAATACATGGAGGAGCCCCTACAAAGACACCCATACACCCTGAATATGTGGAGGAGCCCCTAAAGACACCCGCACATCCCAAAAATATGGAGGAGACCCTAAAAAGACACCCACACACCCTGACTATATGGAGGAGCCCCTAAAGACACCCGCACATCCCAAATATATGGAGGAGACCCTAAAAAGACACCCGCACACCCTGACTATATGGAGGAGCTCCTAAAAAGACACCCACACACCCTGAATATATGGAGGAACCCCTAAAAAGATACCCGCAAACCCTGGATATATGGAGGAGCCCCTTATATGACACCCGCACACCCCAAATATATGGAGGAGCCCCTAAAAAGACACCCGCACACCCTGAATATATGGAGGAGACCCTAAAAAGACACCCACACACCCTGAATATATGGAGGAACCCCTAAAAAACACCCACACACCCTGAATATGTGGAGGAACCCCTAAAAAGACACCCACACACCCTGAATAAATGGAGGAGCCCCTGAAAAGACACTCACAGACCCTGACTATATGGAGGAGCCCCTAAAAAGACACCCACACACCCTGAATAAATGGAGGAGCCCCTAAAAAGACACTCACAGACCCTGACTACATGGAGGAGCCCCTAAAAAGACACACACACACCCTGAATATATGGAGGAGCCCCTAAAAAGACATGCACACACCCTGAATATATGGAGGAACCCCTAAAAAGACGCCCGCAAACCCTGAATATATGGAGGAGCCTCTAAAAAGACACCCACACACCCTGATTATATGGAGGAGACACTAAAAAAGACACCACACGCCCTGAATATATGGAGGAGCTCCTAAAAAGACACCTGCACACCCTGAATATATGGAGGAACCCCATAAAAGATACCCGCAAACCATGAATATATGGAGGAGCCCCTTAAAAGACACCCACACCCTGAATATATGGAGGAGCCCCTAAAAAAACACCCACACACCCTGAATATGTGGAGGAGCCCCTAAAAAGACGCCCGCACACCCTAAATATATGGAGGAACCCCTAAAAAGACACCCACACACCCTGAATATATGGAGGAGCCCATAGAAAGACACCCACACACCCCAAATATATGGAGGAGCCCCTAAAAAACACACGTGCACCCCGAATATATGGAGGAGCCCCTAAAGAGACACTCACACACCCTGAATATATGGAGGAACCCCTAAAAAGACACCCGCACATCCTGAATATATGGAGGAACCCCTAAAAAGACACCTGCACATCCTGAATATATGGAGGAGCCCCTAAAAAACACCCACACACCCTGAATATATGGAGGAGCCCCTAAAAAGACACGCACACCCTGAATACATGGAGGAGCACTTTAAAAGACACCCGCACACCCCAAATATATGGAGGAGCCCCTAAAAAGACACCCACACACCCTGAATATATGGAGTAGCCCCTAAAAAGACACCCGCACACCCTAAATATATGGAGGAGCCCCTAAGAAAACACCCACACACCCTGAATATGTGGAGGAGCCCCTAAAAAGACACCCACACACACCCTGAATTTATGGAGGAGCCCCTTAAAAGACACCCGCACACCCCAAATACCCACCCCAAATACCCACACCCAAACCATAGAATAAGAAAGATAGAAATTATGGTGCAGTATGCATAAGTAATTATATTTACATATATATATGTACCTATAAGATGTGTGGGCCACCTTAGAGATACGAAGACAACGATCCCACAGGCGCAGTACCACCACTCAGAGCCAGTGTTGGGGCTCTCTATTTGTGAGCGGAATCCCTGTAACATATACAGTTGTGTTCAAAATTATTCAACCCCCAATGCTGTAAAGGGTTTTAGGGAATTTAGTGTACATTTGTAATTGTATTCAGAATGAAATCCTACAAGGACTTTTTAAAGAACCATATGCAACTAAAATGACATCAATTGGTTTTGTAATACAGTAGTAAATGTTTCTTTTGTGAATTCTTCATTGACACAATTATTCAACCCCTTAAAGACTACCACTCTGAAGAACAGAGGTTCATTCAAGTGTTTTCAATCAGGTATTGAAAACACCTGTGGATGTCACGGAGCAGCAATAAAGCATAATAAGCACCAATTAGGCAGCTTTAAAATGACTGTGATACTCAGCTCCTTCTAGACATTTACTGGTGTGGTTACAAACATGGTGAAGTCAAGAGAATGGTCCAGGGAGACAAGAGAAGAGGTGATTACTCTTCACAGGAAGGGCAATGGCTATAAGAAGATTGCAAAGATGTTAAACATACCAAGAGAGACCATAGGAAGCATCATTCGCAAATTCAAGGCAAAGGGCACTGTTGAAACGCTACCTGGTCGTGGCAGAAAGAAGATGCTGACTTCGACTGCTGTGCGCTACTTGAAGCGTTGAGTGGAGAAAAGTCCCTGTGTGACTGCTGAGGAACTGAGAAAAGATTTGACAGATGTGGGTACTGAAGTTTCAGCTCAGACAATACGGCGCACACTGCATAATGAAGGCCTCCATGCCAGAACTCCCAGGCGCACCCCCTTGCTGTCTCCAAAGAATAAGAAGAGTCGACTGCAGTATGCCAAAAGTCATGTGGACAAACCACAGAAGTTTTAGGATAGTGTTCTGTGGACTGATGAAACAAAATTAGAACTGTTTGGGCCCATGGATCAACGCTATGTTTGGAGGAAGAAGAACAAGAGATATTGGATGACAATGTGATGCAGTCCGTCACAAACCTGAGGCTTGGGAGACGTTGGACCTTTCAACAGGACAATGATCCCAAGCATACCTCCAAGTCCACTAGAGCATGGTTGCAGATTAAAGGCTTGAACATTTTGGAGTGGCCATCGCAGTCACCTGACTTAAATCCGATTGAGAACCTCTGGTGGGACTTAAAGAAAGCAGTTGCAGTGCGCAAGCCTAAGAATGTGACTGAACTGGAGGCTTTTGCCCATGACGAATGGGCGAAGATACCCGTAGATCGCTGCAAGACACTTGTGTCAAGCTATGCTTCACGTTTAAAAGCTGTTATAACTGTAAAAGGATGTTGTACTAAGTACTAAGATTGAATGTCACTTGGGGGTTGAATAAAACTGATAATGATGTGAGCACAGAAAAGACATTTGTGGTTATTCCATTATAAATGTTATGTTATATTTGTCTGACCTACACGTGCCTCTTTGATTTAATTGTAAGCAAGATGACTGAATGATCAAAATCAATGTCAAACTGGCCAAAACACTCAATTTCAGTGGGGGTTGAATAATTTTGAACACAACTGTATATATAATTACTTATGCATACTGCACCATAAACTCTATCTTTCTTATTCTATGGTTTGGAACATCGAGGAACACCAGAAAACCTTTATATGCATTAAGTTTGCGTTGTATCAGGTTGTATGGCTGTATGTTTTTTGGTTAGGGGAAACCACTGATTCTGATACTGGCTGTAGAGGTGTCTGGTGGAGGGTGACGTTTTAAGTGGCGCTACACCGCAAAATCTGTTAACTGAATCAGGACACCTCAGAGGATTATAACTACTGATCGAGCCCCTGCGGAAGCCTTCAATGTATCTTTAATAAAACTAAAACAATTCACAGTTTTCACTGAAAGAGAAGATTAAAATTAAAATAAGTGTTTTTTGGGTTTGAAAACTGCTCATTAGACTTGTGCACCGATTTTTTTTTCGGCTCGATTCGGTTCATTCGGATTTTGTAAATTTTCGTTTCAGCTCGTTTCGGACGATTTCTTTTTCGGTTCGGTTCGTTTCAGTTCGTTTTTCGTATCGACTTTCGTAATTTCGGAAATTTTTGTGTTTTTCTAAACATCTGTTCTCGTTTCAAAGTGTATATTCGTTTTGACGTAAACTAATGGTTTTTCGGATCCGATATTTCTTTCGATACGATAATTCTGCCATTGAGATTTCTCATGTTTTACAAGAAGGATACATTGAGATTTCTCATGTTTTACAAGAAGGATACATTGAGATTTCTCATGTTTTACAAGAAGGATACATTGAGATTTCTCTGGTTTCCCGGGAAGGATACATTGAGATTTCTCATGTTTTACAAGAAGGATACATTGAGATTTCTCTGGTTTTACAAGAAGGATACATTGAGATTACTCTGGTTTCTTGGGATGGATACATTGAGATTTCTCTGGTTTTACAAGGATACATTGAGATTTCCCATGTTTTACAAGAAGGATACATTGAGATTTCCCATGTTTTACAAGAAGGATACATTGAGATTTCTCTGGTTTCCTGGGAAGGATACATTGAGATTTCTCATGTTTTACAAGAAGGATACATTGAGATTTCTTATGTTTTACAAGGATACATTGAGATTTCTCATGTTTTACAAGAAGGATACATTGCGATTTCTCTGGTTTCCCGGGAAGGATACATTGAGATTTCTCTGGTTTTCCAGGAAGGATACATTGAGATGGGAATGATACAAAATTACAGTATCAGCGATATAACCAAAAAATTCGATGTCCGAAATTACTGAAATGGAACCGAAATCACGAATGGAACGAAAATGAATTTCGATTTTACACATCTCTAGTCCATTCGAAAATTCCGAAAAGTTTTCGTTTCAAGCTCGGAAATTTGTTTGGATCTGCCGTTTTCGGATCCGAAAATTTTCCGAAAATCGGCCGAGTCCGAATGCACGAATCGGGAAATTTCGTGAAAATTCTGAAATTCCGAAACCCGAAACGCACATCCCTACTGCTCATGGAGAACACTGGTTCCGACAATGAAGAAAGGTATGGGACGATATGAGAAAGGAGGAGTGAAAGCTATAGAAAAGGTCATGGGATATAAAGCATTTAGGGAAAGGGGAAACTAAAACAGGTGAGAGATAACGAAGAACGAGTAGAGTCTTGTAGCAACCTTCCGCTATATGACCAGAGGACGATAACTCCAAAAAAAATCTAAAATAATTTATATTCTACAGTGTGAGCTATTTACGACAACTCAATGGACCACCCTTTATATATATATTATTTTATGATTATTTTTATTATATGAAGACGTGAGGCAGGAGGAAGCTGCCTTTTTATTTTTTACGGATCCCTGCCGCCCGTAACGTTCTGCATATCTATATGCTGGCTGCGGCGCCTAAGGGAGGAAACAGCAAAGGCATTAAGGAGGACACGGATCAGCATATTGCTGGCGCTTGCACCTCAGCGGGGAGCGCAGGTGACATCCAGCCGCAATCGTGCATCTCGGCGTTCTCTGAACTTCTCCGGGAGGTCACCCAGATGGAAAATACATTGCGATAAATCCTGGGTCACCTCCCCATCACGGTTGCTCCTATTGACATAGCTGTATATCTTGCGTATCCATAACACCTAAAACGCTGCCTCTGTCCTCTATTCCATTCCATTTCATGGCCGGTTCATTATTGTTCAGGGCCCTGCGCCGGTCGGAATGGAAATCAATGCGGGGAAGAGACGTTTGTCGAGATTATGGATAGGGTTTGAATGAGAAGCGCCCCGCACGCGCTCGGAAAGGTTGTGGATAGCCTGAGACACATCAGTCCTCCCCTAACAATAAACAGCCGTCTTGTCAGCACAGTGTCAGAGCACAGAATCAGCACAATTTTATCAAGCCTTCCCCCGGCCAAGCGAAAAAGCTGTTTACTTTCCGTGCTCACTGGTATGAAATAGCACTGCCTGGGGAGCATTAAAGCATACTTAATAAGCCTGTCTATCCCAGAGAAGCATTCCGGCTCAACTTATTTGCAACCCCTCGTTCAATACATTGCTGAGACAATGGCTATCTGGTCTCCGAGGCGATGGATGGGTTTGTAGAGAGAGTGGTCGGATCTTGGGATGACATTTGGGTTGGCAAGTTCAGCCGTTCTTCGCCGAAGCGAAAACCAACGTTCTTCCAAGTCAATAACCCCTCTTTGTTTTATACGTTGAGGGAACCAATCACTCTAGTTTCAGGGTTCTGCATGTTAGGATCTCCTTAGGGTTGCCAGTTCACCCATACGTACAACGTCAACGTGCTAGTGGACGCCGGACGGCACATGAAAGTCGCCATCTGCAGTATGTAGGTGCAAAATGGAAACCGTAATGACTAATGACCCGACTTCCCTCCTGCAACATGCGAAGTCTACGAACACTAGGAGATTGCTTTCATGTGTGGTCCACTAGCATGTGGACATTGTAGGTGTCAATGAAAATGTGGTCGAACTGGCAACCCTAAGGAGATGCATCAAGGCCTTAATAAACAGAATCCTGAAACTAGGGGTCAAGTCCTAAAAAATAAGTGTGGGAACTCACCAACATTTCTGTATATTCTGGTCTCAAAGATCACTGGGAGCCGCAGAAGCTGCAGCGCTTCATTATGCACGAGAATGCCATTCCTCTGGCAAACACTAAGAAATTGTCATTCCCATGCCTTCCCAATGTACTTAAATCCAGGAAAAAACCTTAAATATAGACAGTTTTATTAATTGTGTCTATATAGAAAGGTATTGCAGCTTCCCAATATATCAGCCAAAAGGGAACTAGTATGTTCCTCCTGCTAAAATAGCGAGAGACCTGACCTGAGTTCCCTTGCGTTCCTGTAGGACTTGGCCCCTGGTGGTTTATTGATTTTGTTTTTTATATGCTTTTTATATGTACAACTGACAGAGACGCCCACCCAAAGGAGACTTATGTGAACGCCGCCTCTGGAGGGACTTTGTTGAACCTCCAGGGATCATGTTTGCCTCCAATATAAACGAGAACGGCGAATGCCAAAAGATTGTTGAGAGGTTACTTTCGTTCAAGATCCTGGACATGCGCGATGGAGTCGATGCGGTTAAAGCCTCACTTTGGTCTGGAGAAACGCACAAGTGAAACCGTAAGCGACAATGTCCGAAAAGAAAAACCGGAAACGATAACGGCAGAAGATTGAACGCTAGCTAGTATTTAAAGTCGGCGAAGGGTGGTTGTTGGTATTCTTTCTTTTTGGTGCTATCTCCCTGATGAAGTTTGCGGTTAAGAAACGCGTTGGAGATTTTATTTTATTTTATCTGTATGCTGTTTTACAATAAATCCTCTTTTTTGGAGAGTATCCTCGTGGTTCCTTCCTGTGGTGGTGGGTGAACGTAACGGAGATCTTCCAGCGGGAGCGGTAAAAGGCATTACTACATGCTAATTATCTTTTATTATTTTATTTATTTATTTATTTATAAAGGATTTTACCAGGAAGGATACATTCTGTGAGTGTTCTTAAAGCGGGGGCTTTTAATGTACAAAAGTTGATACCCTCTGCACTATGAGATGTTCTTTATCTCTTTCGTAGATTGCATATCCCCTATTTTTGGTTTTAGGACTTGACCCCTGCCTGAAACTAAATTGAATGGTTTCCTCAATGTATAACACAAAAAGGGGTTTTCCCTTTGAAGAATATTGGTTTTCACTTCGGTGACGTACGGTGGACCAAGTAAGTCTAGGGACTTGCCACTATAGTTTACCGTGCTTTCCATCATAATTTCCACCAGGACTTCCATCGTAGTTTCTGACGTAGTTATGTTTCCACCAGTGGTCCAGTCAATGATGGCCAGCGTTGTTGTCTACTGTTATTTCACTGTAGTATGTATGAGATGTCTATGGAGATCGCCACTGAATAATATTCATCAGTGTCACATTTTCATGAACATAACTAAGGACCTGTAAAAAGACCCGTGCCCTGCTATCGCCTATTCCTGGCAGCACTTTTCCTACTTCGCTCCAGTACAGATTTTCCCAATGTCTTATGTGGAGCTGAACGTGGCCAGCCATGTTATATAAGGGTGGTGGCCTGAGACTCCTTGCCTTTGACATCACACTAGCTGTCCATGGCTATTCCTGGACTCCATGCTCCTGGTTGTTTGCTGTACTAGATCCTTGCTGCCCTTGTGCTTCCTGTCATCCCTAATCTGAGTCTGTACCGTGTATGTATCACCACCTGCTGTGTTTCACCTGCCACCTGTCGAAGAAAGCACCTGTGTTGCACCATACTGGCCAGTCTGCTGTGTGTCCCCTGCCTGTGGAACTTGCTGCCATGAGCTCAACACGCATACTGGAACAGCCGATATTCACCATCATTGTTCGCAGCAATGGTTACTCTTGGTGGTTGGTGAATAACCCTATAATGTTTATAGTAAAAGAGAGAGAGGGACACATACAGACCTGGGACATTTGCTTCTTGACGAAGAAAACCCAAAACTTGTGACCTGGGACTCCCCATCCTATACTATTGGTTCCTGTCAGCTCACTCACTTTGTTGGATTTTTATGACTTTTTAAAAAATATATTGGTTGACATATATGGTTGTTTTTGGTCGTCTTAAATCCAGGAGATACAGTTTCCCTGCAGTTCAGTGAACTCAATATCTGGCAAGAATGTAAGAACCGAGTGTGTACACGCCACGTTTCCATCGACAATCAGGTAAACAGCAACTGACTTGCAGTCAAACACGTTACTTGAATTTGTTTCTCTTTTTCAAGCTTAAACATTTGCAGTTCCCTGGTTACAAACCACTATCTTGCATCGTCCAAGTTGGAAGTTCTCAGCTGCAATTCAGTTGTAATTCTGCAGCTACTGAGTAGCCAACTCTCCCACTGTGATCTTACAGTCAACTGGATGTCCACCAAGTGGAGCCGAGAACCCGATTTAATTCTATTGGCTACTTTTTTTTAATTTAACATCCGTTGATTCAGTTGCCAAAATTCAGCTCAAGCCCATATTCGAAAAATTACGCCGATCCGAAAAAAGGGGGTGGGTAAAATGGCCGAAAAAACATATTTTCGGCCAGCATCGTACGAATCTGTGCCATTAACCAGGACTATTCGAAATATGTGTAAAAAAAGAAATCGACCAACCGATAAATTTGAATCGAATTGCTAAGCCGATATTTCCATTGAAAAAGTATAGCCGTGAGAATCGATGTTCGATCTTAAAGTTTACCGGGAATCGAAAAGCTGCTAAACCCTCATTTGAATCTCCTGAACAGAAAAATGGCCAAAAAAGTCTGGAAAGGTTGAGTTTTCTGCCTTGCGGCCGAGTTAACTCGATCCCCATGTTGAAAATAGCCAAGTATGCATTTCGTGAATTGCCAAAGCACAGCCGAGAAATTGCAAATGGTACAATAAATATGTTACGGCTTGACTATTTGGGGACAGACAAAGCTTTTTGAAGAACGTAAGAGTACTGGATCCACTGGCGCGTCTTTTCGAAAATATCAAAAATGATACCAAGCAGTGAAACTCTTGGACCTGAGAAATTAAACTGACTGCTGTTACTCAATTTATACCAGGAAATCAGTCAATATGTTCTGAAAGCAAGTGTTATATCGTTCATAAATTGAAGAACTCTCTAACCTAATGGAAAAATGGAGATTTTATCACCATGTAAGGCCTTGGTGGCCTGCCATTGATACATATCTGTTGGGTTTGCCCAAGTTAAGTCCAAAGCGTTTCACCGACTGGAATGCAGTCCCCACTGGGTTCGTTATAAATGTGTTAAGCTATTGGCCTAGGCCTACCGTTAAGCAGACCAAGATATCTAGATTTCACTAAAATGTACCTGTACCCTGTAAGCTCATCTAACCAGGTATACTAGTCTTGTTGTTGACATCTCATACAGGGCTGCCATCAGAAATCTTGGAGCCCCTTAATGGACCACAGGTCAATATCTCCTGAAAACATGTATTAAATGTTTCATGAATTGTGTAAATCTCTAACTTAATGGAAAAATTTTGATTTTGTTACCATGTAAGGCAGTGTTTCCCAAACCTGTCCTCAGGGCCCTCTGCCTTGCCAGGTTTGCCAGATATCTGAAGCACAGCACAGGTGATATGATTTACTGCTCAGTGATTGCAGGATTCAGTCTGTATTTCCCCAAGGTGACCTGAAAAATCTGGCCTGGTTGAGGGTCCTGAGGACAGGTTTGGGAAACACTGATGTAAGGCCTTGGTGGCCTGCCATTGATACACATATCTTGGCTTTGCCCAAGTTGAGTCCAAAGCATTTCATTGACTTGAATGCAATCCCCACTGGGTTCGATATCAATGTGTTAAGTAGACCAAGATGTCTAGATTTTACTAAAATGTATTTAGAGAAGATGACCTGTACCCTATAAGCTCATATAATCAGGTATACAAGTCTCGTGGTTGACATCCCATACAGGGTTTCCATCAGAAATCTTGGAGCCCCTTATTGAACCACTGGTCCCTTGCCTCCGCCGCCCATATCTCTAAACTAATTAAAAATACAACATTTTGCCTCCTCTTCCGCTTACCTTAGTTTAGTGAGTGGGCTAAATCCATGTTGGTCCAAAAAGGGGCTGAAAATGATTCTCTGGTTTTTTTGATAAAGGATTTTACCAGGAAGGATAGATTGAGATTTCTCTCGTTTTCAAGTATGTCCTGGGTGGCGAGTATGTACCGTTAGGTGTCTTGCCCAAGGACACTTACTGGAGAGGTTGCCCGCTGGAATCGAACCCATGTCTCCACAGGCTCTCACCACGCAAAGCAGTGATGTTACTTCTACTCCACCCAGCCGGTACTGGTGACTTAGCATTCGGATTTGGGTTGTGACTTAGCATTCGGTCTCCATCTCTACCTGTTGCAGACTACACTACAGTAATTGCCCCTTCAGTGAAGAATTGGAGTGGTCTGGCCATCCTCAGATCCCATCCTAGGACCCCTTGATGTCAAAGTCCTGGGTGGCATGGGGCCCTTACATTTGTGACACATGGACAAGATGCACAGGGCCAGGGCCGACTGGACTGGAGCCACTGGGTTTCTGAACATATTGTTGGCTGTCACCCCCTGAAGGCAGCCCTGTTCTCAAAGGTAATTTTTTCCCATTGGGTTTACCAACCTGATGATACAAATCTGCTATGTTGTTACTTTGTACACAACCTTGTTGTGATGTCAATAAGACAGTACGACTTTTTCTGTTCGGTGATTTTGCCGATTTTCTCACCTTCTCCTCTCTATTTTATTTTCTGTATCACCATACTTTCCAAAAGTCCAGTAAAAAACGGTAAACACGTCAAATAAAACGTGGGCGTAATGATATTTCTTAATTGTCTTGTTGTGGATCCCAGTACTTTTTTCTTTGCTAAACTGTAGGAAACCACCTAAACTCCCACTGACACAAAGAACGCATCTGTCCTTCCTGGCGTAAATACTCAAGGTTTGAATTACGGGACAATAAAGGTTTTGTCGAGCAAAGTTTAGAGAGAGTTATCACTGCCACTCATCATGCCTGTAGAATGGCCATAAACTACCCGAGCCAGATCATCCAGTCGTTACATGAAGGGTTGGGAGGAACACCATGCCTATTTTAACGTTAAGATATATCTATAAATATTTTTTATTATTATATAATTATTTTTATTATTATTTTAATACAAACGACTGGCGGCAGATTTATCCATTAACAGGAAAGTACAATGAACAATCTTCATATCTATGTAATCGTTTCACAATGTTCCTAAAAATTCTATATTTTAAAGCAAATCTTAAGGTGTATATCGGATGTACATGTTCCTTAGGTCTATCGATGGACTAGTTTTTCTAAAATCTAGGGGCCGTATAACATACATAACGCTAACGTTAGTGCTAAGCTGTGTGAGCGTTAACGTTAGCTTTGGTGTCCCTAGCGCGGGCTACAATCCGAACGCTAACAAGTTAAAAAACCCGTTAGCGATCTGGATCATGTGCTTTTCAGCGTGAGGTTACTTTACTATGGTAGAGGAAGGGAGTATATTTTAGGCTAGGGTCAGACTGAGGCAGTGCGAACGCGCGTTCTGGCGCACATAATCACGGCCGCACTAGCAGCAGATGACGGGCAATGACAGCCAATATACGAAGTACGGTCGCACAAAAGTCCGGCCGCGCAACGCAAGTGGAAAATGAACGCATTTTTTCGAGAACGTTAAACCGCTGGTACTGACGTACAGAGTGCGCTGCGGCCGCATAGCAGCGTGTGTGCGTGATTAGGAGATGTCAGACGCTGCTAGTGTGCGGCCAACATAACGTTCAAACAGCCGGATTTCCCTAGACTTCTTTTCACCCCATCGTCATGAAATACGTCCAGAATTGCGCATCGTCTGACCACTTAAGCGTATTCCGTGAAAAAATGCGTGCGCACGCATCGACGTACATTTTGACGGTGGCCGCAGAAAATGCGCTCATCTGTCCCTAGCCTAAAAGGAAACAAAGTAGCAAAACAAGAGGACATAGTCTTAGATTAGAGGGGCAAAGGTTTAAAAGTAACATCAGGAAGCATTATTTTACTGAGAGGGTGGTGGATACATGGAACAGCCTTCCAGTTGAAGTGGTAGAGGCCAAAACAGTAATTGAATTTAAGCAGGCATGGGATAGGCATAAGGCTATCCTAAACAAAAGATAAATCCAGGTAAAGTATCCATGTAATTGGGCAGACTAGATGGGCCGAAAGGTTCTTATCTGCCGACATTTTTCTATGTTTCTATGTTTCTATGCGCTCCCTATGCTTAACATGGGGAGCACAAAGTGTTAATTAGGGCTAGGAGTACAAAGTAGTGACGTGCGGTGAGGTCAGTGGGTGGTGGTGAGGCACTGACTAGTATCAGAGGTCAGATATACATGGGTTATGTAGGTTCAGGTTCTGTGCTCCCCAGGAATTGGCTGCTGTCAATGCTGTGCTCCCCAGGATCTGGCTGCTCTCAGTGTTTACCAGGATCTGACTGCTGTCATTGCTCCCCAGGATCTGCTGCTCACAGTGTTTACCAGGATTTGACTGCTGTCAGTGCTTCCCAAGATCTGGCTGCTCTCAGTGCTCCCCAGGATCTGGCTGCTCTCAGTGCTCCCCAGGATCTGGCTGCTGTCAGTGCTCCCCAGGATCTGGCTGCTCTCAGTGCTTAAAAGGATCTGGCTGCTGTCAGTGCTCCCCAGGATCTTGCTACTCTCAGGGCTTACCAGGATCTGGCTGCTCTCAGTGCTTACCAGGAACTGGCTGCTGTCAGTGCTCCCTAGGATCTATTGCTGCTCTCAGGGTCCCCAGGATCTCTCCTTGCTGCTCTCAGGGCTCTCCAGGATCTATTTTTTCTGCTCTCCGGGCTCCCCAGGATCTCTTCTTGCTGCTCTCTGGGATAAAACAGGGAGCTTAAAAGACTTCTAATCTACCCCTGGTTATGTTCATTGAATACATCCCACACAATACAGTGATTTGAGTCGTGACTGACCCATTCACTCCATTCAATGGCCAAAGCCACACAGTGAGGAGCAAGTGGTGGAAAGATACTGTGTGTGGGGGGGCAGTTTACAACACAAAATATCACACAATGGATGCACCCAGTGACACATATAGAGGAAGATATCACACAATGGATGCGCCCAGTGACACATATAGAGGAAAATATCACACAATGGATGCGCCCAGTGACGCATATAGAGGAAAATATCACACAATGGATGCACCCAGTGACACATATAGAAACATAGAAACATAGAAAAAATGTCGGCAGATAAGAACCTTTCGGCCCATCTAGTCTGCCCAATTACATGGATACTTTACCTGGATTTATCTTTTGTTTAGGATAGCCTTATGCCTATCCCAGGCCTGCTTAAATTCAATTACTGTTTTGGCCTCTACCACTTCTACTGGAAGACTGTTCCATGTATCCACCACCCTCTCAGTAAAATAATGCTTCCTGATGTTACTTTTAAACCTTTGCCCCTCTAATCTAAGACTATGTCCTCTTGTTTTGCTATTTTGTTTCCTTTTAAATATACTCCCTTCCTCTACCTTGTGGATTCCCTTTAGAGGAAAATATCACACAATGGATGCACCCAGTGACACATATAGAGGAAAATATCACACAATAGATGCACCCAGTGACACATATAGAGGAAAATATCACACAGTGGATGCACCCAGTGACACATATAGAGGAAAATATCACACAATGGATGCACCCAGTGACACATATAGAGGAAAATATCACACAATGGATGCACCCAGTGACACATATAGAGGAAAATAACACACAATGGATGCGCCCAGTGACACATATAGAGGAAAATATCACACAATGGATGCACCCAGTGACACATATAGAGGAAAATATCACACACAATGGATGCATCCAGGACAAACTTGAAAACAAGAGAAATCTCAATGTATCCTTCCTGGTAAAATACTTTATAAATAAATAATATAGAGTAAAATACTTTCTTAACTAAACATACAAGATTAAAGCAAAACACGTGTAAGATATCAGCAACATAGAATAAACACAACAAGGACGTTTAATTTTTTTGTGGTACCGGCCCTTTAACAACTGGATCGCTGAAACATGTAAAAACAACTAAAACCAAGGACTTTTTAAAAACCTTAAGGTTAAGGGATAGATACATTTAATAAATAAAGCTACGCCGGTATAAGCTCATGAGAAACATCAGACGGCCGTTATTTCGCGAGCTGTTCGTTTTCCCCTGCGGTCGCCTTTTTTTTTTTTCTTTGTAAGCAGTACCCGGTCTATCATCGAGGAGCCCGCAGCACTTCCAATTGCGTGCGCGTTGCCTGCAGCTTAGCAAACAATGAGAGCGGAGAATAAGGCTTTGCTCCTGACCTAGAAAACCCAAGCCCGCTCTCAATCTGGCAGAGGCAGTGGGTGAACACTAACAGCTTTATGGAGCTTTTTTCTCTCTCCTTATTTACGCATAATTTGGGATTGCTGCTGCTGAATCCCCTCTTGTTTTGAGAATAATATTCAGAAAACGGAATTTCACTTTGCTTTAGAGTTGTCAATATAAAGAAACACAAAAAACGAAGAAATCGAGAATCATTTCTAAAGCAGTCACCAGTTAGTAGAGGAAGAATAATAAATATTCAACCCCCCCTCCCCAAAAAACGGTCTCATACCATGTATTTATCCTCGCCTCTGTGTCGACCCACTCCTGTTAGATTGTAAGCTCTTGAGCAGGTTCCTATTTCTCTATCGCTCCCCACATGTTGTTATGTCCTTCCTATTGCACAGCGCTGCGGAATATGTTGGCGCTTTAGAAATAATTGTAATTCCTACAACTTTGTAACAAACCCAGTTTAGAATTCTAACTGGAAACCACCAAATCTTTAGGGGTTATTCACACAGAGCCGTTCTGGCCCCGAAATGTCACCGAACAGGGAATTTCCCCGTACGGTGACATTTCGGGGCCATTTGGTTATTCAGTGTGCAGACAGTTCGCCAAATTTTGGCAAACTGACAGCAAATACGGTGCCTGTTCGGCGGCAGTGAAATCCCCCATAGAAAAGCAATGGTTAATCTATTCAGAGACACCGAACAGCAGAGAAAGTGTCCTGCTGTTCGGTGGTTTCATTCGACAGGTTTATTCAGGCGAATCCCATAGGCTTCAATCCTAAAAATATTCCCGTTTTAATTTAATATCTAATAAACCGTTTATTATTTTAATCTGCAGCAAAAAGTCTCTTTATTTATTGATTTTTTTAGGATCTTTTAGGCATTTTTCGGGAAAATATGTTTTCCGTTTTTTTAAAAACGTTTTTTTATTTTTTTCTGTAACAGCCCTTTTTATTATTATTCATAGGATCTTATATGTAAATTTCAGACATTTTCGTTCAGTAGTTTTTTTGCAAACAGCGTTTCTATTTTGACACTTTCAAGCGTATTGTTTTGGGTTTTTTTTTATCCCATTCGTCGGCTTGTCTGCTTTTTCTGTCGGCTGCTCTGCGCTGTGATCAGCGGCTCGTTGGCTTTTTCCAACATGTTCAGCGCGTTTTTTGCGGCGGTTTCTGTGGGTTTTCAGTGAGTGTTCAGTGAGTGTCCGGTTAGTTTTCGGCAGGTGTTTGACAGGTTTGCGGCGGGTTTCCCCTGCACTCCTGGGACCCTGCAGTGAATGCTGAATACATTGAATGTACACTTGCTGGCAGTGTGGGAAATGAGGTGAGTTAGTGCAGCATCACTATTCACTTTATAATTATAAACTGAATAATAGTGTTCTATTTTGTAGATAAATCTAACCTGGTTATATTTGGTATCATCACTGGAAAGGCCATAATCTGGCCTTTCCAATGATACCTCATATGTCCCTCTAGCCCTTAGGGCTCTAGAGATACAGGGGTCTAAATGACTGTAAATTGTAAACAGATTTTACAGAGCAAGGTGCCCCCTTGTGGCAGGCGCCTGTAGGCACATGCCTACTCTGCCTAGTTATAAATCCGGCCCTGACAAAAGGCCCTACGATTACAGAGCAGACGCTCAGAATTTTCTTTTGGCATCCCATAATAATACACCATATTGTGCTTCATTCACCATAACCTTCTTGCTGATTATTTCGATTTTTTTAATGTTTTTATTATAGTAAATGTCTTGTCTTTACCCATTGCACCTCTTGTACAGCGCCGCAGAATTTGTTGGCGCTTAATAAATATACTAACCATAACAATTCTAAATTAGTTACATTACTATTTCTTTGGTTGTTAAATAGTATTTCTCTTGTATCAGGGTTATTCAAAGAGAGTCGATCTGGCCCCGAAACGTAACCGGACACTGAAATTCAGCAAACGGTGACATTTCGGGGCCATTCGGCTATTCAGAGAGCAGGCAATTCGCCAAATGTTGGCGAGTTGCCTGCACGTACGGTGCCTGTTCAAGGGCAGTGAATTCCACATAGAGAAGCAATGTTTCGGCTATTCAGAGAGCATTGAACAGCAGGGTAAAGTTGCCGAAATGCTCTGCTGTTCGGTAGTCTCATTCGGCAGGTTTATTCAGGCGAATCCCATAGGCTTCAATGTTAAAAATATTCCCATTTTAATTCAATATCTAATAAACAGTTTATTATTTTATTCTGCAGTAAAAAGTCTCTTTATTCATAGATTTTTTAGGATCTTTTAGGCATTTTTTGGAATTTATTTTGTAAACTTTTTTCATTTTTTTAAATTGTTTTTTCTTTTTTCTGTAACAGCCCTTTTTATTATCATTCATTGGATTTTATGTGTAAATTTCAGACATTTTTCATTCTGTAGTTTTTTTGCAAACAGCGTTTCAATTTTCAAACTTTCAAGCGTACTGTTTTTTTTTTTCACCTTTCACCTTGTCTGTCTGCGTGTTGGCTTTTTCCGGCGGCTGCTCTGCGCTTCGATCAGCGGCTAGTCGGGTTTCTCCGGTGTGTTCGGTGGGGTTAATCCAGCTGTTTTCGCCGGGTTTCGGTGAGTGTTCCGTGAGTGTTCGGCGGGTGTGCGGCGAGTCTTCGGCGGGGTTAATCCGGTGGGTTTGCGGCGATTGCTCGGCGGGGTTAATCCAGCTGTTTTCTGCGGGTTTCGGTGAGTGTTCGGTGAGTGTTCGGCAGGTTTGCGGCTCGTGTTCGGCGGGGTTAAGCCAGCTGTTTTCTGCGGGTTTCGGTGAGTGTTCGGTGAGTGTGCGGCGGGTTTGTGGCGAGTGTTCGGCAGGGTTAATCCAGTTGTTTTCTGCTGGTTTCGGAGACAGTTCGGTGAGTGTTCGGCGGGTTTGCGGCGAGTGTTCGGCGGGGTTAATCCAGCTGTTTCTGCGGGTTTCGGTGAGTGTTCGGTGAGTGTTCGGCGGGTTTGCGGCGAGTGTTCGGCGGGGTTAATCCAGCTGTTTTCTGCGGGTTTCGGTGGTGTTCGGTGAGTGTTCGGCGGGTGTGCGGCGAGTGTTCGGCGGGGTTAATCCGGTGGGTTTTCCCTGTGCTAGTGTTCGGTGAGTGTTCGGCAGGTTTGTGGCGGCTTTTCCCTACACAACGGGGGCCCTGCGGTGCTTGCTGAATACACCGCAGGGTTGGCGAAATAGGATCGCCGAATCGCCCCGAATCTTTTTGTTTATTTTGTTTCATTTTGGCTTTATTTCATGTTACGATCTCTACTTGCTTTATTTTTTACTCTTAAATGCGATGCTTGCGGATAGTTTAGGATTTCTATGCACTAATTCGCTGAAAACCTAAATAGGAGGGTAAAAAACACCCCAAAAAGTCAGGCGAAAGAGACGATTTTATAATAAGCGTGGAAAGTACGGAACGTAGCCTGCCGGGAGTGAAACTTTGTAACGTTCCCAGGCAAAGTTTCTGCTGAGAGAACAGAGGCGTGTGATTGAGCTACAAGTCATAGCAGGAAGTGGCTTAGACATTCATTCCGTGGAACGAGATCACATGCGAGCCTCGATCACATGATAAGTCCGCGCGCAGTAAACAAGATGCCGTTCCAAGGGTGATGTTTAACCCGATGCTGCCTCCCAACCCTCCCGCCCGTCCGTCGGTTATAGTTTTCGATTTTTAGTGCAACAGCGCTCGCAACGAGCAATTATTTTACGCCCGTTCAGCACTGAGCGTTCTATCGACATGCTGCGGGTCGCTTATGATGAGGTTCAGATATACAATGTCACGGAGAAGAAAACGTTTCTCCGCACGGGTTATTCTCTAAACCGCCGTCAAGATTCCGAGCCGCAAACTGCAAACTACGACGAGCCAGAGAAGCTGGAAAAAAATACAGAAGTTGGAGACTTTCGTCATGTTTTGAATGTTTCGATCCAAATATTTTATTTCCCGTGTCCATTTGTAACAATTTTAACTTTAGTAAAATATGAATTTATCAGCAATTTACGGGGTTATTCAAAGATCTTTTGCTCTTTTGTTCCTCGCATTTCAAATTCCCCGACCGTCCCTGCGGTGAATTCAGCATTCACCGCAGGGTCCCCGAAATGCAGGGAAAAGTCGCCATCCGCAATCGAAAAACTGCAGCAAAACCGCCGAATCGAACAGGAAAACCGTCACAAAGCCGCCAAAAAAAATCCGACGAATGTGTAAAAAAAACAAAAACACTGAAACTTTTGAAAGCTGTTTGCGAAAAAAAACTACTGCTCGAAAATGCCTGAAAATACCATATAAGGTTCTATGAAGAATAATAAAAAAGTCTGTTACCGAAAAAAAAGCTACTGTAGATACTCAAGTATATCGCTAGATTTTGGTGACAAAAAATTACCATAAAATTGGAGGGGTCGCGTTATATTCGAGACAACTGTATCGCGTGTAAAAAAATAAATAAAATTGCCCTGCTCTGGATCCCAAGTCTCCAGGATGTTCCGGTAGTCTCGTGGCAGTGAATGTGGGCTCCCTGATGCTTGCAAACACTTCAGGAAGATCCAGGAGAGGTGGGATCCATCACGTGGGAAGGTGGGATCCTTCACCTCGCTTGCCTCTGCCGGCCATCTAACGCTAGTAAGGAAGACGGGTGGCCGGCGGCTTCATACTTAGTAACAACTACAATCATTCTAGAGCAGAGCACCCAGGCCTGAAGGGGAGCCTGACTGTGTTAAGAGAACCTGGAAGGATTTTAATGGTTTACCGGTACAGTTCAATGTTGTTCCTCGCGTTATATTCGAGTCTTGAGTATTCTCTCATTTCCGTAATAAATCTCTATCCATCGTGTTATATTCGGGTCGCGTTATACTCGAGTATCTACGGTAATTTAAAATGAAAAAAAAAATTTGCTGAAAAGATCCTGAAAAATGCTTAAAAAATCCTAAAAAATAAATAAATAAAAAGACTTTCTGCTGCAAAGTAGGAACAAGTGTACAGTCGCAAGCCACGCACGACCAACACCTTAATTAACATGAGGAGTGAGAACCAAATCACTGATGATTCAATCCTGAGATGTGTAGAAAGGTGCAGACCCAACACTCTAGAGCAGTTGTTCCCAACCGCGGTCCTCCAGTATCCCCAACAGGTCAGGTTTTCCAGATGGCTGATGCACAGCACAGGTGATATGGTTTGCTGCTCAGTGATTGCATGATTCAGTCAGCATTTCCCCAAGGTGATGTGCAAAATCTGACCTGTTAGGGCTACTTGAGGACCGCGGTTGGGAACCACTGCTCTAGATGATGGAAAGACCATATTAGTCAAGCACTCAACAGCAACGTTTTGGCTGGATGACCAGCCTTACTCAAACTTGAGACAAGCTTGTCACACAACCAAAACGTTGCTGTTGTGTGCTTGATTAAAGTGGTTATTTCCTCATCAGGAGTGCCGGGTCCGTGCCGTTCCTCATGTGTTCGTGGGGTTTGGCTCCCCTGGCTCCCTAAGCACCTGGTGTTAATGGGATCTATGGAATTTGGATTTTTAAGAGTGTGCGGTCCTCCTTTAATCAATAATGCGAACGTGTGAGCACTGTAGTGGGATGTGCTCAACATAAAAGGAGGTACGTTTCTTGAAACGCTCGTTAATTTTCATTAATTCGTTCAAGATCTATAACGGAACTGATGGGTTCAGGTCTATATGAATCACCCTGGAATTCTGATCACTCATGGACCACATCAGAAGGGGTATATATGAATAATTCCTTTGGGTGGGTGTGTCTGGCTGAGAGCATTTGGCTTGGAACATGACCTCGTCTACACATGAAGAAGACATCTCTGGGCCGGCTAGCGCTTCACCTGATGAGCAATTAAATAATGACGTTGCCAAGTATTTTAAAGGCATCAGGTGATGACGGTTTGATCTAAATGCAGGTAAACCCACTGTTACATTTGTGTGAGTTCCTTTATAATAATTATTTCTATTTCATCCTTTTATCTTCTGTTCTTTCATGTCCGTGGCTGCTGTCCAATCTAATTAAACACGTGCAACATATTTCCTTGTCGTACATTACTGTGGGTGTTTGCGGTTTTGCAAGACTTTGTTATCCACAGTCACTCCAATAATTTGCTAATATATTTGCTTTGGATACCGACGCATCATTCTGATCAGTCAGTAACATCACTAGGCATGCCATCAAGTCATTGTATTGTGGTGGTTTGTTCTCATTACGCACATAGTGTTATTGACTTTTAGTCCGACAGATAGAGGATACACGACGATCGGCCGCAAGAAAAAGCTTAGCTTTGAGAAACTGGCGTTGTTGTTGTTTATATAGAACGCGGATCTCAAACTCCAGCCCCCCCCCTCCCCAGATGTTTCCGAACTACACCTCCCACTATTCTCTGGTCATCTGTTGCATTCGAAGAATTCTGGGAATTGTAGGTCATCAACATCTGGGGGGGGGGCGGAGTTTGAGACCACTCACAAAGATAATTAAAAGCAAATTAATCGCAGATTTTGTTTTACATTAAACTTTTGGCTTTGCCGTGTGACAGGACACATAGAGGTGGCTAGAGATGTGATATAAGGTGTGCTATTCCGAATTAGATACTTCTAGGCCATGGTGGCCCTAGGGGTTAGTGAGGCCTTAGGTCAATCCAAGTACGAGGCCCTTTTTGTTGATGCAAAAATAGAAGTCAACACATTACATTAGAATTTTTTAGAAAGTGTTTAACCAGGAAGGATACATTGAGATTTCTCTTGTTTTCAAGTATGTCCTGGGTGGGCAAGTATGTACCGTTAGGTGTCTTGCCAAAGAACACTTACTGGAGAGGTGCTCTGGCCAGGATTCCAACCTGTGTCTCCACGGTTATAGAGCAGTGATGCTACCTCTACTCCATCCAGCCGGTACAATGAATTAAGGATAGTTCAGTTCTCTTGGTCGATAAGTATGTGAATGTAGGTGTGTATTTGTGTGGAACGTCAGTGTAAAGACATTCTATATTACTGGTACCATTTGAGGCCCCGGTGGGAGGGAGGCCTTAGACGGCTGCCTAGTTTGCCTAATTATACAGCTGTGCCTGTACAGTCAATACGAATTAATAAAGTCTTTGTATCGTCTTGTAGACAGCAACCCCTGCATCTTCTAACCAACATATCCTTGAATCCTCCCTATGTCTAGGTCCCTTAAATCTTGTACATGAGAAAAACTGTTGTGCTTCCCATTGACATCACATTTGTTCAACAAAAAAATGTGAATAAAAGATTCAGTGAAATCATCTCTCTCTGTCATTCGATACATTTTTGGAGATAATCTAAAAATCTGAGATTTTTGAAAAAAATCAAATTTTGAAAAAATATAAGCAAACCAACTAAAAAATATCCAAATTGTGACTGTACGTACACATGTGTTTTGCGATGTACTGTTCAGAAAACACATTCTACATTTTAATGTGTCAAACAACGTGATAGGTCAATAAGATATTAACAGTCGTGGTTTTTAAGGATATGATTTTGATTGAAAAAAAAGCCTTAAACGAGACAGAATTTTCAAGCCTCATCATTGGAGCAGAGGACGCTAACGAACATCAAAATTATTTAAGATTAGGCTAGGAAATTACACAAACAAGTTAGATTATTGGGGATAAGAAATGAGTCAAGAAAATTGCAAGATTTCGGAATGGGAGGTGGAAGGTTAATGATGTGAAATAAATTTAAGGAGAAGTGATGGGAAAGAAAGAAATGGTGTTGGTGCCACCAACGACTTGACCTCCTCTCCACCATTTTTTTTTTTTTTTGAGAAAGGATTTTACCAGGAAGGATACATTGATATTTCGCTCATTTTCAAGTATGTCCTGGGTGGCGAGTATGTACCGTTGTCTTGCCCAAGGACACTTACTGGAGAGGTTGCTTGCTGGGATCGAGCCCATGACTCCACAAGCTCTCTCCATGCAGAGCAGTGATGTTACCTCTACTCCATCCAGCCGGTACTACTCCATTCAACCCTTCCTTCCTCTATGTTGGTCCTAGATGAATTGTCAATGATTATTGAGAAATAGGATTCATGATGAGAGCTTTAGAGAGAAGGTCATAAAGGGTATGGTACCAATTTGTTGAAATGTAAGAGCGACATGAGAAGCCAAAGAGGAGTGATAACTTTTTGGTTGCTTGGGAAGTTGGTGAGCCAGAGATGAATGAAAAAATTATGGACAAATGTCTTAATGGTATGGAGGAAAAATTAGCTATGGCCAACATGGAGGAACGAAGGGATGAGAGATGGTCAAGCCGTCAATGGAAAAGAAAGGATTTGTGAAGAAAAGGATATAATTACGAGCTTAGAAAATGGAAAAAAGAGTAAGAATTATTAGTGATTGTTGAGAAGTAACAGTATTCACGACGAGAGCTATAGAGAACAGATTTTAAAGGGTAGAGTTGAGTGATGGGCCAGTTCATTGACATGTAAGGGAGACTTAGTCTGAGATTACGCAAAGAGAGAAGATGAGAAAGCGAGAGTGATAACGTTTTTGGTTGCTTGAGATGTTGGAAAGCCGGAGATAACCAAAACAAATTATGAACAAATGTTTAAATGGCATGGAGGAAAAATAAGCTATGGCCAACGTGGTGGAATGAAGGGTCAAGTCGTCAATGAAAAACAGAGGATTTGTGAACCAACGGAATGCATAGGAAGAACACAAAAACCAAGAGTTCCTCTTTCACACTTAATGACTGCACTCTTGATGAAGCCAACAGCTACACATACCTCGGCCTAGAAACAAACCGATCGGGAAGTTTCAAACCAGCCATAGAGGCCCTAAGAGACAAGGCGTGTAGAACCTTCTATGCCATCAGAAGAAAACTCTTCAAACTAAAACCGCCTGTAAGAGTCTGTCGTAAAATCTATGATAGCATCATCACTCCAATCCTCCTTTATGGCAGTGATGTATGGGGCCCCATCACCTACCCTGACCAACTCAAATGGGACACCAGCCCAACAGAAATATTCCATCTGGAATTCTGCAAGCACCTCCTCCAAGTCCATCGGAGCACCTCTAACAATGCTTGCCGGGCCGAGCTGGGCAGACTCCCCTTACTTCTTGCAGTACAGAAGAGGGCGCTATCATACTGGGACCATCTAAACATCAGCAGCCTCAAGTAATACCACCATAAAGCCCTACTGACCAACAAGGACCATCCAAAACCATGTGGGCTGCAACAACTCATATCCACCCTGATCATCCAAAGCCCCCATGAATGCAACCTGACAAAATATCAAATAAAGGCCCTAATTAACGATTCCAGGGAAAACTATATCAGAGAATGGAGACATGATATAGCAAACTCCCAGAAACTCACCATTTACCAATCCTTACAGAGGGAATACAAACTGGCCCCATACCTGGAGCTACTACAAGACCCCAAGGACAGACAGATCCTGAGCCGGTACAGACTGAGCACCCACAGCCTGGAAATCGAATCAGGGCAGCATAGACAGACCTACAAGCCCAGGGAGAATAGACTGTGCCAGCATTGTGACCTGGGGGCCCTGGAAGATGAGGTCCACTTCCTCCTACAGTGCCCCAAGTACTCAGCACTGAGGGACACTCACTTCCAGAGACTCTCCGCTCTCATCCCGGACTTCACCTCTATAGAAGAGATGAGGAAACTCCACATCATACTGGGAGAAGAGACAAGTAAACTCCACATCATACTGGGAGAAGAGGAGCCGGCGGTGAAAATATCTGCCCAATACGTCACAGAATGTCACAAACTGAGAGGAATATGAGAGATCCCGGACTTATAAATCCCCAACACGGACTCGCACCCATCCCACTTCACATTATCCCTTACCCCTGATAATGTCCATGGAGTTGCCCATTCCCCCCCCATATATGTCCCACTACCCCCCCCCTCCACCCCATATAACCTCCCCATATGCTTTGGCAATGCTAAAATGTATTTGGTCCTGCCAATAAAGCTTATTTTGATTTGATTTGATATACTTAGGAGCATAAAAAGTAGAAATATAGGGTCAGTATTGTTAATGATTGAAGAGATGTAGCTGGGTTTATGATGAGAGCTATACAGAATAGATTTTTAAAGGCCATGGTTGGGTTATGGGACCAGTTCATTGAGATGTAAGGGAGACGTTACATGAGATGAAGCAAAGGTAGAAGAGGATAAGAGAAGAGTGGTAACGTTTTGGTCACTGGAGAAGATGGTAGGCCGGGGGGGAGCAAAAATATTATGAACAAGCGTTTTTATAGCATGGAGGACTAATGAGCTATGGCCAACTGCTTAGGGTGCAGAAGGAGAAAAGATGAAAGGAAGTAGAGAAAGAGTCGGGAGATGAGGTGGAAGAACTGTGAGTTGTCAGATGGCTGAGAATCCGTAAGGCAGGAGGTGAGAGCAGGTCATCGGGGACAAAAGCTTTAAAGGGCATGGGGTAACGAACGGATGATCGATTTGGAGGGGAAGAAACACAAGTTGTTTAGATTCACTTGCATGATTTGTAGAGAGCCAAGAGGTAAGAGCATAGGAGTAGGGACACAAGCTGTAAAGGGCATCAAATAATGAGTTGAGGATCGATTGCTCGAGGGAAAGGTGGACAGGAGAAACATGGAGAAAGAAGAAACGTGGGAGTCTCAGACACAATTTGTATGACGTTTGCTGCCTCAGTAGCAGTAACACAAAGGATACAAAAGGAAATGACAGCAATGGTAGACGGAACCGTGGAGTCATGGTCTTGTGGTCAGTTGAATGAGGAGCACCTGGATGTAAGTACAGGACATGAGGAGCTGGGAAGGTAGAGAAGACGAAAAAGGAGACAGGAGACGTGAATAACAAAACTGAAATAACTGTGTTTAGTATTGTGCAGACATTACTTTAAAGAGGACATACATCTCCATGAGTACGTCTCATCATCCCTGTCCTATTTATATCTCACATCGCGCTTTGAATTTATCCATCTGCTCCCACATCCCATATATTGTGTTACACAACCACGTAGAGAACGCCACGAGAAGATACCATATGGGCTCGCTAATTGGAATTCAGGGCACACGCACTGACTGCCGTATCGGAAAACCTATACCGCTGATCGGTGCAACGGGTGAATTCTTTGGACAGAATCGTGCGATTGGAGGAGGTCACATTGAAATGTTTACTGTTTTTCTTCTGGTAGCAATATCTGCGGATGTTGTATCAATTTATTCTGATGGGTTTGTAAAATATAGTAACGGTTTAATAGAAGAAGAATGAGTTTATAAACCGGCGGCAGTTTAACAGCAACTGGCAAAGTATTATTTCACAGCACATGATAGCGCTTATATTGTATCTGTCGTAGTATTATATATCTATATGTATGTCTGTGTGTAAAATTCAGAGAACAATAACATAATATGGTAATATTCTACTGGTTTTCTTGTGAGCAGCAGATACAACTGTTTATCAATAATCATTTATTTAGTGCATTTAGACACACACTGTCTGGCCAAAAAATAGTCCCATGCTGTAATATTTGGTTGTGTTGCCTTTTGATGTGATCGCGGCACGCATTCGCCGCGGCATCGTGTCGATAAACTCATGCAATGTCACAGCATTTATTCCCATCCGGAGTGGCATTAATTTGTGGCCAAGATCTTGTATTGATGATGGGAGAGTCACAGCGTTGCGTAAAGTGTTCTCCAGCACATTATCCCAAAGATTCTGAATGGGGTTAAGGTCTGGACTGTGCGGTGGCCAATCCATGTGTGAAAATGATGTCTCATGCTCCCTGAACCACTCTTGCACAATTTGAGGCAATGAATCCTGGCATTGCCATCTTGGAATATGCCCGCTGTGCCATCAGGGAAGAGAAAAAACATTGAGGAAAAAACCTGCTCATTCAGTATATTCAGGGAGTCACGTGACCTCATGTTTTAGGGCACATAACATTGCTGACCCTAGACCTGACCAACTGAAGCCACCCCAGATCATAACAGGCTTGCACGGTAGGTGGTGACCGTTTTTGGGGCCAGGCAGTGTCTATACACCTCTACCATAACCATAAGTAATACCTGTCTATTGTCTATAAAGCAAGAGAAAGGGTTCCGGGTGCACTCTAATGGTTATGTATTAAAATAGCATATGTATGTATATATATGATAAGAGCAATTTGCAAGAAAAAAATTTAATATATACTGAATAATTCACGCATAAGATGGAAGTACTGTAAGATTGGAATACTTATATTTAGTTGATTTCTTATCTTTTCCTTGGTTGCAGCAATGTAATCCAGATTCCAGGGTGGGATGGACGAATAAGTGGGCTCAGGAAAAAATGTGTATCGATGGAAAAGACCAGGCAGCAAGACATGTATAAGAATAAAAAATATAGACTATACCTAAATTATTCAGTATATATTACATATTTTTCTTGCAAATTGCTCTTATTATATATGTATACATACATATGCTGTTTCAGGTCATAACCATTAGGGTGCACCCGGAACCCTTTCTCTTACTTTATCTTATTGTGTCTTTTGAGGTGTGTGGACACTTTATATTCTAGTGGCAGCACCCACCCTAATACTTTGTCCTGACATACAAGATAAAACACATACATAAGCGCTGTCTCCACATCTCCATTCCCTATATAATACCTGTCTATAAAGTCTCATTAATGCTAGATCCCACCAAATCCTAAACTCCTCCATCTATCCAAATCTATGCTTAACCCTTGCCACCCAACCGATGTCAACTTGCATGTCAGCACCAACCTTGAGGTCACTATAATTATGCAGAGTTGTTACGAATCCAGAGACATCACAAGATTTCCAGACCTATGGTCAGCGGTCAATGGTCGACTGACCGTCAACGTGGCTTCTCTGATGTACTCATAAGTTCTAATTAAAAAATTACACATTTTTAATATTGTAAACAATATACACAGATGCACGTCTATGTCAAAGAGGTTATTATACATTTATTTTAGCAGACTGGCCCATCAAGCTGAGACTGAAGAAGGAAACGGAAAGGTTCTCTTTAGCGCAACAGATTTGGCCAGTGATTCGGCTGTCACAGGTTTCAGACAATATTGATCAAAATATACATATCGTTCACATTACACGGTTTGAACCCTGCAAAGCTGCCGTCAACGACGGTCGCCCGCCGGGAGCACGTGAAGCAGGACGCAGCTGCTCTCCTCAAGAAGAGAGTTGATTTCCACCATGCTTAGGTCCCTTGCCCGTCGCCTATTTATCTCCAAGACTTCGTCTCCGACTTGCAGGATTCCCTGTGGAAATGCAGAGGAAAAGGCACTGCTCATCTGCACCACGAATAAACCTGACAGGAGGTGAAGAAAAGGGGAGAGGGTTAGATCGGGCCAAAAATCTGTCATCGACCATGGTGAAGGGTCAAACTCGGAGCATGAATCTGTTCTTATGGCAATTTCTCCCGAAGGGAAGCGAGGGCACCGACGTTATCCGATGCTGACTTGCAAAATTATTAAGGATAGGCATCTCCCAAGAACATAAAATATTTTATGGACTAGACTTAAAGTTATATCCTCGGTACAAATAAAGGGTTATTCTCTAATCCATCACTTGGTGCAGTTGTGTCAAAAGAAGAAGCAGAATCTGCTGCCTAACAATGAACTAAAAATGGGGGAGAATGTTAGTTTGAGGGTTTAAGGTTAGGGTTAACTCTAATCCTAACCCTAAAAGTTACCCTAAAAAAGCACAAATACAGTTGTGTTCAAAATTATTCAACCCCCAATGCAGTAAAGGGTTTTAGGGAATTTAGTGTACATTTGTAATTGTATTCAGAATGAAATCCTACAAGGACTTTTTAAAGAACCATATGCAACTAAAATGACATCAATTGGTTTTGTAATACAGTAGTAAATGTTTCTTTTGTGAATTCTTCATTGACACAATTATTCAACCCCTTAAAGACTACCACTCTGAAGAACAGAGGTTCATTCAAGTGTTTTCAATCAGGTATTGAAAACACCTGTGGATGTCACGGAGCAGCAATAAAGCATAATAAGCACCAATTAGGCAGCTTTAAAATGACTGTGATACTCAGCTCCTTCTAGACATTTACTGGTGTGTTTACAAACATGGTGAAGTCAAGAGAATGGTCCAGGAAGACAAGAGAAGAGGTGATTACTCTTCACAGGAAGGGCAATGGCTATAAGAAGATTGCAAAGATGTTAAACATACCAAGAGAGACCATAGGAAGCATCATTCGCAAATTCAAGGCAAAGGGCACTGTTGAAACGCTACCTGGTCGTGGCAGAAAGAAGATGCTGACTTCGACTGCTGTGCGCTACCTGAAACGTAGAGTGGAGAAACGTCCCCGTGTTTCCCCGTGCTGATGAACTGAGAAAAGATTTGTCAGATGTGGGTACTGAAGTTTCAGCTCAGACAATACGGCGCACACTGCGTAATGAAGGCCTCCATGCCAGAACTCCCAGGCGCACCCCCTTGCTGTCTCCAAAGAATAAGAAGAGTCGACTGCAGTATGCCAAAAGTCATGTGGACAAACCACACAAGTTTTGGGATAGTGTTCTGTGGACTGATGAAACAAAATTAGAACTGTTTAGGCCCATGGATCAACGCTATGTTTGGAGGAGGAAGAACAAGGCCTATGAAGAAAAGAACACCTTGCCTACTGTGAAGCATGGCGGGGGGTCAATCATGCTTTGGGGCTGTTTTGCTTCTGCAGGTACAGGGAAGCTTCAGCGTGTGCAAGGTACCATGAATTCTCTTCAGTACTAGGAGATATTGGATGACAATGTGATGCAGTCCGTCACAAACCTGAGGCTTGGGAGACGTTGGACCTTTCAACAGGACAATGATCCCAAGCATACCTCCAAGTCCACTAGAGCATGGTTGCAGATTAAAGGCTGGAACATTTTGGGGTGGCCATCGCAGTCACCTGACTTAAATCCAATTGAGAACCTCTGGTGGGACTTAAAGAAAGCAGTTGCAGTGCGCAAGCCTAAGAATGTGACTGAACTGGAGGCTTTTGCCCATGACGAATGGGCGAAGATACCCGTAGATCGCTGCAAGACATTTGTGTCAAGCTATGCCTCACGTTTAAAAGCTGTTATAACTGTAAAAGGATGTTGTACTAAGTACTAAGATTGAATGTCACTTGGGGGTTGAATAAAACTGATAATGATGTGAGCACAGAAAAGACATTTGTGGTTATTTCATTATAAATGTTATGTTATATTTGTCTGACCTACACATGCCTCTTTGATTTAATTGTAAGCAAGATGACTGAATGATCAAAATCAATGTCAAACTGGCCAAAACACTCAATTTCAGTGGGGGTTGAATAATTTTGAACACAACTGTAGTTACCTACCCTAATTACATTCTGTAACCCTAAAACTAACCCTAACCCTAAAACAAACTCTATCCATAAAACTAACCCTAAGAAAACTGCAGAACTAATTTGGTGGAGATAAGTAGTAATTTGTTTGATACAAGTCTTAATGTCTATGTTTTTTGCAGTACCGAATGCTTTTTGGGCACTGGATGCGACAGACACATTTTAGCACCACCTAAAAGCTGGCGCTACATAATTCTGCATTTGCAAAGTTATTTAACACGCTCTACCCCCCCCCCCACTAAACCCGATACTTACTTCTCATCCCGGGGCGAGAGCAGTGGCCCGATCCGCCGCTTCTTCTGGCTGCGAGCAGAGTGAGACTAGGAACAAGTAGTTCCCAGGCTCTGCCCGCGATCACTCTGCGGCGATGCGCATTCTTGCGAGAGCAAGGTCATGCAGAGCTCGCGGCTCGGAAGCACGAGCCTTCATGGAGTCCTATGAATTCCAGGATGTGATACTCATGGCGGCACGGAAGTGCTACCCTCGAGTATCACTGCGGTGCGGAATAAAAACGGTAACATGGGGGCGCTACGGGGGAACCTGCAGGCTTAGATTTTCCCCATTAGTATCCCCATATTAGCACGAAGTAGGGAATATGCCCTTTGAGGGGTCATAACAAGCATTCTAAGGAACGCCTTGTTTTGTGTGCGCCATTTTGTAGAGGGACAACTTTTCAATGCACTCTTTATGGACATACAACTTTTTCATTGCAACTTTTTGATGCAGGAATAAAAGCTCCGATATGGTCAAGTAATGCACGGCTTACGTGTCAATATACAATGGTCAGCCACAATCTTAAACCACAGCCAGTTGAAGCCAGTTACATTGATCATATGGTTAGAATGGTACCTGTCACGGGGTGGGATATATTGTCACGGGGTGGAATATATTGTCACGGGGTGGAATATATTATCAGGGGTGAGATATATTGTCACGAGGTGAGATATAATGTCACGGACGGGATATTTTGTCACAGGGTGGGATATATTGTCATGGCGTGGATATATTGTCACGGGGTGGGATATATTGTCAGAAGGTGGATATAATGTCTCAGGGAGGGATATATTGTCACGAGATGGTATATATTGTCACGGGGGTGGTATATATTGTCACGGGGTGGGATATAATGTCCTAGGGTGGGATATATTGTAACGAGGTGGATATAATGTCGTAGGGAGGGATATATTGTCACAAGGTGGATATATTGTCACAGGGTGGGATATATTGTCAAAGGGTGGCATATATTGTCACGGGGTGGCATATATTGTCACGGGGCGGCATATATTGTCACAGGGTGGGATATATTGTCACGGGTGGGATATATTGTCAAAGGGTGGGATATATTGTCAAAGGGTGGGATATATTGTCAAGGGGTGGGATATATTGTCACGGGTGGGATATATTGTCAAAGGGTGGGATATATTGTCACGGCGGTGTATATTGCCACAGGGTGGGATATAGTGTCACTGGGCAGGATATATTGTCGCGGGGTGGGATATATTGTCACGCGGTGGGATATATTGTCGCATGGTGGGATATATTGTCACAAGGTGGGATATATTGTCATGGGGTGGGATATATTGTCACGGGGTGGGATATATTGTCACGGGGTGGGATATAGTGTCACAAGATGGGATATATTGTCACGAGGTGGGATATTTTGTCCCGAGTGGGATATATTGTCACAGTGCAGGATATATTGTCACGAGATGGGATAGATTGTCCCGGGGTGGGATATATTGTCCCGGGGTGGGATATATTATGAGCAAGAAGCAAGTGGACAGTCACTTCTTGAATTTCATGAGTTCCAAGCAAGAAAAATGGGCAAAAAAGATCTGAGTGATTTTGACAAGGGCAAAATAGATGACTGGGCTAGAGCATCTCCAAAATGGCAAGTCTTATGTGGTGTTCCTGGTATACAGTGGTTAGTACCTACCAAAAGTGGTGCAAAGAAGGACAAACGCTGAGCCGGCATCAGGGTCATGGGTGCCACATGCTCATTGATGCATGTGAGGATGACACAGGACATCAACAGCTACTGGAGCTCAAACTGATGACCTAATGCTAGCCACATACCACCTACCTAGAGATTGTGCAGGCCACGTACATCCCCTACATGGTCAAGGTGTTCTCTGATGGCAGTGGCCCCTTTCAGCAGGATAATGCAGTTATCACAAACTGATAAAGAAGTTGAAATTTTTGCCAAACAACAGATTTGAAATTTTTCCCCCAATTTTAAAATTTTTTTGCTTAAAATTTACAGTTTTTTTGTGAATTGACTACGTGTCACACTTTTGTACATAAAAATCCACAGCATAAGGAAAACCCACTACTTTTTCCTTCTCTCAACCTCTCTTTTTCGTACTTAATTTGTTTAATCCCACCCCAAAAAAAACATTGATTTAAAAAAAAAAAAAAAAAAAACACTATTTTGTCTTTCTCGTAGTTGGCTCATCAAATCAAATAGTATTGATGGAAAAAAGCTCTAGTTCCTGACATGAAATAAAAGCTGGATGTTGAAAGGAGTTGTGGTAAAATCGAAGAGCGTAGCAAGTTTCTGCAAATCTCCTTTTATCCCGAAACCTTTTGACGTGCAAAGCATTCCCAGAGGGCTTTCAGGAAGTGAAGCAATGTCTTAGAAATACAGGGATCACTGGCCGGTGCACATGAAAGAACGGTCCTAACTTGTTCTCCACAAGTCTCGACATCCTCAGCTTTATTCACGGTCTTCGTATGGTGAAAACTCAGAACGATTCGGAGTCTGAAGACTCTAGTATACGTACAGTGCACAATGGATACGTTGTATTTATGCTGATCAGTCTCCGTGCTTGAAACGCTTGCTTCCTGTTGAAGAACGAAGACTAACTTTAATGGTTCTAGAGTCTATTGTGATATTATTCGAAGTGCCACAGTGTCATGCTTGGTAGTGCCTTCGAAAAAAGCCAATGTGTCCATACAACTAGATGGTCATCGGTCTATTCGACACTGGAATCCATGTCCCATCAACTGGAGACTCTTACATTCTGTCACTTACGACCACTGGACACAATACCAGTGGCTTGAAGTACATAGGGTGAAGATACAGGGCTGGAGGAATCTCCATGGCAGAGGCCGGCCTACAGAGTTGCGATAGAATGATGGCATCCAGAGGTAACTCTAGCGTTAGTGACTTTCAGGTAAAACTCAAATGTGCGACCTCTATGATAGGTCCTAACTTGTTCTAGCATTATCCTCTCCACAAGTCTCGAAATCCTCAGCTTTATTCATGGTCTTCGTATGGAGAAAAATCAGAACGAATCGAAGTGTGATGTATGAAGGCTCCAGTATAAGTAATGTGAGTAATGGATACATTGTATTTATGGTGAGCACTCTCCATGCGGGAAATGGTTGCTTCTTGTAGAAGAACGAAGACTAACTTTAATGGTTCTGGATTCTATTTTGATGTTATTCGAAGTGCCACAGTGTCATGCTTGGTAGTGCCTTCAAAAGAAGTCAATGTGTCCCTACAACTAGATGGTTATCATTCTATTTGACACTGGAATCCATGTCTCACCAACTGGAGACTTTTACATTCTGTCACTTACGACCACTGGTCACAATACCAGTGTCTTGATGTACGTAGGGTGAAGTTAAAGGATTGGGGTATCTCCATGGCAGAGGCCGGCCTACAGAGTTGCGATCAAAAGATGGCATGCAGAGGCAACTCTAGCATTAGTGACATTCAGGTAAAACTAATGCTTGGTAGTGCCTTCAAAAAAGGTCAATGTGTCCATACAACTAGATGGTCATCGGTCTATTCAACCTTGGCATTCATGTCTCGTCAACTGGAGGCTCTTACATTTTGCCACTTGTTCCAACCACTAGGACACAATATCACCAGCTTGATGTACATAGGGTGAAGATAGAGGACTAGGATCACCATGGCAGAGGCATGAGTTGCAATCTAATTATGGCTTTCGGATTTGACTTGTTTGATCCGTTAAAGAGTCTGTATTTAAGGATGGAAATTCAGAAATGTTTCAGCCTGCAACTAGGGCTTTTTCAAGGAATACATTACCTATTCTGTCTGTCCTTGAATACATTGCCGATAATTATGCCTAGTCATAGGACCACTTCTGATGACATATATCACTAAAATGTTCACCTGGTTCTCCAGAACTCACCACTCAATCTGGTAGCCCCTAACTTGCTGGGCTGTCTACCTGGGAGCTCATATTGTTTGTATAAGAACAGACAAAGACACACCTACAGTGACACTGAGACACACAGGCATACCCACCACACATTTACACAATGGCTTTGAATCCCCCACCACACACACACACACACACAGACACACACCCTGACACCTCTTGCCGTTTTAGGCAGTGCGTAGAGCTCCCTCTTGTGGACAGGTGCATGGAACAGCACAGTGTCAGGCCCAGAGACTCCCTCTAGCACCCACCTCAGTAGCCACCATGGAGGCCAAAGAACCTTGCCTCTCTCTCTCTAATACCCAAACAGCTCGCCCACCCCAAACAGGCGTCACCCCTGCCGTGTCTGAGATTTGGATGAATTCGTTATGTAGGGCGAGCCTGATTAATCACAGTGGGATGATCAGTAACTGTGAATTTATTTACAAGGCGTTTCTTTCTTGCATTAGGCAGAATACATCGACATTTCTTGTATTTAATTCCACCTTTTAGCTCCATCATCTATTCTACTCTGATTGTACATCGTTGGACGAACATTTATTTTTTTCCAAAATAAGTTATTTTCCTCTCCTGCAGTAAATTAACACATCCTGGCCTTTATTCCCCCAATTATTTCCACTTCTCATAGAAATTGGGCTTTCAGTTTAGGAATGAGAGGGAGTCTCAGATAACTGTGTATTACATTCTCGCAGGGTTTCATCGCCTTCATTAAAGGGACACTACCACGAACATAAGCTGTGACTAGACTACTTGTGCATCACATCTTATAAAACACAGTATAAACTACATTATAAAACAAATCATAAACCATTTTATAAACCACATTATAAAACACATTATATAACAAACTATAACCCACCTTATAAAATACATTATAAAACACATTATAACCCACCTTATAAAACACATTATAAAACACATCATAAACCACCTTATAAAACACTTTACAAAACACTTTACAAAACACATTATAAACCACATTATAAAACAAATTATAAACCATCTTATAAACCACATTATAAACCACATAATAAAACACATTATAAACCACATTATATAACAAATTATAAACCACCTTGTGAAATACATTATAAAACACATTATAAACCACCTTATAAAACACATTATAAAACACATTATAAAACACTTTATAAACACATTATAAACCACATTATAAAACAAATTATTAACCACCTTATAAAACACATTATAGAACACTCTATTATCCGCCTTATAAAACACATTATAAACCACATTATAAACCACCTTATAAACCACATTATAAACCACCTTATAAAACACGTTATAAACCACATTATAAAACACATGCTGCTGGTTTCTTTCTATATTTGAAGTAATTGCATGTAAAAAGGAAAATAAAGTTAGTTTTTTTTATCTCCTGATTCCATTTTGTAGATTTTTCCCATGATGCAACATTTACCAAAATCTGTGCAAAAGCTTTACTTTTCTGTTGTGGTTTACTTAATCTACAGTATTTAACAGTTAATGAGTTGGAGGAGGGAATGTTTAGATAAGCGCTGGCAGCTGAATGAGATATGACAAGGAGCTTAAAAGATTTCTAATCTACCCCTTGGCGGTGTCCTTTGAATACGTCCCACACAATACAATCATGTGAGTCGGTGACTGACCCAGTCACTCCATTCTATGGCTAAAGCCACACAGTGAGAAGCAAGTGATGGAAAGATACGGGGGGCAGGTTACAACACAAAATATCACACAATGGATGCACCCAGTGACACACACAAGTTCCGGGGTCGCCCTACATACGCCGTGCTTTATGCTTTCCCTCCTGTTTGAGATTGGGATGTGTAGCATGCGCTCACAGTCTGGGCGGCAAATGATTTAATGACATTATGAAGGAATTAATTGGGTTTGGAGGACGGAGCTAATTCACACTCGTGGTATTGTGAGCTCCAGGAGCATCGTTCGCCAATCTATAACTCTTCTATCTTCCTAGAGGTGAGAGCGCATCTGTTTTTGGCTGCCAAACGCTGCGTTCCAGTTGGAGGTTGGCGCAAAAAGACAATGGCGGCAATCAGAGAGCGTGCAAGACACAATCCATTCCCCCGGTGAAGCTTTATGAAGGCAGCCTGGCAGTTCTCCAGCCATTAAGGATGGAAATCCAGCCTTCCCGGAAAGTAGAGCTGCAGCTTTTATTTTATCTCGCTCTCCATTATCACTGGCTTTATGCAGAGCCGGGGTACGGCATCACAGAGGACGCGGAACACGATGTCACTTTGCACGCACTGGGCAGGGATAATGCCTTTTAAAGCTACAAGAATGTCACTTGGTATCACTGTCAGTTTATCTATCTATCTATTGATCCATCCATCCATCTATCCTCTATCCATCTATCCTCTATCCATCTATCCTCTATCCATCTATCCTCTATCCATCTATCCAACTTTCATCTATCCTCTATCCATCTATCCTCTATCCTCTATCCATCTATCCTCTATCCATCTATCCTCTATCCATCTATCCAACTTTCATCTATCCCTCTATCCATCTATCCAACTTTCATCTATCCTCTATCCATCTATCCTCTATCCATCTATCTCTATCCATCTATCAACTTTCATCTATCCCTCTATCCATCTATCCAACTTTCATCTATCCTCTATCCATCTATCCAACTTTCATCTATCCCTCTATCCATCTATCCAACTTTCATCTATCCTCTATCCATCTATCCTCTATCCATCTATCCTCTATCCATCTATCCAACTTTCATCTATCCCTCTATCCATCTATCCAACTTTCATCTATCCCTCTATCCATCTATCCAACTTTCATCTATCCCTCTATCCAGCGATCATCTGTCCCTGTATCTATCTATTTATCCATCTATCCCTCTATATATCCATCTATCCCTCTATATATCCATCTATCCCTCTATCTATCTGTATATCCATCTATCCCTCTATCTATCTATCTGTATATCCATCTATCCCTCTATATATCCATCTATCCCTCTATCCATCCCTCTATCTATCTGTATATCCATCTATCCCTCTATCTATCTCTGTATCTATCTATCTGTATATCCATCTATCTATCTATCTATCTATCTATCTATCTATCTATCTATCTATCTATCTCTGTATCTATCTATCTGAATCTATCCCTCTATCTCTATCTATCCCCGAATCTATCTATCTATCTATCTATCTATCTATCTATCTATCTATCTATCTATCTATCTATCTATCTATCTATCTCTGTATCTATCTATCTGAATCTATCTATCTATCATCTATCCTCTATCTATCTATTTATCTATCTATCTATCTGAATCTATCTATCTATCATCTATCCTCTATCTATCTATTTATCTATCTATCTATCTATCTATCTGAATCTATCTATCTATCATCTATCCTCTATCTATCTATTTATCTATCTATCTATCTATCTATCTGTATCTATCTATCTCTGTATCTATCTATCTCTATTTATCCATCCTATCTATCTATCTCTGTATCTATCTATCTATCTTTGTATCTATCTATCTATCTATCTATCTATCTCTGTATCTATCTCTGTATCTATCTATCTATCATCTATCCCTCTATCTATCTTGCTTTTTATCCATCTCTCACTCTCTCTATTCATGTATCTATGCATCTATTAGACATATGCATTCGTTTTCGTACAAATTGCATTTTGTCCGAAATTCATTCTATCTATCTGTATCTATCTATCTATCTATCTATCTATCTATCCCTCTATCCCTCTATCTATCATCTATCCATCCATCTATCCCTCTATCTATCTATCTATCTATCTATCCATCCCTCTATCTATCTATCTATCCATCCATCTATCCCTCTATCTATCCCTCTATCTATCTATCCATCCATCTATCCCTCTATCTATCTCTCTATCCCTCTATCTATCTATCTATCTCTGAATCTATCTATGTCTGTCTATCTATCTATCCGCCTATCCGTCCATCTATTCCTCCATAACACTAGTCCTCGATCTATCCGTCTATCTCTCTATCTATCCCTCTGAGGGCTTGTGATATGCCAAGGGGGGAGGGGGGTGTTACATTTACAAGCATTTAAAAATACACCAACAGGTTCCGTAGCACTGGTTCAGGTTTTATAGATTAAGGAAGGGATGTGGCTGAGATTAAAAGAGAGATACAAGGGTTATAAAATAGGGGGTAAGATTTGTGCAAAAAGGTGGGTTAGGGTTTAATATTCTAGGGAGGTTTATATGTGTGAAGGGGGGGATGCCCGGTTGAGTAGGAATGCACGGGAATGCAGTTCCTCCACTATTTTAGCAGGAGGAACTCAGTTCCCGTTGGTCCCACACACTATACAGCTTGTATCCAGGTGTTCGATCACATCTTGTCTTGTTAAATCACAATAAATATGATTTATCATATATTTTTCCTTAAAACTCAGTCTATATATAAATATCAAATTCGAGAGGGCGGTGGGTTAAGCGCAAGATGATTATTTTTTTAGAACTTCCTAAAAAATAGTTTAGGCACAGAAACCTGGGGAGATGGAAAAGTGCAGGGATTGGAGACACCAAGATTGCCCCATACAAGGCTTCTATTCGCAGAATGCCGAATCGCACCGAAATTCCAGCGAAATGCCCTGATTTTCGGGTGATTCAGTTCGACAGGTTTCAATGTAAAAACAATATCTTTTTAAAAAGTTTTTGTTAAAGACCGTTTATTCTTTTCACTTTCAGCAAAAACCCTTTTTATATTTTAGAACACCTTGGGCCCTATTACATTCTTAACGCAGAAACGCACGCTAAACGCGAAGCGTTAAACGTTAACGCATGAAAATCACCGCTGGAATTACATTCCTCGCGCATTTTTTCATCCGTCGGGAAATTGCGCTCGTAAAACTGACGCGGAAAAATGCGCGCAAAGTACCGCAAAGTACCGCGCAGAAATCAGTGAGCGCAATGTCATTTTTAACGCGATTCCGTCATTTTGTGCGGACTGCGCACAACAGACGTACGTTCTGACGGAAGACAAGGTAGCGGCCGTCATTTTTGACGGATCTAGTAAAAAAAACGTGTGCATCAACGTTCTCCGTTGTGAATCTGCAGTTCGGTGCGGTCAGGTTGTTACAATTTGCCGTTACCGCCAGCTTTTCAAAGACGTTAAAATTATGCGCGCAAACACTGTCCATTAAATTTTGCGCTAAGATTGTAATACCATGCGCGTACCAGCGCACAAACGCATCTGCGCTCGCAATGTTAAGTATAGGATGCGCGCACTAAATTGCGCTCGCAAAGGGTTCACGCAGGGTCACTCGCGTTAGACGTTAACGCGCATTTTGTGCGCGAACGTCGTATTACAATGTTCAGCAAAAAGGGTTTTGCCCCTCGCGTTAATGCGTTTTTGCGCACGCGCACAATTGTGCGCGAAGAATGTAATTGGATATTTGGGGATTTTTTTAGATGAAACTTTTGTTTCCTAATTTTGTTAAAATTCTGTAACAGACCTTTTTATTATTTTTTAAAGGACCTTTTTTTTATTATTCATACACATTTTAATGCATTTTTATTGGTTTAAACGCCTATTAGGAGAATACCAGAGTTCCGTTTCTTTTTCCTTTTTTTTGGAGCTCGGTGGAATTCGCCGAGGCCACTTCGGCGCTCTTTGGTGCTTTTCAGTGCTCTTCGGCTACTCCATCTTCGTCGCACTACGGTGACCATATAGTGAGTTCGCCGAAATCGAATCTGAATGACTCAATGGCCGAAGTGAAAAGCACCAAAATTTCACTGAAATACTGCAGGGTGGCATGTTTCATGCACTGCCCATCAGCATGAATAAATTATATGCGTCCAGGAAAACATGGCCAACCTGGCGACCCTAGTGAGCACCCATAGAGCCTTTATTATTTATACATTTATGCCCAGATCATTTAGCACAGAGCGGTGATTTTACGCTGGAAATAACATTGTTTATTCAGTGATACAGTTTATCAGGATCCAGATTCCGATTTATTTTTTTATTCTGTAACAGACCTTTTTATTGTTATCCATAGGACCTTATATATTATTTCCAGGCATTTTCATGCATTAGGTTTTTTTAAAACACCTTTTAAAAATTGGGGGGGTTTTTCCGTTTGGTTTTTAACCCTGTTCGGCGGATGGTTGGCTTTTTTTGGTGGCGTTCAGTGGCTGATCAGAAGCGTTCATTGGTCTGTTCGGCGGCTGCGTTCGGTGGTTTATCGGCGATATTCAACAGTTTATCGGATGCATTCGGCAGGTTTATCAGCCTAACTTTCCAATCAGCTATTTTGACCTAGATTGTTCAATTCTCCTGAGTTTCACCTTTTATTGAATAGACCTGATGGATTGATATAAAAATTTCCTTTTTTTTTCAATATCAAGGGCTTGAAAGGGTTAAAATGCCCTGCGCTGCTACTTAATCACTTGGATGCAGAGGACATGCTCAGCGGGTCGTCTCGATCACGCTCACCGTACGGACGATGCGCCGAGCGCGTCCTTACATTGCAACAAGCGGTCGCCCATTATTGTGGCTGATCGTTGTGGTCTCCTGGTGTGGGCTGACATCTTCAATGTCAGCCCCGCCTCCGGGACCCCGGCCAGCTTTGGATCCCTCTCTCTCCCCATCACAGAAGAAAGAGAGGCACTGCTGGAAAGGGCACAGTTTGCCCTTTCCAGTGGTGCCTCGCTTTAACTCCATTGGGGATGGATCTCGATTCAGCACCGGATCGCGGTCCTCTCCCGGAGGTGGATGATATCTTGAATGCGATCTTTCTCACTTGTTTTTTAACCCTGTTTGTCGACTGGTCCGTTTTTTTTTGGCGGCGTTCGGAGGCTGGTCAGAGGTGTTCATTTGTCTGTTCAGCAGTTTGCGGCCCCATTCGGTGGTTTATCGGCAATATTCAACTGTTTATTGAATTTAAGCAAGCATGGGATAGGCATAAGGCTATCCTAAACAAAAGATAAATCCAGGTAAAGTATCCATGTAATTGGGCAGACTAGATGGGCCGAAAGGTTCTGATCTGCCGACATTTTTTTCTATGTTTCTATGTTTCTATCGGATGCATTCAACGGGTTTACAGGCAGATTTGCCACAGGGTCGGCGAATTGAGCTCACCGAAGGGTGCCGAACAAAAGAGCACTGCAATTTTTTAGTGCTCCCTGAATAATCCCTTATGTTATTATTAAGCCTAAGTACTAGATTTTTTATTAAATTTACCCCAAAAGTATATTTTCCCAGAAGCTTGAACATTCTCAGAATCACAAAACAGATTTACCAATAACCGACATTCCGTGCATCGTTTAACGCAAAATGACACGTTAACCAAAATTGAAAACCCGTGGACTTGATTTGAACACGCAAAATAAACAAAAAAGTGAATTTTAGGAGTATCCATTCATTTCAGATCACTTTGATCGAACGTAAATGACTGTACAAAAACCAATGGGAGACAACAGAGGACCTGCAAAACAGATCAACCACATGAACATCGTACCTATTAATGCTTTATTTAATTCTCCGTACATACAATGAGATTGTTCTATGTTCAGGATTTAGATTCCCCAGAAAAAAAATAATAATTTAAAAAGTTTTAATTCTTTCACTTCCACTTAAACAAAATCCGACCTTTAAAAAGTCACCATCTGCAATGGCAAGTACAACAGTGCCACCCTGTGGTGGGTTTGTGTATTGCACGCGCTCATTTAACTAATTTTGAGCTGAAAAGTTGCGTCAATCTGTGATTTTTGGTAAGGTGAAGAATCTGAAAACACCTAAACCTTAATTTCCGCGCCTCCTCGACTCCTTAGCAGTTTATTTAATAGCCCAAACTCCCCTGCTACCAAAATAAAACTATGTTGTCTTTGTGACACACAGATCACAAGTGTTCGGGATTCGAAACTGGCACCGTTTGATACAATCTGCATGGAATACACAGAGGTTATAAAATATCCAGATATACGAACTTGCAGTTACTCAAGGTGTAAAGACAAACATATACACGACGTGAATGTCAGACCTTTTCCGTCTGTAACTTGATCGTTTAAAAAAAAATGCGGAGAAAACCCAAATACTTTATTATTAGGACATTATAAATAAAATATAACTGCAGCACCCTGATTGCATGAGCCTGCACAGCTAATTTTTTGCAGAAGCACCTTTAGCATTCATAACAGCAGCGAGTCTATGTGAATGAGCCTCCCGTTCAGGGCCGGTGCTTCCACTAGGCAAGCTAGGCAACCGCCTAAGGCGCACTGCCACCTAGGGGCGCAGCCGGCCCCAATCCAGGTTCAATTATTGTACCCCTTTCTCATTGTTTGCTTGTGTAGCCGGCAGTGACAGTTTGCACAGCGGACCCCCGCTAGCGGTGCAGAAGGTGGGCGTCTTATGGTGACGCGCAGGCGCCACCAGATGACGTGCGAGCGCCACAAGAGGCAGATGAAAGAAAAAAAGAGGCAGAAGAAAGAAAGGCACGAAAGAAAGAAAGGCACGAAAGAAAGGCACGAAAGAAAGAAAAGGCACGAAAGAGAGAAATAAAAAAGAGGCACAGAGGAAAGAAAGAAAAAAAGAGGCAGATGAAAAAAAAAAATAAGCAGATGAAAAAAGCGGCAGATGAAAGAAAGAGGCAGATGAAAGAAAAGGCGAAAGAAAGAGGCACAGAAGATGGGAAGAAAGAAAGAAAGAGGCACAGAAGATGGGAAGAAAGAAAGAAAGAGGCACAGAAGAAAGAAAGAGGCACAGATAATTAATTAAAAATGATTTTCCAAAACACCACTGGTCCTTTACAGTGCTTTTTTTTGGATTGAAGTATGGGTGGCCCCTGCACTAGAGTCACTTAACCAGGGCTTGAGTCCTGCGGGAACGCACAGGAAAGGCGTTCGCACTCTTCTCGAGCAGTGGGAACGTTGCGGGAACGCATGTTCCTGCTGGGGGCCGATTTAGTTTATCGCTGGGGCTGCTAGCGGAATGCATTAACTACATTAACTGCATTCCGCTAGCAGCCCCCTCGATTAGCCCATGTTCCCGGAGCACTTCCTGCCTGCTCCACTCGTGCAGCCGCCGTCTTCAGCCTTGTGAAGACTGTGACGCGGCCTACTGCCGAGATCTTGTGAGATCGCGTCACAGCCTTCACATCAGAAGAAGCCGGCGGCAACGAGCAGGAGCTCGGAGGACCATGCAGGAGGAGGTCTGTCTGGGTAAGTATAATCCCGGGCTCTGATGCTGGTATACACAATTTTGGGCTCTGCTACTGGTATAGACAATTCTGGGCTCTGCTGCTGGTATATACAATTCTGGGCTCTGCTGTTGGTATACACAATTCTGGGCTCTGCTGCTTGTATACTCAATTCTGGGCTCTGCTGTTGGTATACACAATTTTGGGCTCTGCTACTGGTATAGACAATTCTGGGCTTTGCTGCTGGTATATAAAATTCTGGGCTCTGCTGTTGGTATACACAATTCTGGGCTCTGCTGCTTGTATACACAATTCTGGGCTCTGCTGTTGGTATACACAATTCCGGCTCTGCTGCTGGTATAAACAATTCTGGGCTCTGCTGCTGGTATACACAATTCTCGGCTCTGCTGCTGGTATACACAATTCTGGGCCCTCTGCTGGTATATACAATTCTGGGCTGTGCTGCTGCTATACACAATTCTGGGCTCTGCTGTTGGTATATACAAACTGGGCTTTGCTGCTGCTATACACAATTCTGGGCTCTGCTGTTGGTATATACAAACTGGGCTCTGCTGCTGCTATACACAATTCTGGGCTCTGCTGTTGGTATATACAAACTGGGCTCTGCTGCTGGTATATACAATTCTGGGCTGTGCTGCTGCTATACACAATTCTGGGCTCTGCTGTTGGTATATACAAACTGGGCTCTGCTGCTGCTATACACAATTCTGGGCTCTGCTGTTGGTATATACAAACTGGGCTCTGCTGCTGGTATATACAATTCTGGGCTCTGCTGCTGGTATACAAAATTCTGGGCTCTGCTGCTGGTATATACAATTATGGGCTCTGCTGCTGGTATAACACAATTCTGGGCTCTGCTGGTATAAAAAATTCTGGGCTCTGCTGCTGGTATACACAATCAATTCTGGGCTCTGCTACTGTATATCCAATTCTGGGCTCTGCTGCTGTATACACAATTCTGGGCTCTGCTGCTGGTATATACAATTCTGGGCTCTGCTGCTGGTATATACACAATTCTGGGCTCTGCTGGTATACAAAACTCTGGGCTCTGCTACTGGTATACACAATTTTGGGCTCTGCTATTGGTATACACAATTCTTGGCTCTGCTGCTGGTATACACAATTTTGGGCTCTGCTACTGGTATAGACAATTCTGGGCTCTGCTGCTGGTATACACAATTCTGGCTCTGCTGCTGGTATATACAATTCTGGGCTCTGCTGCTGGTATACACAATTCTGGGCTCTGCTGTTGGTATATACAATTCTGGGCTCTGCTGCTGGTATATACAATTCTGGGCTCTGCTGTTGGTATAGAAAATTCTGGGCTCTGCTGGTATACAAAATTCTGGGCTCTGCTGGTATACAAAATTCTGGGCTCTGCTGCTGGTATACACAATTCTGGGCTCTGCTGGTATACAAAATTCTGGGCTCTGCTGCTGGTATATCCAATTCTGGGCTCTACTGCTGGTATACACAATTCTGGGCTCTGCTGCTGGTATATACAATTCTGGGCGCTGCTGTTGGTATATACAAACTGGGCTCTGCTGCTGCTATACACAATTCTGGGCTCTGCTGTTGGTATATACAAACTGGGCTCTGCTGCTGGTATATACAATTCTGGGCTCTGCTGCTGGTATACAAAATTCTGGGCTCTGCTGGTATAAAAAATTCTGGGCTCTGCTGCTGGTATACACAATTCTGGGCTCTGCTACTGGTATATCCAATTCTGGGCTCTGCTGCTGGTATACACAATTCTGGGCTCTGCTGCTGGTATATACAATTCTGGGCTCTGCTGCTGGTATACACAATTCTGGGCTCTGCTGGTATACAAAACTCTGGGCTCTGCTACTGGTATACACAATTTTGGGCTCTGCTATTGGTATACACAATTCTTGGCTCTGCTGCTGGTATACACAATTTTGGGCTCTGCTACTGGTATAGACAATTCTGGGCTCTGCTGCTGGTATACACAATTCTGGGCTCTGCTGCTGTATATACAATTCTGGGCTCTGCTGCTGGTATACACAATTCTGGGCTCTGCTGTTGGTATATACTATTCTGGGCTCTGCTGCTGGTATATACAATTCTGGGCTCTGCTGTTGGTATAGAAAATTCTGGGCTCTGCTGGTATACAAAATTCTGGGCTCTGCTGGTATACAAAATTCTGGGCTCTGCTGCTGGTATACACAATTCTGGGCTCTGCTGGTATACAAAATTCTGGGCTCTGCTGCTGGTATTTCCAATTCTGGGCTCTACTGCTGGTATACACAATTCTGGGCTCTGCTGCTGGTATATACAATTCTGGGCGCTGCTGTTGGTATATACAATTCTGGGCTCTGCTGCTGGTATACGCATTTCTGGGCTCTGCTCCTGGTATACACAATTCTGGGCTCTGCTGTTGGTATATACAATTCTGGGCTCTGCTGCTGGTATACACAATTCTGGGCTCTGCTGCTATACAACATCCTGGGCTCTGCTGCTGGTATACACAATCCTGGGCTCTGCTGCTGGTATACACAATTCTGGGCTCTGCTGTTGGTATATACAATTCTGGGCTCTGCTGCTGGTATACAGAATTCTGGGCTCTGCTGCTGGTATACACAATTCTGGGCTCTGCTGGTATACAACATCCTGGGCTCTGCTGCTGGTATACACAATTCTGTGCTCTGCTGCTGGTATACACAATTCTGGGCTCTGCTGCTGGTATACACAATTCTGGGCTCTGCTGGTATACACAATTCTGGGCCCTGCTGTTGGTATACACAATTCTGGGCTCTGCTGCTGGTATATACAATTCTGGGCTCTGCTGCTGGTATACAAAATTCTGGGCTCTGCTGCTGGTATACAAAATTCTGGGCTCTGCTGCTGGTATAAACAATTCTGGGCTCTGCTGTTGCTATATACAATTCTGGGCTCTGCTGCTGGTATATACAATTCGGGGCTCTGCTGGTATATACAATTCTGGGCTCTGCTGCTGGTATCCACAATTATGGGCTCTGCTGCTGGTATATACAATTCTGGGCTCTGCTGCTGGTATACGTATTTCTGGGCTCTGCTCCTGGTATACACAATTCTGGGCTCTGCTGTTGGTATATACAATTCTGGACTCTGCTGCTGGTATACACAATTCTGGGCTCTGCTGCTGGTATACACAATTCTGGACTCTGCTGGTATACAACATCCTGGGCTCTGCTGCTGGTATACACAATTCTGGGCTCTGCTGCTGGTATACACAATTCTGGGCTCTGCTGTTGGTATATACAATTCTGGGCTCTGCTGCTGGTATACACAATTCTGGTCTCTGCTGCTGGTATACACAATTCTGGGCTCTGCTGGTATACAACATCCTGGGCTCTGCTGCTGGTATACACAATTCTGGGCTCTGCTGCTGGTATACACAATTCTGGGCTCTGCTGGTATATAAATGCTGGGCTCTGCTGCTGGTATACAAAATTCTGGGCTCTGCTGGTATACACAATTCTGGGCTCTGCTGTTGGTATACACAATTCTGGTCTCTGCTGCTGGTATATACAATTCTGGGCTCTGCTGCTGGTATACAAAATTCTGGGCTCTGCTGCTGGTATAAACAATTCTGGGCTCTGCTGTTGGTATATACAATTCTGGGCTCTGCTGCTGGTATATACAATTCTGGGCTCTGCTGGTATATACAATTCTGGGCTCTGCTGCTGGTATCCACAATTCTGGGCTCTGCTGCTGGTATATACAATTCTGGGCTCTGTTGCTGGTATACACAATTCTGGGCTCTGCTGCTTGTATACACAATTCTGGGCTCTGCTGGTACATACATTCTGGGCGCTGGTATATAAATTCTGGGCTCTGCTGGTATATAAATTCTGGGCTCTGCTGGTACATACATTCTGGGCTCTGCTGGTTTATACATTCTGGGCTCTGCTGGTACATATAATTCTGGAGTCTGCTTGTTATATACAATTCTGGGGTCTGTGCTGGATATATATAATTCTGGGGGTCTATGCCTGGTTACACATGATTCTCGGGGGGCGGGTGTATATATACATCCTTTTTTTTTTCTTCAGGTAATGGGGGGGTTGTGGAATTCTTGGGTGAGTTCCCTCACTTTTTTCCCCAGGACTTGACCCCTGCACTTAAAATAGCTGAGCGCAAACGTTAGCATTAAGAATGTATATTGCCCAAAGTTTGGCTAAAAGCCGCAGTTTGTTTCGTAGTAACAGTGACACCTGACAGACCACCCATACAGAAATGTGTCTCAGTGAGAAATGAGAAAGTGAGTTATTGTAGCAGCATTGTGTGTTTTATAATTGAAAAGCGGACAATGCTGCTGCTTTAGAACAAAAATGAAAAATGGAAATTTGTATTTTATTTCATTAATTTTTTTGGACATTTTACATAGTCATGATGCATATCATTGAAGAGGCAGGACTCTGACATTCTGAATGACACCTCACTTGACCTTGTGTGACCTTGTGGGGTGTATGGAACTGGAGATACAGAGGCACAGAGGGTTAATCAAAGAGCACCGATGTTTCAGGGAAATTACGGTGCTCTTTTGTTCGGTGCACTTTGACGATTTCAGTTCCGTGACCCTGCAGTGAATTACACCGAAGACCGCTGAACGGTGGAAAACGCCGACGCCGACCTCTGATCAGCCAGCCGAACGACGCCAAACTGATCGCCACTGAACTGCAGGAAAAAAATGCGCAACTCTGATATTTTTGTAAAATAACTAAAATGAATGAAAATATGTGGAATTAATAAAAAAAAGGTCCTATATAAAATAATAAAAAGGTCTGTCACGGGATAAAAAGACCGCCATTAAAAAAATGGGAATCCAGTATTTCGCCTGAAAAATTCTTAAAATTTTTTCAAAAATAAATAAATAAACAGAAGCCTTTTTATTTATTTATTTTTTAGATCTGTTTAGGAATTTTTCAGGCGAAATTTTTCGTTCGCATTTTTTGTTTTAACCCTTTCACTGCTGAAGACGTGTGGGGCATGTCCTCATTGATGCACGCTACATGCTGAGGACGTGCCCCACAGCTGTGCGGGACCCCCGGCGGAGATACTCACCTCTCTGTCCGGGGTCCTCAGACGCTGAAGTCAAGCTCCTCCCGTCATAAATGACGTCATCGCGCTTGGCGCGATGACGTCATTTCCAGGCGACCCCCCGGCAATGCCGGGAGATAGCCTGGAAGGGAGAGGGGGATCCGTTCGGATCCCTCTCCCTCCCGATCAGAAAGGAGCAGCGCCAAAAGCCAGGCACCGCTTAAAAGGGGAGAGTCTGAAATGCCTCAGCAGTGAAGGGGTTAATGAATGCAAAGAATAAATGGTTGAATAAAAAAATAATAAAAACGGCAATATTTTTTACATTGAATCCTATTGGATTTATGTCTGATTAAACCTGTCGAAATGAACTACCGAACTCTGGCCATTTCGTCAACATTTCGGTGCAGTTCTCTGAATAGATTAGCCATTACTTCTCTATGGGGAATTTCACTGCCGCCGAGGTTCGCCGAATTGCATTCACAGCCGACACAGAGACACGGGATGCAGTTAGCAGCAGTTCTAACTGCAGGAACCCTATTTGGCCAGTAGACGGCGACATCTCCCAGCCAAATAGGTCTTTACAGTAAGGCATACACTTGGAATATTCCCAAATATTTCTTACTATATAATTCAGTAACAATTATTTATCAAAAATTCGCTGGTTCCTGGGAATCATATGATTGGAAACAAATAAAAGCTTTTCAGTGTATGGACCAAAACGGAACATTGTTCCTTCTTAGAAAAACATGGAGGAACTGCGTTCCCATGTGTTCCGTCTCGATTTGACCCCCTATTCTCGTAATGTTCAAATGTCCCAAAAATATATTCGATCTATTACCAACTGCATTACTTTCTCTTTAAATCTTTGAAAAGTTTTTCCAAATAATTCATATTTTTTATTTTACTCGTTTAGCTGAAAAATACAGCAGCCGCAGTGATTATCTTGTGTTTTACAGCAGAGCTTTCTGTCGTCCTCTATCCCTCTGTCAGGTAATCTCAGTCCCCTCCCTCCAGTTTTTTAATCATCCTCCGCTCAGCTAAGCACTGCACACAAGACGCAAAGCCTCTGCAGGAACTCCCTCTAACTTGTGTTTTACAGCAGAGCTTTCTGTCGTCCTCTATCCCTCTGTCAGCCGATCTTAATCCTCCTCCCCTAGCTCAACAGTGCACACAACACACAGTATCTACCTCAATCTTCCTCTATTCTATTTACTATTTACTAAGATTTACTACGTCTAGGCTGAAAAATTGTTTAAATTGCTAAAATGCTTCTTTAACCAGAACGGCTTTAGTTCAGAATGCTGCGATCACCATTGAAATGACAATTTAAGTGATGATGCTGATCAGTTTCATTAATCTGGCCAGCACTAGATGTGAAGTAACCGACCATCTACATGTCCAGTGAGTCCCGTAGACGCACGCATAACATAGGAAACGTTAGTCAATGTAAGGCTTGGCCCCTATTCCTCTCACCGTGACCGTCAGCAGCTGAGTGATCTCCAGTACGCTTTATTTTTAAGAGTATTCACAATCTAGGGAATAATACACTCACTGGAGGAGAAGAATATTGTAGTGGTCAGCTTTATATGAAAAAAAAACTTTAATAAGAGTAAGAAACCAAAACAGAGAGTAACCCATACTGAGAAGAGCTAACAGATCGAGAAGGAAAAACAACCAGCCACACGTACAGACAATAGACCAGGGCGTCAGGCTATGACCCATACACAGATAACAATAGGATGCAATGTCCAACAGACAGACAGCGACACGTACAGACAATAGACCAGGGCGTCAGGCTATGACCCATACACAGATAACAATAGGATGCAACGTCCAACAGACAGACAGACACATATACAGACAATAGACCAGGGTGTCAGGCTATGACCCATACACAGATAACAATAGGATTCAACGTCCAACAGACAGTCACACGTACAGACAATAGACCAGGGTGTCAGGCTATGATCCATACACAGATAACAATAGGATGCAACGTCCAACAGACAGACAGCGAAACGTACAGACAATAGACCAGGGTGTCAGGCTATGATCCATACACAGATAACAATAGGATGCAATGTCCAACAGACAGACAGCCACACGTACGGACAATAGACCAGGGCATCAGTCTATGATCCACACACAGATAACAGTAGGATGCCACGACCACCAGACAGCCAGCCACACGTACGGACAATAGACCAGGGTGTCAGGCTATGATCCATACACAGATAACAATAGGATGCAACGTTCAACAGACAGACAGCGAAACGTACAGACAATAGACCAGGGTGTCAGGCTATGATCCACACACAGATAACAATAGGATGCAATGTCCAACAGACAGACAGACACACGTACGGACAATAGACCAGGGCATCAGTCTATGATCCATACACAGATAACAATAGGATGCAACGTCCAACAGACAGACAGCGAAACGTACAGACAATAGACCAGGGTGTCAGGCTATGATCCATACACAGATAACAATAGGATGCAACGTCCAACAGACAGCCAGCCACACGTACAGACAATAGACCAGGGCTTCAGACTATGATCCATACACAGATAACAATAGGATGCAACGTCCAACAGACAGACAGACACATATACAGACAATAGACCAGGGTGTCAGGCTATGACCCATACACAGATAACAATAGGATTCAACGTCCAACAGACAGTCACACGTACAGACAATAGACCAGGGCCTCAGTCTATGATCCACACACAGATAACAATAGGATGCCACGACCACCAGACAGCCAGCCACACGTACGGACAATAGACCAGGGTGTCAGGCTATGATCCATACACAGATAACAATAGGATGCAACGTCCAACAGACAGACAGCGAAACGTACAGACAATAGACCAGGGTGTCAGGCTATGATCCATACACAGATAACAATAGGATGCAATGTCCAACAGACAGACAGCCACACGTACGGACAATAGACCAGGGTGTCAGGCTATGATCCATACACAGATAACAATAGGATGCAACGTTCAACAGACAGACAGACACACGTACGGACAATAGACCAGGGTGTCAGGCTATGATCCATACACAGATAACAATAGGATGCAACGTTCAACAGACAGACAGCGACACGTACAGACAATAGACCAGGGTGTCAGGCTATGATCCACACACAGATAACAATAGGATGCAATGTCCAACAGACAGACAGACACACGTACGGACAATAGACCAGGGCATCAGTCTATGATCCATACACAGATAACAATAGGATGCAACGTCCAACAGACAGACAGCGAAACGTACAGACAATAGACCAGGGTGTCAGGCTATGATCCATACACAGATAACAATAGGATGCAACGTCCAACAGACAGACAGACATAAAGACAACAATAGAAGTGAAAGCTAAACAGTCAGACGAACATAATGATAATAATAATAGCAAGTGAAAGGAAGATATCCTTCCAGGGGTGAACTTAAAAAATAGGTTGACAACTACCCAAGTTTTCTGTCCCTAGAGGTAGATAAATCAGACATTTGTGGAGTCTATTCACAAAGCACCGCAATTTAACACAATTTCGGTGTTTTGCCTTTCGGCGCATATCTGCTCAATTTGACGATTCCATTTCGGCGACAATACGTTGAATTCACTATTAAGCGAATGGTCACCATATTTGCTGAAAGTGAAGTCGCCGTAGCAGACGAATTGCGCCGATACATTGTACCGAACTGGCATTGGCGAATTCTACCGAACTGAAGAAAAAAAAGGAAATCTCCTATTCTCATGATAAGAGGTTAAAGCAAGAAAAATGTAGTAAGAATGTGTCCAATTAATAAAAAGGTCCTTTTTTAAAATAATTAAAAAGTATATTTACAAAATACAAAAAAGATCTTTTAAAAAAATGTAAAATGAAGGTTTTTGCATAAAATAAAAGGCCCCTATTCCATAGCGGAAGCTAACATGGAGACGGTAAACAGGATAATGTGCGCCTGCAGATTTTTCCTTACCGTCACTGCGTTAACGGCGTATTCCGGGAAAGGTGATATCTCCGCCAACTTGCCCGGACCGCAGCGTTAACCTCCCTGATACCGGCAGTAGAACTTCCGCGCCGCTGCGCGTATCAACTCCTGGAGTCCATAGGACTCCATAGAAGCTTGCGTTTCCAGGCTGTGAGCTTGCGCAGCGCTGTGGAGTGATCGCGGAGGGAAACTAGGAACTATTTGTTCTCAGTCTCACTCTGCTCCCGGGGAGAAGAAGCGGTGGATCCAGCCAACTTTTTCATCGTGGGATGAGAGGCGAGTATGGGATTTAATGGGGGGGTTTGGAGCGTGTTAAATTATTTTGCATTTGCAGGATCATTTAGCACCAGCTTTCAGGGGATGGTAACATTTTTGCTTTCGCGTCCAGACAGTAAGTTGCGCCGGCACTTTGTAATACCTCACATGTCGAGACGCTATGAATAGATTGCGCTTCCCATGTTAAGGATAGGAGCCGCTAAGTACAGTAAGCTCTGCAAGCTGCGAGGCGCAAAACCTTTTCACTAGACTTGGGCACCGATTTTTTTTTGGTTCGATTCGGTTCGGTTCGTTCGGATTTTGTAAATTTTCGGTTCGTTTCGGGCGATTTCAATTTCGGTTCGGTTCGTTTTTCGTATCGACTTTTTTTTCGTGATTTCGGAAATTTTCGTGTTTTTCGGAACGTCTGTTCTCCTCGTTTCAAAGTGTCTATTCGTTTTGATGTAAACTAATGGTTTTTCGGATCCGATATTTCTATCGATATGATACGATACGATTCTCATGTTTTACAAGAAGGATACATTGAGATTTCTCATGTTTTACAAGAAGGATACATTGAGATTTCTCTAGTTTCCCGCGAAGGATACATTGAGATTTCTCTGGTTTCCCGTGAAGGATACATTGAGATTTCTCTGGTTTCCCGGGAAGGATACATTGAGATTTCTCTGGTTTTACAAGAAGGATACATTGAGATTTCTCTAGTTTCCGCGAAGGATACATTGAGATTTCTCTGGTTTCCCGGAAGGATACATTGAGATTTCTCTGGTTTCCCGGGAAGGATACATTGAGATTTCTCTGGTTTCCCGGGAAGGATACATTGAGATTTCTCTAGTTTCCCGCGAAGGATACATTGAGATTTCTCTGGTTTCCCGGGAAGGATACATTGAGATTTCTCTGGTTTCCCGGGAAGGATACATTGAGATTTCTCTGGTTTCCCGGGAAGGATACATTGAGATTTCTCTGGTTTCCCGGGAAAGATACATTGAGATTTCTCTGGTTTCCCAGGAAGGATACATTGAGATTTCTCTGGTTTTACAAGAAGGATACATTGAGATTTCTCTGGTTTCCTGGGAAGGATACATTGAGATTTCTCTGGTTTTACAAGAAGGATACATTGAGATTTCTCTGGTTTTACAAGAAGGATACATTGAGATTTCTCTGGTTTCCCGGGAAGGATACATTGAGATTTCTCTGGTTTCCCGGGAAGGATACATTGAGATTTCTCTGGTTTACCGGGAAGGATACATTGAGATTTCTCTGGTTTACCGGGAAGGATACATTGAGATTTCTCTGGTTTCCCGGGAAGGATACATTGAGATTTCTCTGGTTTCCCGGGAAGGATACATTGAGATTTCTCTGGTTTTACAAGAAGGATACATTGAGATTTCTCTGGTTTCCCGGGAAGGATACATTGAGATTTCTCTGGTGTTACAAGAAGGATACATTGAGATTTCTCATGTTTTACAAGAAGGATACATTGAGATGGGAATGATACAAAATTACAGAATCAGCGATATAACCGAAAAATACGATGTCCGAAATTACTGAAATGGAACCGAAATCAGGAATGGAGCCGAAATCACGAATGGAACGAAAATGAATTTCGATTTTACACATTTCTAGTCCATTCGAAAATTCCGAAAAGTTTTCGTTTGGGCACGGAAATTTGTCCGGATCTGCCGTTTTCGGATCCTAAAATTTTCGGAAAATCGTCCGAAACCGAATGCATGGATCGGGAAATTTCGTGAAAATTCCGAAATTCCGAAACCCGAAACGCACATCCCTACTTTTCACCTGACTGCAGCGTCAAGATCGGAATATCGAGGCCAGATGTTAAACTTACTTCTCCTAGCGCTAACGATAACATATCGAGACGCTACAATAGCACCGACTACGGAATAAAACCCAAAAAGAATACATGTTTTTAAGATATTCCATTTATTACATTGAAACCTATTGGATTCCCCCGATTAAACCTGTCGAATCGAAACAGCAAAATCAGGTCATTTAGCCGAACTTTTGGTGCAATTCGGCTTTCTGTGAATAGACGAATCGATAGTTATCAACGGGACAATGTCGGTGCAGCCGATCGCCCCCAGTATTTGGTGAATTGACAGTTTAGTGAATAGAAGAATTGCCACGAAATTGCAGTGAAATTCACCATTCGGCGGCAAATTCGGAGGTCAGTGAATAGTCCCTTATGTTTCGATATTCGGAGAGATGGGAAGAGGTCAGTTTTACGTTTAATGCTACATTTTCCACATTTAGGCCCCTATTACACGCTTCATGCAAATGCGCTCGCGCAGCGCTTTTTTTTTTGCGCACGCAAAAAAACCCGTTATCGCACGAAAATTAACGCAGCATTCCGATCCGAGCGCATTTTTTCCGCCTTCATGTTTTTTCGTGCGCAGATCCGACGCGCAAATTCGTGCGCAAATGAACGTTGCGTGCAGAAATCGGTGAGCAGACTGTTTTTTCACGGGATTCAGCCAATCAGAATTAAGAACCACCATTTTCTAAAGTTAGGTTGTTGCGCCTGTCAAAGTCAATCTGCGTATATGTGCTGCAACAAAATAATTTTTGGACAAATTATTAATTTTTTTATGTCTGGGTATGTGTAGAATGTGTAACTGTATTTTGCTGTATTTTTTTTTATTGCTGAGTTATTTCGTTTCGGCCACAACGATCATATTTGCAGTTAACACCAAGTCTTCAAAGACATTCCGAAAATTCGTGCAAACGTCGCTCGTACGACTTTGCGCAAAGATTGTAATACCATCCGCACTAATGCATTTGCGCTCACAATGTTAAGTGTAGGATGCGCGCACGAACTTGCGCTCGCGCTGGGTTTGCGCAGGGTCAATCGCGGTAGACGATTACGCGCATCGTTTGCGCGAACGGCGAAATACGACGTTCTGCGCAAATGGTTTTGTCCTCGCGCAAATGCGCATTTGCGCACACGCAAATACGCTGCGCGATGCGGGTAATAGGCGCCTTATTGTTTTACATTAATTGCAGATTTTTTTGGTATTTATCGCATTACACTGCGAAAACGAGTTTACGCATTATTGGCAGTGAAAGGGTTACAAGAGAGATGTGATACACTCCTGTTTCCTCGGTTTCTTTAGGACAGCGGGTGTGCGCGACGTACGTTCTCCAGGCTCCCGGCTGGCCGAGCATCCCTGTGAACGTAGTTCTCGAACATCTGCGGTGCCGGCGTTCGCCAGCCTTTCCGTACCGTAAAAAAGCGAGTTCTAAATATATTTAGTTTAAGCAGGGTAACGCATCCCTTCCACAAACAGGCGTCAGCGTCCTTCACCTCTATGCCTTATCCCATCCCTTGTTTCATTCGCGGTTGCTAGGCAACGTATGGCTACCACAGTAACGGCCTTTTGAGGATGCAGCGCTGGGTATATATTAGTCCCTAGTTAGGACGGAGACAGTGAGAAGGAAAAAAAAAAAGCCTGCGGGGCCTCATTACCTGGCATTAGCATGGACAAAATTCTAATTTAACCTGCTTCATTTCACTCCATTAGCAGCGGGCACCTATTACTATCCGCGCCTACGATTTATTTAAAGATATCCATGTATGCGTAGCGTAAATTTTCGACTCCTGTTTTAGTGAAAACGCAACATTTGTAACGGCGGCAATTACTCGAAAAACAGACGTCCGAAGAAAAGAAGGACACTGGGGCAAAATTGTAAAAGTGGGGTACTCGGAGTCGTCACGGAAACCAATGGGTTGTTTGATTTGTTCCGCTTTTAGAACTTTGCCTCATGCCATCTCTTTGTGTCCGCTCCGTCCCAGATTTGTTAAGATTTTTTAAAATAGTTAAACATTTGTTAACAGATTTCATCTATAACCAACCATTCCGGGTTTTACAAACGAGAATTAAGGGTTAGGGTAACAAATTTGGGTTATATATTGAGGTTAGGGTTACAAATTAGGGTTAGGGATTCAAATTAGGGTTAGGATCAGAGATTAGAGTTAGAAATTAGGATTAGGGTTAGGGATAAGGGTTAGAAATTAAGGTTAGGGTTAGGGATTAAGGTTAGAAATTAGGGTTAGGGATTAGAGTTAGAATTTAAGGTTAGGGATTCAAATTAGGGTTAGGATCAGGGATTAGCGTTAGAAATTAGGATTAGGGTTAGGGATAAGGGTTAGAAATTAAGGTTAGGGATTAAAGTTAGAAATTAGGGTTAGGGATTAGAGTTAGAATTTAAGGTTAGAGTTAGAAATTAAGAGTAGGGTTAGAAATTAAGGTTAGGGATTAGGTCTAGAAATTAGGGTTAGGGTTTCAAATTAAGTTTAGGGTCTGGGATTAGAGTTAGAAATTAGGATTAGGGTTTGGGATGAGAGTTAGAAATTAAAGGTAGGGTTAGAAAGTAGGTTTAGGGTTTCAAATTAGGGTTAGGGTCAGGGATTAGAGTTAGAAATTAGGGTTAGGGAATAAGGGTTAGAAATTAAGGCTAGGGTTACAAATTAGGGTTAGGGTTGTATATTAGGGATAGGGATTCAAATTAAGGTTAGGATCAGGGATTAGAGTTAGGAAATTAGGATTAAGGTTAGGGATAAGGGTTAGAAATTAAAGATAGGGTTAGGAATTAAGGTTAAAAATTAGGGTTTGGGATTAGGGTTAGAATTTAAGGTTAGTGTTACAAATTAGGAATCGGGTTAGAAAATTAAGAGTACTGTTAGAAATTAGGGTTAGAGTTACAAATTAAGGTTAGGGATTAGGTCTATAAATTAGGGTTAGGGTTAGAAATTAAGGTTAGGGAGTAGGTCTAAAAATTAGGGTTAGGGTTTCAAATAAAATTTAGGGTCAGGGATTAGAGCTAGAAATTAGGATTAGGGTTAGGGATGAGATTTAACAATTAAGGTTAGGTATTGAAATAAGGAATCAGGTTAGAAATTAAGGGTAGGGTTAGAAAGTAGGGTTAGGGTTTCAAATTAGGGTTAGGGTCAGGGATAAGAGTTAGAAATTAGGATTAGGATTAGGGAATCAGGGTTAGAAATTGAGGTTAGGTTTAGGGATAATGTTAAGCATTAAGGTTAGGGATTTAAATTAGGAATCAGGTTAGAAATTAAGGGTAGGGTTAGAAAGTAGGGTTAGGGTTTGAAATTAGGGTTAGGGTCATGGATTAGAGTTAGAAATTAAGATTAGGGTTAAGGAGTCAGGGTTAGAAATTAGGGTTAGGGAAGGTTAGGGATTAAGGTTAGAAATTAGGAATAGAGAATAGTGTTAGGTTTAGGGATTAGGGTTAGAAATTAGGGTTAGGATTACCAATTAGGGTTAAGGTTAAAAATCAGGATAAGCGTTTCAAATTAAGGCGAGGTTTAGATTACTCTTTGTAATTGGTTTAGGGTTAGGGTTAACTCAAACCCTAACAACTGCATTTTTGCTTCATTTTTAGGGAACAGATTATGCCTCTTCTTTTGACGCGAGTGCAGTGAGGAGAGTGGAGTGTTGCTGCACTTTTATTTCTAGCCCCTACCCACCAGCCATGACTGGGGTCTGGATGGAGCATACTTGCATGTTACCCCCAAGTCTATTACTCCTGCACCCAATGCCCATAGGTTGGAAGGAGATGTGGAGAGAGTGGATCCTGGATTGTGTTACAGTGGGAATGATACTGGGGCACTGACAGACACATAGACAGAACCACACAGACCATCACACTTTTCACCATTAAATGTGGAGCTTATTATGGCGGTTGAAAAATGGAGGTCTCTCTGTATTCCAGGATGGAAGAAGCGCTTGTTATGAGATGCCCAGGCTAATTGTGTTATCTTGCAAGAATACCCTGGTCTGGCTGTCACTCTCCCTTTCCGTAGCATACCCAGATGCATGACAGCAGCGGCTCATCCATTCGGTGCTCCCTTCTTGAAATCTTTTCCCATACCTCCCATCTAATCAAGGACCAGGGACCCCCAAAGAGCCGCGCCCTAGCAGATGGCCTAAATCGCCTGGAGTTAGCTTACAATTCGTGTCTATCAGTACCTGATCGTACCTGAGCGTACCTGATCGCACCAGATCGTTGCTGTTGAGCGTTCGTCTGGATGGAACAAACTTGTGTTTGTTAAAGAGATTGTTGCGCTGGACTTAAGTTCATCTAGATTGTTAGTAAACATTAATAGAACAGCTAGTAAAAGTCAATATTCTGGCCGTAATTAAAGCATTCCTTTGCCCATTCCATCATGTCTCTGGCTGCTGGTTGTGGTGGGGTCTATCCTTCTCTGGGTAATGCTACTGCGATACCAAGGCTACCAGTCGAGTAGGCTGGAAGGTGACCACAAGTCAATGCAGTGGTTCTAGAAGAGAGAAGGGACGGGTGACTTAATGATTTGGGTTTGACCCTCAAGCCTTTAACAGAACCATAACATGTTCCTCTCACTTTTTTTCTAATATAAAAATATTGGAGCTACTCTGGGGAATAGGCAAGTGGCTTCCATTGATGGCCTACGTCAGGTGAATGTAAGCAACCATGACCTGTACGTCCAAACGTGTGCGAGACTGATAAGGAGGATTACACTAATGGATAATACAGAGCATCTTCTCACCGGAATGGCGGTCATGGCTTTTCTTCGCGAGATACAGTCCAAGGAATCCATTCTTTGGCCGTTGCAGCTCCACCACCCTGCTGGAATCCGAGTGAATGCCGAGCAGCCTCGCTGGCTCTAGATTGGGGAGCTTGTCGTGTTCACTTTGGGTCTTAATGTTGTTTGTCGAGGCGTTTCGTGGTCTTTGGGAAGACAGCCTGGCAAAATGTGAAGAGGATAAGTGAGGAGTAAGAGTGTCCTTGCTGACAATCTCTCTCAGCATTTTAAATGTGGATGAAACAAATATAGGACGTAATATAATACATGGCATGTTTCAGACTCATAACAGGAATATTAAGGCCGCGTTCAGAGAAGAAATGGGAAGAAGAAACATGTTCTTCTAGAACTTTCATAATAGGTATTAGTAGACTGTACCTTCTTGGACCTTTCCTTTAATTCCACCACCTGCACGCCATGGATGACAGAGAGAGACTCCGTGCAGGTCACAATATGCTCCGTAATCAAACATCTACATAATCGTACCTTAGATCCCGAGAAGGAGGCGTTGGTATGTGAACCATGTAGTCTTTGGCCCGGCCTTTCTTAAGGAATGACGGTGTTCTCTTCATGTTGAAAAATGAAGCCTTAAACACAAATAGAAGAACGATGAAAAATGAACCCAAGGAGGAGTCAGACTTCTTGGGTTACAATAGAACTTTATTTTTAAGCAACGTAAGTATACGTTGTGTCTATCACCCCTTCGCCACCATGACTGAATATACTCGACCTTCAAGCAGCAGCAGGGGCCCTGAGGACAAATAAATTTGATCTGCTCTTGTTCTGGAGCAATGCAAATGAATTTCAGTTATTGCAGACAGAAACAGGCTCCAGAACGTGCCCCTAAATTTTCAGCACTTCGGCCATAACAGCCGATGCTTAGAATTGGTTTCAAAAGCTTCGAGTTCCGTTTTCCTTCAAGGAAACACAAAACCCAAGCTCGAAAATACATGTAGTAGCACTATCTGGCCAGCAGAAGGAGACCTCTGTCGACATAGGGCTTACCTATAGCGAGACATTTCTGTATGTTTTTACTATGTGGGCAATACAAGGTGGTTTTCCATAAAACCACCAGGTCCGGCCAGTTAGTTGATGGAAAACTCACTTGGCAGTGACGGGATTAAACCATTTTCTATTTGTAAATTAGGAACAGAATCATGAAAATAGGAATCACAGAAGCGAGACACAAGAACTAAAAGGGAACCGTGACTATTCATCATCACCAACATTCCACCCCACCCAACACATTCCAGGGTGTAAGTTATTGTAAAGCGCTGTGGAAACTGTTGGCGCTATTTAATAGATGATGATGATGATGATAATAATAACCGTCTCTGAATATTGTGTCATAGAAAGAAGAATATGATTCTTAATTTTACAATGCATGGCCAAAAAAATCACCTTGATTGGGGTTGACGGGTCTGTGGCAGGTTTGTTGGCCTTTACGTTCGTTTCATTTTTCTTCTTCTGCTTGTTGGTGTAATCCGCCATTTTTCCATGCTTTGAAACCGGACTGGTCGGTTTGAGTAGGGCAGCACTGAATGGATGAGATTATTATCAGTCGGCAATAACCTACATTATTTCCAACTCACGTACAGATATTACGTCATAAAACAAGAGCCGTGGTTTCATGGTTGCCTTCACAGTCGTGGAGTCAAGGCCCGTTTGACGGTTACTCCACTGGTTCAATCGATTTAATCCCTTCTCCTGTTCTACCCTTTTCTTTTGATATACATATGAATAAATGCTATTTTTGACCAACTTAATCACATCGAACCCATATGTACCACCTTTTGGCAGGACTTACATCGCTAGGATGAGGACACGGATGCAAAGGTGGTGTGGTCATCGTGCGATGTGGATCAATGATGGCGTAGTCGCCCCAAAAAGTAGTCTCACTAGGATAAAGTGGAAAGTGGTAGGGACAGATGGCGCCGTGGACCGTGTGTGATAATTGTTCAGTGCAGCCCAAAAAGAAGTGTCTGACACCAACGACACGAGAAATAGATAGAAAAAATGGGATTGTTTTTAGGCGCATAGAGCAAAAAATTCCTAGGTTTGTACAATGATCATTACACTGTGGATGGGATCGCCTTAATAAAGGATGATCACCTAATGGATAAACATGTTGGTCATATTAATCAACAATCTGGATTGTAAACCTGATGGTCACATTAAAAAGACCCATGGTCAAAAGTATTACACATAATTTTCAACATATGCATGAACAGTAAGACATATATTAATGTGGCAGCATGAGGTTGTAACAATAGAAAGTCTTCTTATAAATCAGATGGCCAATCCGGACGGGTCATTCGGAGGTCCTGCGAATGAATGAGGAACGATTGCGCAGTACGTTTCTTGCTGGGACCCCTGTGCTTCCCCTATGGGGTACTTACAATGTGGAGAGCCCTAGTCCTGGCTCTGAGGAATATCCGCCTTTAGGGTGTTCAGAAGGGAACCCTTAGCCCTTTTGTAGAAGTCTCCCAGCTCGAAATGGAAATCGGCGGTTGAAAAAAGAAGCTTCACAAAAGTAGATTGAAACGTAAAATCCAATGGGTTGGATAATTTAATGTAGCAAAAATTAAAAGGCACTATAAGTGCACTGAAACGCGTTTCGCCTAAAATCGGCTTCATCAGTCAGCTTCCTGCCAGTAGATCATGCCTGCTCATACACTCGAAATGCATTAGCACTCCTCTATGGGTTTACAAAGATTTTCCAGAAAACCACTATTAGGGATCAGTGGTTTTTGGAAAACTCCTCTTCGAGAATTATACAGTAAGAAATATTTGAGAATTTTCCAATGTATTTCTTACTGTAGTAGTCCTATTTGACAGGCAGACGTCGCCATTTGCAGGCCAAAATGAGCTACTGTCAGTGGTGCTCCATGCTGGATCAGCTGGGGATCCATGTTTTACACACAACAGAGTCCCAGCAGTTCAAACCTTTGTAGCACCTGCTAGCTGCTAAAACGGTTGGGTCGCATTCTGGAGCCCAATTGGAAATGATTTCCATTTGCAATAAACAAACTACCTTTGCACTGCTCCAGAAATAGACTAAATTGAGTTCACTCAATATCGGGGCACCAGCGGGTGCTTTGAAGGTTGAGTATACTCGATCATGGCACTGAAGGGGTTAAGCATCACGAGGGCCATTAAACAGGTGCTTGCAGTGCATTTTTCTTCACTTAGTGTTCCCCAAAATAACAGGTGACAGCGTAGAGCTGTCATTGATCTTCAGGACTAAGGGAGGAACCGTGCAACGTGTCTGAAGCCATCTTCAGGTCTGATGGATACAAGGATAAGCCCATCCTTGTGAAAACAGAACTTGCATCCCTGAGGTTTGAAAAGCCTGCGCCAAGCAAGGTTTATCATGAAGCTGGCAGAGCATCATAGGACATGTAGTTGTGTGTCATCTGAGGTGCTCAGGTTACCCATTAACAAACTGGGCCACCTCACCATATACAGTACATCACGCCAGGAGAGGACATGGCAACCCGGACTGATAGCACGTTTCTTTCCGTCTGTGCACGGAAAAGGAACACGGATAAAGCAAATCCCTCTCTGCCGTGATCATATTACAGGGATATGTTCTTATTCCACAGGGGGAAATGACAATGTATTTTACTTGCAGAGGAAATGATTAAATCTTTCACGCTGAGCTTATTAGCTTCCCCTGGTGTTAAGGAATGATTTGGGTAAATTCAGATAATCTTGTTTCAGAAGCTTTTTGAAACCCAAGACTTAAGATCGAGGGGGAGGTAGGCGAGCTGAACAAAAATATTTATAACCATTTATATATGGGTGTAGTTTAGTAAGTATCACAATTGTAGTGGAGGGTAAAAAAGTAATATTAAAAGCCTCCACACTGCAAATAATAAAGTTTATAGTTGCAGAGGACATTTACACATTCCAGCAATTCAGAGAACCGTTTGCAGAGCTCATGTGCTACATTCCCCATATGCAGCAAAGAACTCTGGGTAGGATATGCAAATGAAGTCCACAGCTTCTCACTTTTTTAGCATCTAGGCTCTGTAATAACACAGAACCAGCCTTGTTCAATGCCGTGCCATATTAAATGGCATTTTTTTAGCAAAGGTCAAGTTATGCAACCAGACACAATCACTCCTGTACAGCTGTTTCGGGTTCATTTACCCTCATCAGCAGGAGATAGAATGTAACTGGTTGCTAGTGTACATATACACATAGAAATAAGTGTGTTTGTGTGTGTAATTGCTGTGATGTGCAAATGGCTTCTGCAATAATAAGCGTTATATTTATATATATATATATAGTGATATAGCAACCACTCAGGATACTTGGTTCCATCCAAATAACACGGTCCTTTGGGTATAGACAGCCGCAGGCTTGAAGTTGTGCAAATGAGAGGTCTTTTCATTCCTGCATAAATAAACGTCACACTTGGCTTTGAATCACTTTTGCAGGTGATTAACAAAAAACTCAAACAAAATCCTAGCTCAATTAGAGCACTTACTAAACATACAGCGATCCTGACTATCCAGGTAACATAATCTAACAAAGAAAATAAAAATCACAGCTTTTCTTAGAAGTGTTACTGCTCCCTGCCCTGCTCTCAGCCGTCTTATTAAACATTTCTCCCCAGGAGTCAGACTCAGCAGCCTGAGAATTTACCCATTTTCCTTAATTAATTAATTGGCAACAAGTGTGCAAGAGGATAGAGGCCATGCAGGATTCGGAGTCCTAAATATCTTCCCTCGTTTACTCTCCCAGTTATTCTGTTACCCGAGCCATGCACCCTGTCACAATATATATATTGTGCTAACAACAGGGCAGGGAGCAGAAACACTTCTAAGAAAATCTAATAAAGAAAAGAAAATCACAGTTTATGTTACCTGGATAGTCAGAATTGCTGTATGTTTAGTAAGTGCTCTAATTGAGCTAGGATTTTGTTTGTGGTTCTTTCTAATCACTTGCACACTCATATATACATACATACAACAAACAAAAGAACAAAAAATGTAGGTGCAGCTCCGATACATCATTCCGCGCAGGCACTACCGAACTTGAGTACGTACAGTGCACAAGTCCGTAGGTGTGCGCAATCTGCGGTTACCACGCTACGCAAGTTGCACAAGAGCACAAATTGTGCCGAAAGGCTGCAGGGACTTCCGGGTTTGGATGTCCCTGAGCAGAAGAGGACGAGCTGCGCACGGAGAGGGAGAAAAGGTGAGTAAAATCAACCATAATTAGAAAAAAAAATTGCCACAGGATGTCAGCAGCATCTGCCCAATTATTTAACGGGAAAAGAAAGGGAGCTCTGTTTTTAATAAAGTATCCCTTTAATTTAAAATCTTGCCATTTCCTGTACACAAAATTGTGAATTGACAAAGAAATATCAATATTTAGTCCAAGATTGTCTTTTTTTTTTGATGTTTTGGTCAGATATTTTATTGCATATTTGCAAGGTCCTGTATTATTTCATTTTTGTAGGTTCGCCGCGCGTTATACCTGCTATCCGTTATAGAATGTTGCGACCCTTGATCGGATTCCAAGTGACCGTTGTGCTGAGAGTTTAGATCCAGGAAATCGCTCCCCTCTGATTGGCTGCTGCCGCTGAGCTTTTTGGAATCGGGATTCAGTCTCATGCGGATATTCAGGCTTCTCTTCACTTTGCTGTAAAAGGATATTTCTCCGGAACCTTTTGAAAGACAGAAGAGATGTCAACATGGCCAAACATAGGACCTACTATTGTGCCTCTGCGTGTTTTCATTTTGTGTCCTCTTTTTCTGGTGTTGAAATTCCCAGACATTCTGCGTGTTTTGTGTGACACTTTACAGGGGTGAGTCTCGTTTCGCAACGATTCGCAACTCGTCCGAAATTCCGTTTATTTGTATTTCCGAAGTACTTCTAAAAACGAAATGATTTCATACGAATCGCGGGAGAAACAAAACAAATTTATAAATAATGAATTGATTCGTTAAAATGAATAGATTCGTTATAATGTTTCACACAGCACCGCGTCAATCAGCACCACAGGCCAGTAGACAGCAAGATATGGTGCCATTAAGTGCAGTTCGGCGGTCTTCGGCAGCAGCGAAATCGTCCCATAGAGATCCATTGAACGATTTCTCTATGGGACAAATCGTTGAACACCAATGAACTGCACCAAATATGGTGAACCAAGGCGACATACTGGAAGGGCAAACCAGAGGCATCGTCGAAATACAAGGTAAGGTGGGGGCTGGCAGTGATAGGCAAAGTCGGGGTCACTATTGCGGGTTAGTACACAGGCAGACAGGAAATAATAGGTTGATACCGAGAATACTAGGAGACTGCTAAAATATTAGAACAGGGAACTGGAGGATTGGCAGAGTTCACATAGCCACTTAGCCAGGGGCTCTAGAGGCTCCTTCCTCATGATGTAGGATTCCAGGGATGTCATCAACATTTCACGCATACCAGCGACCATATTGGTGGAGCTCAGCCAAGCACGTTGTGTCCATATTGAAGCCTAGGGAGAGCCTGAAACCTAGGACTCCATCTAACTCTCATGGCCTGCTGCCCTGGGGATAAGGGAAGGGGCTACTAGCCATCCTGAGGCTGTGGTCGTGGTGAGGACAGAAAGTGAGGGCACAGCTAGCCTGTATTGTTCGCGGGTGACTGTGGACGCTGACGGAGAGCACCAGCCACTTGATGCCGTGGAGCAGGAGCTAAGGGTTGCCAAATTGGCCATGTTGTCCAGGACACATATTTCTATTTCATGGAAGGGGAAAGCCCAGGGAAAAGTGATGCCCTGCAATATGTATAATTCATATGCTGCAGGAAGGAAATCAAGGCAGGTCACCTGGGTTTCATTCTTGATTTCTTACCTGCCGCATATGGATTCTATATGTTGCAGGGGGGGGCATCTTTCATGCACTGCCCATCAGCATGAATGAATTATAGGTGTCCAAGAAAACATGGCTGATCCGGCAACTCTACAAGAGCTCCTGCCAGGTGGAGAGGAGGCCGTGTTACACTCCGTAGGTCTCGTGGCCCTGACACTTGCAGCTGAAAGGAAAGCCTGTAGTCATGCCTCCTGTGAGTTCTCCTTCACTCTGTCCTCAGTCCACCCAAAACTATACTTTCTCGGTTTCTCCCTGTTATCCTCCTAGATGATTGAAGGGCGCCATATATACATATTTTTCAACTGTGCCATGTGATGGAAACAATGAATCACATGACTCTTGTCAGTTTATAAGCATTGAGTGCCGGATCGTTTTACGATACATGGTCGCGAGGGCAGAATGTAGATCTGTGTGGTTTCAACCTTGATGTAACACACAGATTATGAATATACACTGCACACACACACATTTACTAATTCAGGAAAATACTCAATACTCATACGGAGATGAAACGCTACCTTTAGACTTTAGTGAAAAAATGTGGCGGGACAGGCGCTTCCTTCATACTGACAGGGATGTCCTCACTTAAATGACAGTTCTCCCCTCTGTTGGATGAGTGTAAACCTCAAACAGAACAGAAAACAAAAATAATGGTGCAGTATGTCAAGGCAGTATACTATTAAAATAAAGATAAGAGGATTGCACTCACATGGTGTGGTGTCTTAGTATCAGACACCAGATGTTTATAGCGGCTGGCAGAATTATGGAAGGAACGCCAGACTTCCTTGGTGGTGCTCCAACATCTGTGGTGGTCCTCCAATCTTTGGGTACTCCAAGAGCCTTGATGTTGTTTCAGTATCCGTTCCCCTGATCCTCAGCAGCGGTGTAGATCACAATCATGTGGGGTACAGCAGCCAGGAAACAGGAAGAATAGGGACAGCAAGCAAGGTATAATGGGATTTATTGGTATAAAATAATTAAAATAATCTTGGTACATCCATTGTGGATGTACCAAGATTATTTTAATTATTTTATACCAATAAATCCCATTATACCTTGCTTGCTGTCCCTATTCTTCCTGTTTCCTGGCTGCTGTACCCCACATGATTGTGATCTACACCGCTGCTGAGGATCAGGGGAACGGATACTGAAACAACATCAAGGCTCTTGGAGTACCCAAAGATTGGAGGACCACCACAGACGTTGGAGCACCACCAAGGGAAGTCTGGCGTTCCTTCCATAATTCTGCCAGCCGCTATAAACATCTGGTGTCTGATACTAAGACACCACACCATGTGAGTGCAATCCTCTTATCTTTATTTTAATAGTATACTGCCTTGACATACTGCACCATTATTTTTGTTTTCTGTTCTGTTTGAGGTTTACACTCATCCAACAGAGGGCAGAACTGTCATTTAAGTGAGGACATCCCTGTCAGTGTGAAGGAAGCGCCTGTCCCGCCAAATTTTTTCTCTATTTATGCTTCTAACTGGGTTCTAGGGATAAGCCCGAGTGAACGGACAAGCTGCTGATTTACTGTGAGAAACATTCACAATTTACGGTTTTATTGCTGCCTTTTTTTTTCTGCTCTTAAAGGTCTTGAGGGGTTAATTAACCCTCAACACATGAACAATTGTGAAAGGAACCACTAGGTGGCGCCCAGGACACAGATTCTTCTGTTTTAAAGTGCACTACCTTTAGACTTTAGGCTGTTATCTGACGTCTGGAGAGCCGACTTGCTATCTAGATTTTCGACGGAGGACCTTGCATGCTTTCCGCTGCCAATGGAGGATCCAGAACCAGCCCACTCCATCCTCATGATCGAGGCTTCAGAAGAAACTTGTCAAGGAATAGAAAAAAATGACAGTCGTGTGACTAGCAGAATACTCATCCATTCTAAACTAAAAGAGTCCATGGTTAATTCGATAATTAGTAATAAAAGGAGAGCAATTTAGAGGGACCATTTATGGTAATTAAGGACTATCAGGGTAATTCAAAGAGAATCGAAAAGTCACCGCACGTTCGGTGACTTTTCATTCTCTTCAATTCGGTTCGATTTGGCGATCCCATTTCGGCGACCCTGCGGTGTATTCAGCAAGCACCACAGGGTCCCCGAATAGCAGGGAACAGTCGCCATAAACCCACCGAAAACTCACCACAAAACAAAGGTGAACGCTCACCGAAACCCGCAAAAACATTTGGATTAACCTGCCGAAAACACCAGAGCAGGAGCCGACCACATGCAGCGCAGCCGCCGGAAAAAGCCGACACCGCTGACGAATGCAGTGAATAAATTAGAAAAACAGTACGCTTGAATGTTTGAAAAATGAAACGCTGTTTGCAAAGAAACTACTGAGCGAAAATGTCTGAAATTTACATATGATCCAATGAATGATAATAAAAAGGGTTGTTACAGAAAAAAGAAGTGAAGATAAAAAATAAAAAAAACAGAATTTTTTTTTCAAAAATAAATCCCGAAAAATGCTTAAAATATCCAAAAAAAATCTATAAATAAAGAGACTTTTTACTGCAGAATATTCTAATCAACGGTTTATTAGATATTGAATTAAAACAGGAATATTTTTAACATTGAAGCCTATAGGGATTCGCCTGAATAAACCTGCCGAATGAAACCACCGAATGGCAGGGCATTTCGGGAACTTTTCACTGCTGGTTTGCGTTCTCTGAATAGATGAAGCATTGCTTCTCTATGGGGATTTCACTGCCCTCGAACAGGCACCGTATGTGTAGGCAATTCGCCAACATTTGACGAATTGCCTGCTCTCTGAATAGCCGAATGGCCAGGAAAGGTAACCGTACGCTGAATTTCAGCATTCGATTACCTTTCTCCAGCAATTCGAATCTCTTTGAATAACCCTGTGTGTGTTCAGATTTTGAGAGAGAAGTCCATGAACTCTTCTTTTAAACATTAATAACTCACTAAAGGTAGAAAATAAATGAGGAAAATGAAGAAAAGTAAAAAAAAAAGCACTAGAACATCTGTTTAAGGTGAAAAAAATAAAAACTCCCCTCTACGTCATATGACATAGTTCAATAAGAGAAAAAACACCGGCAATACCATCAGTTATTCCACTCTCTATGGTTTCCATGGACGAGGTACTTTGATTGAGCCTGTAATCTTCTTTGGTTTTCCTGGAGACCATGTTCTCCTGTCCCTTCCATTGTCCAAAACTCACATCGATTCCTTCAAGGGAAGCTGTCTCATTCCGAGGTCTTAGAGAAAATGGTTTATCCATCCTACTCGTGCCAACAGAAGACATTTCGCAATGCAGTGGGCGTTTGAAGTGATGGCCACTTGTTGGGATATCTATTAGAACCTTCTTGGCCACGGCTGGTGGGAATGGTTGCCGTCGGTAGGGGACAGTTACGCCTTGCTGCCCTGTTATCGGTTGTGTCTCGTACCGTTCCGATTGAGGAGGCACCTGGCTGGAGACAGCTTTCGTAACACTTTCTTGGAACTGTGTTGGAACACTGGCTACACCTTTCACCACATTTCTGGAGGTCTCGTTCCTTTCCTGAAGACTTCTCTCCTTGTAGCGACTTTCTGCCTCATGCTCGGATTCATCTTCGAAACGTACACGAGCCACCGGTGACTTCTGCTGTGGCTTCTCATTGCCATTGATTGGATCACGTTTCCTTGATTCGCCCATTTCAAAATTTTCAGAAAATTTCTGACTTCGATCCTGTAATATGAATACAGTAAACATAATAATCCATGAGACTATTTCTCTCCTCACAAGTATCGCTACTTACAATGGCTCCTCTATATATTTAGGGTGTGTGGGTGTCTTTTTAGGGTTCCTCCATATATTTAGGGTGTGTGGGTGTCTTTTTAGGGACTCCTCCATATATTTAGGGTGTGCGGGGGTCTTTTTAGGGGTTCCTCCATATATTCAGGGTGTGTGGGTGTCTTTTTAGGGGTTCCTCCATATATTCAGGGTGTGCGGGTATCTTTTTAAGGACTCCTCCATATATTTGGGGTGTGTGGGTGTCATTTTAGGGGCTCCTCCATATATTCAGGGTGTGCGGGTGTCTTTTTAGGGTTCCTCCATATATTTAGGGTGTGTGGGTGTCTTTTTAGGGACTCCTCCATATATTTAGGGTGTGCGGGGGTCTTTTTAGGGGTTCCTCCATATATTCAGGGTGTGTGGGTGTGTTTATAGGGGCTCCTCTATATATTCAGGGTCTGCGTGTCTTTTTAGGGGTTCCTCCATATATTCAGGGTGTGTGCGTGTCTTTTAGGGGTTCCTCCATATATTCAGGGTGTGCGGGTGTCTTTTTAGGGGCTCCTCCATATATTCAAGGTGTGTGCGTGTCTTTTTAGGTGCTCCTCCATATATTCAGGGTGTGTGGGTGTCATTTTAGGGGCTATTCCATATATTCAGGGTGTGCGGGTGTCATTTTAGGGGCTCCGCCATAAATTCAGGGTGTGGGGGGGTCTTTTTAGGGTCTCCTCCATATATTTCGGGTAAGTGGGTGACTTTTTAGGGGGTCCTCCATATATTCAGGGTGTGTGCGTGTCTTTTTAGGGGTTCCTCCATATATTCAGGGAGTGTGGGTGTCTTTTTAGGGGCTCCTCCATATATTCAGGGTGTGCGGGTGTCTTTTAGGGGATCCTCCATATATTCAGGGTATTTGGGTGTCTTTTAGTGGCTCCTCCATATATTCAGGGTGTGTGGGTGTCTTTTTAGGGGTTCCTGCATATATTTGTGGTGTGGGGGTATCTTTAGGGGCTCCTCCATATATTCAGGGTGTGTGGGTGTCTTTTTAGGGACTCCTCCATATATTTAGGGTGTGCGGGTGTCTTTTTAGGGGTTCCTCCATATTTCCATCCATATCCCTCCATATCCCCCTTTTTAGGGGTTCCTCCATATATTCAGGGTGTGCGGGTGTCTTTTTAGGGGCTCCTCCATATATTCAGGGTGTGCGGGTGTCTTTTTAGTGGCTCCTCCATATATTCAGGGTGTGCGTGTTTCTTTTTAGGGGCTCCTCCATATATTCAGGGTGTGGGGGGGTCTTTTTAGGGGCTCCTCCATATATTCAGGGTGTGCGGGTGTCTTTTTAGTGGCTCCTCCATATATTCAGGGTGTGCGTGTCTCTTTTTAGGGGCTCCTCCATATATTCAGGGTGTGCGGGTGTCTTTTTAGGGGCTCCTCCATATATTCAGGGTGTGGGGGTGTCTTTTTAGGGGCTCCTCCATATATTCAGGGTGTGGGGGTGTCTTTTTAGTGGCTCCTCCATATATTTAGGGTGTGTGGGTGTCTTTTTAGGGTTCCTCCATATATTTAGGGTGTGTGGGTGTCTTTTTAGGGACTCCTCCATATATTTAGGGTGTGCGGGGGTCTTTTTAGGGGTTCCTCCATATATTCAGGGTGTGTGCGTGTCTTTTTAGGGGTTCCTCCATATATTCAGGGTGTGCGGGTATCTTTTTAAGGACTCCTCCATATATTTGGGGTGTGTGGGTGTCATTTTAGGGGCTCCTCCATATATTCAGGGTGTGTGGGTGTCTTTTTAGGGTTCCTCCATATATTTAGGGTGTGTGGGTGTCTTTTTAGGGACTCCTCCATATATTTAGGGTGTGCGGGGGTCTTTTTAGGGGTTCCTCCATATATTCAGGGTGTGTGCGTGTCTTTTTAGGGGTTCCTCCATATATTCAGGGTGTGTGCGTGTCTTTTTAGGGGTTCCTCCATATATTCAGGGTGTGCGGGTATCTTTTTAAGGACTCCTCCATATATTTGGGGTGTGTGGGTGTCATTTTAGGGGCTCCTCCATATATTCAGGGTGTGTGGGTGTCTTTTTAGGGACTCCTCCATATATTTAGGGTGTGCGGGGGTCTTTTTAGGGGTTCCTCCATATATTCAGGGTGTGTGGGTGTGTTTTTAGGGGCTCCTCTATATATTCAGGGTGTGCGTGTCTTTTTAGGGGTTCCTCCATATATTCAGGGTGTGTGCGTGTCTTTTTAGGGGTTCCTCCATATATTCAGGGTGTGCGGGTGTCTTTTTAGGGGCTCCTCCATATATTCAAGGTGTGTGCATGTCTTTTTAGGTGCTCCTCCATATATTCAGGGTGTGTGGGTGTCATTTTAGGGGCTATTCCATATATTCAGGGTGTGCGGGTGTCATTTTAGGGGCTCCGCCATAAATTCAGGGTGTGGGGGGGTCTTTTTAGGGTCTCCTCCATATATTTCGGGTAAGTGGGTGACTTTTTAGGGGGTCCTCCATATATTCAGGGTGTGTGCGTGTCTTTTTAGGGGTTCCTCCATATATTCAGGGTGTGTGGGTGTCTTTTTAGGGGCTCCTCCATATATTCAGGGTGTGCGGGTGTCTTTTAGGGGATCCTCCATATATTCAGGGTGTGTGGGTGTCTTTTTAGGGGTTCCTGCATATATTTGTGGTGTGGGGGTATCTTTAGGGGCTCCTCCATATATTCAGGGTGTGTGGGTGTCTTTTTAGGGACTCCTCCATATATTTAGGGTGTGCGGGTGTCTTTTTAGGGGCTCCTCCATATATTCAGGGTGTGGGGGTGTCTTTTTAGGGGCTCCTCCATATATTCAGGGTGTGGGGGTGTCTTTTTAGTGGCTCCTCCATATATTCAGGGTATGTGGTTGTCTTTTTGGGGGTTCCTCTATATATTCAGGGTGTGTGGGTGTCTTTTTAGGGGTTCCTCCATATATTCAGGGTGTGCGGGTGTCTTTTTAGGGGTTCCTCCATATATTCAGGTTATGGATGTCTTTTTAGGGGCTCCTCCATATATTCAGGGTGTGGGTTGTCTTTTTAGGGGCTCCACCATATATTCAGGGTGTGTGGGTGTCTTTTTAGGGGCTCCTCCATATATTCAGGGTGTGTGCATGTCTTTTTAGGGGCTCCTCCATATATTCAGGGTGTGCGGGTGTCTTTTTAGGGGCTCCTCCATATATTCAGGGTGTGGGGGTGTCTTTTTAGTGGCTCCTCCATATATTCAGGGTATGTGGTTGTCTTTTTGGGGGTTCCTCTATATATTCAGGGTATGTGGTTGTCATTTTAGGGGTTCCTCCATATATTCAGGGTGTGCGGGTGTCTTTTTAGGGGTTCCTCCATATATTCAGGTTATGGATGTCTTTTTAGGGGCTCCTCCATATATTCAGGGTGTGGGTTGTCTTTTTAGGGGCTCCTTCATATATACAGGGTGTGCAAGTTTCATTTTATGGGCTCCTCCATATCTTCAGGGAGTGCGGGTGTATTTTTAGGGGTTCGCCCATAGATTCGAGGTGTGCGGGTGTATAACAGAGCTGCATAGCAATAACTCTCCCAGCAATGAGTCTCTAAACTATAATAAATATTGTTGGAAATAAGATAAATTGATAAAGATAAGTTTGCTCTACATATAAATTGCAGTTTAAGGCTAGGGTCAGACGAACGCATTTTCACGTTGTCTGTGAAAAAGTGCGTTCGAACGAATGGACGCATTTTTTCACGGAGTACGCGATAGCGGTCATACGATGTGCATTTGCATCCGTGATTTTGTACGGATCATCAATAAAACACTTTGTGCGTCTGGACGTTATGTTGGCCGGACATTAGCAGCGTCTGACGTCTCCTAATCACGCACACACGCCGCTAGCGGATGCAGCGCACTCTGTACGTCAGTACTAGCAGTTTAACGTTCTCGAAAAAATGCGTTCGTTTGCCACTTGCGTTGCGCAGCCGGACTTTTGTGCGACCGTACTTCGTATATTGGCCGTCATTGCCCGGCATCTGCTGCTAGTGCGGCCGTGATTAAGTGCGTCTGCACGCGCGTTCGCACTGCCTCAGTCTGACCCCAGCCTTAGTTACATTAATGGTTTTTGATAAGTTGATACCCTATCAAAAGTATCGGAACGCCATCGTTTCTGACACCTTAAGCGACATTCCCTAAATTGCAAATCTTGCTCTTTGGCCATTTGGAATCTTTAAAGGTCTTACGATTCTATATTTCCAAATAAGTCGCCCCCTCCCCTCCTATGACCATGTGAAATTATGAGAGTGGTGTTTTATTCTCTCCCCCCCTAACAAAACATATGTTAGCTCAACATTTCAAAACATAAGACAGTCAGAGGAGGAATTTTGGAAAAATTGTCTCACCTAAAAAAAATTAATTATGTGATTTCTGACTGCTATAATAATCAAGATTAATTTAAAGATTAAATTTTTGTGTTGACTCTTTGGAATTCATTATTTAATTATTCAGTTAAAAAATACCAAGTGACAAACACTTTCCTAAATTTTTATTAATTATTTTTTTTGGATTTTATTACATAAATAGTTAAAAAAAATATATATATATTTTTTTTTTATGTATATGTGATAAGATCTCTAGGAGAAAAGGCAAAGGAAAGGTCGGAGTTGCCTGAATTTTTTATTACCCTATATTGCTATGTAAATAATAAAACATGATATTAAAAAAAACAACATAAAAATTCAAAAAAATTCTATCAAATGTGACTCTGAAACATCGACGTACAAACTACCAGCAATGTCAAGAATTAGGATCAATAATTTATAGAAAAGAATAAAGAATTATAATATAAAACGGTAATTTTGTTTATCTCGACAAAAATCTCAATCGGAATGAATTATTTTTAAATTATTTAGATATAATTTCAGCCTCCATCAAAGTGCCCAGGAAAATGGTATCCAGTGAACGCTTATTTGGTTCTCTCGGCAAATTTTGTGTCCAATAAAGATGTCCTAACCCGCTTGTATCATTATTAGTGCTCCCGGCCCTCTAATTTTTGTAATAATGACCTCTGCTTACACTGTATGCTGTTCAACCCCCCTCTTTCAAAATTCCGCCCATGAGGTACCGTGTTACAGGGATGACTCCGTGGTTGGCTCTCACCGGTCCATGCGCCATGGTGGGTTTGGCCGAGAACTTCTTGATAATATCACCCGGGGTTGGAGCACCATGAGGACTTCTTGATTTCGGTCTTACAAAGAAATGTTTATATATTATAGTTTTAGAATTACGCAATGTAGAAATATTCCGGGTTACGATAGTTACAACAAACAGCATAAAACAAGGAAAACTTTTTGATTATTACAGTATCAATGCAGAAAGATGAAACAAAATTAGTAGCTCTGTGGTCCTCTAAGGCAGTGCTTCCCAACCGCGGTCCTCGAGTACCCCCAACAGGCCAGGTTTTAAGGATTCCCTTGTGGAAATGCAGATTGAATCCTGCAATCACTGAGCAGTAAATCATATCACCTGGGCTGTGCTTCGAATATCTGGAAAACCTGACCTGTTGGGGTTACTTGAGGATCGCAGTTGGGAACCACTGCTCTAAGGGAAAGACCATACTCTACAACCCTTCAACACTAACCTTACTATACTGAAGTTGCTGTGAAAACTGCTCGATGTATAACGATGACTTTTTGGCTTCACACAACCGATATGAAATGAATCATTAACCCCTTCACTATCAAGATCTACTATACTCAATCTGCAAGGCACCTCTTGTTGCCCCAAAATATAAGGGGTTATTCAAAGAGCGACGAATTTGCCACCGAATTGCTCGGAACGATGAATTTCACCATACTGTGCAATTTTGTGGCAATTCGGCTACTCAGAAAGACCCCTGAGGGACATCATTTACCAATGGTGTCCATCTTGAAAATTTACCATTTATGACTACTCTTTGTACTCTATCTTTTAACCAGTTTTCTATCCCAGAAGAAGAGTTTCCATGTACACAAATTTTTCTTAATTTGAATAGTAATCTCTTGTGTGGAACTGTGTTGAAGCCTTTGGTAAAATCCAAGTAAATCACATCAACTGTGGCCCACTGATCTATATGGTCATGAAGGCTCTATCGGCAAGATCCTCTGGGTTTGCCTGTATGCGCTGTCCTTGGGGACTCCAGTCACCTGCTTACAGAGTTTGTTTTCAGCCTTTTTAAAGGTATGTCCAAACCATCTCCATTTATGCTCTCAGATTTTTGTTGCATTCCTTTATTGGTGGAACTGTCTGAGGAGCTCCGTCTCGGAGATCCATTTTTTGTGGCCACCAGGACTACTAATGTGTCATGATAATTTATACCAAATAATGTAAGACCTTGGGACTAATTCCGACGGAGCCACTGATAGCGGCTCACTGATGGATAATTAGCATTTCGCTATTGATGTCTCTAATCAAATGCTCTGTTAGCGGCTCGTGTCACAATATTTGAGACTCATTGATCAGTACCGGCAGCAGCGTCACATACTGCCCCTTGTATCAGCTCTGGGAGTCCATAGGACTCTATGGAGTCAACATTGAGCTCAGGCTCCAGAGCCACATAATAACATTTGGAACTATTAATTTTTAGGATATCAGATCTTTACCTGAATATCTTGAGTGGTGCGCATCTAGACATTCCAGAGTCACTGTCTGACAAAGAACCTGATGGAAACAGGAGGGAAGGAGAATATAGAAAGCGTCTGAGACCACACAACTCTACGTTCAATGAGATATTCATGGATCACCCATATGCAAAAGTGGCTTTAGTGTTACTGGGGCCTTAGGCAAAGTTAAAAAATTAGATGCTATGAAAAATAATGAAGAAATTAGCGATGGAAGCCTAAATTAAAGTGACAGTCAACTAATCCTGCGCACTTCACAGTTATGAAGTGGTCAGGATGTGGAGGAGAGCGCCCCCCGCCCCGATCTAGAGGTATCGCTGCGTGAAGTCGAGGAGTTTCCTCCACCCCACCCAGCGTCACCAACAGCTGGGCCTTTTTTAATTTCCCAGCTGTCGCTCACCAAATCAATCACTAGTGACGGCAGCAGACAGAGAGTATGGCGACGTCACCCTATCTGAGATCAATCACTGTAGCGATCGGTCTCAGAGAGGCAGCCAACCGATTGGACCTCTGCATGTGCATAGCTCCGATGCATCATTCTGTACAGGTACTACAGAACTTGCATAAGGAAGGTGTGCAAGTCCAGTGGCGCTGCGCATGGCGATCCTATCTCATCATTTCTTGTCAGTCACCCCACGGAGGCACACTTATTACCAGGTTGCCAGGTCATAGACCACCAAGAGTCACGTACTAGCTCTAGTAGCGCACCATGAGTGAAGGTTATGTGTGATAAAGATAGTTTACCATTGTTGTAATTTGCGCTCTTGCTGCTTTTGGACAGGTCATTTATTATTCGGCCTGGTTTGTTGGGTAACAGTTCTTTCATGATGGTCCCCATAGGATCTGACTTAACCGCAGAGGGTCTTGGTTGACCGCCTAGATTGCCTTTTTTGGAAATCGTCTTGGTGGAAGAGGTGGGTTCCTCTGTTTTGGCATTGACTTTCAACCTGGAAGAGGAATTTTGGTCAGTCTTTGGCACATCCTCACATCTGGTGGTGTTAAGTTTGCTTTTCAGCTCAGCTTGGTTTTGCTCCACTTGAGTCCTCAGACTGGGAAGCCGGAAAGAACCTCGACTTTGGGCTCCCAGATACTCTCTTCGGTTCAATGTCGGCAAAGAAACAGTTTTGTCTTGAATAATTAGAGACCCACTGCCGGGATGGGATGTTTCAGCCTCCTTTCTTTGTCCATATCGACTTTTCTGCGACTGGACTTTGTAAAGGAAGCTGTTTGGGGTCCATATTTGAGGAGGGGCAGGATTTGGGGCATTTGGTGTAACCCCAACAGGTGTCTGGTGTACTTCATTATCCAGACGTGGAAGCCTCTGTATCACCCTGTCTCCCTTTCCCAGGTCAGTGGCAAGAGTGAAGGTGTTGGGATATTTCCGACGTAGTTCATTGTAGAATCCATCTAAAGGTTTTAAATTACTGCCAGAGATGTCCGTCAACATGGTTATCACCAATGTCCACCTTATCGTAGTTTACCTTCTCATTCTCTACTGGCTGCATTATAACTCTAGTTGTAATCTGGAAGAGAACAGATAAAAGTGAAAGAATTATCACTTGAGAACCTTGAGTATATTCTACAGCAACATCATCCTGAACCATCTTCTGTCCTCCAGAGTCTTGAAGATAACAGTTCTGCTTATCATGTAATGCAATGTCTAATATTGTAAGTGGTTTGCTAAATTGAGTGTTAGAGGAACATTCTAGGCTAAAAATGGGAAGAGGGCAAAGGAGTAAATCATTAGATTTATCCTCTGCCACCCATCCCCATTCTCACTGGTCTTCACTTACCACCTTTATTCCAGTGCCGCACTCTTCTTCAGTGCTCTTCAATGTTGCCCCCACCAATCAGATGGCTCTCAGATGATCGGTTTTGGGTATGATAACCGAGGCTGTCCAACTGGAGGTGAGCAACAGGTTCTATAAAGAAGGAAGACCTCCACTTTGGAAGGTCGTCTTAGCCCCCATGGACATAAGGAAGGGAGAGTGGGCACTCTTCGCACCACGACAATATATTTAAAGTTAAGCGGTGGCTAGAGTGTCCATTTAAGTGTTACGGCAAATCCTTCTTCTTCAGTTTTGATGATCGGATGCAACGTATGGAATGAAGACCTTAACTCCCTTCGTGGCTCAAAATATGAAAGGCCATACTCCATAATTGCTGATAAGATAGCTACATGAAACGTTACACATAACATAAAGTCTCCTGTAGTTATTTTATCGACGGGAATCGCTGTACCATTCCTGCCGCAAACTGGGTTTGCGGCTCGAATGTAGCGATTCGTTGCATGAGGTTACTGTACATTAACGTCTTCAATACTTATTATGGGAGATGTTAATTTACAAAAATACTCCAGCTGAGGAAGCGAGCTGACTGCGAAACGCGTTCTGGACGTATTTTATACGTGTATTATTTTTATTTACCTAATAAATCTTCACTTTTACTCTACATCGACCCGTTGGTGCTGCTTGTCAAGAAAAGGGACGTGGGGCGCATCCAGAGGATGGTGAGGTGATCCAGCGCTCCTAAATACAAAAGATACATCCAGTGCCAGGATTTCGGCACATAAAATTGTGAGTGTGTTACCTTTTGTTATTGATTGTGGTTATAATAACGGGTCACACTATGTTAGCTTAATTCTTCTTTTTGAGGTGAACACCGTCGGTATGATAGCAGGACTTCCTTTATAGCATTTAAGAAGAACTCCTGGGAAGAAGTGCAGACCTCACCCACATTTATTGCGAATAAACGGTACACAAGGACCAGACAATAGACAGATAGACAATAGCATTCTTGCATAATCACAGATTATGCCAACATTCTGCACACAAGAGGGCAATGGGCTAATATTGATGATGAGTCCAGCACCCTTCAAATATGCCTCAATGCCCATGCACCCCAAGTCCAAAATGACTTACGTCACGGACACATATTACTATTTCTTACCTGCTGCGTATGGATTATACATGCTGCGGGGCGGCATTTTTCATGCACTGCCCATCAGCATGAATAAATTAGGTGTGTCCAGAAAATCATGCCGGCCTGGGAACCCTAGTCAACAAGGTGATTTTATCAACAGGGTTATCCAAAGAGCTCCGAATTGGGGCCGAAAGGTAACCGAACAGTGAAATTCAGCGTACAGTTACCTTTCCTGGCCATTCGGCTATTCAGAGAGCAGGCAGTTCGCCAAATGTTGGCGAATTGCTTGCACATACGGTGTCTGTTCGGTAGGCTTGTGCACCGATTTTTTTTTCGGTTCGATTTGTTCGGATGTTTAAACTTTTCGATTCGGCTCGTTTCGACCGATTTCTGTTTCGATTCGGTTCGGTTCGTTTTTCGGATACATTTTGTTTTCAGAATATCGACCACTTTTCGTGTTTTCGGGTCACTTTGCTCGTTTTTTGTATCGACTTTTAAGAAATTTCGGAAATTTTCGTTTTTTCGGAACTTCTGTTCTCCTCGTTTCAAAGTGTCTACGATAATTCTGGCGATTCTATCGTGTTTTTTTTTATTAAATAAAGATCCTTTTTTTCTTATGAATAATTGAATATACATTTCACAACTTTATTTAATCATATTAAAATGGTATGAAAGCCAAGGAACAAAAAAATGAACAAAACGATTTAAAAAACGCTAACTGACCCGAATGCCACAAGAAACAAGTGATACGCATTTACAAATACAAAATTTACAGAATCAGCGATATAACCGATAATAGTTAAAATACGATTTCCAGAATTACCGAAATGGAACCGAAATCACGAATGGAACCGAAATCATGAATAGAGCGAAAATAAATTTCGATTTGACACATTTCAAGTCCATTCGAAAAATCCGAAATTTTTTCGTTTCGGCTCGGAAAACTTTTCGGATCTATCGGTTTTCGGGTCCGATCCGATTCAGAAATTCGGCCGAATCCGAACACACGAATCGGGAAATTTCGTGAAAATTCCGAAATTCCGAAACCCGAAACGCACATCCCTACTGTTCGGTGCCTGTTCGATGGCAGTGAAATCCCCATAGAGAAGCAATGCTTTGTCTATTCAGAGAACACAAACCAGCAGTGAAAAGTTGCCAAAATGCCCTGCTGTCCGATTGGTTTCATTCAACAGGTTTATTCAGGCGAATCCCATAGGCGTCAATGTTAAAAATATTTTTTATATTTTAATTCAATATCTAATAAACCGTTTATTATAATATTCTGCAGTAAAAAGTTTCTCTATTTTCCGATTTTTTAGGATCTTTCAGGCATTTTTTGGGATTTTTTTGCAAACATTTTTTTCCCGTTTTTTTTAAATGTTTTTTTTCTTTTTTCTGTAACAGCCTTTTTATTATCATTCATTGGATCTTACATGTAAATTTCAGACATTTTCGCTCAGTAGTTTCTTTGCAAACAGTGTTTTACTTTTCAAACATTCAAGCGTACTGTTTTTTTTTTTTTCACTCCTTTCGTCTGCGGTCTCGGGTTTTTCCGGCGGCTGCTCTGCGCTGTGATCGGCTCCTGCTCGGGTTTCTCCGTCGTGTTCGGCGGGGTTAATCCAGATGTTTTTGTGGGTTTCGGTGTGCATTCGCCATGGTTTTGCGGTGAGTTTTCGGCGGGTTTGCGTCGACTTTTCCCTGCATTACGGCGGCCCTGTGTTGTTTGCTGAATACACCGCAGGGTCGCCGAAATGGGATCGCCGAATCGCGCCGAATTGAAGAGAACGAAAAGTCACCGAAGTGCGGTGACTTTTTTCGATTCTCTTTGAATAACTTGCAGATCTTTAAAGCAAGGGGGTCTCAAATCCAGATGTGTCTGAACGACAACTCCCATGACGCTCTGGCCATTTATTGCGTTCGCAGAACCTAGGATTTTGTATGCAAAAGACATCAGGGGGGGCAGAGAAGAGACCCCTGCTTTAAACTAAAAGTCAAACAAAGCGCCACAATGGAAACCTTTTAAAATGGCAAAAAATAAAAATAAATACAGAAAAATAAAATAAACTAAAACCCTGACACACAAGAATCACTCCATCATTCACAAACATTCACTAAACAGCGCATTGTGTTGATTTTAAAGTGATACCGCACTAAACTAAGTCAAATATAATTGCGAGGAGAAGTTTTGATCTCCGATTAATCGTCCGTACGCCAGACGTGGCGAGTGATACATTGCAGATCTGGATACATACCTGTCAAGGTGTGTTTTTTTGGTTTTTAGAGGATTGCGGTGCTTTCGCCATTAAGTGACAGCGATGCTTTACTTCGATAGCTGATTTTCAGGCTGTTACATGTTTCCCTTCATTTTATCCTGTTTCGGCGTTTGAGTCCATTGCCTTGGCTTGCTTTGTTGGTGTGATTGTCAGTTATGGGGTGTGATTGTGTTGTGTCCTGCTGTCATGGTTGCCAGATTGGACAAAGAGCGTCCAAAGAAAGCACCTCAAATAACAAATTCCACTGCTGATATCTGCAGGGCTACCTGAGAAACTTCTCTTGGAACGAAAGTCTACTTAAAGGGACACGCGACACACACTGACCACTTTAGATTATTAAAGGGACACTACCACTTACACAAACTGTAACTAGATTACTTGTGCGTCACAAAGAAAAACACATTATAAAACACTTTATAAAACACATGCTGCTGGGTTTTTTTCTTCGTTTGAAGTAATTGCGCGAAAAAAGGAAAAATGCATTTTAGTTTTTTCTTATCTCTTGTTTCCATTCTGTGGACCTTTCAAGTGATGCAACATACATCAAAATATTATGGTGAGTTTTACTTTCAGGGTTATTCAGAGAGAGGTGAAAAGCAGGAGAATGACTGGAGAATGGAAAATTCGAGGTCAAAATAGCCAAATCAGAAAAATTCTCCCATTCATCTCACTTTCCAAATCGTCTATTTTAACCTAAAATTTTCCATTCTGCAGTCATTCTTCTGCTTTTCACCTCTCTCTGAATAACCCTGTTTGTGGCTGTTCTTTATCTTAAGCAGTATTTAATAGTTAATGATAGACATGTACATTAGTTTTAGTACTAAAACGATTTAGTCTGAATTTTGGGATAATTTAGTTTTAGTATGACTCAAGAGATACGAAACTGCTCAGTACAAAAAAACGAAAGAAACTAAAATAAAATGCACTACATTTTAGTTTCAGTCCTTTTTGTGATATTACATTGATGAGTGAAGGAGACCAGTAATGAAGTGCAACATCGCAAAATTACAGAAAAGGTTTGTATGCGTAATCCTTCCCGACCCCTATCCGAAAATCTGACAGTGATAGAGCTCCAGAATACTCACTCACAGCACAGACAGCCAGCACAGGAGAGGAAACCTTTACTTAACCCTTGCATGTCTATGAGGCAGACAAGATGATAAAAGTAGCTAGAGAAGGAAAACATTCAAATAAATCACACTGAAAGCTAATGACAGAGGAGGCCTGGATAGTAAAAACCCCTTTATAACAAGCAGCGCTGGGAGAAGAGAGGGACTTTATAAAACATGTGTTATCTCCCCTCCCGCTCTGCATAATAGGGGCTTAGGTCTGATACATTTTATATTATCCAGGAGCACTATCCCCCTTTCCTCATCTATAATACACGTTTTATATAAAGTCCCTCTGCTCTCCCAGTGCTGCTTGTTCTAAAGTTTTTTTTTACGTCTGATACATTTAGTATCCAGCTCTCACAGTTACTCTGTCATTATGAGCTGTCAGTGTGATTTATTTGAATGTTTTCCCTGGATTTAAAGTGCTTTATTTTATTATAAAAATCATTTTGCACCACTCATCTCTTCTCTGAGCTTTCAGACCGATTTACGTTAATATTTTCCCTCTCCCCTGCTTTTATATTCCTGTGTCTCCCCCACAGAGATACAAAGTTTAAGTAAAAGTTCCCTCTCCTGTGATGGATAAGCATTGCATTCTGAAGTTCTGCACCCTCCACATGCCAATGCAGTAAGATGTTCTATACAGAGCGGGGCATTAATTAATGCAGGTGGATGTTGTATACATTATACAGAGAGGGGTATTAATTAATGCAGGAGGATGTTATCTACGTTATACATAGAGGAGCCTTTTTTTTTTTAGCCCTTTAAATCCAGTGGCTGTGAGCGCTGAGATCGGCTGCTTGTTATATTATCTCTCAGTACAATGTATCAAGCTCAGCTGTTACAGTAACTGACTGTAACAGCGCTCAGAGTTTCAGTAAAATAAGGAAATAATATTGTTCTAACCTCTTATATATAAAAATATTATTTACTAGTTTTACTCGAACTCTGAGCGCTGTGATGAGCAGCAGTCAGTTACTGTAACAGCTCTGCCTGACACATTGTGCTGAGAGTGAGAGATACTGTAACAAGCAGCGATCTCAGCCCTCTGAGGAGCCACTACAATAGTAATTGTATCCACTGCTTTTCGCATGAATGAAATTAGTTTTCATACTAAAGAACTGAAAACGAATTTCTTTAGCAACTAAATAAATTGCATTTTAGGACTAATCCATTAGTTCAAAACGAAATTTTGTGCTGTGCACATGTCTAGTTAATGATGAAGTGTAGGAGCGAATGTCTAGATAAGGCAGCAGGGGGTGTATTGTGTTCGGCAGGCTACTCCAGATAAAAGCTGACAGCTTAAAATCTTCCCCTGTCCTTTGTCCTTTAAATACATCCCACACAATACAATGATGTGAGTCGGTGAATGACCCATTCACTCCATTCTATGGTCAAAGCCACACAGTGGAGCAAGTGATGGAGAGATACGGGGGCGGCAGTTTACAACACAAAATATCACACAATGAGGAAAATAGAGGAAAATATCACACAATGGATGCACCCAGTGACACATATAGAGGAAAATATCACACAATGGATGCGCCCAGTGACACATATAGAGGAAAATATTACTCAATGATGCACCCAGTGAAACATATAGAGGAAAATATCACACAATGGATGCACCCAGTGACACATATAGAGGAAAATATCACACAATAGATGCACCCAGTGACACATATAGAGGAAAAAAAAATCTTAACTAAACAAACAAAAGAAAAACAAAGCGCATGTAAGATATCAGCAACATCAAATAAACACAATAAGGACATTTTATTTTTGGTGGTAGCGGCCCTTTAACCCCTTGGATGCAGAAGTTGTGTGGGAAACTTCATGGGGATTCCCTGCTATATGCGGAGGATGTTCCCCACACGTCATTTGCTAAGGGGGCCCTCCCTCCTTATACTTACCTCTCCCATCGGGGTCACGCGGTGGTTGAAGTCAGACCCTGCTTTTAGACCCCCTCCCAGCACCCTGACGTCATCGTGACGGGCGACGGAGGGGAAGGACCCCTCTCCCTCCCGATCGGTAGGAGATTAAGGTAAAAAAGAGGCAGCGTTGGAAAGGTCACAGTAAGGTGCCGGTCAGCGATCGATGTCTTGGATGCACGGCCGGTGCTGCCGCTAGGCCAACTAGGGCGCCTAGAGCGCAGCACCCGCCTAGGTCGCAGCTGGCCCGACCAATTGTGTAAAAAAAAACATGCCCGTGGGGCGGCCGCGTGCTGCAGCCAGCCCCAATACATGCCGTCGTCGCCGCCGTCGTCAAGGAGACGGAGGCGTGGACTTGGTGCTTCCAGCTTCCTGGACCAAGTCCACGCCTCCATCTCCTTGACGCCTGCGGCGACGCCAGCACGCATTGAGACTGGCTACAGGAAGACAGCGCTGGAGGCAAATATCCATGTGTGAGCTGCTGCGGCTGGGCAAGTATCCTTGTGTGAGCCTGGGGGAAAATACCCATGTGTGAGCCTGGGGGTAAATACCCATGTGTGAGCCTGGGGGCAAATATCCATTTGTGAGCCTGAGGGCAAATATCCATGTGTGAGCTGGGGGTAAATATTCATGTGTGAGCCTGGGGGCAAATATCCATGTGTGAGCCTGGGGGTACATATCCATGTGTGAGCCTGGGGGTAAATATCCATGTATGAGCCTGGGGGTAAATACCCATGTGAGAGCCTGGGGGTAAATACCCATGTGTGAGCCTGGGGGCAAATATCCATGTGTGAGCCTGGGGGTAAATATCCATGTGTGAGCCTGGTGGTAAATACCCATGTGTGAGCCTGGGGAAGATATCCATGTGTGAGCCTGGGGGCAGATATCCATGTGTGAACCTGGGGGCAGATATCCATGTGTGAGCCTGGGGGCAATATCTCCATGTGTTAGCTGGGGCAATATCTCCATGCCATGTGTTAGCTGGGGCAATATATCCATGTGTTAGCTGGGGCAATATATCCATGTTAGCTGGGGCAATATATCCATGTGTGAGCAGGGGCAATATCTTCATGCCATGTGTAAGCTGGGGGCAAATGTACCCATGTGAGCTGGGGGTAAATGTACCCATGTGAGCTGGGGGGAAATTGTACCCACGTGAACGGGGGGCAATATATCACCCATGTGAGAGCTGGGGGCAAATATACCCATGTGAGTGTAGCGCTCACTCCCGGAGGAGCTGCTGAATTTAACCTCGGGTTAGTCTCACCGCACTAGGGAATAAATATACACCAGCACTGTTGTGGATTTTATAGATTATATACTTTACTGATCCCAATAAAGTGGCATATATAATGTGAACAAGGTATATGAGCGACAGGATTTTCGTAATGCGGGAAAACACGCGGCGGCAAAAAGGAAAGGCTAACCCCTTCGTTTCTGGAGTGTAAGTCCCGTAAAAGTAGTGTCCCAAAAAGGTGTGTGTGTGTGTTATCTCAGGTACCCGGGTACTATATTCAACTGGCCAGTGAATGGATTGAGCAAATCTTCGACTAGTCACGTTGGGGCCCTGTAGATTTAAACAATACTGCAGCGTGCTTTGTTTCAACTTGACTGTGGCCTGGAAGGCCTCCCACCCATCCGCTAGACAATCTGTTCCGCTGTCCGATCAAGGATCTCTCTCCGCTTGGTTATACTGGAACTCTGTGCCACCGGATATGCTTCTCCCGCTTGTCCGATTTCGGTAACGAGAACTACGGCCTACCGCCTGCACTCCCAGTGGATCATCGCGGTCTCCTTACTCGGGGTCCAAACTGGAACCTTGTGTCTGCGCAAAACCTCTCAGCAATGTGTGGATAGATCTCCGCCAGCACTGTCTCCGATTCTCAGCACCCGCAAGGCAGCTCCTGCTCTCCGGCCTGGTCTTAATCTCTGGCAGTCTCACATGCGTCTTCCACCTTTCATCGCTCGGCTCACACTGGCTCTCCTTCGTACGAGCCTGCGGATGTCCTTCGCTCTCTCCCACCCACTTCCTGTCCCTGCCGCAAAGCATGATGGAAAACATAGTCCCGTTGTGTCCAGTATACTCTACATTGCGCTTGTCTCCCTCTGGTGGCCAAACCCGAGCAATACATCAACAGAGTTTTTAAACAGCGCTACACTCTCCCCCTCCTAGAACTCTTGGGTCTCTCCAAGGAGGTGTAACATTTACATAACATTCCAACATTACATTAGGCAATATATACAGGCTCAGCAGCAAACATACAATGGGTCAGATATACGTCTTCAAGTTGACTCATGCTCCTGACTACCTCGGCTAACATAGCAGACACTTCGGGCAACCTTCGCACTGTGGTGACAGCCTCTTCAGTGCTATGTCCTGGTGAGTCGTAAGTAAGTCTCTGAGGGGGTCGGATAGAACGTTTTGATTCTGGCTCAATCATCTCCTCTTCAGGTGGAAATACTACAGGTACGGGTTCAGTTCTTTCGTCCACAACTGGAACAGACATCTCTTCGGAATATGATCCTTCCAGTGAAGGCATAGAACTATAGTCTATAGACACATTTTCAAGAACTACAGGAATTTCCAAAGTTTCGGGAACTTCCAATTGGAATTCAGGAGCCTCAGGCCTCAGGTTACTTTCCCACCGTTCGGAAACTGGAATGACCTCTTCAGGCTCAGGCGAGCGCACCCAGTCCAGACAAAAACTTCCTTCCTCACTATCCCCTTCACTCTCTTCAACAACCCGTGTCTGCTGAGACCGAGTAACGGGAGTCAAACGTGGAGCAGGTGGGTTCGGCAGAGGAAGTTTGCCTCCAACTGGTATCCTTACAGCTTCCCTCAATGGCAACAGATGATTTCGGTGCCAGTTTTTAAGAGGCACGGCCTTTCCATCCGGTCGGATTTGGTAAACTGGCAGACCCAGCAGTTGCTTGCAGACAATGTAGACTTGAGAACTCCACCTATCCGCCAACTTATGCCTTGCAGAAACACCCAAATTCTTCAACATAACCCTATCACTGGGTTGTAGATCCTGTATCCGAACTCTCAAGTCGTAGTTTTGCTTATTCCTCTGTTCCCTGTTTCCAGAGGTCAAACGGGCCTGTTTGAACACAGAGGCCAAATTCTTCCGAAGTCTATCCACATAATTTCTATGAGAGGCCACAGACATCTGATCCAGAGATAGCCCAAACGCCAAATCAACCGGCAGTCGAGCTTCTCTTCCGAACATAAGACGGTACGGTGAGTATCCAGTAGCGTCACTCTTCGTACTGTTGTACGCATGCACCAGCGTAGCTATGTGACGACTCCAGCTCTGCTTCTCTCTGTTCGACAATGTCCCCAACATATTTAGCAGGGTGCGATTAAACCTTTCTGGTTGAGCATCACCTTGAGGGTGGTATGGTGTAGTTCGGGTCTTTTGAATTCCTAGCAGTTCCAGCAATTGCCCAACAAGCCTGCACTCAAAGTCTCTGCCCTGATCCGAGTGTATTCTCCTTGGTAGGCCATAGTGAACAAAAAACTTTTCCATCAAAACCTTTGCCACCGTAGGAGCACGTTGGTCTTTCGTAGAAAAAGCTTCGGCATAACGTGTGAAATGATCAGTCACTACTAGAATATTTCCCTGCCCACTAGCGTCCGGCTCCAAGCACAGGAAATCAATGCACACCAAATCCATGGGTCCTTGACTTTGTAGGTGGCTCATTGGAGCAGTTCGGGTTGGTAGGGTTTTCCTCTGAATACACCTCAAACACGAATGACAGTAACTTTCAACTTCAGATCTCATACAGGGCCAATAAAATCTGTCTCGCACTAGCTTAAAAGTTCTCTCTGCACCCAAATGTCCATGTTCATTGTGTAATGACCGCAGCACACCCTCTCTGCATTTGGTGGGAAGGAACAACTGTTGAGTTTCTTCAGCATTGTTTGATCGGCCCCTTCGGTAGACCACCCCATCCAAATCTTCAACCGTTCCCACTCTTTGTATACCAATCGGGCTCCTTCTGGGGAATTTGTCAGTAAAATTTCTCGTTGGTTCGCGTTTAGGGCCTTCACGGTTAATGCAATCAAAGGGTCTCTAGCCTGATCGGCTCTTAGGTAATGTTTTGGCTGAATCAGTTGAACTTCCACCTCATCGGTCAGCTTCACGCTCGCGCCCTGAAAACACTCTGGAACACCCTTTCTCCACTCAAAAAGAACATACGTGTGAGAAGTATCCGGGTTCGCGTTAATGTCAAGGATTAACCCCCGATGATCTGGTGTCAGCGCGGCCACGGCCCGGCGAATCTGATCTTCGGCCCAAGTGTCTGCAGGAATATCCATGACTATGCTTAACTCTATCTGACTACTTTGCTCCTCACACCATTTGGCAGCAGTGTCTGGATCCATAATTAACCCTTTAAATGCGGTTTTATTATAGAGACTGTAATCCCGGTCAAGCCCCCACGTGTAGCGCTCACTCCCGGAGGAGCTGCTGAATTTAACCTCGGGTTAGTCTCACCGCACTAGGGAATAAATATACACCAGCACTGTTGTGGATTTTATAGATTATATACTTCACTGATCCCAATAAAGTGGCATATATAATGTGAACACGGTATATAAGCGACAGGATTTTCGTAATGCGGGAAAACAAGCGGCGGCAAAAAGGAAAGTTTAACCCCTTCGTTTCTGGAGTGTAAGTCCTGCAAAAGTAGTGTCCCATAAAGGTGTGTGTGTGTGTGTTATCTCAGGTACCCGGGTACTATATTCAACTGGCCAGTGAATGGATTGAGCAAATCTTCGACTAGTCACGTTGGGGCCCTGTATATTTAAACAATACTGCAGCGTGCTTTGTTTCAACTTGACTGTGGCCTGGAAGGCCTCCCACCCATCCGCTAGACAATCTGTTCCGCTGTCCGATCAAGGATCTCTCTCCGCTTGGTTATACTGGAACTCTGTGCCACCGGATACGCTTCTCCCGCTTGTCCGATTTCGGTAACGAGAACTACGGCCTACCGCCTGCACTCCCAGTGGATCATCGCGGTCTCCTTACTCGGGGTCCAAACTGGAACGTTGTGTCTGCGCAAAACCTCTCAGCGATGTGTGGATAGATCTCCGCCAGCACTGTCTCCGATTATCAGCACCCGCAAGGCAGCTCCTGCTCTCCGGCCTGGTCTTAATCTCTGGCAGTCTCACATGCGTCTTCCACCTTTCATCGCTCGGCTCACACTGGCTCTCCTTCGTACGAGGCTGCGGATGTCCTTCGCTCTCTCCCACCCACTTTCTGTTCCTGCCGCAAAGCATGATGGAAAACGTAGTCCCGTTGTGTCCAGTATACTCTACATTGCGCTTGTCTCCCTCTGGTGGCCAAACCCGAGCAATACATCAACAGAGTTTTTAAACAGCGCTACATGAGCTTTTTTTTGGGGGGGTTGCAAGTAGCTGGTCTTGCCTAGGGCGCAAAATAGTCTAGCACCGGCCCTGCTTGGATGTCAGCCAAGCCTCCGGTGCCTCTCCTCACCCACGGACGTCATTCGACGGGGATGCTCTCAGAATGTCCGCAGCACGCCCGCTGTAGCGTGTATGTGGCTGGCCCCGTCTAGGCGTCACAACTCTGCGAGAGACGCCGGGAGGCACGTCAGTCCGTCATACTGCGCTCGTCTGACCCCGACCGGAATGTCCCGTCTGAAACATTTTTAAATAATTCCTTTTTTACGGAGACGGTTGGGATTGGTTGTTTTTGCATTTTACATAAACATGACTTTAAGGGGTTCTGTTTTTTTAATAATCTATTTTACATTTTAGGCCCAAGATGTGTTAAATACATGTGAATCCCAAATGTAATATTATTTATTAGTATTATTAGGATTACTAGTAATTGTATTTTATTCTGTCCTTGTGTGTTTGATAAAAGCAAAGCTGAAACGCACCCCCCCCCCCCCCCACCACAGGCCAACATGGCACTCTAGTCTACAGCCGGTGTCTTGCTCACTGGGCAGCTGACCTGTCACTCTGTCACCAGCTTCAGAGAGGCTAGTAGCTATTGGATGTTCTCCTTGTAGGCGGGGTGAATAATCAATGGTTGCTGGGCCAGCGGGCTACGTGATTGGTCGCGGAGTTCAGAGACCGGAAGTGTGCGCGGTGTGGAGAGAGTCCATGCTCCCCCCGTCGATTCATTAGCGGCTGGGCCTGACAGATCCAGCGACAGGAGCGGGGAGTCCCGGGCACCGGCCGTGTGGTAAGAAACAGCCGGGACAGGTGTATGTGTACAATCAAACGGTGCCCGCGGCTATAACCCCCCCCTCCACAGTACCCAATATACCCCCATACGCCCTGCTATACCCCCCTAATGTCCACCATACCCCAATACCTACCATACCCCCTGCTATACCCCCCTAATGTCCACCATACCCCCTGCTATACCCCCCTAATGTCCACCATACCCCAATACCCACCATATCCCCTGCTATACCCACCTAATGTCCACAATACCCACCATACCCCCTGCTTATACCCCCCTAATGTCCACCATACCCCCTGCTATACTCACCTAATGTCCACCATACCCACCTAATGTCCACCATACCCCCTGCTATACCCCCCTAATGTCCACCATACCCCCTGCTATACTCACCTAATGTCCACCATACCCACCTAATGTCCACCATACCCCCTGCTATACCCCCCCTAATGTCCACCATACCCCAATACCCACCATATCCCCTGCTATACCCCCCTAATGTCCACAATACCCACCATACCCCCTGCTATACCCCCCTAATGTCCACCATACCCCAATACCCACCATATCCCCTGCTATACCCCCTAATGTCCACCATACCCCAATACCCACCATAGCCCCTGATATACCCCCCTAATGTCTGCCATACCCCAATACCCACCATAGCCCCTGCTATACCCCCAAATAGCCACTATATCCACTGCTATATGCTCAGTTAGATCCATCCTGTCCACTGTTGTGCCTCTCGAACAGCCACTGCTATAACCCCCTAATAACCACAGTTCTATCTGCTCTGTCCACCTAATACCCACCTTATCCATTGCTATACCCACTAATACCTGCCATCCCGTGCTACGCCTCCTATCTGCTGGAGCCCTGTAACTTGTATTTTATGGGTTTAGGTCACGTGTCCTTTGCTGTGTTTGTGTCTAATTGCTGTTTGTTACTGCCTATACAGTGTGGATGTGATGCTCGTTCTGCGCCCCCTGGTACAATGCAGTCTATTCTGCCTCCCTAGCAAAGCTGTGAGGCGTGGGCGCTGGAGACTAGCTAAGTCTGTATTGACCAGTACTCACACGATGAAAGTTCAGCAGACACTGTCAACTCAGCAAAACCGACACGTAGAAAGACGAATCCAGTTGAAAACTTTATTGATCAGACTGACACACTTTGTAATAGTGTACAGCAATGCAGGTGAAAAGACATTAGTTCTGTCCAGCATTGAGCTACGATGGTTGCTAGGTGACCAGTAATTATCTCAGAACAAGACTGAGCAAAAAGGGGTGGCGCTAGCTGGATGCAGCAAGGCTAAGGAAACCCAGCAGGGACAAATTAGCTACTAAATAATAACTGTAAGCAGCAAACGGCAGATTCAACACATAACATTAACATACATATAAACCCTGAATCACGGGGCATGACAGTCATTGCTCCTATTCATTGTATAACCTTTACCCACAGCTAGAGGTGTGACACTTACTGCCTGCTTTGTGCCCCTGATACAATGCGACCGTGTGCGCCCCTTTCTCTGATGCTACAATGTAACTACCCGTCTTGTGTTTGTGTCCAGTGACACTGTGCAACGTAATATCATGGCGGCGGCATGGGTGAACGTATCGCTTGTCCCATGCCCCTCCAGTACTGTCAGATTCATGCCCAGTGCCATACGCCGTACCATAATATGACCGGCCAACGTCCCGGCCTGGGATACGGCCAGTGCGAAAGCTATTCCTGTATCTGACCAGTCCCCGCGTTGCACAAACTAGACACGCCAACACAAAGCTCCACGGCGGCGGCTGCTATGCCAGCGTATAGCTGGAATTCCATTTATTTCTATTTGTCCCTCCATCTGGCTAATGACGGTTGTTATTTTTGGGTATGTAACGCGGAAGGCATGTGTGAACACCGCGATGCAGGCGCAGTCACTATTTTTAGGGGGCTTTGCGGCCGGTCGCTTTGACAGATGGATCGCACAATCCCACGACCCATCGAAATACGTGAATTGCGACCCATCCTGCGTGTTCTGGCCCCTGTCCTCAGCCTGCCTGGGATTAAGTTCTCGAGGCGTGTTCTGGCCCGGCGATGTTGGGTTAAGACCCCTGAGTTGTAAAAATAGAGGTGGTACGGGGAGCTCGGCGGTGTGTATGATGGGAAGGGGGGGTGCTGGTCTCTTTCATAGGCCGTCAGAGTTAATTCTGGGGATTGCAGACGTAGAAATACTTTAGGACGGTGACATCTAATCCCGTGTCAAAGTGCTGCGGAGCTGCTTCATTGGCAGAGGTCAGGGCGATGCTCTCAATGTACATATATTAGAGGGTCACCACCTCACAGAGCAGATCTTGTCAGATGAGCAAGACTTTCCAGAAGCTAAAGACCCCAAAGCCGGCTAGTCCCTATCATTAAATAATTAAATCAGGCGTTTGATTAGCCAGGATTGTGGATCGTAAACCCTAGGCAAAGGTAAGTGTGTGTGTGTGTGTGTGTGTGTGTGTGTAATTTTTTATTTTATCTAAAAAAATATATATTTTTTATCTATATATTGTAAATGTGTGTGTGTGTGTGTTCAGATTTTTTTTTTTTTTTATCAAAATGTTAGAATGGAATGTGTTTTTTATTATAGTTTTATATTTTCTGTAATATATGTCGTGTCGTTTTTGTGTTTCTGATATATATATATATATATATATGTGTGTATGTATGTATATATAATAATTTTTTGTTTCTATAAAAAAAATTAATATATTGATACATCCAACATAAGGACGCGCATTCTTGATACTTGTTTTTTGGTTTTAGTAAAGAAAAAAAAAAAAAACTTGTGTATTCAACGTTTCAGTGTTCACCAGGACTTTCATCGTGTCCTTATGATGCTTGTGAATCATTACGGTAGAAGCAACACCGGAGAATGAGATTTAAATAAATCCAGAGGGCAGGATTCTCAGTTGATTTAATATATTTTTATAGATTATTATTTTTTTTTTAATAATAATGGAATGTAAGGTTGTTCTGTTTTGGTTTTTATAATTTTTTTTTATTGGGGTGCACCAATAACCTTATTTTTTTTTAAAGACCGAGTACTGATTCTATTTTTTTTTTTTTTTTTCCCGCTCTCCAGGTACTCACAGATACCGATTACTGATACATTTATTTAATGTCATGTGACCGGTTTCCAATAAATACTCTAGGATTTTGATTAAATGCCTGTTCAATTTATGTTAATACTTAATATTGAAATGTATGGACTCAGTGTGTGTGTGTCAGTCCTCAGTGCATTCTGCCAGCTGATCCTACTAACAGCATTCTGCCAGGGCCAGTGAACAGCAGCTGGCATGTGAAGGTTGTAACGTGGCTCCGCTGGTGCCGACATCTTGTAGTATTCTGCCAGCCCCTCAAGGTACCGTCCGGCAAGCGAGCCCAGTGCTAGCTTCCGGTACTGGTATAAATATTGGGGGTATTTATACGAGTACAAGTGCCCGTGGTATTGGCGCACCCCAATTTTCAATTTTTATTTTATTAAATTTTTTATAGTAAAACATATGTTACTCCTTGTTTTTTTTTTTTGTTTTTTTTTTTGTAATGTAAGGTTGTTTTTGTTTCATTTTGCCCAAAAAAATCCATAAAAGTGAATACAAAAAGCAAGGGGAGGAGGCATTCCAAATAATTTTCTGCATTTTTACTCCATATATGGCTTTAAGAAAACGAAACTCCTTTTATGCGTATTATTTCTCTATTTTTTTTTTTATTTTTTTTTTTACCCCTAGTTAAGTGAACCTTTTTAATTTATTTTTTTGTCCCGTCACCCCCATTCGTTATACAAACCCTAGGTCATTGGAATCATGTCGAGCAACCTAGTGGAAGATGAGACCCAGTTCTACTGCAAGGCAAAGAAGTACTGGAAGAACATCCCTGCCACTGTAGATGGTATGCTGGGGGGATACGGTCACATATCCAGTATAGATCTCAGCGGTTCCAAGAAGTTCCTCCAGCGATTTCTTCGAGTGAGTACATAAAACAGAGGGGTCCCTAACGATTTTATGGTTTAGGCCCAAAACTATTTAATCCATTCTGATAAATGAGGTGTTTAGGCTGGGGAGACCCAGATACATTAATTGCATCCGTTGTGACCCACTTCATGGATTTTGAAGGATCAGCTGGGAGGACCGCACAATGTCATGTGTGTGTTCCACTCTTCCCCCCCCCCCTTCAAACCGCTACGACAGACATCAGAGAGGACCATAGTTGACTCACGCTTTTGTAGAGTCGTGTCCAAGGAGAACTTCTGTTCTCAGAGGTTCTTTCCACACTCCTGTATGACCACGTGGCCCCGGCCTACGTTGGTTCCTGGGATAGTAATAGAAACATAGAAAAATGTCGGCAGATAAGAACCTTTCGGCCCATCTAGTCGCCCAATTACATGGATACTTTACCTGGATTTATCTTTTGTTTAGCCTTATGCCTATCCCATGCTTGCTTAAATTAAATTACTGTTTTGGCCTCTACCACTTCTACTGGAAGACTGTTCCATGTATCCACCACCCTCTCAGTAAAATAATGCTTCCTGATGTTACTTTTAAACCTTTGCCCCTCTAATCTAAGACTATGTCCTCTTGTTTTGCTACTTTGTTTCCTTTTAAATATACTCCCTTCCTCTACCTTGTGGATTTCCTTTACGTATTTAAATGTTTCTATCATATCTCCTCTGTCTCGTCTTTTTTCCAAGCTGTAATAGAAACAAGTGTCTCCATATGCTTATATTCTACAGATTCTAGAGCGTAATCGTGAGGGTGTACACTGTATATTAATCCATAATAATGTCCATCTTTCCATGTAAATCTTCTAGGATGGGCCATACAAGATCGGGACATTGCACGCTCTGGACTGCGGGGCGGGAATCGGCCGGATCACAAAGCGGCTCCTGTTGCCAATCTTCAAGACTGTGGACATGGTGGACATTACAGACGACTTCCTGAGTAAAGCCAAGGCTTACCTCGGCGACGAAGCAAAACGAATTGGGAACTTCTATTGCTCTGGTCTCCAAGACTTTACACCAGAGCTAAACCGCTACGACTTGATCTGGATCCAGTGGGTTATTGGTAAGTTTACAGGTCTGACATTTTATAGCTACTGGGTTTGCCTTTTACACAGTTCTTTCTACCCCTCTGAATGTACCCTCCATTTCACCTGCAGGGCATTTGACGGACGTCCACCTGGTGGAGTTCTTGAAGAGATGCAAAGCTGGCCTGCAGCCAAATGGCATCATTGTCATCAAAGACAACATGACTCAGGAAGGCATCATCATGGACGACGTAGACAGCAGCATCTGCAGGGACATGGACGTCGTGCGGAAGCTCATCCGACAGGCTGACCTTTCCGTCTTGGCGCAGGAAAAGCAAGAGAACTTCCCAGAAGAGATCTACAATGTCTTCTCCATCGCCATGCGATAAGCTGTCGCATCGGTAGCGGGTTTTCCCCCCCAGACTTGTACCTCTCGGTCTGTTTTGCCAAAAAGATCACCGGCATGTTGAACCATGTGCAATACAGAGGCGGTGGAAAGCTGAGACGAGCAGGAGAGCTGATGTAGGTTTGAATGTTACAGGGAAAAGGTGCATCGCTTGGCTGGACATCAAGAACCTGAATAGGAAATGTCACCCTGGAGCGCAGTCTGGTTTCACTCAGCCGCACGTGGAGGAGGAGGTTTGTGTTGGCCTTTTACAGGAATGTCAAAAGAAAGTGACGCTTGGAGCAACACCTGCTTTTGCCAAAAAATGCTCGTGCCGCTTTCTCGCGTCACGTGTGAAGTCGCATTGCTGGAAAACATAAGGTGTCTTCTCAAAGCAAAGGGCCAGCATGCGCTGAAGTCCCATTTACAAACTAAAATGGATGAGAACTATTAAGATAAATTATTTGTTTTGCTAATATATAGATATATAATATATATATTCACTGGCTCTTCTCATTCTTTTTTTCTTGGAATTCAGTGCCGCATTTTCAAGTGAAGACACGGGGAAACGCAGAAATATATTTTAGTATTCAGGGGTGTGGGAATTGTATCGCCCGGGACATGAAGATCTGGGCGCCGGGCGAGTAGTTTTTTTTTTTAGATGCAGACTGTGGACTAATTCCAGGGACGCCCCCACTACTGGAAGCCGGCTTGGGCGGCTGTTCGAATGCTCGATCGGCATTCGGACAGCCGCCCCTGGAGCTCTCCGGCATACTTGCCTTCCTGAGCGGCGCCGGGAAAGTTTCCGCACGTTGAAGGACCCAGCCACGATCACGTGGGAGTCCCACTTGATCGCTGCTGGGGTCCTTCAACGAGCGCACGCGCGAAGACTTTGTCTGCGCCGCTCGGGAAGGTAAGTATGCCGGAGAGCTCCAGGGGCGGCTGTCCGAATGCCGATGGGGCGGCTGTTCGAATGCTCTGGTCTGGGGTCTGAGCTGGGGCGCATTATCCATATATCTCGGGGGGGATATATACATGTGAGCTGGGGGCATTTTTATGAGGTCTGTTCTTATTGGAAAGTGGTCACATGACATAAAATAAAAGTATCGGTACTCGGTATTTGTGAGTACTTGAAAAAAAAGTATCGGTACTCAGTCTTAAAGTGGTATCGGTGCATCCCTAATATATATACATACAACAAAATAGTGTTTAAAGGTCTTTATTGATCACATGTATCTGACGCTGCCTCTATAGGCTGTTATGAATAAAAACCTATTTAAACACTTTTGTTGAAATTATCAGGACAAGTTGATCGTCCTGAGGGACAAGTAGATTGGACTACTACTTAGTCCGTTGGACAAGTAGATTTTTTTTTAAAAATTTCCACACCCCTGGTATTTATTACCAATGTGTAGTAGTTATATTGTGATGTCACCGGGGGGGGGGTCACTTGTTGTGTCGACTCACTAATTGCTAGTACTTCTGAAGACCACCTAACATCTGGTGTGGTCCACTGACTCGCATGGACCACTGCTTGAGCAGCCCTCAACTATGCAGAGCATGAGGTCCTCATGGTGGACATTGCAGACGACTTACTGAGTGAAGCCAAGGCTTACCTCGGCGACGAAGCAAAACAAATCGGGAACTTCTATTGCTCTGGTCTCCAAGACTTGACACCAGAGCCAAACCGCTACGACTTGATTTGGATCCAGTGGGTTATTGGTAAGTTTACAGGTCTGACATTTATAGCTGCTGTACTGGGTTTGCCTTTTACAGTTATTTCTAGCCCTCAGAATAGACCCACCATTTCTCCTGCAAGGCATTTGAAGCGGTGAACCTACTTGGGTAAGAGCAGGCCATATCTAGTTCCTAAAACCTGCGTAACAGTCAGGTCACCGCAGTGTAATAAAGCCTCGCAGCTTCTCACTAAACCAAACTATCAGGGTTTTTCAAAGAGATCCGAATTGCTGGCGAAATGTAACCGATCAGTGAAATTCAGCATACGGTTACCTTTCCTGGCCATTCGGCTATCCAGAGAGCAGGCAGTTGGCGAATTGCCTGCATATACGGTGCCTGTTTGGCAGTGAATCCCCATAGAGAAGCAATGCTTCGTCTATTCAGAGAACACAAAACAGCAGTGAAAAGTTGCCAAAATGCCCTGCTGTTCAGTGGTTTCATTCGATAGGTTTATTCAGGCAAATCCCATGATTTTTAGATAAATTTTTTTTTGGATCTTTTAGGCATTTTTCGGGATTTTTTTTTTTTTTTTTTTAATCCTTTTTCTGTAACAGCCCTTTTTATTATCATTCATTGGATCTTATATGTAAATTTCAGACATTTTTCGTTCAGTAGTTTCTTTGCTAACAGCATTTCACTTTTCAAACATTCAAGCATACTTTTTTTTTTTTCACTCTTCGTCTGCGGTGTCGGGTTTTTCCGGCGGCTGCTCTGCGCTGGGATCGGCGGCTGCTCAGGTTTCTCTGGTGTGTTCAGGTTTAATCCAGATGTTTTTGCGGGTTTCGGTGTGCATTCGCCGGGTTTTGCGGTGTTTGGCAGGTTTGCGGCGGCTTTTCCCTGCACTACGATGGCCCTGTGGTACTTGCTGAATACACCGCAGGGTCGCCGACATGGGATCGCCAAATCGCATTGAATTCAAGAGAACGAAGTGTCACCAAACGTGCGGAGATGTTTCGATTCTCTTTGAATAACCCTGTAAGTGAATTCTCCCAACTTTCCCTCTCCCCTTTTTGATTTTGAAATGCAAAATGTGCTTTATACAAGTAAGGCCGGGTGCACATGAGCGCGCTCTAGAGTGGAAGGAACGTCCGTGCGAGTTTACGTTCCTTCCACTTGACGCCTGCCTGCCTGCCCCCCAGCGCTGCAAAGCTTTGCAGCCCCTTTGACACGCATCGACAGTGAGGATCTCTAGGTGGACGTGCGCACAAGCAACGCTGCAACGGACGCCGGTAAGTGCATTTTAACACACGTAGTGTGCACAGAAGAAAACGCTCTTGTGTATCCGGCCTAAAACGACCAGAGTTACATTATTCAGCTTCAGTGACGCCCTCTGATGTACAGGGTTATTCAGAGAAAGGTGAAACTCTTAAGAACTTTTGGAGAGGTGTAGAATCCATACGCTGCAGATGAGGAATCCCAGGTGACCTGCCTTGATTTCCTTCCTGAAGCTTATGAATTATACATGTTGCAGTGCAGCACTGCTCTCTGTGCGCTTTCTCTCCATGGAATGGTAATATATGTGCAGGAAAGCATAGCTGATCCGGAAACCCTAAGCACAGGTGAAATGTTTTACAGCACAGATATTGCAGGAATCGGTCTGCATTTCCCCAAGGTGATCCTTTAAAATCTGGCCTGTTATGGGGACCCGAAGACCAGCGTTGGAACTACTGCCTTACCGGCTTTAGCCCGACTGAGCTGGAATAATTCAGAGCTGTAAACCTATCAGAGCTGGTACTGGCACCCCATCAGATGGCGCTGCTGCTGCTTTGCAAGTGCAGGGACGAAAAAGAACCATTTGTTCTAGTCCTCTTAAGTGCCGGATCACAGCACCCTCTTGAATGTGGGATTAGAGGGAAGTAATTTTTTTATAATGTATTTTCAGTGTGAAGGGATTTTACAAATGCATAATCCTTTAACAGGCTCTGAAAGATGAGCGTTGCAGCATACCGGCTCAAGCAGAGAGCAACTCTCTTACAGCATGGTCAGAATCAGCCCCAGTGACGGCCCAAGCTGCTCTCATTGAAAGCCTGCGCCATGGGATTCAAGAGTCAGGACAGGTCCAGAACTGAATTTGCTAGTACACCTTGCCAAAAAATAAACTGCATTTATCGCAGAGATGTCAAACTGTGTGCACCCCATGTTGATGGCCTACACCAGGGATCTCTCTGGCTTCCAGGAAGGTGATAGCCTACAAATCCCAGAATTCTTTGAATGCAATAGATCAGTGGTTCCCAACTGCGGTCCTCAAGTACCCCCCTAACAGGTCAGGTTTGCAGGATGTGAAGCACTGCACAGGTGATATGATTTGCTGCTCATGGATTGCAGGATTCAGTCTGCATTTCCCCTGAGGTGATGAGGACCGTGGTTGGTTCAGATCTACTGCAATAGATGGTCAGAGAATCATGGGAGTTGTAGTTGAGCCAGCATCGCAGTAAAGCTCCTGTTCTCTATGGATTGTAGTTATGCGAATAGCTGGCATTTGTCGTCGCTGAAACGCCAGCGCTGTGTGAAAAGCTGCCTGTTATCTGCAGCTAATGCTAAGCCAAGGTAATACAGCCATAGCAGGATGCTGTTGCTCTCCAGAGGGACCTGGACGAGCGACGTCACTGCCCGCAAAGCAATGCGCTTGTGAGACAGGAATAATCAAAGTATGCCCCGTCGAAGGCGAGCCAGGTAAAGCAGTCTGAGTACATGCTGAATCCAAGGGAACTGAATAGGAAACGATGCGGATCACATTTCTAACAAACTTCAAATTCGGCCGCTACACGGGAGGAACGTTTAAGATAAAATATTAAAGCATGCTCGGACTGTCTGAACAACCCATAGGTATAATATTTCAGTTACAATGAAATGGATTCATTTGCTTTAAAGATTTGGTAAGCAGCAGCATACTAAAAAGCAGAGACCTCACCGAGCCAACAGAAGTGCGTGTAGTCAAGGCTATGGTTTTCCCCAGTTGCAATGTATGGCTGTGAAAGATGGACCATAAAGGAAGGCTGAAAGCCAAAGAATTGAGGCCTTTGAACTATGGTGCTGGAGAAGACTCCTGCGAGTCCCTTGGACTGCAAGGTGATCAAACCGGTCAGTCTTAGAGAAGACTGCACTATAGAAGGCCAGATCCTGAAGATGAAACTCATATACTTTGGTCACCTGAGAAGGAAGGACTCACTGGAGAAGAGCCTAATGCTGGAAAGATTGAGGGAAAAAGGAGACGGGGATGACAGAGAATGAGGTGACTGGAGTCACTGAAGCAGTAGGCTTGAGCTTAAATGGACTCCGGAAGATGGTAAAGGACAGAAAGGCCTGGAGGAACGTTGTCCGGGGGGAGGGGGGGGGGTCGCACATCACTTCGCAACTAACAAGATAAACACACTATACACGGATAGTACATACAGTTCTTGAGCGAGTTGGTCGTTAACAGGACTGTATAAAGTGACAACAGACCGTCCCCTGACCAGATACGTACGGCAGAGAATGTTTTACGGTGAGCCAGAGGACTTCTTTGCCGGAGGAGGCTGCTCTGATTTACTGAAGGAAACCTCAAAAACATAAACTAATAGCCAGGTTTTCATCCAAGGTGAAATCAAACTGCCAAATTCGTGTTAAGGTCATTTTTTTATTTTACATGCAGAAGGTGCTTTAAATAAATGGAGTCTTAGGTATATTGCTGTGCAAGTAAAAAGCATCTGCCTTTGTTACTGGGTTATGGAAAAAATATATATATGAGATACGCAAACACCTAATTTCAGCAGAGTGCTAAATAGCGGCTTTTACTGGTACCTTCAGCTTAACCCCTTAATGGCAGGGGTCCAACAGGAGACAGGCGGGCTTTCTGGCAAGTCATACAGCCCACCCTTCCCTGCGGTCGATCACGGTCATTGGCTGGAGCAGGACTGCCTTAACTGAGGCCAGTGACATCAGGTGGTGGCAGGGAAGGGGGGGCTATAGGAGTTGACAGAAAGCCCCGTGGTGCGCTATGCAGCTGTTTGGAGTTTAGGTCCACCTGCCGCCAGGACAGAAAGCCCGTCCCACAGCATAAAAGCACACCAGTCATGCTCGCCGCTGGGCTCCGCCATTGCCCGTCTCTTCCAAGATCACGTAACAGGCCAGATCGGATATTTCTGAACTACAACTCCCATGACTATCTGGCCCTCTTTCATTCAAAGGGAGTCTGGGAATTAGCACTCCCTTCTATTAGGAGTCGAGCCACTAATAGGGAGCAACTGGGGATTAACAGCTCGTGCCAACGTTGCCCTTTAACACCTCCCTACTAACATCTGCACTGGAATAGGGTTACAATTAACACATAAATTACATGACCTGCACATTTCTCCTCTTGGTGAGACAGTAGTGTTCAGTTGCACCTACGCTAACGTGCCACGGCTGACAGCGGCTCAGAAACCCAGCAAGCGGGCGTTGGGGGGGGGGGGGAATCAATTTACATCAGATTCATTCATTCCATGATCTTTCCGAGCCCTTTAAAACAAAAACACGGTAACCTATTGATCATTTCCATGGGAAAGCATTTATTGGAATAATGGGGATTCCTCCTGTGTTGCATTAAAGAAAACAAGACGTTCAGGACACGTACGTAGCGATATTTTAGAGGACGGGACAGGCAACAAGTCGCTATGAATCTAGGATTCCTTCCCTACCGGCAGACAAGCTTCCTGGAATGATGACGAGACTGGACGAGTAGAATATACACCTGAATTTGCAGTACAAGGGAAAAAATACACACACACATATATATCCACACTAATGCTTGAAGGTGACCCGGCTTCTGCTCTGCAGATGCCAACAGATCTAAGAGGTGGCAGGAACGCAGGGTGAAAGACCACACAGTAACGTGTTCCTTTAAATTACAAGTCCTCCTCGATGGAAGAAGAAGCGGAGTGGTTGATGAGAAGGTACCACTTCAGTCGATCTGGAAGGGGTAAGGTTTTTACTTTGACGTCAACAGGCCACGGCCTGAGGCTCTGCAGAATGTGAACTCTACACAGGTGCTTCAGCGCAGGGACCGACCTTTCCATTTGTTTAAAGGACTGGTGTAGAGCGGTCACTTCGGAGGCGTGAGCGTCGCTTAGACTCGCCGTGCTTATTTCGAAGTTCCTGGGGAGTTTGACACAGGGAGAATGCGCTACCATGAGGTCCAGGACGCACTCTGCTTTCTGCAGGATGTCCGCGGAGTCGCCGTCCTCACAGCTGCTAAGGTAGCTGCACAGCCTGTCCAATACTATGTGAAATCCGGACCAGCAGGACGGGCCGTGCTGGGAGCAGTTGTAAGAAGCGCCCGATTCCAGGAGGAAACGCAAGAGGGGAAAGTGCAGCTTGAAGTTCTTGAGGCACGTGTGAGTGAGGGATTCGTGGGACGGGCAATCGCTGGGATCGGCGCCGTGAGCTATCAGGAGCTTGCTGGCTCGGAAGCAGAAGCGATTGATGAGCTTTGCTTCTTCTTTGTCAGAGCCGACGGTTTCACCCAGTAAGAAAATGATGCAAGAGAAGACTGTATCGAAGTCCTTTGTGGTGGCCTTCACATCGGCTCCTAAAATAGAATGAAATAAAGATTACATAAATCACAAGGCTTTAAACCTTCAGTTTCTTTCTGCTCAGACCACTTTATTAACGGGAAGCGATACAAAAAAATGCTTCAAGGCGTCAATAACGCTGTAAGCCGAGGTCTGATCATAGGAAAATAAGATCTACTAAAAGGTTACATATTTGGAATAGTCAATAATACAACCATTACAGCTTGAGGATCCTTTACCAGAAATGATCCAAAATTGCGGAATTTTCCTAACGGAAAGTTTTAGTAAGGTCTCAGAGGCGAGTATTTGCCTCCTCTTTTCGTTTATTTCTCCTCGGCAGCAAGAATATATACAGGGTTATTCAGAGTGAGGTGAAAACTAGGAGAATTGGCAGGAGAATGAACAATCTAGGCCAAATAGTCAAAATAGACAAACCAGAAAAATTTTCCTAAGTATTTTCACTTCTCCAGTCATTCTCCTGGGTTTTCACCTCTCTCTGAATAACCCCGATAGCATATTTAATAGAATGCAAAACTTCCCCCTCAACAGGGGTTAACACACAGCCCCGGATAATCCCTCCCCCACATTCTATGTAGCTCTGCCCTGATGGTAGCTATCCTCTTTTCTTGCTGCCCCTCTGGGCGAGTTTGTTTTGAGTGCCTACTTGTTCCTAAAAGTGGAAATTTCCACCCCTATGTCATGCAATAGGGACAAAAGTGCCCTTCAGGCTGTGTATAAGGCGTGTACAAAACAGAAATCTATGTGGTGTTCAGTCTTGGGTCCCAGCCCTAAAATATCTCATTATTATATGCACATATTCCAAAATCCCCACAAATCCCAAATTATTATCATCATCACCATTTATATTGTGCCAACAAGACACAATTAGAATCAAACAGAGGTTATTCGCCAACCTCTGAATTGGCCCCGATTTACACCGCACAGTGAATTTCAATTTAGGGTCAATTCGTCTATTCACCAAGCTTTCAATTCGCCGTAGTCCAACGGCCCTGAAATGGTCCCATAGAAGACTATGGTGTAGTCTATTCACAGAACGCCAAACTGTACCGACAGGTTAAAACAGGCGACTCCCATAGGTTTCAATGTAATAAATGGAATATCTTTATTCTTTTCATTTTCTGCAAAACCTTTTTGTAATGTCTTATTTTCGTAAGATACTTTTGATTTAGTAAAAGCCCTTTTTATTCTTTAAATAATAAAAAATTTCATTTTAATAGACACATTTAATAGACACACTTTATTAGGAGAATAGCAGGCTTTCTTTTTTGCCATTCGTTTGAAGTTGGCGATTCAGCAGTTGGCGCAATTCGGAGTTTTCATCAACATTGAATAACAGCTTAGGCGACTCCAATTTGGCCAAAATACGGCGACCATTCGCTAAATAGTGAATTCACCTTATTTTGGTGAAATTGAATAGCTGATAACTGCCGAATTGCAGCAAAACCCAAAGTACCAAAATTGCGCACAATTTCAGTGCTTTGTGAATAGGCCCAAGAGGTGTAGAGGGCTCTGTTCAGAAGAGTTTACAATCTATACTTCTGGTCCAGTAGCCAGTCGCAATGCATATTGCATTTTCCTCCTCGTCACACTACGTCTCATCCGTTCTGTTAAGTAACCTTGCTTTATACTGTACATCAAGATGCTTGATAAAGGTTCCAAGAGGAACCGAAACGTTGCACCAATAATAAATCAGCTCTTATTTTATTGCGCCGTAGAATGACTGACTCTTCCATTTGATACTCAAGTTATAGCTCAAGAGAACGCCGACACTGTAGAAAATCTGGCATCGCGACACTCACCTCCTTCCAGCAGCAGCCGGATATTTTCAGTATTATGAATCTCTACGCCGTCGCTACTTGCCAAAGCGTGTAATAACGCGGTCTTACCTGGAAGGAAAAAGGGGATCTTAAGAGTTATTCAATAATCGCCGTTGTGGTTGCAATAAAACTTTATTGATCTAGTTATGGAAATTCAAACAGCGGCAGGTGAAGATTCATTGATAAAAAACGCTCCTACCTTGTATATTTAAAAAGCTAAAATATACCTACTACTAGCTCTTCAAGCCTGCAAAACCTGCCAGGTAATAGTGCGTAGCAGGCGCATTCCCATATTATGTACATTTACAAGTCTGTGCTGTTCTGGACTTTACTCCCAATGACTTGTAAGTACGTGTATTATTCATACAGAGGCAGTGGCTGTGCTCAGGACTTTACGTGCAGTAGTTCTATGCTGTATAAGTTATAAAACCAACATATCAGGCGTTCTTCATATTTTACCTTATACTACAGAGCAAACCCATTCTAGAGGAGAGGCCACGATCAAAAGAATTAATCCTTTATATCAGGGATCTGCAACCTCCAGATGTTTAGAAACTACATCTCCCATGATGCTCAGTCACATTAGTTTGGCTGAGCATCATTGGAGATAGAGGTCCAAAATATCTGGAGAGTAAAGGTGGCCTTGCCCGGTTTTACAGCGAGCGCCCGAGTCTTAGTTCCAGTCAGTGTTGTTTAGCTGTGAGAGCAGTACTGACCGTTCTTATCGGCTGCGTTTATGTCAGCTCCGAGCTGGAGTAGCCGCTGCAGACACGGGAGCCGTTCTGGTTCCTCACTAGCCAGGTCCAAGGGACTGCTTTCATGGATCTTAACACACAAAAAAAGTTTTTTAAAAATTGCAGCGCGCACAGCATTAATATTAATGCAGATATCTGGCAAACTTCCATCAATCTACCTTAAATCAGTGTTTCCCAAACCTGTCCTCGGGACCTTCTAACAGGCCAGATTTTGCACATCACCTTGACGAAATGCAGTCTCCCCTTTTCAGCAGTACCTGTCTTTAACCCATCCGTTGCCGAATCGCGATTCAAAGCCTGAAGTGGCTGACATCTTGGATGCCAGCCAAGCCTCCGGGTCACCCCCCACCCACTGACGTCGTCACCATATGTGCGATGATGTCAGTGGGCCAGTTAGTTAACCCCCAAGCTGCCAAGTGGAGATTGTGGGATCCAAAGAATCCCCCAATCTCACGACCTCGTGGCAGCTAGAGGGTCATGCTTGATATCATCAGAAAGGCCTGATCATGGTCTTTCCAATGATACCAAACATTAAAAAAAATATATATTTTTGAAGGGGAAAAAAAAAAATTGTCAGGTGGGGGGGGTTAATAAAATAGGACTTGAGCATAAATAAGGGTCGAAATGAGCTCAGCGCACAGAGGTGAATTGGCTCAGTAGTGAGGGGGTTAAAAGGAAAAACATGTAAAAATTTAGTATTTCTAATCTCAGGACAAATTTTGAAACTATTTAGCCAGGGTGTTTTTGGGGATTAAATTTCGAAAAAGTGTGTTTTTTCCATCATATTTATCTTTATGGTAAATTATACGATATGGGGGAAATAATGGTATCGTTAGAAAGCCCATTTAATGGCGAGAAAAACGGCATACAATACGTGGGGGTTGCATAGACGAGTAAGAGGAAAAATTTGACCTAAACACAAACAGCGCAGAAACGTTGGACATTTGAACGGACAATCGAAGAACTACACGGTCATTAAGGGCTTAAAGGAACATTGTACAAAAACACCACTAACACCAGAGGTAAGGGTTAATCCCTGCTGACACTGAATTCTGCATAGGGTGTAAATTTACCTTTAACCACACTCAATCCATGGTGTCCATGGGTAGATCGATGCTGTCGAGTTAAACATTAAGATAGTATAGCTCACCCTGTCCCTTTTGTTAACATCAGCTCCATTGTCTACTAGGAACTCCACCATGTCTGGCCGGTTTCTGAGCACAGCAACATGCAAAGCCGTGTAATAGGTTATGGGATCTGCAATTGACAAAAAAGTTAGGACCAATATATAAAGCAGCAAGGACGAGAACCCATCCCCCTTCCAAACCCCACCCCCAAAAAACAAGAAAACATTGTATCTTAATGATAATATTATGACCACCCTTTACGTCAAGATAGCATATAGCTGACGTGACAGCCAATCACAGTGATCGCATGGTCCCGGATGAGTCACACCGACATGCTGCATACTGAAGGCAGTCGGACCCAGAAGTCCCACAGCAGGGAGCAGCAAGCATGACCCTGCTCAGCTGATGATATGCTATGACAGTCACCTGTACTCTAGGGACCTCTCGAGTGCGAGTGTCATAGCACATCACGTGGTGGGAAGGGGCTAAGGAACATAAAAATGATAGTTTCAAACATCAACCCATCCTTACAATAAGCCTTGCCTTCAAAGTTGAGGTCCGCGCCGTTCTGCAGGAGCATCACAGCTGCCGTCATAGACCCAAGCTCGGTCACCTTCAAGAGGCAATAACTTACACCCTCCTTGTAAAACTGAGACTGGGAGAGCTTCTTCAGTAACTGGTTTATTGCCATGACGGCGTCCGGGTCATTCAGGACGCAGCTAAAAGCAAACAGGGGAAAAAAAAAAAAAAAAGGTTTATTGACCATTGATACTTGTTTAGACTCCAGGATCACTGCACGAGGGTCTATGTTACCTTCCGCTAGCGTCCGTGACATCAGGCTGCTCAGGGTATTGAAAGCCCATGGCGCCAAGGATCTCATCTACCAGAGGTTGGTATTCAAAGATAATCCTCCGAAAGCCATGGAGGAATGGCATGATGTCAACAGAGGCGTATCCTGAAAACTGAGAAAAGCAACATGGTGAAGGGCATATCAAAGGACAGCACAAGCAAATAATCAGCGCTGTACGGTTTATTTTCTAGGTATCACACGGCCTTCTCCTGCAGAGGGTCGCAAAGAATAACGAACCACAAGGGTTTGTAGGTTATTTTACCCCCTAAAAACATAAAATCACCAGGATCTGGTATGAAAAAAAACACATGGATACATTGCGTTCATTTATCTTCTGTACTAGGCAACCCTCTGAGGCAAGGGGTCAGCAGTCTAGGCTCTCCCGATGTTTTGGAACTACATCTCCCATGATGCTTCACCACTGCTTAGGTCGACAGCTTAGTGGGAAATGCAGTTCCAAAACACCTGGTGGGCAAAGGCTGAGTAACTCCAAATCAAACCAATAACCCCCCCTTTTTAAAATGTAACCTCAACTATATGACATAATCCCAATGGTAAATCTCCACAACACTGTGACATCACTCTGTAGTACAGACTCTGGCTGTGTTTTCCTGGACACATATTACCATTTCATTGCAGAGGTCGATCGCCCTGTAACATGTATAATTCATATGCTAGTCAAGGCTGGTCACCTGGGATTGCTTGCCCGCAGCATATGGATTCTAAATGCTGCAGGGATGCGTTTTTCATGCACTGCCCACAGGCATGCATAAATTATTCATGTCCAGGAAAGCATGGCCGATCAGGCAACCAACCTGCAACAGAGGGGTGACTTTATGGGAGGCTACTGAAACAGGAATCACCCTTTATCAACTTTCCTTGTGCAGCATATGGTTTCTGCACCCTGCCGGGCAGCAGTGCCCCCAAACCAGTGTCTAGAGAACACGGCAAGGGCAAAAACCTCTATAGGAATGGCCGGCACTCTCCGTCTATCCTAATTAAATCCTGGTTGGACAGGGATACAGAGTTGTCTGATCTGGCATTTATACATAGTAATATGTCATTGAGAGTGACGCACAGGGAAGGTGCTGCCCCGCAGCAAGCAAATTTCTATGGCAGGAGGGATATCAGTTTTCTGATCAGGGCAGAGCTACTGCGGCTCCTCTTAGCTGCTGTATAAGGCTTCTACATGATGCAGGGTTGCATTTTCCATGCAGCACCCATGAGCAGGCACACATGTCCAGAAAAACATGGAGGATCTGAAGAGCGCAACAGGTGGCCATGGTGTCTGATGGGGGCAAACAACCCCAGCCTGTGACTGAACACTGTGTTTTAATGCCTGGGTGAATGCAATCCACAACATTTCCACAATGTAGGGTCGCCAAGTCGGCCATGTTTCCCTGAACACACATTTATTCATGCTGGTGGAGGACAGTGCATGAAAAATGCCACCCTGCACCATGTATAATTCATACGCTGCGGGTAAATCAGGAAGGAATCCCACGTGACCTGCCTCGATTTCCTTCCTGCAGCCTATGAAATACACATGTTGCAGGGCAGCACTTTTCCCCCTGCATGAAATAGTAATAATACGTGTTCAGGAACCATTGGACCCGACTACAGAGGAATGACGATTTCACCTCCTGACGTCATTCTGACGTTGACGCTGCAACAGGGCTGTGCTAATGAGGTCTAGGCTGTCTGACGTTACCTCTAGCGGTAGCGGTGGCGCACGGACCGTTCTCCTCTTCCCAGACATCATTCCCACGAAACGAACACACTCACCGCCCTCCTGCAGCTTCTTGAAAACCCAACCGGAAGCGGAAGTGAGGCTAACGTGCTAGAAGCATAGAGAAGGAGCGGCTTGGAGGACTTCGTAGAATGTCATAGAGACTAGACACAGGCGCTGCCTTTGGAGAGAGCCTGTTTAGCCAGCAGAGGGCACTAGAGTGCGGTCGTCTTCATTGTTGCAGAGGGGGGTAACACGCATATAGGTTCTGTGCCCTCTGGGATTTGAACTTCAAAGTGTGAATGAATTGCACAATGATCTCGTTAATAGCTTTTTATAATGCCACTGATTTTAACGTGGCTGTGAGAAAGTAGAAAGCTCAGAAATGGCTTTTTTTTGTGGCGTCAGAAACGCCTAAAAATAACAATGGACGCTCCCGGGGGTTGTGTCGGATTTGGTTCCTCGTCGAGAACTGTTCCAACCATCCTTAGTATGAGTGTTTTATACAAATTATGTCCAGTTTTTCGGTGCAAAAACAAAGTATGTTCTTAATAAATACGGCATAACACTAAATAGGCTTAAACAAAACGACCCTTTAAACTGGTATATATATAAAAAAAGCAGGAAAAGGTTTTTATGCTTAAATAATAAACCAAATAATTACTAAATATATTTAACCATTTCTCAGTGTAAAATAACATTTATTTTTACTACAAAACGTCTCCGCAAGATATAAACCCCAAAAACGGAGCTTCAAATGGGTGAGAAATGGCTGGCTGGAACAGTTCTCGACGAGGAACCAGATCCGACACAACACCCTTATGTGTATATGGGAGTAATACATTTTCCTGCATATGAGTGGTTTGGATAATAACAGCAATTTTTGTGGTGTTGTAATCAGGTTTTTGATGTGTCTGTTGTAGAAAGAAACCCATATTATAAATCAATGTACATCTCCCTGGATCCCTGCAGTGAAGCACAGATGGCTTGTACTGGAAGAAAGCAAACATGGCTGTCTATAGGAGGATCGAGCCTTGCAGCGCTGAGCGCACTAACTGCACTCAGCGAGGTGGCCAGACGGGCGTCAGAGTGGAAGGAACGTCGACTCTCACGGGCGTTCCTTCCGCTCTTAAAAAAAACACTCGTCTGACCCGACCTTAGACGTGTCGCTACTTTACTCTGTGTGATTTAGCTCAAAGGTTATGTCAGACAGACATAACCAGTTTCTTTTTATTTAGTTTAAACCAGTAGCAGGACAGCCTGCTGGGGTGTTGCCACTGGATGGAGGAGCCGTACCACCGGTGTTTTATCATTACTTGGAGGTGGAGTCCTGTGCCGCCACCCCACCCTCCCTGGCTACGGTCCAGAGCTACCATCCCTCCCTTTGGTCCAGTCCCTTTACCTAAAATCACACTCGGGCCTGGTCTCTTGCCCAAACTCACTCCCTCTGACATTCGGATCGATTCCCTTGCCCAAATTTGCTCCCTCCCACCTCTCGTCCCTACCCCCCACTCAGTTTGTTCATGAGATTATTTTAAAGGGACACTCTATGCACCCTGACCACTTTAGCTTATTAAAGTGAACAGGCTGCGTGGAGAGCCCACCCTGCTCTGCGTGTTGATATCTTTTAACAGGCGCTCGCAGCAGCATTCGTTCGGGGAGAAAAAAAAACATGGACTTGAGCTGCGAACGCAGCATCGATCCATCGTTATGACCAGGTGCTCGCGTACCTTGTGTTACACTAAATATGCTATTTTCATATGTATAAACGTTACGTTCACTATGCAAAATGCTTAAGAAGAAAAGGGGTGGGAGGAGGGATTGATTTTTACACAGTGTTCCTTTTAAGTAAAAAAAATTATATTTTGTTGCAAAAAATCTTGTTTGCTTTTTTTTAGCCCAGCGGGCAGGGCCACCATCAAGGGGCCACAGCCCATGATATGTTCAGTGGCTCCAGGGGGCCCTGGCCCCACAAAATACCTACAAATTTCCGCAGAATTTGGGGTCAGTAAGAGCACTCTAACTCTTCACTGAGGGAGTGATTAGAATGGTCTGCACCACGTAGAAGTGCAGAGCGATTTCTCTCCCACCAGGGAACACGTTTTATCCCCTTGCTATATGTCACGGGGCACCCGATGTGAGCCCGTTATTCAGGATAGATAGCCCTTTAGGCAGGATAGCTGCTGGCTGCAGATCAGAAGACCAGGTAACCAGACAACAAGAGACACAGAACAGGACAACAGGCCGGGCAAGGGTTAAGGGAGAGAACAGCAATATACTGGCATCCAGGAGCACACACACATGGAAACCCTAATCTAGGATACAGTCCTTAGAATGGCCATCTATTCTAAGGGAGGGGACCTCACTGCTGCGTGACACACAGAACCAAGTGTCAGGGTGGCACCTGGCGTATGCCTTGGTGGGACCCAAGTTCAGGGGGTTTGAGCCCTTGTATACAGGGATGCACAGATGGTAACTTTGGGTAGGCAGATACCGGGAGATCCGAGACACAGTACAAGGGGGTAATCCAGAGAATAGTCAGTGGTAGATCTGTGGTCAAGGGGCAGGTACAGGGTGGTAATCGTTTGGCAAGCAGCGTCTGGTACACGGTAAAGCAGGAGTATCACAACAATAGGTCTGAACACCAACAGAGTATGATTTGCAATGCAAAGCCATCTTGGATAGGGGGAAGTGGACTTTTATTGCAGGCAGGAGGGTGTGGTGTGTGTTTGCTGTGCTTAACTATGAATGTGCTGGATACTAGTACTGACCATGATGGCAGAACTTTTCACATAGTTGTTACTGGAGCAGGCACGGATCCTGACACCAAGAGACAGGACAAGAGGGACAAATCCAAAGATGTGGTAATAAACAAGAGCCGGAGTTAAAAACCACAACGGGTAGTTATACATGGCCAGAGATCAGAAACCAGAGAGGGATATCAGACAAGTTAGGAGTCGGTACACACTACACAGGAGCTAAAAGAGCATAAGGGATAACGCGCTAGAATAGTCAGAACCAGGCCAGAGTCATACACAGTATATCAGAAATAACACAGAAACACACAGATCAGAATAAACCAAAATATAACAACAGAGAAGGCAACTGGAGGGGCATAGACTAAGGAAACAAGAAACCAGAAATAAACTGAGCAATGGAAAACAAGGAAAAATAACAGAAGATGGAAAATACGGCCTAAAAAAATCTGTTGAAAATCAGTCATCCGAACCAGGGCCTGGAAGCCCAGCCGAGCCGGGGGCTCGTCTGAGCCTGGAGGCCGGGCCTGCCTGCTCAGCTGGCCTCCAGGCTCAAGCGAGCCTCCAGGCCCAGGTTTGAATGACTGATTTTCGGTATTGGTTTTCAGCCGAGCTGATCCTGAATTTTCAGTTTCGGTATCGGCCAAAAATGTCAATTTCGGTGCATCACTATATATTATTGTTAAATTGTGTTATTATCAGTTTAGAAAGGTAAAACAATTCCTCACTGTGATAGACCCATGCAGATAATAACTTGTCATAATATATCAGCTCCGATGACCAAAATCGGCACATCGTTGTCCTTTTTTCCGCTGTTTTTTCAGTCCGGGAGATTCAAAGACAGCTCAATTCCTGATAAAAATTTGGATCGAATATCGGATCTCGCGACTTTATCGATTCAGTTAGAATTTATCGGTAGTACGCCAATTTTTTAAATAATATCAAATGCCAAAAGGTGCTGATAAATGGATTCTCAGGTAGGGAAATAGAATTAGACTAAAATCTCTTTTTAAACATTGGGTTTTTCTACAAGTCATGTCTAAAGGCATAAACCTGTATAATCCTGGCCGAAAGTAAGCTTTCGAGGTCATTTTATCGGCTCCTGTTTTTTTCGGACCACCTGAATTTTTCTAATATTGCTCCGGCCAAATTTTATCAACTGAAACAGCCGATATTTGAAAAGAAATATAAGCAGCTGATTTTTTTCCTGTCAAAATATGGCCGATAGAATTAAGAACTGTACATTTTTAGTTTGTTTTGCGTATTGCCCAGCAGAGGGCACCATTGTCCTCCATTGGCCTCAGATGGCAAGGCAGAAGATTAGATCGACTAAACATTGGTATAAATGAAATGCGATAGTTGCCATTTGTCGTGTGTGCGTCGCCACAATAGACAAGGGACATTCGGCAAAATTTAAGCCTGCCAAGGCAACTCGCGATATCCTCACCATCATAAGTATGGGAACACACCGATGTACATGGTGAGAGTTGACCTACATGCTGGCCAATATGGTGTCAAGGGAACTCCGTATCACAAAACATCTTTATTTGGCTGGAAAAAAAATCATGGAAAAATACCAATATTCCCTGGTTGGCCGAGTATCATCGTGAAACTACCGACATATGGTATTTCCGCCAAGTTGTGCTTCTTGCTGCCTGTTCGGGGCTTAACGAATGGATCCCTATATGTTAAGTTGGCTTTTGGACCTAAGACTTAAATGGGCTTTGAAGTCTTATCCCTTCCGCCCTCAGGCAGGCTTCCTGCACTCTGTAGCACTGATATACACGTCTTGGGGCCCTATTCAATCGAGATTAATAGCGGGTCGATAATAGCCACTGGTGTCGGCTCATGGAGGCCATAGGACTCGTGGAGCAAGGTGCAAAACTTCCTCAAGCTTCCATATGTGAGGTTGCGCAGAGGCGGTGGAAGAACACTCGGAACTATTAGTTCTGAGTGTTCTTGTGCTTGCAAACAGGCAGATTGGGGTGGAACAACGGGGTAAAGGGTAAGGGAATCGCAAATCGAACCAACTAAGAACCATCAAGGTATGAGTAGCTTGTTTACAAAGGACAGTAACTGTAAATTTACAGCAACCAGCCGCCATGGCCGACCCGAAAGTAAACAGCAGTTGGAGCCTTTAAGCTAATGATTCGAGCCGTTGGGTACAAGTGCTTGAGCCGTTAGATGGACTAGGGCCACTGCTCTGCTGATGAGGTCAACCAAGGTGGTCATAGGTTTTCATGACCAAATTACCAACGAGACAGCAAGCTTATTAAGCACCGTCAGTTGCTCTCTTGTCTCTTACATGGCTTTCGTTGAGTTACCCACCAGGCTTCCCCATCCCAAAGAGTTAACAAGAGCTGGTACAACAACCTATTCCCAAATTCCCAGATCTGCCAGCTGAATGTGCCAAGAGCTGATTGCACTTCAGATATGTTCTGAAATGTGGTGGAAGGGAGGGAAGTATTTACATTGTGGAAGAAAACCGCATATTAGAAGAATGTTGTGTTAACCAGCGAGTTCGGAGGGGGTGAGCCTCGTAGACATACACAGACGTTGCGAGGCTGGCCAAGGCACCGGCAGAAATGCAGATTGATCGCCTCGTTCTCAGTGCGGCATCTCGTGTGCTAATAATCACTTTAATCAGCGGCGAGTCGTCTGTCGCTGCATAACCGCCCCGTGAAGTGATCCATCCTGGAACGTTTCTCCTCGCTGTCCGAAGCGAAGTCTCGTGTCTTGTGGGCCTCCTGCATTCTTACTGCCTCCCCTGGGGAGAGAGGGTCCGCTTTCTTCTTTCAAGAGCTTATGACTAAAATAGTTCCTTCCTGTAACATATGCTGAGCACGCAGCAGCAAAGATCCAACGATGTTTTCCGCGTTTGTTGGTCCAACTCCCTTGCTGGGCTTCTGCCATCCTTCAGATGGTCCGGAGCCAGAAGAAAAGGGAGGGGGGTGTTGGATAGTTTGGGTTTGGACTTTAAAAAGAAAAACATCATTGAACAAGAGGGTCTCAAAGACAGGAAAGTCACAGGGAGCCTCTCCGGACGATATAGAGTAAATGGGTCTTTAGTGGGCCCCAGCCATTCTCTTTTGTAGATCCCAAAAGACAGTCATTCCTGGGTATGGATCCACTTTTAAAAATAATGTAACTTTTTCCCTCCATTACTTTTTGTCCTGTTCGAGAGGGGTTAAAATCAATTACCCCTGTCCATTAGAGTTACGTACTCAAGACACTCAAGCAAATTCATTGAGAAGATTATTATTATCCTTTATTTGTATAGCGTCACATATTCCGCAGCGCTTTATAAGATCAGTGTACAAGGGGTTGATACATTGGAATATCACACATGGGTGATCTGATTCAGGGGATCCTGTTCCCAAGGGACCTTACAATCTATGAGATGTACAAGTATTTTGTGAGGTTGGCGCATCCATATCGTTAGGTGTCTTTGCCCGAGGACACTCGCTGGTGGCGTCTTCTGAGTGGGATCGAGTCGTCTTTCCATGATTGTAGATCAGCGACCTGGTGGTTCGGTTGAACCCGCTTCTCGTAAAGTCGAGACTTGCTTCTCCACAGTTGTATTGTTGAGATGTGCTGAATGGGATGTTGACTTGCTTCTCCACGGTTGAAGGGTAGAGACGTTACCACTGGACTCCACAGCCGATATTGGGCTCTATTACATTCCTTGCACAAAAACGCTTGCGCAGCGCATTTTTTTTTCGCGCACAGCGTTAATCGTTAACGCGTGTAAATTAACACTGCTACTATGATCCGATTGCATTTTTTCATCCGTCTGAAAATATCGTGCGTAAAAAATACAGGCGAAAACGAGCGCAGATTAACGCTGCGCACAGAAATCGGTGCGCGCACTGTTTTTTCACCCGATTCAGCCATTCAGAATTAAGAACCACAATTGTCTCCCGTTCAGTTTTTGCGCCTGTCAAAGTCAATCTGAGTATATTTGCTGCAGCAATTAAAAAACACGCACAACCTCTCCATTTTGTTGTTTGGGTATGTGTAGAATGTGTAACTATACTGTGCTGTATTTTTTTTTCGCACTGGTGTATTTAGTTTCGGCCAGAACGTTCAGATTTGCAGTTACCACCAGCTTTTAAAAGACGTTAAAATTATGCGCACAAACGTCGTTCGTAAAACGTTTGCGCATCAATTGTAATACCATCCGCGTACCAGCGCACAAATGCATTTGCGCTCACAATGTTATGCATGGGATGTGCGCACAAACTTTTGCGCGTGCGCAGGGTTCGCGCAGGGTAACTCGCGTTAGACATTAACGCGCATTTTGTGCGCGAACGTCGTAATACGACGTTCAGCGCGAAGGGTTTTTCCCCTAACGTTAATGCGTTTTTGCGCATGCGCACATTTTTGCGCGGAGAATGTAATAGAGCCCCATTTTGTGATAGGCAGGTATGTACCGCTAGGTGTCTTGCCCAAGGACACTTACTGGAGAGGTGCTCTGGCCAGGATTCAAACCTGGGTCTTCACGGCTCCATAGAGCGGTTATGTTACTTCTAAACAAACAACGTGTGCACATCACAATGTTCTACACCAGTGGTTCCCAACCCCGGTCCTCGGGTACACCTAACAGGCCAGGTTTTAAGGATCATTTTGGGGAAATACAGACTGAATCCTGGAATCACTGAGCAGCAAATTATAATCATGTAAATGGCCTCTGCAATAATATATATAGAGGTCATTTGCATATTCTACCCAGAATTCCTTGCTGCATATGGGGAATGTGGCACAGGAGCTCTGGGATGCAATTCTTTGAATTGCTATGATGTGCGTGTGGCTTCTGCAATATTAAACACACTTATTATAGTGTGGAGGCTTTTTGTCTCACTTTTAGTCCTTCACCACAACCCTTATAGACACTTTATATATATAGTACTTATTTAGGTTGTGGTGAAGGGCAAAAAAATGAGATTAAAAGCCTTCACACTGCAGAATAATAACGTTTATTATTCCAGAAGCCATTGACACATCCCAGCAATTCAAGGAACTGCTTCACAGAGCTCATGTGCTACATTCCACATGTGCAGCACAGAACTCTGGGTAAGACATGCAAATTAAATCTGCAATTTCCCTTTTTTTTTTTTTGCATCCTCGGTCTGTTTTTACACAAAACCCTTCAATCAATGCCATGCCATACTCGATGGCTTATCTAGCACAGAGATCGGGTTTATGCAACTGGTCAAAGCCACTCCTAGGACAGCGCTCTTTCGGGTTTATTGGACCCTCATCAGCAGGAGCTAGGCATATATATATACATTGTAGTGATATTGAACGAGTTAACTCGCTGGAACACAGCGTTTGTTTTGTCTAGGTGCAACAGCACCTACAAAGGCAAAAGAGGAAATCTGCGATGATTGTTGAAGGCTTTTAAGGTAATTTGATTAAAATAATTACAATAATGCTGTTTTAACAGCATATAGTATTACATTGGGCTAACCGGTACAGCTGTCAGCGAGCAGTAACCCGTGAAATGTAACTGCGGAGAGAAGGTATGTCTGCACTTTTGTTCAGGGCTCGGAGGTGTAATGTGATTTTGTTCTGTGTTTGGCCTCTAGGTCTCACCACATGCCTGCCTTTCTGACATAGGCATTTCCTGGGCACTGGACAGATTTCCCTTAGCTGACAGACATCGCCTTTCTGATTTTTTTTTTTCCCATTGCATTTTCCAGCCACATCTAAGCAACATTACCACCAACCCCCCCGACCCCGACCCCCCCTTTGTGCGAGCTGCAGTGCGATGATTAATTATTGAAACATTATAGCTTGTGCACTCAGTAGAAGTTACTGATGAATGACTTAAAAATGGGATCAGCCCTTTGAAAACGAGCAAGGACCGCCAAACTACTTGTATGTGATGGCGATGCTTGGCATCCAGAATGATGTCCCCTGATGCTCAGACAGATGTCATGATGGCTGAGCATCATGGGACACCTGGGGTACCGCGATCCACCATACTGTATCATACGTGAGCCTCCTTGGCATCCCTGGGCTCTATCACCTCCTTCAAGCTAACACTAGCGTCCGCGTTAGCGCTAACTTAAAGGAGGTCATAGCGCTGCGGCCAGATCTTCTTCGAATCGCTAACGGGTTAGAAACCCCGTTAGCGCTCGCTAATTAGCGATTCATAGCGCGAGTTTACTGCATTTTGCGCTCGCTATACCTAACATGGGGAGCGCAAAGTGAAAGCAGAGATTATCTAGCGGTTGGATCACTTGGTCCTGACGCTAGTTACTAAGAGCTGGCGCTGACGGAAAAGGTACCACCAGCTCAGAGGTGCAGGTAAAGGATTACGCTGCTGCAGAATCCATTACCTGCAGCTCAAAACCCCCCAAAAATCAGGTACGCGGCTAGAACGACGGTCTGATCACTGCTTCTGTCCGCCGGGAGCAGAGGGAGACTGGGGGAAGAAAGTCCCCTGTCTTTGTCCGCTGACCAGCAGGATCTCGCAAAACATGTGGCCCGGCAGCACGAACCTCCATGGAGTCCTATGGGTGCCACGAAGGGGATGCTGGGGGCCTAGCGATCGCTAAGGGGCAGGCTGCCGGACTCGGAGCCTGCCCCGCGATCTGCTGGGGAAACCGGAAGCGGGAGCCGAGATCCTGCTGGTCGAGTGACCTGGCAGCACGAGCCTTCATGGAGTTCTATGGATTCCATCGAGGGGATGATTGCAACAACTCGTTAGTGCTGTCATGAGCATCCTGTCGGCTAGCAGCCACTGCGGGGCAGGCTGTTGGACTCAGCGCCTGCTTCATAATGTGCTTGTAAAAGAGAGACGCTAAGGGGAGTTTCGCGACCACAAATATTTCCCCTTAGCGTCACCGTTTTAGCTTAGGGCAGATGATGGTGCCTCCTGAGTGGCATTCCAGGAGGGGTGGTAGTGGACCCTTGGCCCACCTGTAATATTCCGCAGCCATAACAAAAGTATCCATTGGCAATGATGGGTCCCTACTGCATGCACGGTGACTTTCTCACCACGCATGCACAGTGGCGTCCACGTTGCTATCGCACGGTAACGGCATGTAATAGCCATTTTTGTTATGGTTGGTCGTTTCGTTATGGACCTAACACCAAACCAACAGGTTCTTCTCCATATTTATACACCGTGATCCCGTCAAAAGAATGATCAGAGAGCGTTCCTTTCAAGCATCTCATTCATCTTACTGTTAAAACGTTGACAGGGTCATTCGCAAAGCTGGGAATTTGTGGAAGATTAGGGGAAAAATATCTTAATTTTTAGGCAAAGGTTCCCCAAGCTGGAAATAATGGCGGGAATGGTCCCTGTTTGATTTGTTTTTTTTGTTCCGAAACATACGATTACAATTTAAGTTTTCTATAAATTCCCATTTAAGTGAAGCGTCCAGTTAAACAAAAGAAACGTCCTCTCTTGTATCTATTACATTTCTTCGCCCATCCCTGAAAGTCCGGGAGGAACTCTTTAGGTTGCCTGTCTTTCTTCTTCCCTCCCTCTAACTGATTTTTGTAATTCCAGATAAACGTTTCAGTGATCTCACTCTTGTGTAATGTTTTTCTCGTTTCCCTGGTAAAAAAAAAAAAAAAAACCCCGAAAGGATTTAACCCTTTAAATGACGTTGGTAGCATCTTTCCATCTCAACGAAGGATCTAGCTGAGAAACGCTAATGACCCGTCCACTCGTCGTTGGATCAGGTGTTTTCTATCCGCCAACAAGTCAACCTCGGGCCATTTGGGAAAAAGTTTAAAAATTAAATTCCCCCCCCCATTGGCTCTTTTCATCAGTTCGCCGGTCTGTTTATAAATGATACAGTCCTCCAGACTACACGGGAGGTTTTCGTAGAAGTCTATGTGTCAATTGATCCCGGCTCTCCGAATCTCAATTAGCCAAACCAAACGTTGCGTCTTTAATTACAAAATAAATAATGAAAGTCGTCGTCGTCATCGCTACGTTGACCTAATAGCAACCTTGACGTGTCACGGCTACGAGAGCCTTTTCCGATGGTCTCCGGATCTCACCGCGGCGGGCCTTTTAGAGTTAACGGGAGAGGAACTCGTGTCTTTTGGGAACAATATGCCACTAGGCTTCAGAACTCTGGTTAGCAGAGGATTTTTTCGGGAGAGAGCTGCCCTCCCTGGTCTTTGGCAGGAGTGATTACAGGAAGAATGCATTTGGCCATTTATCAGAAGGGTGGGGAGAATGGGGCATTTTAGGAGTGGAGCCAGGGAAATTTGATCATTTTTTTTTTTCTCTAAAAGGGGAAAAAAAAAAATTCTGCCTGTCTGGGGGAATTTAATTAAATTGCAAGGAAAGGGGGTGGAGGGTGTATCGAGCTCAGAAACCATCTGGATTCAATATGTGCAGCTTTGATTTTTTTTTTTTCTCTTCTACTTCTTCATCCTTGTTCGTTTTTCCTGTTTCTCTGCTGGGGAGGGAGGGAAGGTATCAGGATATGGCAGGAGGGAGACATTCCAGGAAGATAGGGCTGAGAGAAAGATGTTAGATGAGGGAGAAGAACATCGGAGCCGGGTTCGTCGTCTACACTGACCCTTTAATTCTTAGTGTGACGGGTTTTCTATCTTAATTGAGGTTTATCTATCTAAACCCTACGATGAGTTTGTCCGTTTTCTGTTGTCCACCATGCCATTACACGTGCTTCTCTCTCGCCCAAGGTTTGGGTCTTTGACACCTTGGACCTGTTGGCCAATTTATTTCATGGACCTTGGTTATGGACAAAATAAGACGCATACATAAGATCCAGCATACATCCAATACTGAACCGGTGGTGGGTGCTCAATAGTCCTCTTGGGTAACCAACCGCAAAGAGGACTCTAGCAAGAATAATACAAGGGAACCAGGCTTAAGACAGGCTTGCATCACAGCCAAAACATTGATGTTTCTTCAAGAAAAGGGCCACTTTGCCTTTGAGGAGAGTCTGGTTCTCTTGCATCATTCTTGAACAATGTTTACTTAATGCCACCAAGAACCGGTCAACGGGCATGCTCATTAAAGCATGAAGACAACTTACCTTGCTTTACAGGTAATGCATGAAAGTTGTCCAATTATAGCCAAAACATTCTTAATCTGAACATGAAAACCTTCAAAAATATCCATTTTTCATACTCATAGACTGTCAAATGCAGCTGCAATAAGCAAAGAATTCCACAAGAAACATCGTACGGAGTGTTTGAAGCCAACACAACCACATGTGCCTGTAGTATAGAGTTTTTGCCTTTAAAATGGACATTCATTTGCACTTTCGTTTTACGTTTGTAAAGGAGAGGTTTGTTTGGTTGGAGAAATTCACCCATTTCTATGGGTGAGTTGCAAAGTCTGTTGAGCCATAGTCACAAGGGTCCCAAAGCCGAGCACTCATTGGGGATTACTAGAGTTTTGCTACAGTTTAGCGCCCTTTCATGGATCATAGTCTGCACGAGGTTCCTTTTCCTTAGTATCTAACCCTTCTGAATATCAATATGGCCAGAGATCCCGACCACCTAGTTCCTATTCCCCTTCACTCACTGTATAACCCTGTTCTCAAGAAATGAAAGTATACCCTACCCTACCTAACCCCCTCCGATTAAGGACATTGTGCGTCTACGGAAGAAGATTTTGGTGGGCTTCATCCCAATTCTCTATTGTGCCTCCAATCCACCCTACTCAACCGCCTGGTGTCTCCACCCCACCCTCTCACCTCACCATGTCTGTCTTATCCCTTCAACCTCCTACTTTGTAATTGTACCCCCAAACCTTTCATCCCCATTGTGTCTTTGTGTCATCCCTCTTACCTCTTTCATTTTTTTGGGAGACTTTAAATAGTTCCGATTTCATTGGGCCTATTTTTGGGGACATGGGCATGTCCGTCATCAGGGACGTTAATTTTTCTCTGCCCCACTGGCTCTGGAAATCATTACTTTTCATTAAAAAGTAAATGCATACAGTCAATATCATGGCTTTTTTTTTCCAGGTTTTTTTTCCAGTAGAAGTCCCCGCTTACATTTTCTTGGGAGACATTAAATAGTTCCAATTCCATTGGACTATTTTTGGGGACATGGGCATGTCCATCATCCCCTACGTTAATTTTCCTCTGCCCCACTGGCTCTTCGTTACTAGGTGGAAATCATTACTTTTCATCAAAAGTCAATATCATGGCTTTTTTTACGTTGGTTTTTTTCCAGTAGATGTCCCCTCTAACGTTTTCATGCTTTTTAAAAAAAGTGCTTTCAAAAACATAATTTTGTTATTTTTGTAGGGCTTTTTTGCAACGTCCCTCTTCTATATTCATCTAAATACTGGTCCTTTAAGTTGTTTGCTCCCAGTTGGAAATCCGGGTTGAGTAACCCTTATTGGAAAATCCGAAATGAACCAAAAAACTTTATGAAAGCCGACACAAGGCCACAAGTGGAAAAATCCACCACGGACGCAACATGGCGGGGGTCAAAATTATTACAAATATTGTATAAGATGACCTTCAGGCTGTGTGAGTTTTGTGTTTAGACTTGGGTCCCATTCGCCCCAGTTTTTCACATTTTTATATGCAGATATTCCAAAAAGTACAAAATCCAAAAACACTTCTGGTCTCAAGCATTTCGGATAAGAGACTAGCAGGGTTATTCAAAGTGATCCGAATTACTGGCGAAAGGTGAAATTCAGTGTACGATCACCTTTCTTGGCCATTCGGCTATCCAGAGAGCAGGCAGTTCGCCAAATCCTGACGAACTGCCTGCACATACGGTGCCTGTTCGGTGCCTGTTCGAGGGCAGTGAATCCGAATAGAGAAGCAATGCTTCGTCTATTCAGAGAACAAAAACCAGCAGTGAAAAGTTGCCGAATTGCCCTGCCTTTCGGTGGTTTTATTCGACAGGTTTATTCAGGCAAATCCCATAGGCTTCAATGGTAAAAATATTCCCGTTTTAATTCAATATCTAATAAACCGTTTATTATAATATTCTGCAGTAAAGAGTCTCTTTATTTATAGATTTTTTTAGGACCTTTTAGGCATTTTTTGGGGATTTTTTTGCAAACATTTTTTTCCCGTTTTTTTTTAAATCGTCTTTTCTTTTTTCTGTAACCGCCCTTTTTATTATCATTCATTGGATTTTATATGTAAATTTCAGACATTTTCGTTCAGTAGTTTCTTTGCAAACAGCGTTTCACTTTTCAAACATTCAAGCGTACTGGTTTTTTTCTTCACCTCCTTCGTCTGCGGTGTCGGCTTTTTCCGGCGGCTGCTCTGCGCTGTGTTCGGCTCCTGCTCGGGTTTCTCCGGCATCGTCGGCGGGTTAATCCAGATGTTTTTGCGGCTTTTGTTGTGCGTTCGCCCTCGTTTTGCAGTGAGTTTTCGGCGGATATGCGGCGACTTGTCCCTGCACTACGGCGGCCCTGTGGTGCTTGCTGAATACACCGCAGGGTCGCCGAAATGGGATCGCCGAATCGCGCCGAATTGAAGAGAACGAAAAGTCACCGAAAGTGCGGTGACTTTTCCATTCTCTTTGAATAACCCTGACTGACTCAACATGTAAGAAGAATAATAATAGGTGACAAAATAAAACGAATCCTATGGAGAAAGGAGCTCAGACACAGGATAAATTGAATCTGGCGGGTGGCACCAAGGAGGTTGTCCACACTCTCCGCTTCTAAATATATAAAACTAATATATTCACATCTAACTTCTCATCGCGCAGAACTGAATTAAGACGCCGTTTACATGTCACATGAATATTTCGGAGGGGGCAGACATTTCACTTAATTAAGTATACCACCAAAGCGATTTTTTTTTTTTTTTTTTCTCGTGAGGATTTTTTATAAACTTTATTCTTTTTTTTTTTTTTTTTTAATCCCGCGACTTTGTTAAAAGGTATTACAAGCATAATGGTTTCCTATATAATATATTGCGGAATAATTGGGAAGGCTGGAAGCAGATTTCATGCTGCTGATTAGGGCGGGTTTGGTCATGTTTCATTCCATGTAATGGGGCTGCCAGGGAGCCTTGAGAAGGATTCCCTAAGGAGTGATCCTTTTTATCATGCTTGTTACCGGAGAGGCCGCTTTATGGCAGTGGGGCGGCTGCCATGTGAGGATTAAACATTTGATGTATGATGCTGACGGGGCTAAAAGGACTGGGGCTGTAAATAGTGTTTGTTAAGAACCAGTTTTAATGCGATTGCACGGTGTAAATGGAAACCACGTTGAACGCAGCGTTCCCTAGCCCGGCTTCAAGCTGTTCGATATTGTATATGCTTTGCCACGAGAACAGTCTCAATATTTTCCTTCATGCTGGTTCCTTCTTCCTGATGTCCTCTTATATCGGAAATCTTCTACCAAGCTGAAGCCTCTCTACACCTTTTAATTCTGTCTCTTGAAAATATTACCGTAGATACTCGAGTATAATGCGACCCGAATATAACACGATGGATAGAGATTTATTATGGAAATGAGAGAATACTCAAGACTCGAATATAACGCGAGGAACAAAATTTTACTGTAACGGTAAACCATTAAAATCCTTCCAGGTTCTCTTAACACAGTCAGGTTCCCCCTCAGGCCAGGGTGTTCTGCTCTAGAATGATTGCAGTTGTTACTAAGTTTGAAGCCCCCGGCCACCCGTCTTCTTTACTAGCGATTAGATTGCCGGCGGAGGCGAGCGAGGTGATGATTGGCTTAAACTGAGCGTGCCCTCTGGCCGTGATGGATCCGAGCTCTCCCGAATTCGTCAGTTCCCCGAAGTGTTTGCAAGCATCAGGGAGCCCGCATTCACTTCAGCGAGACTACCGGAACCTCCGGGAGACTTGGGATCCAGAGCAAGGCAATTTTAAAAAAAAAAATTTTTTTTTATACATGATGCAGATGTCTCGAATATAACGCGACCCCTCCAATTTTATGGTAAATGTTTGTCACCAAAATCTAGCGGTATACTCGAGTATCTACAGTACCTATCCACTTTATTTTATAACGCCCTGTGAAAAATGTCGATGCTGTGGAAACAATGTTAAGAATAATGTTGCCTATTTTTTTTTATTTATCTATTTTATTTACAGGATTATTCAAAGAGAATCGAAAAGTCACTGCACGTTCGTTTCGGCGACCCTGCGGTGTATTCAGCAAGCACCACAGCACCGCCGTAATGCAGGGAAAAGTCGCCGCAAACCCGACGAAAAGTCACCGCAAAACCAGGGCGAACGCACACCGAAACCCGCAAACACAATTGGATTAATCAGCCGAACACGCCGGAGAAACCCGAGCAGGAGCCGATCACAGCGCAGCCATCAGAAAAACTCGACACCGCGGACAAATGGAGTGGAAAAAAAAAAACAGTACGGTTGAATGTTTGAAAAGTAAAACGCTGTTTGCAAAGAAACTACAGAATGAAAATGTCTGAGATTTACATATAAGATCCAATGAATGATAATAAAAAGGGCTGTTACAGAAAAATCAAAAATCTATTTAAAAAAAAAAGAAAACAAATGTTTGCAAAAAAATCCCGAAAAATGCCTAAAACATCCTAAAAAATCTAAAAATAAAACGACTTTTACTGCAGAATTTTATAATGAACGGTTTATTAGATATTGAATTAAAACGGGAATATTTTTAACATTGAAGCCTATGGGATTCTCCTGAATAAACCTGTCGAATGAAACCACCGAATGGCAGGGCAATTCGGCTACTTTTCACTGCTGGTTTTTGTTCTTTGTATAGATGAAGCATTGCTTCTCCATGGGGATTCACTGCCCTCGAACAGGCACCAAACAGGCACCGTATGTGCAGTAAATTCGCCAACTGCCTGCTCTCTGAATAGCCGAATGGCCAGGAAAGGTAACCGTATGCTGAATTTCATCGTTCGGTTACATTTCGCCAGCAATTCGGATGTCTTTGAATAACCCCTATAGTTATTTTTTGGGGGAATATGCACAATGGTGTCCCAAAGACAGACGTAGGAACATCTCCATGTGGGTGCAAGACCACCAGTGTGTGGCACGGTGAAAATACAATAGTGATGGTACAAGAAGATTGCACGTAAATGGGCACAGGAAGTTCCAGGTCAACTCTTTCCTAACTCCTGTTCCCTTCCATAGCCAAACACTCCTTCTCTCCTTGTATGTCTTCTCCACCTTTCTTTCATGTCTGTGACATTCTCAACCATTTCTTCCTCTTCCCATATATATCTGTGATCTGGGACGTTCCAAAATCTGAGCGTCAACAGGAAACCAAAATTGTAAAATTCCAACCGTGACCTCATGTGACGGGGAAAAATTATGGAAAATGCTGTATAAAATGCCCTTCAGGTTGTGTATAAGGTGTGTGTGATACATAAATGAATTTCGTGTTTAGAGCTGGGTAACAAACTCCAAGATATCTCATTACTATATGCAAATATATATATATTTTTTGAGAAACTATTTTACCAGGAAGGATACATTGAGATTTCTCTCGTTTTCAAGTATGTCCTGGGTGGCGAGTATGTACCGTTAGGTGTCTTGCCCAAGGACACTTACTGGAGAGGTGCTCTTGCTGGGATCAATCCTGTGTCTCCACAGTCATAGAGCAGTGATGTTACCACCTCTACTCCATCCAGCCGGTACAAAATTCCAAAAGCCGAAATCGGAAATACTTCTGGTTCCAAGAATTTTGAATAAGGGGTACGATGCGTGTCTAAATTGTATTCCTAATTTGTTTACTACAGACTTGGAATCCTAAACAATATTTTGGGGTTTAAGCAACCCACACCTCCAAACTCAACTTTCCAGTAAGATGTATAGAGAATAACACCCCCTTTAGCTGTTTGATAGTGGTAAAGCTTATCTCCATCATTAAAAGTAAAGCAGGACCATCCAATGTAGGGTTAGTGGTGAACCTAACATAAGGCACCATGGGGGTCTAGGCAGGTAGCCATTTTGAGGCCTCCACCTTCATTGTAGCTGACACTGTGCCATGTGTAAATGTGTATCGCAGAGCTCCATAGCAGCAGCCTGACTCACAGTCATTGAGTGAGCGCCATAGTCCAGTGCGTGAGATGCTTTGTGGTCTGTGCAAGGTGGAAGCAAAGATTGTATTACACTGCCTTGACCACCAGGGATGTGGGATGACATCAGCCTGGCTGTAGGGGCCCCACGGCTATTTAAGTGGGATGCTGTCTGTCGAGTCCCAGAGGGCAACGTGGGCCCTAGACAGGCGCCTTGTCCGCCTTAGGAGTAATCTGGCACTGATGTATGAGCAGCTCTTGAGGTAGTGAGGCCTTAGGCAGAGTTTATTTATGAGGCCCTACTTATTATACAAAGAATGCAGAAATTAACCCAATACATTTTGATTAAGAAAGCTGATACAGCCGTCTTAGGAATCGATCATTTTTTTCTTTACCTCTTCGTCTGCTTGATGTGTCTCCATCCTTCTTTGTTCCCCGTATTTTGTGTCCCACAAGCTTTCAATCACTTTGTGTACCTTTTCACGTACCTCAGTTCAACTCTTAACTTACTCCTGTTCCCTTCCATAGCCAACCACTCCTTCTCTCCTAGTAGGGCTTCAACTTTTCTTTCATGTGTGTGACATTCTCATAATTTCTTCTTCTTCTTCCCATTTCTTTGTATTTTAAACCCTCCACTTATTTTGGCTAAAGCTTTAGTCCCCTACTGATGATCGCGCCAACACGGAGTGAAGGTGTCTCCAAAACGCTCATCCCACAACCTTCTTCGACAGTTGCAACCACAAACACATTCTGCTAGACATGTTTGAGGAACCATCATCCTGTATAGAAAGAGGCCACTGAGTTCTGGTCAGTCAAAGCACAGTTTGCGACTAGGTCAGGATTTTCACCCCCGCCCATGAATGTGTAGCGCTCACTCCCGGAGGAGCCGCTGAATTTGAACCTCGGGTCAGTCTCCCCGCACTAGGGAATAAATATACTCCAGCACCGTCGTGGATTTTATAAATTATATAGTTTACTGAATAAACTGGCATATAATGAGTAACACGGTATACGTATATATATTTACAGTACTTCGTAACGCGAGAAACGCGCAGCGGAAAAGAAATACAATACTTCGTAATGCGAGAAACGCTCAGCGGAAAAGGAATACAATACTTCTTAGAAACGCGCAGCGGAAAAGAAATACAATACTTCGTAATGCGAGAAACGCTCAGCGGAAAAGGAATACAATACTTCGTAATGCGAGAAACGCGCAGCGGAAAAGGAAAAAAGTATTTTTAACCCCTTAGTGGTTGGGGTGTGAGTCCCTACAGGTTATGTCCCAAGGAATGTATGTGTATGTGTGTATTGGTACCCGGGTTACAATATTCAACTGGCCAGTGAATTTTATGATGTATCTTCGACTAGTCACGTTGGGGCCCTGTGAGTTTTGAAGAAACTGCATTGCTGCTTTAGTATTTTACAACGGCCTGGAAGGCCTCTCACCCATCCGCCAGATACTCTGTGCTCCGCTCGACCAGGATGTCTCTCCGCTCGATTTTGACTGGGGTTCTCTGTGTCACCGGATCCGCTGTCTTGCTTGTCTGTATCTGCCACAAGATGTCCAGCTCACCGCCTGCACTCCCTGTTAGATCGATCTGCGGTTCTCCTAACTCGGGGTCCAGCCGGAACTAGCTTCTTGTCCTCAGACCTCACAGCTTGGTATAGACAGATCTCTGCAGGGTCACTGTCCGATCCCCCAGCACCAGCGAGGTAGCCCCTGCGCTCTGGCCTGGTCACGATCCTTAACAGCTCTGCCTGCTTCCTTCTCCTTTCAGCTCCCAGCTCACTCTCAGCATGCTTTCCACGAGGCTGCTGATGCCTTTCCTTTCCTACACACCCACTTCCTGTCCTCACGCAAAGCATCATGGAAAATGTAGTTCAGTGCCTTCTGTGTTTGTCCAGCATAATCTTACCATGGTCTCTGTCTCCCTCTGGTGGCCATTGCAAGTAAATGCAGCAGAACAGTCTTTTTAAACACAGCGCTACAAATGCATAGACACAACCGTGTCTCTAGGTCATTGACCAACTGAGAGCTAAATCCTAACTCCAGTAGAGAAAGTCAAGCTAAGGCCTTGTGTGATGAATGATAGAGAGGTTACCAGCACGCCAGTCTGTCATGTGAGGCCCACAATTAAGTGAGGCCTTAGGCAGCCTCCTATGTTGCCTAATTCTAGGGCTACCTCTGGCCGTATGATGTGTCCAAATGCCCATATCTTGCTCTAGTTAGATGGGGATATTTTTTGGCCCTGCATACTGTGTGTCATAATCAATTGTAAGAAGACTCTGCCTTTCAGTGGGTTTAAGAGGACGTTGCCTGTGTCTCCACACAGATACGAGAAGTTTCAGACCTTTCCTTTGGACCTGCAATAAAACATACATACGTCGGGTGCCGGCCAAAATCCCTACAGCCAGGTTCCATAATGCCAACATCCCGACGGCCAACTTCCAGACAGAACAAGTGCCGGACATCCCCAACTTCCCTACATGGCCAACTTCCAGACATCCATAATCCCAGCAGCTAACCCTAATACTAACACCCTAACCCTAGGTTTAAAGGGGTTAGGGCTAGGTTTAGGGGGGTTAGGGCTAGATTTAGGGGGTTTGAGGTTAGGGCTAGATTTAGGGGGTTAGGGCTAGGTTTAGGGGGTTAGGGTTAGGCTAGGTTTAGGGGGTTAGGGCTGGTTTAGGGGGTTGGGTTATGGCTAGATTTAGGGGGTTAGGCTAGGTTTAGGGGGTTAAAGTTAGAGCTAGGTTTAGGGGGGTTAGGGCTAGGTTTAGGGGGTTAGGGCTAGGTTTAGGGGGGTTAGGGTTAGAGCTAGGTTTAGGGGGTTAGGGCTAGGTTTAGGGGGTTAGGGAGTAGGGTTAGTGTTAGTGCCGCTGGGATTTTGGATGTCTAAAAGTTGGCCGTCAGGGAGTTGTCTGTGTAGGGAGTTGTCAGTGTAGGGAAGTTGGCCGTTAGGGAGTTGTCTTTGTAGGAAAGTTGGCCGTCGGGATTTTGGCATTAGGGAACCTGGTTTAGGGATTTCGACCCAAACTCACATACGTCCATACCCTTCAGATTACTCAATAACCTTTAAATTATCTAAAAATTTTATATGAGAAGACCAGCGGAACATTTAGTGCCATAACACTTGGTTTTCCCCAAAAACAAGCATTTTTACCACTATGTGCTTAGTTACTTAAAGGGACACTCTACACATCCTGAACGCTTATCATTTACAAAGTGGTCAGGATGTGAAGAGTGCTCCCCTTCTCCCCCCCCCAGCTCCCCCGATCTGGCCGAAAAGCTGGAGAAGTGGAGTTTCCTCCACCCCACCCAGTGTCACCAGCAGCCGTGATTTTTAAATTCCCGGCTGCCAGTCACCAGATCAGTCACTAGTGACGTCAGCTCACAGAGAGCGTGCCGACATCACCTTCTCTGAGACCAATCGCTGCAGCAAATGTTCTCAGAGAGGCAACCGATGGATCAGATCTGTGCATGCGCGGAGCTCCGATCCATCGCTCTGCGCAGGCGCTACGGAACTTGCTACGCAAAGTGCACAAGTACCATAGCACTACGCAATATGCAGTATTGCAGGAGCACTAGTTGTGCAGAAAAGCCTCAGGGACGCCTGGTTTCGGGAGACCCTTAGCTGAAGAGGAGGAGCATCGCGGCGAGGGGAAAAAGGTAAGTAAAATCACCCCCCGAAAATAAGAAAAAATAATCGAGCAGAAGCTGTCAGAAGCCTCTGGCCAATTATTTAAGGGCAAAAAAAAAGGAGCTCAATTTTTTTATAGAGTGTGCCTTTAAACATCGTTTTTCAGTGTAAAATCACGTATTTTATAGAATTATGTAGCCAAAAAGAAAGAATTAGATTGAAACAATGCCAAGCATTAAATTCACAATTTATTACACTTTAATATTGGACATATTTTAAGACTTTGTTTTAACGATCCAACCGTTACTACCTCTGTATTTGCGTTCGATCAAAGAATAGGGAAAAAAAATTAAATAAAAACAAAAAATTTGAATTTTTTTTTTTAGATGTGCCACACAATGGATGGGAAAAAAACAATCCTTCGTGACTCCATAATGGTTATTCAGATTTCCTATATGACCAACAATATCACATATTAATCATTGTATATCCCAAAATGTCCTTTTTTCTTCTTCTTTCAGCTTTTCTAAATTTTACTAAAATTTCCTCTGCTCTGAAAAAAAATCAGATTTTTTTTAAAAAACAAAATTTTAATTTAAAATATAAAAAATACCCGTTCCGTCCGGGTTTGTTTCTGTCGAAGATCATTTTACTTTATTATTTTTTTTTATTGGGGTTTGAGCGAATGAAGAAAACGGTATGTGACGAGGTTGTTGCCAGCCCTTCCATTTGTTACCGGGGCAGACGTTGCGTTCCCCCGGTATATCATCTGCTCTTAAAGAGCACTTTGAAGATATTTTATAAGCTCTTCTGTGCAGGAATTCCTTTTGGCTATATTGTACTTTCCTGTTAAGGCTCCCCGCCGTCTAATGTCTGTTTTGTGAAGCGCTATGTATACATACCACATATTATTGGAGCGAGCAGCCGCAGCGCTGAGATCATATGGCTCTGTCTCCCCCACTACCACGACCACCACCACCAGGGCCTTGGGGTGAGGGTTTAGGAATCATGTCTCGCTGTCATCTCATCTGTGTTTATAAATACTTTTTTTGTCATTGGCGATCGCGCCCTGCTCCTTCCTCGCCAATTATCTGTAAGTCGTGCGTATAACCATATGATTTGTAAGAGATTATCCCACCGGAACACCGAGGCGGATCTGAGGTTTGCCGCCATTAACAATTTTTTTTTTTAAAATAAATGCCGTATTCCATTTTTTTACTTTTGTTGTAGAGATTTATTGGCCTGTTTATTAATTATATATTACGAAAAAAATAACTTTTAAATAAGAAATTTTTTTTTTTAGAAAGGATTTTACCAGGAAGGATACATTGAGATTTCTCTCGTTTTCAAGTATGTCCTGGGTGGCGAGTATGTACCGTTAGGTGTCTTGCCCAAGGACACTTACTGGAGAGGTGCTCTTGCTGGGATTGAACCCATGTCTCCACAGGTTCTCTCCACGCAGAGCAGTGATGTCACCTCTACTCCACCCCAGCCGGTCCTTTTAAACAAGGCTTTACAAAATTGTACATAACCCTATAAAATACTCATGATACGATTACAATAGCACTGTATAATATAATATATTATCAACAACTGTTACGCTTAAGGTGGGGGGGACAAAAAGTGTGATTGATATCCCGCATGCCGCGAATTATGAGAAATAACATAGATAGTGGCAAAAATCATCTAGACGTCCAAGCGAATCAGAGAACTGCTTTGCCCACAGAGCTCATTTGCTACACTCCTTGCATGCCGCAAGGAACTCTGGGTAAGACATCTGCAATTTCTCACTTCATTTGCACCAAACATCTGCTTTAGCCCAGACTCCCTCCTTGCTTGTACAGTGCCATGCTAGATAGCTTCAAGTATATATATAAAACAGGATGCAAAAAAGTGGGAAATTGGAGACTTAATTTGCATATCTTACCCAGAGTTCCTTGCTGCATATGGGGAATGTAGCAAATGAGCTATGTTAAGCAGTTCTCTGAATTGCTGGGATGTGTAAATGTCTTCCACAATTATAAACTTGATTATAATTTGCATATCTTACCCAGAGTTCCTTGCTGCATGTGGGGAATGTAGCAAATGAGCTACGTTAAGCAGTTCTCTGAATTGCTGGGATGTGTAAATGTCTTCCATAATTATAAACTTTATTTTATATATATATATATACTTACAAGGGTTGTGGTGGAGGACAAAAAGTGAGCTAAAAAGCCTCCACGCTATAACAGAGCCAGGATGCATAAAAGTGAGACAGATGTGATTTGCATGTCCTACCCAGAATTCCTTGTTGCATATGGGGACTGTAGCACAGGAGTTCTGGGATGCAGCTCTTTGAATTGCTGTGATGTGTGGGTGGCTTCTGCAATAATAAACATATATACATGAGAGCGACAGGACATAGGATAACTGGATAATGAAAATATATATATATATATACAATAAGAGAAACACATTTATAAAGATTTATCGTACAAATGAAGCCCCGGAAAATAGAGCCAAAGATGGAGAAGGATTTTAGCAGCAACAATAAAGTTGTTTTTTAGGCAGAGGTTACACTATAGAAGGATGTTTATTACCACTGTATAAAGCAATAAATAAATAAATACAATTTAAAGAACAATAATAATTAAGGATTTAGTATAAATTAAAGGGCCAATGTTCACGTCGTGCAATATTCAAAGTTATGGTTAAAAAAAAACAACAAAAATCGAGCACATCGATATATTTAATTATTCCTCCGGAGAATAACATGTAAATCAGGGGTTAGCAACTTTGCCCCCCCCTCCAGATGTTTTGGAACTACATCTCCCATGATGCTCAGGCATTCATTAGGTTGGCATAGACTCATGGGAGGTGTAGTTCCAAAACATCTGGAGGGCCAAGGTTGCCGACCCATGATGTAAATGGTCATATTTCCTTTAAATAAAATGACACTGTCACAAACATTCTAAGTAGATTCCACGTTGATTTTACAACCATGTTCTCTGAGAATTTTCCCAAACTTTATTGCTTTGCCTTTCATTAAACACAGATTTACTAGACAGTCTCAGTATGGTTATCCGCTAAACTGTGAACTGGAGGCACATTCTATGGATAGGGCGACTTTCAGGCCGAAATAGGAAGAATAAACCGGAATTGAAAAAAATATCTAAAATTCTGGGGGAGTTTTCTAGCTGAAAATGTGCAGTTTTCCTCGCAGCTCTTCCCCGAGTCACCGCTTAGTGAATAAACCCATCCCCGGCTTTATTTTTAATCGTCTAGCTTTATTCTTGGTAAAGTAAAAAAAACGACAAAATAAAGTTTTTCTCTAGTTTTGTACTTTATTAAATCTTTTAATATACTTTCTGGCGTCTATAAATCCTTTAGGGATTTTAATCACAGGGACGCGATGTTCCATTTTTGATCTTTGAGGATTCTTCCCTGGTGACGTTCATTCCTACGGCCCTCAAAGCTCTAGAACTCGCTGTTTGTCCTTTGTGTTGCGCAAGTTGTGTGTCTTCTTCCATTTGCTTTCAAGCCTCTGATAGCACCGGAGAAAACCTCCAACTGCTGTACATATCCCATAATGCCTTGACGTGTTGATGCTACAGGTACACCAACAACATGGAGAGACTATATGGAATTAATACGTCATAATACAGTGAAATTAATGTATAAATCACGGAAATATTAGAATTTCATTGCTGTTTCATTGAGTAAATCATAAACGTCACTTATGGGGGAATATTTATGAAGACTGAAGGTGGTGGGAACAATCGTGACGGAATCAATAGCGTGATACCGATTTCAGGTTATTACATCGTTCTCTGAGTTTTTCTTCTCAAAATTGATGAACATGTTAACCAAGCCAATTACTTTTTGTAGACAATCAGACGGAGATCCAGGAGGACAATTGGTACAATTATTCATGGTTGTGGAACAGCCACCCAAGAGATCCTGGTCATGAGACACGTCGAATGGCAAAATTCAGCCCAGAATATCCTGTTCATCCAAAGATTACAATCCCTTCAATTTATCCATATTTCGTTGGACGATTTATTCTGATTGTACAAAATATTTTGTGTACGTACACACAACTGATTAATTAATTAAATTCTTACCCGTCAGCTGTGGGGAAGCTGGAAAGCACATCAACAAAGAAACTTGTACTCATGGTCCTCCTAAACACCAAACCCATGGTCAACAGTTTCGTTCAGGCTAGGGTCAGACGAGCGTGATTTCTACGGACTGTGCGTCCTTGCACACGGACGTACGTCAGTAAGGAAGACACAGTAGTGGCCACACAATCCGTTTTTTTCACTGACGTATATTTTGACGGATGTAGGAGGGAAAATAAATTAAAAAGCAAAACCGTTTTGTCCGTGAAAAATGCTGGACGTATAAATGCAGTCCGTCTGACCACGTTCCATCACTCACACACCAAGCTATGCGGACGTTGCGGACGCAGCGCACTTTGTGCGGCCGTTCTAGGGGTTGTACGTTCTTGCCTGCCTTGCGTCCGTGGGCCGCGGCCGTTGTGCGTCCGCAGTTCAGTGCGGACGTACTTCATGTGTCAGGCTCCAATGGGCTTCCTGTCATGCTATCACGGACGTACTTTTAGGCGCAATCACGGACGTGAACACTACGCTCGTCTGACCCCAGCCTTAATCAACTCCCTCTCCCGTCCCCATCTTCTGGTCTGTGGGATTGGACAAAATTAATAGATAGGGGTCAACCATGCCCTCCATCCAAACCTCCTGCCTATTTCTATGTGGTGAGGAGTTAACTCAAAGGTGGTGAACCAGTTCGCATGGCTTGGTAAATCCGTCACTCCATGGTTGAGGGATATGGGACTTGGAAACGGGTAGGTATGCCAAGCACCTACCTCTGCTTTCAATTTAATGCGATCGACCCACAAATTCATACTTGTGAGTGCATTGACGCGTTGCAAAACAAATTACACAAGTGAAACAAAACATTTTTTGAGGTGTCCTGTCGCTGAAGTGTCCTATCGTTTGGATGAATCAACTAATCGCCCAAAATTCGACCAAATGTTAATTAGTATGGATACAAATACACATGTCTACGGACTGTTTATGTTTGGCATAAAATCGAAAGTTGGGTTGTGCAGGATCCAGCGTGAAAGTCAACTTGATAGATGGCTTACCCCAAAGCTAGCCATAAGGTAGATCTTCCAAGTTCAATTGTCATGAAGCGATATCAACATCACGATGGAAAAATAATCATGTGTGTTGTAGCTCTACAACTGCAGGGGATCTACAGTTTGGCTATCCTTGGCTTGCTTGTTGATATGACGTAGGAGTAATATGTAAGTGAGAGTAAGGTGGTAGAGTTGGGAAGAATGACTTTAGCCTTGGAATCTGGGAATGGGTAAGACTTTAAATATTTATTTATTTATTATCCTTTATTTATATAGCGCCACAAATTCCGCAGAGCTTTACAAGATCAGTGTACAAGGGGTGGATACATTAGAATACCACACATGGATGATACGGCCTGATTCAGGGGGACCCTGCTCCCAAGGGAATTTACAATCTATGAGATATATAAGTACTTTGTGATGTAGGCGCATCCATATCGTTAGGTGTCTTGCCCAAGGACACTCCATGGTGGCATCTTCTGAGTGGGATTGAGTCGGCATTCCATGATTGCAGAGCAGCGACCAGGTGGTTAGGTTGAACCCGCTTCTCGTAAAGTCGAGACTTGCTTCTCCATAGTTGTATTGGAGGGATGTGCTGAATGGGATTTGACTTGCTTCTCCACGGTCGAAGGGTAGAGACGTTACTACTGGACTCCACATCGATATTGTGTGGTAGGCAAGTATGTACCGTTGGGTATCTATCTATCTATCTATCTATCTATCTACATGTCTATCTCTATCTGGATCTATCTATACCACCCCCCCCCCACCTATCAAACTATACGCTGGACAGTCTTGAACGGAGGGTACTGTCTCTTTTGGAAGGCAATCTACTCCAGGTTCTCGGCTTGGCACTCGGACCCCTACCCTTTCATTGATACCTTTGGGAACAGCACACACCTTTACTGGACGGCCTGCTTCTTGGACGCCACCAGTGACAAGAGTCATGTTACTAACAAGTCCCCTAAACCCCCATCCACCATTGTCACGCCTCATAACTCAAAAGCTATGGAGCCATACTATCCCTATCGGTCTGTCTGTCTATCTGCCTGTCTGTTTAAATAAATATGTTTATGTTTTAAAAACGAACCCCTGGGTTTATGCGGCCAACCAAATCATCCGCTCAACCTATTTGATGATGAGATGGAACAGTTTCATTTTCCTTCATATTCCTTTTATTTTTTTTTTGTTTTGCCCTGTGTCGTGTGGCTGTTTTTCATTAAGGAGGCTTCTCGGTGGATGCATGCCGTGATTTTTTAACTGCGGAGAGGGGCCTAATTACCTCATTAAGAGGGGCTCTGTTTTCCCCAGGGCCCTGACCTGGAGCTCAATAGAGGAGTCAGTTAGGCGGCTGGGATTTTGGTTGGTACCTCTACGGCCTCTCACTTCTACACAAGCTTTCACCACAGATATGCGATGGAAAGAACCAGCGCCTGGAGCCGCATTCCCGGGTTATTCTCACATGGGACACAACCGCGCCAACGGATCTCAACATAGAACCGCGGGCGCTATAAATAACAACAATAAAAAAATATATAATTAAAATTTGGGAATTTTTTTTTTTAAAAAAAAAAAAATAGTTTCCACTTCTCCATTGTGGCAACTGAATACAATATGATACAAAAGCACAGAAAATATATGTTTATTTTTTGCATTGCTTATTTAAAAAAAAAAGATAACCTGTCATATATAATTCCAAAAGGTACAGCTTAATGATCGTAACTTGGATCGTGGTTTATACCATTTTCCAATACCATGTTTATACATTATATACATGTTTTATAGTGTTATTATTATTATATTAAAATGTGTCATGACTGGCGAATCTATTTATAAACAATTTATTTAACCTTTTTTTTTACACCATTTACAAAAATCTAAAAAATAGTGCAGTTTAACACTTTCGCTGCTGAGGCATTTCACGCCTCTGTGCTGAGCTCATTTTTATCGGTTTCGCTCATCATGTTTAACCGCGTTTTGAAGCCTTATTTTAGTATATGACCCAGACTTATTATATCTCGTTCCTTCCGTCAGACTCGGCAGATTCATAATATATCATTACTATATGTATACGTCATGTCCTGTCTGTATATTATAACAAAAAACGCAATAAAATTAGATTTTTCAATAATTTACAACGTGTAAAGTGTTTTTTTTTCACATTTTAACATGCGAGCGTTTGCGGTTATATTTTGTATGGGGTGCGCTTGTTAAAAAAATTAGAAATGGGGTCTCGTTACATTTTTTTTTTAGGGAAAATTACGCGATTTTTAACAAACGCACCTCAAACAAAAATCGTTAGTGCAGCATCATTGTTCACATTATAATTGAAATGGGAACAATATTGCTGCATTAACAAAACAAAAAAAAAATAGTTTATTGATATTTTATATATTTTTTTTAAATATATATATTTTTTATTATTTTTGTAAACTTTTTACATAGTCATGTTTGGTATCGTTGAAAAGGCCATGCTCTGGCCATTAACCCCTAGCTGCCACAGATCAGGAGATAGGAGGTTCATTGGAACCCCCTATCTCCACCATTGCTGGCAGCTAGGGGTTAACTCCAGGACTGGGGTCATCGTGCTATGCACGATGACGCCAGTCCTCAGGGGGAGTTCCCGGAGGCTCGGCCGACATCCAAGATGTCTGCCAGCTCCGGGAGAGGATCACGATCCGGCGCTTTTCGACGCCGAATCGTGATCCGGCTCCCCTGGGGTTAATGTCAGCCACCGTTTGGAAGGGCAGGCTGTGCCCTTCCAAACGGTGCCTGCCTTAACCCTGTGGCCCCCGGCGATCGGGAGGGAGAGAGGTCCGGGGTCCCGGAGTGCTGGGCTGACATCCAAGATGTCAGCCCGCACTGGAGGGGCGCAGCAATCGGCCAGAATCCCAGGCGATTGCTGCCTCCTGTGCATGGACGCGCTCAGCGCATCCATAGCACAGGAGAACCACTTGGCTGGACGCGCTGAGCGCGTCCATAGCAGCCAAGTGGTTAATAATAAATATTGCCACATATCGTCCTGCAGAGCGGGGTTACATAAAACATGGGATTCAGCTGCCTGGGTCGGTAAAATACTACCCTTAACCCCTTAAGGACTGTGGGTCTTTAAAGTCAATGGGCCCTATTACATTCTTCACGCAAAAATGCACGGTAAACACGTGAAATTCTGTGCGCAGCGTCAAACGTTAACGCGCGTAAATCAACGCTGGTATTACAATCCTTGCGCATTTTTTCATCCGTCAAAAAATGACGCGTTTAAAAAGGACGCGCAAAAACACGCGCGCAGTAACGTTGCGCACAGAAATCGGTGTGCGGACCGTTTTTTCGCGCGATTGAGCCAATCAGAATTAAGAACCTTAATTGTCTCACGTTAAGTTTTTGCGCCTGTCAAAGTCAATCTGCGCATATATGCTGCATCAATAAAAAAAGCACGCACAACTTCTCAAATTTATTGGTTTGGGTATGAGTAGAATGTGTAACTATACTTTGCTGTTTTTTTTTTTTCAGGCTGGTGTATTTGGTTTCGGCCAGGACGTTCAGATTTGCCGTTACCACCAGCTTTTAAAAGACGTTAAAATTCTGTGCACAAACGCTGTGCGTTAAATTTTGCGCATAGATTGTAATACCATCCGCGTACCAGCGCACAAATGCATTTGCGCTCACAATGTTAAGTATAAGAAGCGCTCAGTAAAGTACACTCGCAAGGGGTTCGCGCAGGTTCACCCGCGGTAGACGACTGCACGCGTTTGTTGCGCTGACATTGTAATTCAACGTTCTGCGCAAAGGGTTTTGCCCCTCGCGTTAATGCGTTTTTGCACGCGCGCAAAAGTTTGCTTGAAGATTGTAATAGGGCCCAATGCATTTAGGACATAAACGTTACGTCATTGGTCCTTAAGGGGTTAACAGGTTTCACAGCGATGAGCAAACTACATGATGTGCTTCTACATGATGTGCACAAAAAATAAATAAAAACTGTAAATACACCACATTACGGACAGTATTACATTACTGCCGCTAAAACGGGGACAATAAGGAGGAAAACCTGCGCCTGCATGTTTCTCCTTAACGTCCTCGTTTTAGCTCCATATTACGGGACAGGAGCTAATTCGGCAGCCTGCCCCGTAATGTAGCGCTAAGCCTGAGGATACTTGAGGCAGCGCTAAGCGCCCTCGCGAGAATCCCCTTCATGGAGTCCATAGGACTCCATTGAGGCTTCGACTGACGGTCACATGACCTGCAGGATCTAGCCTCTCGCGAGGTCCTGCAGGTTGGTGGAGTGATCGCGAAAGGAGAGTTTTTTTCCCCAGTCTCATTCTGCTCCGGCGGCCAGAAGAGGCGGATCGAGCTGCCCTTCTCACCACGGGATGAGAGGTGAGTATCTGATTTTTGGGGGGGTTTTCAGCTGGTGCTGACTGATTTTGCAGAAGCGGTATCAGTTAACAACAGGTCCTAGCTGTGTTTTGTCGGATATAATCTCTGCACGTGAATACAACACGTTATATATTGGACTTATCAGCCAAGCCTCCAATATGTCTATATTGGACTTACTGGACCTACCTCGACAGTTGCCTCCAATATATCAGGGATTATTATTTCATAAGAAACTTATACGAGACACAAATATCAATCGTTTATATTTCTTAGAAATTATCCTGAATTCTTTTAATTGTCTGTGTTTTGCTTTGAAAAATACAATAATCAATAATCGGATAAAAATATATATATATTTATTACGTATACAAAAAAGTTTCAAATCTCATATCATAAACAAAAATTTATAAACCACAATCCATCAGCATATAAAAACTAGCTTCACAATATATGTATCTCCGGTTAGTAACTGCATATATGATTAATATCATTTACCTTATCAATTAGTAACTAATACACAAATGGTTAATAAACATTTCTGCTTAATACAACATGCATTTCCCAGCAAACAATGTTTAACCAGCCAGCTCTTATAGATATATATATATATCTCTATGCTACATGGATCAACAAAAGATGAGCTAATTTAATGATAAGTAATAAAAACTTATTTAGTGAATCCTCCCCTAATCTCGAGAATTAAACTTCTAATCTTTTGCTTTTTATTTTGTAGTTATATAATTCCTTGCTTATTAATTTTAATCACAGTAATTTCCAAATTCAATATATATATTGGTATCAATCTTACAACATTTCTTTTAGGAATAAATCCTTATATCCACTTCTTCATATTTCTATCTGCAGAATAGAAAATACTTAGAATTTGGTTCTAACCGTATCCGAGAAGTCTCAGTCTACGTTGCAAGAATCTCTACAAATATATATAATTACATTAATTCCTTCTTTTTTTTTTTCATACATTACCTGTCCAATTTGGATGTTGATAAGTCTTGGAATTTTCTATGTGATGCTTTGTTTTGGAATATGTGAAAATTATCGATATCAGATAATCAATGCATGTGAGTTAGAGAGTTGGTGAGAGTCAGAAATTTGGTGAGAATCTTGATTGCCTCATGTCTTGGGATCTGCTATGTGTACTGGACATCTGATTGCATTGCGGTGTGAGTCTCTGAATGCTGGAATCCCCGACTCTCAGAGTGTCATGTGTACTGGACGTCTGAATGCATTGCGGTGTGAGTCTGAATGCTGAAATCTCCGACTGACTTGCAAATAACATTGCCGCTTATTATAGCCAATTTGACGTCACTGGCAATATTTTTAAATATCAATTATTATATTTACTATCCTCTAGAGGGCAGTATTGCACTTCTTAATTAATTCCACCATTTCTTTTTAATATCTTATCTCGGGTCAAAAGGTCAATCTACACAAAGACCTTCTCTTCTCAGTCATTAGACACAATGTCTCCATCTGTCATCTTTGATTTATATCCCTACTCCCTTTTGAAATTACTTACTCAGAGTCCTATCAGCTAAATTCTTTTCTGGTTAACTCAACAGAATCTATTCTTTAGTAATTTTTATTATTTACCAATTATATACTTTCTACAATATTTATTGGAGTATATATTTCCTACTGTAAATATAATAAAATATACCTTGATTATAAACATATATTTTGTGAATATAAATCTATGTTACAGAATATTAACTCTTATTCCTATACCCAAAAGACAAAATATCTTTTGTTTTAGAAACTTAAGACAGACCAATAAATTTAATTATGACACGTCTTAGCACTTAACTCTAACCTTATCACACACAAACATTCTAGGTTCCTTCATGTCTGGCACTTCTTAAAAAAAATATAAAAGACTTCACCCAGGAATGAACTCTGTAAAAAAAAATCTCGTTCATTTCTAAACCTAGAGAAATTTTGGAGAAAAACGGTCTTTCAAAACAAAATGGCTACAAGCATCCATTTTAAAATTCTCCTTTCTGTATAATATACCTGACAGTTTCACTTTTGAGTTAACCGCATCGGGACGTTAATTTGCGTTAGGACTTTGTAATCCTAATGCTAATTAGCTCTTTGAGCTCCCCATTTTAAGCATATTGAACTCAAAGTACAGTAACCTCGTGCTGAAAAGCGCAATCGCCCAATCGCTAACGGGTTTTTTAGCCTGTTAGCGTTCGGAATGCAATATGATCAGCCCGCGCTAGGGCCATTTAAGCTAATGTTAACTATGTAGTACTGCCCTACGACTTTCATGTGGATTTATATAGCAATGCCAGCAAAATAATTTATATATTTATATATATATACACAGGTGCATCTCAATGAATTAGAATGTGGTGGAAAAGTTCATTTATTTCATTAATTCAACTCAAATGGTGAAACTTGTTTATTAAATAAATTCAATGCACACAGACTGAAGTAGCTTAAATCTTTGGGTCTTTTAATTCTGATGATTTTTGTCACATTTTGCAAAAAAAACATCACTTCACCATCTCAACAAATTCAAATACTTCATAAGACCAATAAAAAAATTTATTAGTGAAATTGTTGGCCTTCTGGAAAGTATGTTCATCTACTGTAAATGTGCTCAATACATGGTAGGTCCTCCTTTTGCTTTAATTAGTGCCTCAATTCGGCGGGCCATGGAGGTGATCAGTCTGTGGCACTGCTGAGGTGCCATGGAAGCCCAGGTTTCTTTGACAGTGGCCTTCAGCTCATCTGCATTTTTTTGGTCTCTTGTTTCTCATTTTCCTCTTGACCATACTATTACACCTCAGATTCTCTACGGGGTTCAGGTCTGGTGAGTTTGCTGGCCAGTCAAGCACACCAACAAGATTGGTCATTTTACCAATTTTTGGTGCTTTTGGCAGTGTGGGCAGATGCCAAATCCTGCTGGAAATGAAGTCAGCATCTTTAAAAAGCTGGTCAGCAGAAGGAAGCACGAAGTGCTCTAAAATTTCTTGGTAAACGGGTGAAGCGACTTTGGTTTTTCGAAAAACACAGTGGACCAACACCAGCAGATGACATTGCACCCCAAATCTTCACAGACTGTGGAAACGTAACACTAGACTTCAAGCAACTTGGGCTATGAGCTTCTCCGCCATTTCTCCAGACTCTAGGACCTTGGTTTCGCAAATGAAATACACAACTTGCTCCCATCTTAAAAGAGGACTTTGGACCACTGGGCAACATTCCAATTCTTCTTCTCCTTCACCCAGGTAAGACGCCTCTGATGTTGTCTGTGGTTCAGGAGTGGACTACGACAACTGTAGCCAAATTCTTTGACACGTCTGTGTGTGGTGGCTCTTGACTCTTGATGCCTTGACCCCAGCCTCAGTCCATTCCTTGTGAAGTTCATCCAAATTCTCGAATGGATTTTGCTTGACAAGTCTCTCAAGGCTGCGGTTCTCTCGGTTGGTTGTGCATCTTTTTCTTCCATACTTTTTCCTTCCATTCAACTTTCTGTTAACATGCTTGGATACAGCACTCGGTGAACAGGCAGCTTCTTTGGCAATGAATTTTTCTGACTTACCCTCCTGAAGGGTGTCAATGATTGTCTTCTGGACAACTGTCTGATCAGTCGTCTTCCCCATGATTGTGTAGCCTAGTGAACCAAACAGAGAGCATTTTGAAGGCTCAGGAAACCTTTGCAGGTGTTTTGAGTTGATTGGCATGTCAACATATTCTAATTTGTTGAGATGGTGAATTGGTGGTTTTTTTTTAAATGTGAGCCAAATCATCACAATTAAAAGAACCAAAGACTTACAGGGTTATTCAGAGAGCGGTGAAAAGCAGGAGAATGACTGGAGAATGAAAAATTCTAGGTCAAAATAGCCGATTTGGAAAGTGAGATGAAAGGGAGAATTTTTCTGGTTTGGCTATTTTGACCTAGAATTTTTCATTCTCCAGTCATTCTCCAGATTTTCACGCTCTCTGAATAACCCTGATAAACTACTTCGGTCTGTGTGCATTGAATTTATTTAATACACAAGTTTCACAATTTAAGTTGAACTAACGAAATAAATGAACTTTTCCACGACATTCTAATTTATGGAGATGCACCTGTATATACTGTATTACATATACTGTACATATACAAAACACAAATGATTCATACGCAGATATGAGAAAGCAAATAACAATCAGTCCGTACCCCGGTGCTTATACTGCCTTATTTATTATCCAGATTAAACAAATAACAGGGACTCATGGGTCTTCATTAAAATTTCTGCTTTAATCTTTATTCCAAAGTTACATTATACAGCGTTAAGGTTCTGGCCCCACTGAGTCTTGATTACAGCACACGAGGGTCCTCTAGACTTGGCTTAAAGGACCACTCTATTAGAACATTGGTGGTTCACATATCGATAAGTAGGTCAATGTTTCAGTCTCCTCTGGGGCTATTATTATCATATTGATATTTGTGTATATGTGTGTGTGTGTGTAAATGCCTTCTGCAATAATAAACTTTATTATATATATATATGTGTGTGTGTGTGTATAATCCAGTAGCCCCGTACTCCCCATCCTGCAAGTAAAATGCATTTATGCTGTCATTGGTTTAATAAAGGACCACATAGAAGATACACTTGGAGGACTTGAAATACAACCTGACACCAAACAAGCCTTACTGATTGCATAAAATGATGCATTTTCATCTTCTGTTTCGGTCCATAATTTTGGCCTTCATTAGAGTCATATATATATATATATAAGTACCCATGCATGGAGCTGTTGTTGCAGGTTTTTGAATGTGTTGGTCTGGAGTGCTCTCTCCATGTTTTTGTTTTGTATTTTATTCTGAGACGCACCCGCACTGAAACGCTTAGTTAAGGCTGAGTGCTAACCCCCCCCCATGTTTTTTGTATATATATATATATATATATATATATATATATATGACTCTAATGAAGGCCAAAATTATGGACCGAAACAGAAGATGAAAATGCATCATTTTATGTGTGTATATATATATATATATACACACTTATTATAGTGTGGAGGCTTTTTATCTCACTTTTTGTCATCCACCACAACCCTTGTAAGTACTGATTTACCCTACGGGTCCAAGCATCCACTGCAACTGGTCATCATGCCTAGCTCCTGCTGATGAGGGTCCAACAAACCCGAAACAGCGTTGTCCTAGGAGTGGCTGTGACCAGTTGCATAAACCTTATCTCTGCTAGAAAGCCACAGAGTGACATAGCATCGATTTTAGGGTTCTGTGTAATAACAGATCCAGGATGCATAGAAGTGAGACAAATGTCATTTGCATATCCTACCCAGAATTCCTTGCTGCATATGGAGAATGTGGCACAGGATCTCTGGGATGCAAATTCATCGAATTGCTGTCAGATGCAAATGGCTTCTGCAATAATATATATATATCAAAATCACGAGTATAGCAGTCTGTAGTGATACCTTTTTTATTGGACTAACGTTACATTTAAAATACAAGCTTTCGAGAGTGATCCTCCCTTCGTCAGGTCTGGAAGCTTACTGATCAGAATAATAGAATTAAACATTGGGACATTAATCGGGCACACGGTTGGGGGTGTTAGATGTTGTGACTCCCCAAATGGTATGGTCAGAGAGAGGGAAAAATAAACACAAGTTCATTAGGACACCCCATCCAAGATCCAAAAAGTTAAGATGCACTCATGGGCCTTTTTATCAAAAATTAAATACTTTGGTTCAAAAAATTTAAAAATGGCAGATCGATCAACCTTTCGACCCACTAGGGGGTTTTTCTCAAGATCTCGGTAAAGCCCCCTGGCGGGTCGAAACATTGATTGATCTGCCATCTTTAATTTTATTTTAACTAAAGTATTTATTTTTATTTGAAGTCCCATGAGTGCATCCTAACTTTGTGGATCTTGGATTTGGTGTCCTAATAGACTATGGACTTGTGTGTATATAATATATATGTATATATATAGTTCCAGCGTGAATGGAGTCGCACACGTGTTCTCGTTAAAACAATAAATTTTAATTATAACATATTAAAATTAAACCGATGTTTCAGCTCCGACACGAGACATTTTCAAGGTTACATACATGAAATTCAGCAACGTATATAACGCTGAATTTCATGTATGTAACCTTGAAAATGGCTCGTGTCGGAGCCGAAACGTTGGTGTCATTTTAATATGTTATAATTAAAATTTATTGTTTTAACGAGAACACGTGTGCGGCTCCATTCACGTTGGAACTACAAATTTCTTTTTGGAAGCAAGCACCGTGGCGTTTAATTTTGCTCTAACCTGGAGAATAGAAAGGAATTGCTGGGACCAAGGTAGGTATATATATATATATATATACAGGCCTCAAAATTTCCACTTGCCTGCTCGCATTTGGCGAGTGGAAATTACATGAGGGCGAGTGGGAATGCAGACGCAGGCAAGGCAGGATAGGGATTATATGGGGCAACTACTGGCGAGTAACTCTTAGGCTAGGGTCAGACGAACGCATTTTTCACGTTGTCCGTGAAAAAGTGCGTTTGAACGAACGTACGTATTTTTTCCCTGAATACGCGATAGCGGTCATACGATGCGCCTTTTCGTCCGTGATTTTGTACGGATCATCAATAAAACACTTTTTGCGTCTGGACGTTATGTTAGCCGGACATTAGCAGCGTCTGACGTCTCCTAATCACACACACACGCCGCTATGCGGCCGCAGCGCACTCTGTACGTCAGTAGTAGCGGTTTGACGTTCTCGAAAAAATGCGTTCGTTGGCCACTTGCGTTGCACGGACGAACTGTCGTGCGGCCGTTCGTCGCATGTTCCCCGGCATTGGACGTCATTTGCTGCTAGCACGGCCGTGATTTCGTGCGGCTAAACGCACGTGAAAAATGCGTTCGTCTGACCCTAGCCTTAGGCAGCCGGCACACGAGCATACTGTACTGCGTCCATTACGGACGCACTTTTTCACGGGAGATATTGTGAGTACTGCATAAAGTGCGTCCGTAATGTCTGATGTCTCCACACCCTAGGAAAATACATGGCAGCATTGTTCCTGCGTCCGTTTAGCTTTTTCACGTCGATGTTATTTTTGCGTCCGTGGCTTTATTCTTTGCCCGTCCGCGAACAAGTGCGCAGGGGCTTTGTGTGGTGTGTTTAATTGACGCCTTTATAAAGCTACGACGGACAGCAAACAGTACGGTCAGACGGACGCAAAATGTTTGCTAGCGTGCCGCCAGCCTTAAGGCCTGACTAGTAGCTTGGGACTTGAAATTTTGAGCCCTTTATATATATATATATATATGAGAGAAAATAGCATATAAACACAAGTTAGTTAGGACGCCATACCCAAATCCTAAAAGTTAGGACATACTCAAGGATCTTTAAAAAAAAAAATACTTTGGTTAAAAAAAATTATAATTGGGGGGGGGGGTCAATCAACATTTTGACGTGCTAGAAAGATCTCGACAAAGCCCCCTAGTAGGTGGAAACCTTGATCGATTCCCCCATTTTGCTGAACCAGAGATTATTCTTATCAAAAGATCTTCGATTGTGTCCTAACTTTTGGGAGTATTATATCTTAAATATAATTAAATATACGTAGTAGAGAGGATACTTTCGGGGACATGTAAAAAGGTATTCAAAAGGATTTAATGGGAATCCATATTGCACAGAGAATAGATCAGCGTTTCGACCAGTCGGTGGTACCTTGATAAAGACCACTTGCTGGTTAAGGCTAGGGTCAGACGAACGCTTTTTTCACGTGCGTTTAGCCGCACGAAATCACGGCCGTGCTAGCAGCAAATGACGTCCATTGCCGGGGAACATACGACGAACGGCCGCACGAAAGTTCGTCCGTGCAACGCAAGTGGCCAACGAACGCATTTTTTCGAGAACGTCAAACCGCTACTACTGACGTACAGAGTGCGCTGCGGCCGCATAGCGGCGTGTTTGCGTGATTGGGAGACGTCAGACGCTGCACACGTCCGGCCAACATAACGTCCAGACGCAAAAGGGTTTTATTGATGATCCGTATAAAATCACGGACGAAAATGCGCATCGTATGACCGCTATCGCGTATTCCGTGAAAAAATACGTCCATTCGTTCGAACGCACTTTTTCACGGACAACGTGAAAAATGCGTTCGTCTGACCCTAGCCTTAAAGGTTGCTCACTGTACAATATGGATTCCTATTAAACCCTCTTCTATACCCTTTTACAAGACCTTCAAGGCTGCTCTACGATATATTTTACCTCATGAATTTCGGCCTAGGACATTTTTTCTCACATATTGATATTTATATTTCTTTCTGAGTACTGGATTTTTGTTTAATATATATATATTTATATATATACTGTATATATAAGTAAGTTTCTTTCAGGGTTATTCAGAGAGCGGTGAAAAGCAGGAGAATGACTGGAGAATGAAAAATTCTAGGCCAAAATAGCCGATTTGGAAAGTGAGATGAAAGGGAGAATTTTTCTGGTTTGGCTATTTTGACCTAGAATTTTTCATTCTCCAGTCATTCTCCTGCTTTTCACCGCTCTCTGAATAACCCTGTTTGTGTTGCCTGACTGTGTGGAACTTAAACTAGACTACAAAACTGCGACTAAATTAAAATTCATGAGGACCCATCCCTGTTTTCCACAAGTATGTTGTTCAGCGATTTTAATTTTTTTACAGAAAGTATTTGTTGAATTCCTGTTTATTATTCTATTTATTTTAGACATTTTATTCTGGGAACATTTTGTGCTTTCCATGTTTTTTTTTTTTTCCGTACGTGAGCCTTACATGCCACTCGTATACATATTCGTGGCGCGCCCTGCTGGCACAGCAAGACTTACAGTAATCAATCACAGCGCAGTTTTTGGGGTGGGGTGGGGTGGGGTGAATTCCGGACGTTGGGTGCTGAGTATAGGGGCAACTCTCATGATCATCAGTCAGCCAACATCTTGGCCTAGTGAGAGTGGTCAGACCTCTAGGCTGGTCTATTGGTAATGTTCTGAATTTATTGATAGGTTACAAAATTCCCTCAGTTCTGAACCGCGTTTAATCCAGAGTCACAATAATTTTATTATATGGTAAATTTCTCCCCAAAAAATGCTTACAATTTCTATGTATGTGTATATACATGTATATTTAGATTTAGGCTGGGGTCAGACCAGCGCATTTTTAACGTGCGTTCTGGTGCACTTAATCACGGCCGCACTAGCAGCAAATGACGGGCAATGACGGCCAATATACGATGAACGGTCGCACGAAAGTCCGGCCGCGCAACGCAAGTGGAAAATGAACGCATTTTTTCGAGAACGCAGAACCGCTAGTACGGACGTACAGAGTGCGCTGCGTCCGCTAGCGGTGTGTGTGCCTGATTTGGAGACGTCAGACCCTGCTCGTGTCCGGCCAACATAACGTCCAGACGCAAAAAGTTTCCTGGTTTGGATTCGTAAAACATCACGCACGAACATGCGCATCGTATGACCGTTTTCGCATACTCCGTGAAAAAATACATCAATCCGTTCGGACGCAGTTTTTTACGTTCGCGTGTAAAAAAAATTTTGTTTGACCCTAGCCTTATTTGTCTGCAAAAAACACATTTTTTTGCCTTTTTTTGTTGAACACCACAGCATCATAAACCAAAATCATTGGTTTTTAAGAAATTATCAGGGTTATTCAAAGAGAATCGAAAAGTCACCACACGTTCGGGGACTTTTCGTTCTCTTCAATTCGGTGCGATTCGGCGATCCCATTTTGGCGACCCTTCGGTGTATTCAGCAAGCACCACAGGGCCGTCGTAGTGCAGGGAAAAGCCGCCGCAAACCTGCCGAACACTCACTGCAAAACCCAGCGAAGGCACACCGAAACCCGCAAAAACATCTAGATTAAACCCGCCGAACACGCCGGAGGAACCCAAGCAGGAGCCGATCACAGTGTAGAGCAGCCACCGGAAAAACCCGACACCGCAGACGAATGGAGTGAAAAAAACAAAACAGCACGCTTGAATGTTTGAAAAGTGAAACGCTGATTGCAAAGACACTACTACTGAGCGAAAATGTCTGAAATTTACATGTAAGATCCAATGAATGATAATAAAAAGGCTGTTACAGGAAAAAGAAAAAACGATTTAAAGAAAAAAGCGGGGAAAAAATTTTCACTGAAAAATCCCCAAAAATGCCTAAAAGATCCTAAAAAATCTAAAAATAAAGAGACTCTTTACTGCAGAATATTATAATAAACGGTTTATTAGATATTGAATTAAAATGGGAATATTTTTAACATTGAAGCCTATGGGATTCAAACCTGTCAAATTAAACCATCGAACAGCAGGGCAATTCGGCAACTTTTCACTGCTGGTTTTTGTTCTCTGAATAGACGAAGCATTGCTTCTCTATGGGGATTTCACTGCCCTCGAACAGGCACCGAACAGGCACCGTATGTGCAGGCAATTCGCCAGGATTTGGCGAACTGCCTGCTCTCTGAATAGCGGAATGGCCAGGAAAGGTGACCGTACGCTGAATTTCAGCGTTCGGTTACCTTTTGGCCCCAATTCGGAGCTCTTTGAATACCCCTGTATATTTTTTTTCCGATTCTGTAATGTAAAAAAATATCCTTTTTTTCGATGATAAGTAATTGTCGTGTATTAGTTTCTGATCAATGTTCCGATTTTCACTTTTCCCCCTCATTTGCACAATCTACATACAAGTTGCCAAGTGTCCCTGAGTAGCAGCGACTATTTTTGGGTTATTAAATCCTGTCTCTTATATATAGAGAGTTCCTCTATATCAGGTGTCTTTTTAGGGGCATCTCCATATATTCAGGGTGTGCGGGTGTCTTTCTATGTGCTTCTCCATATATTCAGGGTGTATGGGTGTCTTTTTAGGGGCATCTCCATATTTTCAGGGTGTGCGGATGTCTTTCTATGTGCTTCTCCATATATTCAGGGTGTATGGGTGTCTTTTTAGGGGCATCTCCATATATTCAGGGTGTGCGGGTGTCTTTCTATGTGCTTCTCCATATATTCAGGGTGTTGGGTGTCTTTTTAGGGGCATCTCCATATATTCAGGGTGTGCGGGTGTCTTTCTATGTGCTTCTCCATATATTCAGGGTGTATGGGTGTCTTTTTAGGGGCATCTCCATATATTCAGGGTGTGCGGGTGTCTTTCTATGTGCTTCTCCATATATTCAGGGTGTATGGGTGTTTTTTAGGGGCTCTCCGTATATTCAGGGTGTGCGGGTGTCTTTTATGTGCTTCTCCATATATTCAGGGTGTATGGGTGTCTTTTTAGGGGCATCTCCGTATATTCAGGGTGTGCGGGTGTCTTCTATGTGCTTCTCATATATTCAGGGTGTATGGGTGTCTGTTTAGGGGCTTCTCCATATATTCGGGTGTGTGGCTACCTTTTTAGGGGCTCCTATATATATTCAGGGTGTGCAAGTAACTTTTAGGGGCTCCTCCTTATATTCATAGTGTGTGGGTTTCTCCATATATTCAGGGTGTGTGGGTGTCTTTTTAGGGGCTCCCCCATATATTCAGGGTTGTGGGTGTCTTTCTAAGTTTCTAGAGTTCCTCCATATATTCAGTGTATTTGGGTGTCTTTCTAGAGTTCTTCCATATATTCAAGGTATATGGGTGTCTTTTTAGGGGCATCTCCATATATTCAGGGTGTGCGGGTGTCTTTCTATGTGCTTCTCCATATATTCAAGGTATATGGTGTCTTTTTAGGGGCATCTCCATATATTCAGGGTGTGCGGGTGTCTTCTATGTGCTTCTCCATATATTCAAGGTATATGGTGTCTTTTTAGGGGCATCTCCATATATTCAGGGTGTGCGGGTGTCTTTCTATGTGCTTCTCCAATATTCAGGGTGTATGGGTGTCTTTTTAGGGGCATTTCCATATATTCAGGGGTGCGGGTGTCTTTCTATGTGCTTCTCCATATATTCAGGGTGTTTGGGTGTCTTTTTAGGGGCTCTATATATATTCAGGGTGTGCGGGTGTCTTTCTATGTGCTTCTCCATATTTTCAGGGTGTATGGGTGTCTTTTTAGGGGCATCTCATATATTCAGGGTGTGCGGGTGTCTTCTATGTGCTTCTCCATATATTCGGTGTATGGGTGTCTGTTTAGGGGCTTCTCCATATATTCGGGTGTGTGGCTAGTGGCTACCTTTTTAGGGGCTCCTATATATATTCAGGGTGTGCAAGTAACCTTTTAGGGGCTCCTCCTTATATTCATAGTGTGTGGTTTCCTCCATATTCAGGGTGTGTGGGTGTCTTTTTAGGGGCTCCCCATATATTCAGGTGTGCGGGTGTCTTTTTAGGGGCTCCTCCATATATTCAGGGTTGTGGGTGTCTTTCTAAGTTTCTAGAGTTCCTCCATATATTCAGTGTATTTGGGTGTCTTTCTAGAGTTCTTCCATATATTCAAGGTATATGGGTGTCTTTTTAGGGGCATCTCCATAATATTCAGGGTGTGCGGTGTCTTTCTATGTGCTTCTCCATATATTCAAGGTATATGGGTGTCTTTTTAGGGGCATCTCATATATTCAGGGTGTGCGGGTGTCTTTCTATGTGCTTCTCCATATATTAGGGTGTATGGGTGTCTTTTTAGGGGCATTTCCATATATTCAGGGTGTGCGGGTGTCTTTCTATGTGCTTCTCCATATATTCAGGGTGTATGGTGTCTTTTTTAGGGTCTCCTCCATATATTTAGGGTGTGTGGTGTCTTTCTATGTGCTTCTCCATATATTCAGGGTGTATGGGTGTCTGTTTAGGGGCTTCTCCATATATTCGGGTGTGTGGCTACCTTTTTAGGGGCTCCTATATATATTCAGGGTGTGCAAGTAACCTTTTAGGGGCTCCTCCTTATATTCATAGTGTGTGGGTTTCCTCCATATATTCAGGGTGTGTGGGTGTCTTTTTAGGGGCTCCCCCATATATTCAGGGTGCGCGGGTGTGTTTTTAGGGGCTCCTCCATATATTCAGGGTTGTGGGTGTCTTTCTAAGTTTCTAGAGTTCCTCCATATATTCAGTGTATTTGGGTGTCTTTCTAGAGTTCTTCCATATATTCAAGGTATATGGGTGTCTTTTTAGGGGCATCTCCATATATTCAGGGTGTGCGGGTGTCTTTCTATGTGCTTCTCCATATATTCAAGGTATATGGGTGTCTTTTTAGGGGCATCTCCATATATTCAGGGTGTGCGGGTGTCTTTCTATGTGCTTCTCCATATATTCAGGGTGTATGGGTGTCTTTTTAGGGGCATTTCCATATATTCAGGGTGTGCGGGTGTCTTTCTATGTGCTTCTCCATATATTCAGGGTGTATGGGTGTCTTTTTAGGGGCATCTCCATATATTCAGGGTGTGCGGGTGTCTTTCTATGTGCTTCTCCATATATTCAGGGTGTATGGGTGTCTGTTTAGGGGCTTCTCCATATATTCGGGTGTGTGGCTACCTTTTTAGGGGCTCCTATATATATTCAGGGTGTGCAAGTAACCTTTTAGGGGCTCCTCCTTATATTCATAGTGTGTGGGTTTCCTCCATATATTCAGGGTGCGCAGGTGTCTTTTTAGGGGCTCCCCCATATATTCAGGGTGCGCGGTGTGTTTTTAGGGACATCTCCATATATTCAGGGCGTGCGGGTGTCTTTCTATGTGCTTCCCATATATTCAGGGTGTATGGGTGTCTGTTTAGGTGCTTCTCCATATATTCAGGGTGGTGGGTACCTTATTAGGGGCTTTCCATATGTTCAGGGTGTGAGTGTGTCTTTTTAGGGGCTCCTCCATATATTCAGGGTGTGTGGGTGTCTTTTTAGGGTCTCCTCCATATATTTAGGGTGTGTGGATGTAATTTTAGGGGCTCCTCCATATATTCAGGGTATACAGGTGTCTTCTTAGGGTCTCCTCTATAAATTCCGGGAGTGCGGGTGTCTTTTTAGGGGCTCCTCTATAAATTCCGGGTGTGCGGGTGTCTTTAGGGGCTCCTCCATATATTCAGGGTATGCGGGTGTCCTTTTAGGGGCTTCTCCATATATTCAGGGTGTGTGGGTGTATTTTTAGGGGCTCCTGCATATATTCAGGGTATGCGGGTGTCTTTTTAGGGGCTTCTCCATATATTCAGGGTATGCGGGTGTCTTTTACGGGGCTTCTCCATATATTCAGGGTGTGCGGGTATCTTTTTAGGGGCTCCTCCATATATTCAGGGTATGCAGGTGTCTTTTTAGGGGCTTCTCCATATATTCAGGGTGCATGGGTGTCTTTTTAGGGTCACCTCCATATATTCAGGGTCTGTGAGTGTCTTTTTAGGGGGTTCTCTATATATTCAGGGTGTGCGGGTGTCTTTCTAGGGTCACCTCCATATATTCAGGGTGTGTGAGTGTCTTTTTAGGGAGTTCTTTATATATTCAGGGTGTGTGGGTGTCTTTTTAGGGGCTCCTCTATAAATTCAGGGTGTGCGGGTGTCTTTTGAGGGGCTCCTCCTTATATTTGTGGTGTGCGGGGGTATGACAGAACTGCACAGCAGTAAAGCTGACTGCAATGAGTCTCTAAACTATAATAAATGTCAACAAAACTTGCTCGCTGTAAATAAGATACAATTTTTTGGCTCCGAGTGTGTTGAGATGTCGTCAAAAATTTCTGAAAAAAGCCTCGTCTGTGGCCCCACCTCCAGCGGCATTCTGTAAAATGACGTGTCCATCTTTAGCCATTTAAGTCGTTGAAAAGTAGGGTATATAAATCACGTTTGATAATAATGATTAATTATATGGCTTATCTTCCTTTTTGTTTTTGAGCTTTTATGGTTGTTTTTTTTTATCTTTGTAGCCTGCACACACGCATTCTTCTTTGATCTACATGATGCCGGAGGAGGGATTTGAACTGGCACCCAGATGGTTAATGGTTTCACGTTTTCTTTTTCCATTTCCCATTTTTTTCCCTCATTATTTCTTTCGGCGCATGACTTGCCCTACAAGGGTTAAGCTGGAGGTTTAGCAACCTTTCCCTATGATTTAGTGCTGAGCTGGACTTTGGCAGATCCCCTGCAGAGATCCATTTTTCTATGTCATCCGTTGCCTCCTATTGCCAAGCCACATGTCTCTCCGTCATGATGGGAATAACCCAGAATGCAGAGGTTGCATCCTTATTTTACGCGTGGAGCTGTAATCATATAAACAATATCTATGTAATCAGCGCAGCAACCATCGCACTGTTTGTAACAAACGTCTACCTGATAAATTACAGGATTGGTCATAAGAACGAGTGCCTAGGGTGTCTAATAGGTAACTCTTTGGATGTGGATGAACATCCAACTCCTTTAGCTCGTAGCTAATTCATATAAATATAATTAAAAGAATATTTTTTACCATCCCTGGCATGATTTAATGAGGACAAATTCCGAATGTTTGTGTCATGCCTACCCATGTCTTCCTTGCCCATGCGACTTGGATCCTTCATGCCCAGCGTCACTTCATCCATTGAGCCTCAGGCATATGACACCTCCTTAGTGTTACATCCTCAGCCCCTGCTATGCTTCCTGGGGGTTCTGTGCAAGGTTCAGTGCCAAGGGCTGGTCGAGTGCCAGCACCAGGTAACGGCCGAGTGGCGGCCGAGGGGGCGGGGCCTGGCGTGGTCACGAGGAGCCACAGGGTTTAAAACAGGGCGTGAGGAGTTGCCTCGTCTCCCTGACGTGGAGTTCTGTTCCCGCATCGCTTCCTATCATTCATTGTTGCCTATCTGTTGCCGACCCAGCTTGTCGACGATTCCTGCTCCTGATTTTGACCCGGCTTGTCTCTGACCAATCTATGTTGTACGCTATAGCGGTGACTAGTGTTGTGCGCTGTAGGTTTAACCCCATGCACGCTGTTTGGGGTTTTACTCGTTTCGTGGGGAGATTCCCCTCTCGCCCTGGTTTTCGTACTGCAGCCTTATCGGGGGTTTGCTCCAGCTCTAAGGGGTCTGAGTTATGATCTGATACGCTTGTACCATCTGCCAATACGAAAGACTGTTGGTTATCAGCTTGCGTTCAGCTTGCTTGTTGTGCCAAAAGTACCCAGGCTAGTACCATCCCTAAACCTGTGTGTGTATCTACAGACCCTGGTAATCGCAAGTTACAAAGTACCCTATCAAGGTGGTCTGAAAACGTAAAATCTGTCAGCGTGTTGACTGCCCTGCAATCTGATCAATTCATTGCCTGTCCTGCCGAATTTCTCAGTACTAACCTTTCTGTCTTGCAATCTGATGTCTTGTTGTGTGCTCTAAGTTGTCCGTTGGTCTCGAAAACCTTTGGAGTTTAGTAGCAGTTCTCTTGTCTTGTCATACTCCTTGGCTTTGGAGTATACGTTTGAAAGTACTGTTTATTTTGCTAAACTGATAAATCCGTCCAAAAGGATCTCAACCTCGCTACTCTTGTGTGAGCGCTACTGCGCCCGTTACACTTAGTCTGGCATCATTTCGGTGACGCCTCCTCAGACCGGCACCATTCTGTCGATGCCCCCTCAATTCCATTCCAGCACCTCCTTCTCACTATGGCTTGTTCCCACATCAACTCCTCAATCTGGCATCATACGACACAATCACACATATGTTCCGCCACTTCACCTCTAACCAGTCCAATCTGTTGTCTCCTTCACTGATCTAATATCTTCATCCACCCATGTTTGTAGACTTTTCATGGTTCTTTGTGGTCTTTCCATGTGTTTACCCTTTTTTTTTGTGATTTTTGTTTTCGACTTTGACTATGTGTATTTATCCTGACCTTGGTTTCGACTCTAATATCTGGAATGAATCCATGTACCTCTCCTACACTTGACCTCGACTCTGTACTTTGGTTTCCATATACCTCTTCTACCCTTGACATCCTTGACCTCAGCTCAGCACTTGGGTTTCGAAATACCTCTCCTACCCTTGACATTAGCTGTCATATCTGGATTCCTTGTGCCTCTCCTACCCATGACCTCAGCTCTGTACTTTGGTTTCCATATACCCTTGACTTAGGCTCTCATATCTGCTTTCCATGTATCTCTCCTATCCTTGACCTTGAATCTGTACTATGGTCTACATGTACCGCTCCTACCCTTTACCTCAGCTCTGTGCTCTAGTTTCCATATACGTCTCCTACCCTTGCTTTTGGCTCTCATGTCTACTTTCCATGTAACTCTCCTACCTAGACCTCTACTCTGTACTATGGTTTCCATGTACCTCTCCTACCTTTGGCCACAGCTCTTTTCCTGGTTTCTATGTACCACACCTACCCCTGACCTTGGCTCTGCCATTTGGTTTCCATGTACCTCTCCTACCGTTTAACTAAGCTCTTTACTCTGGTTTCTCTGTTCACTCCGGTCCGTTGCTCTCTACTGGCTTTTCAGTCTTTGTTTAGTAGCCCGGCCAATTTAATAACCAGCTCTCTTTAGGATTTATGCCCTTTTCATTCACAATTCTGCATGCTGGGTATAAGCATACGTGACAGTGTACAATGTGTAGGAAATTGTTTTGAGAGTGGGATGATGGGTTAAGTGCAAGATGCCATATGTTCAATTGGAGGGCTAGAATCTTGGTGTTTTACCACAATTTGTTAAATCACTGACCCTCTAAGTGGAAAAAAGTGTGGTATGGTTTTAATGTAACTTTGCATTCTTTATGGTTCTGATTGGATGTTTTTTGCGATAAATACATCTCGTTCGGTACCCATTGGTAGATCCATTATTACACCCTGAGTCAGCAATCCTAATTTCAAGAAGCTTGCAATCCATTGGTATGATCAGCTATAGGATTGTAAGACTGCAGAGTCCTCTGGGTACATAAGAGAACTTGCTGGTTTTCAACCACAGTCTGGAAACTTGCAAAATCATTGCAAGAAGTCCCAGTGTAACCGTTTTTTTCTCTCTTTCAGCCAGACATGGGGGCAGGAATGTAGCTATATCTCCATGGGGCTCTTGCCCACCCCAATCCTAATTATTATTATTATTATTATTAATCTTTATTTGTAAAGCGCCAGCATATTCCGCAGCGCTCAACAATGGGAACAGTATAGACAGGGTTACAATACATTGAACAACATTTCAACATTTGACAAAGCAGTACAGGAGGAGATGAGGGCCCTATTCCCGTAGGAACTCACATTCTAGAAGGGTTGGGGTTGGAAACAGGAGGAGAGGACTGCTAGGTGAGAGTGACGGACTGCTAGGTGAGAGTGACACATCACCATCCATCTTAAAGGATACCTTTTTCCATTCCCTTTCTGTACCCTGGATGGTCAGTTCCAACTCCGGTCTGGGCATCTCCACTAAATTTCACGGTGGAGAACTCCATCTTTCATAGAGCTGACCTCGTTCTTCTCCAAGACTAGGGTCTTGGTGATGCCTATGTTTACCTCTGTTAGTAACAAACCAGACTCTCTCAGCACAGAAAAAGGATAGGGTATCAAAGGTAGGATTAGATTACTACTTGGATCCCCAACCGTGGCTCTCCAAGATTCTTTTTTTTTTGAGAAAGTATTTTACCAGGAAGGATACATTGAGATTTCTCTCATTTTCAAGTATGTCCTGGGTGGCGAGTATGTACCGTTAGGTGTCTTGCCCAAGGACACTTACTGGAGAGGTGCTCGTCGGGATCAAACCCATGTCTCCACAGGCTCTCTCCACGCAGAGCAGTGATGTTACCTCTACTCCACCCAGCCGATTGAGTACAGTTCCAGCCACTGTGGTCAATGTCATCTAACAACATCTCGAGGGCCATTTTGAATAGTTGTCTATCCCTCCTCCACTCTATGGAGTCTTGCCTAAAATAAAGCCTTTATAAGCTTTTAGAAATTGAAAACTATAATAAATACAGGTGGGTTGATCCACCTGTATCACCTTGAGCTTAGCTTATACAGGTTGAAAAACCCTTATCCAAAATCTCTGGACCAGAAGTGCTTTGGATTTTGAAATATTTACATATAATAAGAAGATATCTTTGGGGTGGTACCTAAGTCTAAACACAAGTTTCATTTATGTTTCATACACACCTTATATACAGTCTGAAACATTGTGATGGCATCCATGTAATATTCATAGGTCCAAAATTCCTGGTCCATTCTGAGTGCCCAGGCCTCTCGGATGCCAAAAGAGAGACATTAGTAACATTTAAACATTCTTGGCACGCTTCTCTCCTCAACTCTCTACTGCCTCTTTAGCCAAACTGATCACCTTCTATGGATTTCAATACCACCTTATGCTGATGACTCCCAAATATACCTTATGTCCTTCCTGCTCTCCTGGATCACGTCACTGAATGTCTCTCAGCCGTCTCTAACTGGATGTTTCCCTGCTTCCTGATACAAAATCTTGCTACAACAAGAAATTCACATCTTTCCTCTGTCCAAAAAGAACCCAACGTCACCTATCTATCTGCGCGTAAATGGAAAGCTCATCATCCGGTCGCCTCAAACTCATTGCCTTGGTGTCACTTTCGACTTTGCCCTTACGATTACTCCCCGCATCCAGACAGTGACCAAATCCTGTTATTATCATCTTAAAACATTGCCTATATCCGGCCCTGTCTGACACAAGATACTTTGAAGGTGCTTGTCCATGAACTGATTATATCACAGCCTGATTACTGTAACTCACTTCATATTGTCCTCTCCTCCAGCACCCGCATTGCCCCCTTGCAATCTGTAACAAAATTCAGACTTATATTTCTCACCCAACGCTCCTTGCATACCTCCCCCTCTGCCGGTCCCTTCATTGGCTTCCTGTACCTTTCAGGACACAATTTAAAATACTGACGATTATGTTCAAAGTCCTCAACAACACACCCCCTCCTTACACGTCTTCCTTACTCAACAAACACATCCCTTCTAGATCACTCCGATCTGCGTGTCCTCTGTTTCCACCGGTACAGCCAACTCATCCCTTCTACAAAACTATTGGGATTCCAAACTATTTTTAAATGGTTCCGTCAGAGAATTACCAAGACGTGTATATTTTAAAAGACGTCTTGGTCCTCCTCAAGTGTCTCCTTGTGTCTGACATGGAGATGACACTTTTTCTAAAGACATCTCAAGGGCATCTCCGGCCCTGTGGAATGACCTATTTTGCCATATCAGACTCTCCACCAATCTTTGGGCCTTCAAGAAATCCCTCAAAACCCATCTCTTCAGATTAGCCTACCACTTTACTGATGCCAACTTATTCCTCTCCTCACCTACCCACACATCATGATAGATGCCACTTCCATGGCCCCACCGTTTCTGTAACACTAGTGCTAATGACCCTTATGACCAATAAAACTCCTCTTGTCTTCCTCCAACCCAACTCCTCCAGGTTTTAAGCTCCATTGAGCAGGACTTGCTACACCTCCTGTTTCTGTTCTTCTGTTTGTCTTACTTTTGTCTCGTTCCCATTGGTTATTGTAAAACGTTGCGGAAACTGTTGGCACTATTTAAATGATGATAGTAATAAGATATTCTGGTGACATTTCCTAGTAGGTCAAGCCATGAAAACACTAGTACAAATATCGACAAAACATGTTTTTTAACGATTTTTATTCACCTACGTTCGTCATTCCTACTATATGTGTTAAAAAATACTATTCCAGCACTAATTTATCACGTTCTATCTTTAACATTAGAAGACAGAATATTATACCCAAAACCTTTTCTCTTCATGGTTTGTCCCAAAACTTATTATCTATAAACCGTATCCTACTTTATGTACATTTATGTATCAATAAACCATGAATAAACACAGAAATAATCGGTGAAATTGTGTAGATTGTAATCGGTGTATCAAACCTGAAATCTGTTGGCAGTAATTAAATGAATAAAAATAATAATTATAATAATATAATAATAAAAACAAAATATATATATTGTCGAGTTTTTGCCAGTATTTTTTTGACCGTCTGGTGATTTATTGGAACAGATTCAGCCTCCACCGAAAATCCAAAAATGATCCTATTTCGAAAAAGAAGCGTAAAATGTTGAGCTTAGGCACCATATGCAATGGTGGGTAAAAGGATGGGGGATCCTTGCCCCACGGTCCCAAATTGACTTGACAAAGACCAGTTCTGGTCAAAACGTCGTCCTTTTTGGTGTTGGAATAAATCCACTTGACAATATTATGGATTTTGAAGTCTTTTATTTTATTCGTCAAAAAAGAAGCGGGCTGTTATAAAGCCCCAAAAAACATATTTTTGGCCAGCATCATACTGATCATAGCTACCGATCATGCCTATTTGAAGGTCCATTGTTTAAATTAGAGTTTCAGTATGATTTTCTCTGCTTGCCAGCCCGAAAATCCATTTATCAACCCCTTTCAGGACTTGATAAATTAAATTTTCCAAATTCGGCATATCGAAAATGCTGAATTGAATCGCTAAGCCAAAAATGTAAATTATCGCGTGCAAACATGAGTGCCAATAATTGAGCCAAAACTCTAACAGGAATCGAAATCGCAGTATACCCCTAATTAAATACCTCGAACAAAAAAATGGCCGAATTGCGATCGAAAAATCGGTTTGTTTTCGGTGATCGAGCTTAATTAATTTGAGCCCCTGATTTGGTCATTTCTGTCCATTTTGTCCTATCCATTATACAAATATTTTAGTTTTAAAACAAAAATATTAACATTATGTAATTGAGTAAATTTTCTGAATTATTTTGTTTTTTTGGGGGTGTAACAGCAATGACAAATTTATTTATTTATTTAGAAAGTATTTTACCAGGAAGGATACATTGAGATTTTTCACATTTTCAAGTATGTCCTGGGTTAGTAAATCAATTTATTGATTAATAAATCAATTTATTAACACTTTTTAATTAATTAATTAATTTATTTATTTATTTAGAAAATATTTTACCGGGAAGGATACATTGAGATGTTTCTCGTTTTCAAGTATGTCCTGGGTTAGTAAATCAGTTTATTGATTAATAAATCAATTTATTAACACTTTTTAATTAATTAATCAAATTTATTTATTTAGAAAGTATTTTACCAGGAAGGATACGTTGAGATTTGTTCTCGTTTTCAAATATGTCCTGGGTTAGTAAATCAGTTTATTGATTAATAAATCAATTTATTAACACTTTTTAATTAATTAATTTATTTATTTATTTAGAAAATATTTTACCAGGAAGGATACATTGAGATTTTTCTCATTTTCAAGTATGTCCTGGGTTAGTAAATCAATTTATTGATTAATAAATCAATTTATTAACACTTTTTAATTAATTAATTAAATTTATTTATTTATTTATTTAGAAAGTATTTTACCAGGAAGGATACATTGAGATTTTTCTCGTTTTCAAGTACCGGCATGTCCTGGGTTAGTAAATCAATTTATTGATCAATAAATCAATTTATTAACACTTTTTAATTAATTAATTAAATTTATTTATTTATTTAGAAAGTATTTTACCAGGAAGGATACGTTGAGATTTTTCTCGTTTTCAAGTACGTCCTGGGTTAGTAAATCAATTTATTGATTAATAAATCAATTTATTAACACTTTTTAATTTTTTTGTATAGATTTTCTTTGCGAGGTTCTACAATAAATTTTTATTTTCGCAAACGCAATCGTTCCGAATTATCTTCTATTTTGAGAAATGTCATTTTTTTTTTCGGTATGATTTTCCCTTAAAATAGTTATAGGTTCTCGGAAGCACCTGGGTGGGTCGTTTCAGACAAACAGTATTTTTCGGCAAAATTATTGGGATTCCAATTTTTTTTAAATATTTTTAAATGGTTCCTTTTGAGAATTTCCGAGTCGCCTATATTTTAAAAGCCGTCTTGGTCCTCCTCAAGAGTGTCTCCTCTCGTCTGATGTGGAGATGACCCTTCTTATAAAGGTATTTATCAATCCACACCAGGAACCTCCAGTAACCCCCTTCAACTCGAAGACCCCCACCGTCCTTTTCGCGGTGACATATGTTGATTGAAGCACTTAACCCTCACGTATTAAACCACAAGGACACATTTTTAAAGAGCTGCAAGAAAAACACCAAAAAATCTGCTAGGACCATCTTATTTTTCTTTCTCTCTTGTAGTAAAAAAAAGAAGAAAAAAGGAAGGGGGGTCAGGGGGTCAATGCTGAGAGAAGGAGGGGCAGAGTGTGGAAAGATTTATCCAAGAACTAGAGAGAAAAGAAGAAGAGAGGGGGGGAAGTTTTGTTTTCTTCTAGACGTCAGCAATGGGATTTTTTTTTTTCTGGTCACTTGGCTTAAAGTGCATGTGAGTGAGAAGTTGTCCCTGCCCTAAAGGGGGAAGAGAAGAAGAGGGAAGAGAAGACAGGGGGAAAGTTTTAAGGAGAGAAGAGAAGAAAGTAAAAAGACTTGAACGAGCAGCGGAGAAGAGAGGGTGGGCTCCAAAAAAAAAAGTCAGTTTTAGGAAAAAAAAAATTATATTTAAGGAACCAAGAGTAGAAGGAAGGATTTGTAGAAAGCGAGAAGTGGCAGGGAAATCGGGGAAACAAGGAGGACGTAAGGATAGGGAAAGCTGGTTGGGCAGGAACTCTTGATTTCAAGAGCCGAACAGGGCAGGTCAAGGGGTATGGACAGGGAGCTTGGCCTAGACAAGCCAGGACCCCCTAACACCATGCGTATCTTGGAGACTCCGGAGCTGGCCCACAGCAGGAAGAACTTTAGCGTCAGCCACCTCTTGGACTTGGAAGAAGCGGCGGCCGCGGGCATGCAAGGTCCCAGAGATCTCAGGCCACCCAATGACGACGAGGACAAGGATCCAGTCTCAGGAGGGAGCAGCGACAGCGAAGTGACAGTCCGAGAAGGTTGGTTCCATTGCAAAAGCTTTTATTGGGCGCATCCATATGCAATGTACACATGATGAGATTCTACGGTAATGGGGAGGGGATATCTCCAAGAGAGCACTTGGGATGAGATAAGGCTTCTTAACTGAGATAAGGCTCCTCTGCTCATTGTGGAAAGCATCGATCCAGTTGGCGCACTCTAGTTATTGTTCCAGTTGCCCAATGGTGCAGACTGAGCCAAAGCCTTACTGTCCAAACCAAGTGCTCAGAAGGATCCGACAGCAAGGCAAGAACACGCCGAGAGATATGATAATTGTCCCATGTCATTTCAGATTTTTTTTAGGCTGCGTTAATTTCCTGGCAGAGCATCATGGGAAGTGTAGATCACATTTATTTTGTAATGCCAATGGCTTGCCGTCCTTGCGTCAGTGCCGATGAACTGCTCTATGCTTATCTTCTTCTTTTCTTAATTGCCACTTCCACTTTTTCAAGCTAGGTTTTGTAGGGCTTAGGACCACATGACTCGTTGTAATTCGACGTATCGAGAGATAACCTTTAGCATCAATCAGTCCTGATTTTAATCCATTGGTCGTAAGCAGTAGCAACTTTTATCGTTAAGGTGAACCCTCTCCTCCCCCTTAGAACAATACAACATTCCAACCTGTTATAATAACCAGCTGCAGAAGCATTAATTGGTTTGCAGTAATCAGTGATATATTGGGGTTCAGTCCTTTATTACAAGTTATTTATCTTGAACCAGATTTGGAGCATCCACAAAGTGTAGCTAGTGACCTGAGTGCAGGACAGGCCGGACCAAACCACCCAAAGATCAGGTGGGCAATGGGCACCCATAGCCGTCCCGACCATGCTCTTTGGGAATTCCCAGTATGTATCTCCTAAGTTAATCGTGTGACAATAGAGTCAACAATACCCAATGCTACAGGTTTCATGTGGGCATGAGCTGGGTATATATGTTATGTATGCCAGCTGGAGTGAGGCTCAATTAATATGGGCACAGCCAAGGGTACATATGGCATCACGAACGATCACCTGGAGCTCCACATCTCCAGGAACATGTATCTTATTAATTCTTCACAATGTGTGTTATGTCCCAAAAGTTCCTTCCTAAGATTAACTTCAAAAATAATGCAAAAAATATTTATATTATCATTATTATTTTGGGGGCGCACAAGGGTGCGCCTGCTTGTAGAAGAGCTCTTGATTTCAGCCCTGTAGGTTCCTATCTACACGTTTGGGTTCTTCCAATTTGGTTCACGATCGAGCACATGGAGATTGACAATTTACAGCTCGTAAGTAAAAGATGTAACATGTGCATACACCCTAAAATAAGGGCTATGTACATGGCCCCAATAGCCTCCATAGTATCCAAGCTTGCAAACCGTGGACATTCCAGAATGAGCAGATCAAAACATCATATCTGCCATAACATCAGGTGTGACGTGTGACAATGTATACCCATTGTACGTCTCTACAGAAAACATTAAGGCTATAATTCAAATAATACCAATAATACCGTCATCTGGGGTGGAGCTTGGCCAGTATGTCGGTTTTCGGGTTTTTTCTTACATGTTTTTTCCTTGAAACAGCTCGTTTATTAATCGACGCATTCTAGTTTCTATATCTCGACTATAAATCACCTTTAGAAGGATTGCATAAGGAAAAACATGGGCGGTCTTCCAAAAAGAGTCGCCTTATCTCAGGGATGCGTCCCTCGCGCCCGCAGCAGGCGTTTCCAGACATTAGCCGACCCTCTCCAATCACTTTCACGAGATTTATGTTGATACCGTGACGTACGAGACGTCTGATGCAATCCTGCATCCAAACACAGAAGGGAAAAATGATAATAATAAAAAGATCGCAAACGTTATTTTCATACAAAATTGGTAAAATCCGAACCACATTGCGAAAGAGGAAACCGCATTTTTATATATTCACTCCCTCGCTTTCTTATAAAGACGGAAAATCTGTCATTTCCAGTAATAGGTGATCGGGCCTTTGCGTCCGACGTGCGTCATCCCGATGTGCGATGATGCAGAACGCGCTGTCACGTGTCTGCAGAAACCGTCATTTTTGTCATTGTCCGCCTAAGTACCCATTATCACATTTCGCCATAACAGGCGGTTTATACGTAAAGGGAAATTCTGGTCCGGGTTACTAAACGAGGGTTATTTACAGAGATGGTAAAATGACAAAGAATTAAGAGAACCACAGATTTTTAAGCCAAATTAAGTCAATTTGAACATTTTTCCAATTCCAACGTCCAGAGGATTTCACCTTAATAATTTTGTCATTTTATTTTTTATTATTTATTATTATTTTGGCTTTAAAATTCCCAATTTTTCATCAATTCACGATTCCTAGAGAATAACCACTTTATTTTTTGTTGCTTTTGTTGTTCTATAACAGAATATTCTTTTTTTCCATTAACATATATATATATATATATATATATAATTTTTTTTTAAATTATATATATCTGCTTAATGATGGTACAGGCTGAAGAAATTCATCATACAGTGACAAAATATTTTTAGATTTTTTTTACACCCAAAATGTATTTATTTATTTTTTTTGCAAAGTATTTTACCAGGAAGGATACATTGAGATTGCAGTGAGTCTTGCGGTAGCTCATGATTGGTTGTTGACTTTGGTGTCAAACAAAACATCCCCAATATCATCTATTACCTTCAGTCATTCGATTGGATTTTCGAATAAATCTGAGTTTTTCTGCCAACTCCACAAATCAAACCCTATCGATCTCTACCGCTCATACATCTATTTTCTATTTATTTATTTTTTACTATAGTATAAATCGTTGTTCCTGGAAATGATCCGCCAGGTATCAGAAACTCGTAAAATTAACAATGCCCCAGGCCCGTTTTAATAATCCCACAGGGGGTCACGTCTAGCTGTTCAAAGTGATTTAATATCGCAGGGTTTTCAAATCCCGGATAAGGAACAAAAATTTACAAAAATAAAAAAAGAAAAAAAAGAAAAAGAAAAATCGACAAACAAAAAATTAAGAGTTTTCTGCAGCTTTGAGTCTAATTGCTCTAATTTAAACCTTCCCGGACAAAATGATTTCAACCATATAACCCGCATATAATCAGGCTGGCTGAGTGCTTTGAGATTTGGAAGTTGTACCTGATTATTAAAAAAAAATAAAAAAAAACACATTATGCTGGCAATAAACTGATAATAATCTCCAAGACGGAACTTATTAACTTTCTGGTCCCACTGAGAGATAAGTGCGGGTAATGCACAGTGAAAAGACTAGTAGCAAAGCTAGGGACTAGCTTGGAAAATCAGGACATATGGCAGGAAAATTTGCATATACCCTTCTAAGACGAAAATAAAAAATTGGAGGCACGAGGAGAGGATTAAAGTGTCAAAAGAAGGAGCGCTAAATGTGCAAAGACTATAAAATATTTATATTATTTATTCTATATATATATAATATACAAATAATAAATATAGAATAAATAATATTTATATATTATATTATTTATTCTATATTTTTTATATTATATGTATTATTTATATATATATATATGTTATTTATATATTTATACGTATATATTCTTTTTTTCTCTAAAGGTTGAAGAGAAAAAAAAGATGTAATACATTTATCACAATAATATATATTTATAAATTATATATATAAAATTTATATTGTATAATTTGTATATTTATATATATATTTATATTTAACACACATATATAAATATTTATTTTTTCTCTAAATGATGGGGAGAAAAGAAGTTTAATACATTTTTCACAATAAAAAGAAAACCCAGTTAAATAAAATAATTATAGCACAAAAATATATATTATGAATAATTATTATAAGTAGTAGTATCACCATAGCTGTAGGATAAATTTATTTTTAATAGAAATCCTGCTCGATATTAAATTGATTTGTGAAAATGCAGAAATGTAATCTGTTTTCTATTTAAGTGTTTCAACACTTCATTTAATCACGTACGTACGTACGATGGATGCACATAATGCTATTTACAGCGGCATTTATATATTAAATATAAGTACATATATGTTTATGTATAAATTGAGGTGAAGAACAATCTCCAGACCCTATGAGTGGTCAAGGTGGAAATAGAGAGCCCAAAATACTATTGTTATCCATGAGCGAGCCGCTGTTTTCTACTCTCGGCTCGTAATATTTAGATAGAAAGTGGCAGCGGCGCCATGTGCCGTTGCAGCAGTCCTCTCCTGAGTCCACGGAAACCTGTCCTTTTGTTTGCTGTGAATGGCGAAGATGGGTCCTGTTGTCCTCTGTGCTACTGGACCAGGGAAAAAGCTAAAGCAAAATCAATGATCATCCATCTTTTGCAGCCAGTGAGTTGTTGCATTACCGGCTGCCAGCGAGAATAATGAGCAACCCTTGAATCGCTCATTATTCTCCGCCTGCATCAGCATTAGCGCTTCCTAAATAATGCAATAGTCCCAGTATGACCCCGACAGTCTCAGCTGTGCGCAAGCCAGCCACCTTTTAGCAGGTCTAAGCCACTAAGGCATCACCATTGTTGCCACCACGCCCTTGAATGAGGCGTGTCATCTCAACGCATGCGCGACGGGTCACCAATCTGCCCTGCCTAGCAGGAAATCAGAGCTGCTCATGGTACTACTTTAAACAGCCCTGATTTTAATCCTTTTTGATCCTTAAACTATTAAACAGTCGCTTGCATTGCTTTTTCCCACAGGCCTCCCGAAAACAGGGTGACAGATGATCGGGAGGTCTGAGGGAAAGTCGTGGGTAACGTGGCCGGTCCTTGTAACATAGCAGGTCAGAGTAAGTACAAGACAATAAAAATGGAAGTCACTGACTGTCAGCCACACTAAAAAGAGGGAGATTAATAAGGCTCCAGGAACCATTATCAGGCCCAAAATCATGGTGGTCCAAAACATATAAATGCAGTGTATCTCGGGGGTCCCGTACCCTCGTGCAGAAAGCTCCCCTTGCCATCAGTATCCCGAAGGAGTACTAACTCTGGCCCACACACACACAGTCAATAGTCGGAGCTCCTTGTAGGGTGGAAACACAACTGGAATGACTTAATTTAGGGTTTACAGTTGTAAAAGTACACACAGAGGGATGTTCAGAATACAATGGTAAAACACGCCCCAGTGTTTCCATATCGAACAGGCTCCCAGTAGCCTCCCCCTCCCACACACACGCCCTGGTGTAACAAAGCCTGAGGAATAGGCAGAGAGATCTGGTTTAAGCCAGATCTTGGGGGTTTGGATGGAAGCCTGGGGGAACACAAGAATCATTTATGTACAGATTCCACATAAGGAAAACAGCACAGTATATACACAACACAACACTCTGCAATAAACACATAAGGGAATAATAATATAACACAGACATCAGCGAATAGGGCACAGAAAACACAAACACCCTGCACCTAGAATTGTAGGTAGAGGGTGACTTCAACATAAGAAATGGCTGGAAAACAATATAGCACATCAGGCCCGCACCTCCCAAATACATATCTAGGTCCATGCACCCCAAGTCTCTAACGACTACCGTCACATGTAGTGCTTAATCAATGAAACAATCAAGCAATTACAAAAAAAAAGCAATTGAAGGCAATATGTATACAAACAGGTGATAAAAATATATGATAACAAATATAAAACAAATGATTAGCATGAAAAATATAGAAACATTTTTTTTAAAAAAACATACCTATTTAATAAAGAGCAGCGATGTTAAAAAAAGAAATATGTCTGCAAAGTGTAATGCAAAAACAAAAAAACAGCATTACTAAAATGCTTAATGCACGAGCATCAAGACCACTGTGCATGCGCAGATCTACGCTGAACATTGGAGGAGTACTGAGACGTGCACAAGCGTCACCGTTCATGCATCCTCTAAAACAGGGTGTGACAACAGTGACCTTCCAGGTGTTTTTGAACTACATTTCCCATGACCCCTGCTCTAAAGGAATCCAAGCATGCTCTGAACAAAAGCAGATACAGAGCATACGTCTACCTTCAGCGACAGCAGGCAGGTCACTGACGTCCTCAATCATGTCCTACTGGCACTTGCTGGGATTGATACTGACGACATTACCTAAAGTCAGCCAGCAATGACTGAGGGCGGTGAGATCCTTCCCATTATAAGTATCAGCAGCCGAACGAACTCATCGAGAGTTGTGGGGTTCTGATCACAGCTCTGAAACGTAAAAAAATATTGGGGGTTATCCAGAGAGCACCAAAATGTCGGCGACATTTCAGTGCTCTCCCGTTCCCTGCACTTCGAGTAATCAAATTTCCCCACCCTGCGGTCAATGTATGCTGATAATGCAGACATTGTGTAAGCAGGAGATCTCACCATTTTATTATCAGTCTGCAGCACATTCACTGCATCTGACACAAAAGCCATTTCTGCCTGTATGCTTATTATGCAGACCCCTTGTGACATTGTGTGAGATTTGTGATGCCATCTAGAGTTTAGAACCATTCATCCCAGTAATATTTCTGTAAAGTAAAAAACAATAGGGATATACCGATACTAGTATTGGTATTGGTGCCGAAACCGGCATTTACACGAGTACTTTGTACTTGTGCAAATGTCCCTATACCGCCCCCGATACCTGAAGCCAGCGCTGGGTTGGCTTGCCGGTATCTGAGGGACTGGAGCTGCTAGCCGAATGCATTAAGAGCATTCCGCTAGCATTCCCCTCTGGCTGTCCGTGTGGTCCGAGCCCTGGCTGGCCACGTCATGTGGTCCTCCAAGTGGCCGCCGGGCTGTGACGCGGCCATCCGGCGCTCGGACCACGCAGACAGTCGGAAAGGAATGCTAGCGGAATGCTCTTAATGCATTCCGCTAGCAGTGAGATCTGTGTGGGTATACATGTATCTGAGGTCTGTGTGGAGTATACAGTGAGGTCTGTGTGGGTATACATGTATCTGAGGTCTGTGTGGAGTATACAGTGAAGTCTGTGTGGGTTATACATGTATCTGAGGTCTGTGTGGAGTATACATGTGTCTGAGGTTTGTGACTGTGAGGGGTTTACAGTGAGGTCTGTGTGGGTATACATGTATCTGAGGTCTGTGTGGGGTATACAGTGAGATCTGTGTGGGGTATACATGTATCTGAGGTCTGTGTGTGGTATAAATGTGTCTGACGTGAGATCTGGTGTCTGCGGTGTGTGCAGGCTGTGCAGTGGGTAAATGGGGTGCCTGGCCATACATTTCAATATTAACATAAACTGGACAGGCTTTCATATAAAATCCTAAATTATTTATTGGAAAGCTGTCACATGACTTTAAATAAAAGCACCGGTACTCGGTATTGGTGAATACCTGAAAAAAGTATCGGTACTCGTACTTGGCCTTAAAAAAGTGGTATCGGTGCAACCCTAATAAACAAACACATGAAAATTAAAAAATGAGCAAATTTCCATTATTTCCATTTTTTTTAACGATCCCAGATCATGAGACATTCTGCGCAAAATATATATATTGTTACCTCTGTAACGCATACGTCAAATAAATGCTACGATAAAATTCTTCTCAGTAAAAAGCGCTCGGTAGTGAAGGGGTTAATGCAATCCCCCCCCCCAGCAGTTTACCAGCTAAGCGAGTAAACCGTTTAACGACTTAGAAACGGCCACGCGGCTGGCCGAGGATAACTAGAGCGGTGGTCCCGATTAGCTGGAGTGACATTGGATGCCGGGAGGCAAAGAAAGCTGCCGCCACGTGTAGCCGATCGGTCGTTTGCTGCTTCCTACCATTAAGAGAGAAAAAAAAAAAAAAATGAAAAGAAAGTGTGGTCCTCTAATTTATCTCTCCTCCTTCTAACCATTAATGACTTGTAACTAAAGCAAGACACATGTTCTTATTATTCTAATTTATAACCCGCGCAATAGCGTTTTCACAGACAGGAAGCAATAAACCCGCATTACGACATACAGATACAGCCTGTAAAAAAAAATCACTATGACTCCACCGATCAGGTTTTGGGGGATTTGTCTGTTTTTTATCATTTTTAAACCCCTTTTTCCTTACAGTGACCGACCGTTTCTTAAAATCAGGAGCGGATCTTACGACGAACCGCTTTAGCATGACGGACGTTTTGTAATCAAACAGCGGGACAGAAAAAGTACTAACAAAGTACGGTACAGCGATAAGACGTAACCTTTAATGGTAAAATAGAAACTAAAGGGGTTATTCACTAAGCGCCGAACTTGCCAGCGAATTGCACCATACGGTGCAATTTCGTGGCAGCTCGTCTATGCACTACTAGGGTTATCCAGAGAGCCGAACTGGTCCCGAAAGACACCGAACGGTGAATTTCCCCGTACCGTGCAATTTGATGGCCATTCGGCTATTCAAAAAGCAGGCAATTCACCAAATATTGCCGAATTGCCAGCAAAATACAATGCCTGTTCGACGGCAGTGAAATCCCCCATAGAGAAGCATTGGTTAATCTATTCAGAGACATCGAACAGCAGAGAAATGTCAGATAAATGCCCTGGTTTTCGGTGGTTTCATTCGGCAGGTTTAATCAGGCGAATCCCATAGGTTTCAATGATAAAATAATCCCGATTTTAACCAATATCTATTAAACCGTTTATTCGTTTAATTTGCAGAAAAAAGGCTCTTTATTTTTTTTAAAGAGTTCTTATGCTTTTTCGGCAAATTTTTTTTCAGATTTTTTTTTTAAGTAGCGTTTTTTCTTTTTTCTGTAACAGACCTTTTTATTATTATTCATATACCTATTATATATTAATTCCAGACATTTTCGTCCAGTAGTTTCAAATTTGGAAAGTTTAAATCGTTTTTGTTTTTTTACCCCGTTTGTCGGCATGTCGGCTTTTTCCAGCGGCTGGTCGGCGCTCTGTTCGGCGGATCACGTTTGCCGCGGATTGTCGGGTACCCTCGGCAGTGTTTCGGATCAATTGTTTTCTGTGGTTTCGGATCAATTCGAATTTTCGGGTCTTATCGGCGTGGTTTTTGGTGGATTTTCAGCGATTTTCCGGTCGATTTTCAGATCCCTGCACTTCAGGGACCCTGCGGTGAACGCTGAATTCAATGCAGGGTCAGGGAATTTGATTCCCTGAAGTGCAGGGACCGAGAGAGCAATGAAGTGTCGGTGACATTTCGGTGCTCTCCGAATAACTCCTCAAACTGTGAATTCGCCAAAAATTGCCGATTCGACAGCTAAATATGGTGCAGTTCGCCGCAATCCGGCAATCTTCGGTGGCTGCGAAATTGTCTCATAGAGAAGTAATAGTTAATCTATTCACAGAACGACGAACTGCGTCGAAATGTCGGCGAAATGCCCTGATTTTCAGGTGATTCAGTTCAACAGCTTTAAACAGGCGAATCCCATAGGATTCAATGAAAAACAATATTATAGTTTCTATACCTAATTTTTTATTCAACTGTTTAGACTTTTCATTTTCAGCAAAAAGCCTTTTTAACACCTTTTTGTATTTTTTATATGAAATTTTTGATTCCTGATTATTTTTACAATGCGTTTCAATTTTATTCGGTAACAGACCATTTTATTATTTCTTTAAAGGGCCTTTATTTTATGATTTAGATATTTAGACACATTTTAATGCATTTTTATTGGTTTCAACACCTTTTAGAAGAATGGCAGAGTTCAATTTTTTTTTTCTGCAGTGTTCGGCGGTCAGTTTGGTGGATTACATCTTCGGTGCGCTACGGTGACCCTGCAGCGAATAGTGAATTCACCGAAGGGTCGACGAAATTGAACGCCAAACTGCACTGAAGTGCACCATAGCACAAAGCACTGAAAGTTCGGTGCTTTGTGAGTAACCCCTTAAAATAATAATAAATAATATCAAGCAAATTTTTATTTTCTGTGTTAATCTGTATATTTGTGTTTTGTTTTTAATATCTTGCATTTTATTACTTTGGGCTCAATTACTTTCTTCGCGCAAAAATGTGTGCGTGCACAAAAACGCATTAACGCGAGGGGAAAAACCCTTCGCACTGAACGTCAAATTACGACGTTCGCGCACAAAATGCGTGTTAACGTCTACTGCGAGTTACCCTGCGTGAGCGAAAGTTCGTGCGCGCATCCCATACTTAATTTCGTGAGCGCAAATGCGTTCGTGTGCTGGTACGCGGCTAGTATTACAATCGATGCGCAACCTTTTACGAACGACGTTTGCGCGCATAATTTTAACGTCTTTCAAAATCTGATGGTAACGGCAAATCGGAACGTTCTGACCAAAACGAAAAACACCAGCCCGAAAAAAAAAATACAGCACAGTATAGTTACACATTCTACACATACCCAAACAATAAAATTGTGAATTCGTGCGTGTTTTTATTATTGCTGCAGCATGTATACTCAGATTGATTTTGAAAGGCGCAAAACCTGAACGGGAGACAATTGTGGTTCATAATTCTGATTGGCTGAATCGCGTGAAAAAACAGTCCGCCCACCGATTTCTGCGCGCAGCGTTAATTTGCGCTCGTTTTTGCGCGTCTTGTTTACGCGCGATATTTTCGGACGGATGAAAAAATGCGCTCGGATCGTAATACCATAATTTACACGCGTTAACGTCTAACGCTGGGCGCAAAAAAAATTGCGCTGCGCGTATGAATTTGCTCGGAGAATGTAATAGATCCCTTTGTATTTCTGTAACGACTGTAACAATTCAATGTTCTTGAACCCAGGACATACTTGAAAACGAGAGAAATCTCAATGTATCCTTCCTGGTAAAATCCTTTATAAATAAATAAATAAATACAGGAGACAAGTGTAACAGAGCGATAAGGTAATGTATCCCTCTGGTAACTGACCCAGTCAGTGAGAAACAATACAAATTATGTTTTATCCCTTCACCATGCTTTGTTTGTACTTTTCTGTCCCACTGTTTGATTATGGTTATTTTGTGGGCTTACCCCCCCTTTGCTAGTTGTGTTTCGGACTGACTAGCTGCGTATCAACTAGCCGAGTTGGCCTCTATCTTCACTACCTTACTACCCTCCTGGTAACATCACAGTTGAACGTGACTGACGCTTTAACAATAACATTCTGTTTTGCTCCTAGATCAGGACTGTCAAACCCAAGCCCCCCCCCCAAAAAAAATGTTTCTGAACTACAATTCCCATGAGTCTCTGGCCATTTATTGCATTCAAAGAACTCTGGGAATTGTAGGCAATACAGAGCTGGTGGTCTAGAGTTTAACACCCCTGCCCTAGATAGTAAACCCTTCACATTGTTGTGTTCTTTCTTGAACTTTGTATCAGTGATGCCCATATTACAGTATTGTTTTGTTACCCCCCCCCTTATTATAGCTTATATTACGGCAGTGATGGTGAACAGAGGCACCCCAGATGTTTTAAAACTATCAGGGTTATTCAGAGAGTTGGAAAACCAGGAGAATGACTGGAGAAGTGAAAATTCTAGCAGGGCTATTCAGAAAGAGGTGAAAACCTTGAGAATTGGCAGGAGAATGAACAATCTAGACCAAATAGCCGATTTGGAAAGTGAGATAAATGGGAGAATTTTTCTGGTTTGACTATTTTGACCTAGAATTTTCAATTCTCCAGTCATTCTCCTAAGTTTCACCTCTTTCTGAATAGCCCTGTAGGTCAAAATTCTCCCATTTATCTCACTTTCCAAATCGTCTATTTGGTCTAGATTGTTCTCTTCTCCTGCCAATTCTCCTGGTTTTACCTATCTCTGAATAACCCTGTATATTTACTTATTTATTTATTTATAGAGTATTTTAGCAGGAAGGATACATTGAGATTTCTTTCATTTTCAGTATGTCCTGGGTTCAAGAACTTTGAAGTGTTACAGTCGTTACAGAAATACAAAGTAATAAAATGCAAGATATTAAAAACAACACAAACATACAGATTAACACAGAAAATAAATATGTAGGAAATATAGTCACTATGTTACATGTTTACAGGTGCGTTCTGTATATAGTCACTATGTTACATGTTTACAGGTGCATTCTGTATATAGTCACTATGTTACCTGTTTACAGGTGCGTTCTGTATATAGTCACTGTGTTACATGTTTACAGGTGCATTCTGTATATAGTCACTATGTTACCTGTTTACAGGTGCATTCTGTATATAGTCACTATGTTACATGTTTACAGGTGCATTCTGTATATAGTCACTATGTTACATGTTTACAGGTGCATTCTGTATATAGTCACTGTGTTACATGTTTACAGGCGCATTCTGTATATAGTCACTATGTTACATGTTTACAGGTGCATTCTGTATATAGTCACTATGTTATATGTTTACAGGTGCATTCTGTATATAGTCACTGTGTTACATGTTTACAGGCGCATTCTGTATATAGTCACTATGTTACATGTTTACAGGTGCATTCTGTATATAGTCACTATGTTATATGTTTACAGGTGCATTCTGTATATAGTCACTGTGTTACATGTTTACAGGCGCATTCTGTATATAGTCACTATGTTACATGTTTACAGGTGCATTCTGTATATAGTCACTATGTTATATGTTTACAGGTGCATTCTGTATATAGTCACTGTGTTACATGTTTACAGGCGCATTCTTTATATAGTCGCTATGTTACATGTTTACAGGTGCATTCTGTATATAGTCACTGTGTTACATGTTTACAGGCTCATTCCTCTATATAGTCACTGTTACATGTTTACAGGTGCATTCTGTATATAGTCACTGTTATATGTTTACAGGCGCATTCTGTATATAGTCACTATGTTACATGTTTACAGGTGCATTCTGTATATAGTCACTGTTATATGTTTACAGGCGCATTCTGTATATAGTCACTATGTTACATGTTTACAGGTGCATTCTGTATTGAGGTATGTTAATAGAGATCTCTTAAGGGACTTTAGACTGAGGGAAGATTTGATGGCGTCTGGGAGGTTATTTCATAATTGTGGTGCTCTGTAGGAAAATGAGGATGGAGACACTTTCTTTTTGTATTGTGGTATTGCAAGTAAGGTGAAGGTCCTGAATCAAAGGTTATAGGATGAGGGAACTGCTGGGGGAAGCAGTCTATTCAGGTAGGGTGGTAGCTTCCCTGGAAAGCTCTTCAACACCAGGTTGGAAAGGTGAAGGGTGCGTCTGGATTCCAGCGACGGCCAGTTTAGTTCTTTTAACATGTCACAATGGTGGGTCATGTAGTTACATTGTAGTACAAAGCATCAGAATGAGTTATACAATGTAGTAAGTTTCTGGAGGTGCGTTTGTGGGGCGGCTGCATAAACTACATCTCTGTATTCAATAGCCGGCATAAGCATTTGTCACATGATGCTCCAACAGGTTTAAGGCTGGCTAGGCATCATGGAACATGTAGTTCCGAAACATCTGGTGTGCCAATGTTCTCCATCACTGCATTATGGGTTTATTGCGTCCTGTTTCTTTTCCTGCTGTTACCTGTAAGTACTTTTATAACCGGGTCGGCAGCCAGACCTGGCCCTCCAGATGCTTTAGAACTACATTTCCCATGAGATGTAGCCAACTTATTGAGCAGCTGAGAATCACGAGAGATGCAGTTCCAAAACATCTCGTCGGAGCAAGGTTACCGAACCTTGCTTTATATAAATAGATAGAAGGGCAGCGATGGGGTTTCATGGTTTGGTCTCAAAACGTGAGACTCATGGGATGTCCCATTGCCGAATCAGCCATGTTTTCCTGGATGCGTATAAATTATTCATACTGATGAGCATTGCATGAAAAATGCCACCCCGCAATATGTAGAATCCACATGCTGCAGGTAAGGAGTCAAAAAGAAATCCCAGGCAGCATTTGTGACTGTATTTGCCCGGCCTACCCTCAACCGACACAGTTCTCTTGCCGTAATTCACTCTCTGTCTAGTGCGAAACGAGTCGACTTGTATCGACTAGGGTCGTCTGATCGGCCATATTTTCCTAGACACATATACTTTATTCATGCTGATGGGCAGTGAATGGAAAAACAACCCGCAGCATGTATAATGCATATTCTGCAGGTAAGAAATCAAAAAGGAATCCCAGGTGGCCTGCCTTGATTTCCATCCTGCAGCATATGAATTATGCATGTTGCAGGGCAGCACTTTTCCCTGTGCTCTCCCTCTACATGAAATAGTAATATGCGTCCAGGAAAACATAGCCGATGTGGCAAACCTAGTTTGAACTGATTCAGTGTGGCGTATTATGTGCTTCCCCGGGCACACTAAATTCGACTGCCCGGCCCGCCCTTCCCTCCAATCTGCTGCCCTTGAATATGCAAGGGTACATCCTAGGGTCGCCAGGTCAGCCATGTGTTCCTGGACACGTATAATTTATTCATGCTGATAGCTTAGGCAGTGCATGAAAAATGCCACCCCGGAGCATGTATAATCCATACGGTGCAAGTATGAAATCAAAAAGGAATCCTCCCAGGTGGTCTGCCTTGATTTCCTCCTGCAGCATATGAATTATACATGCTGCAGGGCAGCACTTTCCCCTGTGCTCTCCTATGCATGAAATAGTAATATGTGTCCAGGAAAACATGGCCAATCTGGCAACCCTAGTACAGCACTGTACTGAGTGTCATCCAATGTCTTGTCATTTGGGGTCAACAGCCTTGGGCTTCCAGCAGAAATGGAAAATTTCCCATGAGTCTCAGCCAACATAATGAGGGACAGAGCATCATGGGAGATGTTGCTGAGCTCTGTGCTACGGCATTTGTACAGTTGAATGAATGCCCTGTAATAGGGTCGCCAGGTCGGCCATGTTTTCCTGGACGCATATAATGTAATTCATGCTGATGGGCAGCGCATGAAAAATGCCACCCCGCAGCATGTATAATCCATACGTTGCAGGTAAGGAATCCCAGGTGATCTGCCTTGATTTCCTTCCTGCAGCATATGAATTATACATGGTGCAGGGCAGCAGTTTTCCCTGTGCTCTCCTATGCACGAAATAGTAATATGTGTCGAGGGAAACATGGCCGACCTGGCAACCCTACTTGTAACCGAGCCAGAACTAGGAGATTGTCCTTTTCATGATTATCCGACCCGTAATCAATGGCATTCTATATACCGTATATTGCCTGGTATGTGCATGGGGGTGGCTGAGGTTTAATTGTGTGTGTGTGGTTAATTAGCTGTACATGGGAGAATGAATAGCCGGCGTGCGTGCCATATTAAGCCTAATAAAGCACGCGTCAAGTTTATTAATAAACATTATGTCTGGCTCTTAATAATTGGCCCTGACTCCAAGATTAGGGAGAAAAATGGGGGGCTTTGGTATGAATAGCTTCGAGTCCTAGTCCCATGGGGAGGGGGCAGGTAAAAAAGGCATGTGTAATTTGTTTTTTTAATATGTCAATATTTAGTTTTTATTATTCTAGATTATTAAAAAATGGGAGCAACACGAAACAGCCCACGGCTGCGGAACGGGCTCGGTGGTGGTAGAGATGCCAGATCCTCCAAGTTTTCCTGGACACATATAGGGCCCTATTACATTCTTCGTGCAAATGTATGCGCCCGCGTAAAAACGCATTAACGCTAGGGATGTGCGTTTCGGGTTTCGGAATTTCGGAATTTTCACGAAATTTCCCGATTCGTGTCTTCAGATTCGGCCGAATTTCCGAATCGGGTCGGACCCGAAAACCGATAGATCCGAAAAGTTTTCCGAGCCGAAACGAAATATTTTCGGATTTTTCGAATGGACTTGAAATGTGTCAAATCGAAATTTATTTTTGCTCTATTCATGATTTCGGTTCCATTCGTGATTTCGGTTCCATTTCGGTAATTCTGGAAATCGTATATTTAACTATTATCGGTTATATCGCTGATTCTGTAAATGTTGTATTTGTAAATGCGTATCACTTGTTTCTTGTGGCATTCGGGTCAGTTTAGCGTTTTTTAAATCGTTTTGTTCATTTTTTTTGTTCCTTGGCTTTCATAACATTTTAATATGATTAAATAAAGTTGTGAAATGTATATTCAATTATTCATAAGAAAAAAAGGATCTTTATTTAATAAAAAAAAACACGATAGAATCGCCAGAATTATCGTAGACACTTTGAAACGAGGAGAACAGAAGTTCCGAAAAAACGAAAATTTCCGAAATTTCTGAAAAGTCGATACAAAAAATGAGCAAAGTGACACGAAAATACGAAAAATGGTCGATATTCCGAAAAAAAAATGTACACGAAAAACGATCCGAACCGAATCGAAACAGCAATCGGTCGAAACGAGCCGAATCGAAAAGTTTAAACATCCGAACAAATCGAACCGAATCGAACCGAAAAAAAAATCGGTGCACAAGCCTAATTAACGCGAGGGGCAAAACCCTTTGCGCTGAACGTCGTATTACAATGTCAGCGCAACAAAAGCGCGTATACGTCTACTACGTGAACCTGCGCGAGCTAACTGTACGTCGCGCGTCCTATACTTAACATTGTGAGCGCAAATGCGTTTGTGCGCCGGTACACGGATGGTATTACAATCTATGCGCAGTTTGTAACGCACAGCCTTTGCGCGCATAATTTTAGCAACTCCTAAAGCTGGTGTTAACGGCAAATTCTATCAACCTGGCCGAAACCAAATACACCAGCCCAAAAAAAAACACGCAGCAAAGTATAGTTACACACTCTACACATACCCAAACCAATAAAATATAGAAGTTGTGCGTGTTTTTTTTATTGCTGCAGCATATATGCGCAGATTGATTTTGACAGGCGCAAAAACGTAACGTGAGACAATTGTGGTTCTTAATTCTGATTGGCTGAATCGCGTGAAAAAAACAGTCCGCACACTGATTTCTGCGCGCAGCGTTAACGCGCGCGCATTTTTGCGCGTCCGTTTTACGCGCATTATTGTTTGACGGATGAAAAAATGCGCGAGGATTGTAATACCAGCGTTGATTTACGCGCGTCAACGTTTAACGCTTCGCGCAAAAATTCACACGTTCTGCGTGCGTTTTTGCGTTAAGAATGTAATAGGGCCCATCATTTATTCATTCTGATGGGCAGTGCGTGAAAAATGCCACCCCGTAGCATGCATAATCCGTACGGTGCCAGTAAGGAATCCCAGGTGACCTGCCTTGATTTCCTTACTGCAGCATATGAGTTATACATGTTGCGGGGCAGCACGTTTCCCTGTGCCCCGCCCCCCCTGCGTGAACTAGTAATATGTGTCCAGGAAAACATGGACGATCTGGCAACCCTACTCATCTGGATCAACATGGTATCAGGTTATAGGGACAGGCGAGTCCAGTCTAGGGCTGCCAGGTCGACCATGTTTTCCTGGACACGTATTACTATTTCATGTAGAGGGGCGCACAGGGAAATGTGCTGCCCTGCACCATGTATAATTCATATGCTGCAGTAAGGAAATGAAGGCAGGTCACCTGAGATTCCTTACCTGCAACGTATGGATTATACATTCTGCGGGGTGGCACTTTTCATGCGCTGCCCATCAGCATGAATAAATTATATGTGTCCAGGAAAACATGGCCGACCTGGCGACCATAGGTTCTGTCTGGTCACGGGCATCAATCCAAATATAACATAATAATAGGATTATATTAGTAATTATAAAATGCCAAACCCTCGTCTTACCCTCTAGCGCAGCGATGGCAAACTTTGGCAACCCAGATGTTTTTGAACTACATGTCCCATGATGCTAAGCCAGCCTTATGCGCGACTAAGCATCATGGGACGTGTAGTTCTGAAACATCCGGGATGCCAAGGTTCACCATCGTTGATCTAGTGGACCGCTACAAAGTGGGAAGATACCTGCCAACAGTCCCAGATCCTGTCCTACAGTCCTGATTTCGGGTCAGGCTCGCTCTTGATACACACACTCTCTCGTAGGGTTTTGCGTTCCATCTCGAGTAGGAAAACCGTTACCCGCGAGCGCCTTTAGGACCCAGTACGCTGTTATTTAAATTTATTTTAAAGTTTTATAGAGTTTTTTGGTGTCCAAAGCGAAAGAAGAGACGCGGAGAGACTGCCGGAGCAAAACACAAACAAAGATACGTAAATCTGTATTTCTAATTTCTAGCAATTATCCGCCGTGAAACGTCAACATCGAGTTTACAACGGAAACGGAATCAATATAATCTAAGCTATATGTGATTTCAGTAAATAAGAGCACACTTTTATTTTTGGAGAATTCTCCCAGTTGCTAAGATTCCAGGACGGATTGTAAACTCTTCAGACCAGTGTCTCAGTAGTCAGGGTTATTCAGAGAGAGGTGAAAACCAGGAAAATTGTCAGGAGAAGTGAAAATTCTAGGTCAAAATAGCCAAACCAGAAAGATTCTCCCATTTATCTCACTTTCCAAATCGGCTATTTTGACCTAGAGTTTTCACTTCTCCAGTCATTCTCCTGGTTTTCACCTCTCTCTGAATAACCGTCAGAGTTATTCAGAGAGAGAGGTGAAAAGCAGGAGAATGACTGGAAAATGGAAAATTCTAGGTCAAAATAGCAAAGACAGAAAATTCTCCCATTTATCTCACTTTCCAAATCGGCTATTTTGACCTATAATTTTCCATTCTCCAGTCATTCTCCTGATTTTCACCTCTCTCTAAATAACCGTGCCTTTTGTTTTTCTTTCGCCCCCTTTGTTTATTTTTTCTTTCTTCTCTATATATACTTAATATAAATTTTGTACTTTTCTAATAAATATGAAATGGGGACATAAGGGCTTTCTGTCAATGCTTGTGTTTGTCTCTTGTTTTATGTTTTGTTACATTGTTTGTAAACACTGACTTTCACCTGGTTCTTCAGTTGTTTCTACCTTTGTTTTTGCTGATGATCCAAAAAGTCCACTCAAAAAAACTTGAAGCAGTGTTTAATAATGTCACAAAGAGGGTGGAAAAACAGTCGTTGTCACTAATGGTCCATCCTTTCCTACCTTTATTTTTTTGCGTCTGATCCTGAAGAAGGAGGAGCGCTTCAGCTTAGTCAGGGTTATTCAGAGAGCGGTGAAAAGCAGGAGAATGACTGGAGAATGGAAAATTCTAGGTCAACATAGCCAAACCAGAAAAATTCTCCCTTTCATCTCACTTTTCAAATTGGCTATTTTCACCTAGGATTTTCCATTCTCCAGTCATTCTCCTGCTTTTCACCGCTCTCTGAATAACCCTGTGAGTGTCTCAGTGAGGGTTATTCACAAAGAGCCGATCTGGCCCCGAAATGGCATCGAACCGGGAATTTCCCAGCACGGTGACATTTCAGGGCCATTCGACTATCCACAGAGTAGGCAGTTCGCCATAGAGAAGCAATGGTTAATCTAATCAGAGAACACCGAACAGCAGAGAAATGTTGCAGAAATGTCCTGCTGTTCGGTGTTTTCATTCGGCAGGTTTATTCAGGCGAATCCCATAGGCTTCAATGTTAAAAATATTCCCATTTTTATACAATATCTAATAAACTGTTTATTCTTTTATTCTGCAGCAAAAAGTCTTTTTGTCAAATTTTTTTTCACGGAATTCTTTTAACATTTTTTGTTTTTTCTGTAACAGCCCTTTTTATTATCATTCATAGGATCTTATATGTAAATTCCAGACGTTGCCGTTGAGTAGTTTGTTTGCAAAAAGCGTTTCAAGTTTGACACTTACAAACTTTTTTTTTTTTCTTTTTTACCCGTCTTGTTGGCTGTCTTCTGCGGCTGTGTCAGTGCTGTGCTCGGCGGCTGCATATTTTTTTTTTTTGAGAAAGGATTTTACCAGGAAGGACACATTGAGATTTCTCTCGTTTTCAAGTATGTCCTGGGTGGCGAGTATGTACCGTTAGGTGTCTTGCCCAAGGACACTTACTGGAGAGGTGCTCTTGCTGGGATCGAACCCATGTCTCCACAGGCTCTATTGGCGGCTGTCCGGCAGTTTGGCAGCCGGCGGGTTTGCGGCGGCGGCCGGCGGTTTTGCGGCAGGTTGGCGGCGGCATTCGGCTGCTGATTCCCTGCACTTCTGGGACCCTGCAGTGAATGGTGAATTCACCGCTGGGTGGGGAAATTTGATTCCTCGAAGTGCGAGGAACGACAGAGCACCGAAATGTCGGTGACATTTCGGTGCTCTGTGAATAACGCCTATACAGGGTTATTCAGAGAAAGGTGAAAACCAGGAGAACTGGCACGAGAAACGAGCAATCTAGACCAAATAGCCGATTTGGAAAGGGAGATAAATGGGAGAATTTTTCTGGTTTCGCTATTTTGACCTAGAATTTTCACTTCTCCAGTCATTCTCCTGAGTTTCACCTTTCTTTGAATACACCTGCTAGTCTTTCTTTCCCCCTTTTTTTTATCTTTTTTTTATTTTATATCTATATATAATCAATTTTTTTTTAGTAATTTGGTAATAAATTCGAAATGGGGACATAAGGGCTTTCTGTCATTGTTTGTGTTTGTTTTATGTTTTGTTACATTGTTATATTGTTTGTACACACTCTCGCCTCCACCTGGTTCTTCAGCTTTTTCTACCTCTGTTATTGCTGATGATCCAAAAAGAAGGAAATCCACCCCAAAAATCTTAAAGCGGTATTTACTAGTGTCACATGAAGGGTGGAAAAACTCTGTTCCTATTGGTCCGTCCTTTCCTACCTCTGTTTTTGCTGCTGATCCTGAAGAAGGAACAAAAGAAAAAGTATAAACCATTTGAAGGATCTTCTAATTGAGCCATAAAATGGGTTGAAAAAATAATTTTTTGGCTCCATTTCGGCACTCGGATTTCTCCTAGGATCTGCAAGCTGTTATCATATATAAATTATTATACAGTGTCTCGGAATAGTCTGGCGTCCAACCGAAACGACCCACCAAGTCGGCCAGAAGAACCTCTCCAGACAGAGAGTTCCATCACCTTATTGTTCTTCCTACGCAGAACCCATTCCTCTATTGCGGTTCGTGGTTATTGTGTTGTTTTTATTTTTTTTAACTTTTTTTTCGTGTTTTATGTCTTCTATTATTTTTTTTTCAACGTTTTTAGGTTTTCTTAACCCGTCGAGTACCAGAGGTCACCCGCGGACAATGAGGGTCCTCGAAAATAAACATTCCGGTCCGTCGCTGTCTGATTGAATCCAAAAATAAGCCCCGGAGGCGCACGCAGTCGCGCAGTCGCCGAAAAGCGAAATTACCCCCCCCCCCCATCCTTTTCTCCTTCTTAATTTTCCGTACTTCTTTTTTTTTTTCCCCGGTTTGATGATGTTTCGGATGTTAAACAAAAATAGTTCTGGGCTCCACGCTGCGCGTCGCGGAGCCACATCTGTTTCGGGGGAATAAACAAACGTTTGGATTTTCTAGAACAATGTTTGATTGTCAGATAGGGCTGTTTTTTTGGCGGTCCCTTTACTGGGATGCTGCCGGACTCATTCCGCTTTCAATTTAGGCATAGAGAAGAGGTAAAAAGGAGGGAGGTGGAAGGAGGAGGGGGGGGACGGAGAGGTAGTGAGGAAAAGGGGGGGGTGGGAGGTGGATTTTTGGAAAGAAGCTCTTACAGTCTTTTTGTCTGCGATGGAGCCTGCGGCTGAGCGAGGCGCCAGTAACTGACATTGAACCAGATGTTGGGAGGCGCCGCTCGAAAGCATCACACGCAAGGAAAGTGCGGCCACATGGCACGGGAACCTGGAGAGCAGCACTGTGTGTGGGGGGATGTAGGGGGGGAGGTCGGGTGGGGGGGTAGTGCGAAGCCTCCCGCATACAACATTGTGCAACGCTGAGGACTATGTTTCCGATATATAAAATAGTAATGACATCATACCATAGTGCAACGGATTATTTATAGAAAAGGGAATTAGCCGGGCAGGGGTTAAAAATAACCGCCGGAAGGAAAATCGCCGGAGACGGCGAATAAATCTATATGTACACTGAGATATTATTAAAGGAAGGTCGCCGCGGTCTCTTAACTTTCTCTTAATCAGTTCATCGTGTTAAAACAAGCATTTTCCTGATTTAAACCCATTATATATTTGCAACTTTCCGCGAGTTATTGTAGTTTAAAGGAAAAATTTGCAGATATTCCCTCCTGACCTAAACGCACGGGCTTTACTCGCCGCCGGCTGACTCCCAGCAACGCCTTAGGCTGGGGTCAGACTAACGCATTTTTAACGTGCGTTTAGGCGCACTTAATTACGGCCGCAGTAGCAGCAAATGACGCGCAATGACGGGCAATATACGAAGTACGGCCCCACGAAAGTCCAGCCGCGCAACACAAGTGGAAAATGAACGCATTTTTTCGAGAACTAAGAACCTCTAGTACGGACGTACAGAGTGCGCTGCGTCCACCAGCGGCGTGTGTGCGTGATTAGGAGACGTCAGACGCTGCTAATGTCCGGCTAACATAACGTCCAGACACAAGAAGTGTTTTATTGACGATCCGTAAAAAATCACGCACGAAAATGCGCGTCGTCTGACTGTTTTCGCGTATTCCGTGAAAAAATACATCAATGCGTTCTGACGCACTTTTTGACGGTCGCTGCGAATAATGCGTTCGTTTGACCCTAGCCTTAACTCACTGATTTATCTGACAGGTAAAGCATGCGCGTATGTCGGGGGAGATTTCAGACTCTTTCTTTATGTTTAAATAACTTTAGGTGTAATTAATAAACGGACGTCAATTAGGAAAATGCTTTGTTTTAACACATTGAATCCATTTAGGTAATGATACAAAATAGCTGGAATATACCTTTAAAAGAAGAACATATATATATATATTTATTTATAAAGTATTACCAGGAAGAATACATTGAGATTTCTCTTGGTTTCTAGTATGTCCTGGGTATACAACAGGATAAGGTAGGGGTAGGGAAAAGGACAGGGCTACAGTAAGTAACACGACAAGGCTAGGGTTGGAAGCAGGACAAGGCTAGAATAAGGACAAGACCAGGATAGGGAACAGGACAAGTCTAGGATAGGAAACAGGACAAGGCTAGAATAAGGACAAGACCAGGATAGGGAACAGGACAAGTCTAGGATAGGAAACAGGACAAGGCTAGAATAAGGACAAGACCAGGATAGGGAACAGGACAAGTCTAGGATAGAAAAAGACAAGGGCTAGAATAAGGACCAAGAACCAGGATAGGAACAGGACCAAGGACCTATAGGACAGAGGATAAACAGGACAAGGCTAGAATAAGGACAAGCTAGGATAGGGAACAGGACAAGTCTAGGATAGGAAACAGGACAAGGCTAGAATAAGGACAAGACTAGGATAGGGAACAGGACAAGTCTAGGATAGGAAACAGGACAAGGCTAGAATAAGGACAAGGCTAGGATAGGAAACAGGACAAGGCTAGAATAAGGACAAGGCTAGGATAGGGAACAGGACAAGTCTAGGATAGAAAACAGGACAAGGCTAGAATAAGGACAAAGACATGGCTAGAATATGGAACAGGATAAGTCTAGCATAGAAAACAGGACAGGGCTAGGATAGAAAACCGGACAACGCTAGGACAGGAAACAGGACAGAGCTAGGATAGGAAACAGGACAAGCTTATAACAGGGAATGGAACAGGGCTAGGATAGGAAACAGGACACGCTTATAACAGGGAATGGGACAGGGCTAGGGTAGGGAAGATGACAAGACTGTTATAGGGGAAAGAACAAGGCTAGGATAGGGAACAGGACAGGTTTATGACAGGGAATGGGGCAGGGCTAGGGCAGGAAGATTACAACACTTACACGGGAAAGAACAAGGCTAGGGAAGAAACAGGACAGGGCTAGGATACGAAGAAGGACAAGGCTAGGAAAAGGAAAAGGACGAGGTTAAGATAGGGATTGGGAACAGGACAGGGTTATTATAGAGAACAGGACAAAGTTATTAAACAGAGCAAGCCTTTGATAGGGAACAGGACAAGCCAGGATAGGGAACAGGACTAGGCTCTGATAGGAAACAGGACAAGCTGGGATAGAGAACAGGACAGGGCTAGGATAGAGAACAAATCAAGGCTAGGATAAGGAACAGGACAGGGCTAGGCTAAGGAACAGGACAGGGCTAGGCTAAGGAACAGGATAGGGCTAGGGCCTCTTATCAATCTCTGTTTTTATTTACAACATATTATTTACTAGGAATGAATACATGGAGATTCCTCTTGTTTTCAGGTACGTCCTGTTTAATTGAGCATTATCCGCGTTAGACGCATCCCTAAATGCCACCATCAGGGAAGTGAAAGCAAAGGGAAGGATAAAGGTCAATGTGTTAATTGCCGTATTCGAATGGGAAACGAAATCAGGAAGAGACTGAAAATATGGGTGAAATAGCCTTAAAAGAGAAGATATTCAGAGGCACATAACATAACGACATAACATATAACATAACATAACGATATAACATATAACACAACATAACGACATAACATATAACACAACATAACGACATAACATATAACACAACATAACGACATGACATATAACATAACATAACGATATAACATATAACATAACATAACGACATAACATATAACATAACATAACGACATAACATATAACATAACATAACGATATAACATATAACACAACATAACGACATAACATATAACACAACATAACGACATAACATATAACACAACATAACGACATAACATATAACATAACATAACGATATAACATATAACATAACATAACGACATAACATATAACATAACATAACGACATAACATATAACATAACATAACGACATAACATATAACATAACATAACGATATAACATATAACACAACATAACGACATAACATATAACACAACATAACGACATAACATATAACACAACATAACGACATAACATATAACACAACATAACGACATAACATATAACATAACATAACGATATAACATATAACATAACATAACGACATAACATAAAATAACATAACGACATAACATATAACATAATATAACGATAAAATATAACATAAAATAACGACATAACATATAACATAACATAACGACATAACATATAACATAACATAACGATATAACATATAACATAACATAACGACATAACATATAACATAACATAACGACATAACATATAACATAACATAACGACATAACATATAACATAACATAACGACATAACATATAACATAACATAACGATATAACATATAACACAACATAACGACATAACATATAACATAACATAACGACATAACATATAACATAACATAACGACATAACATATAACATAACATAACGACATAACATATAACATAACATAACGATATAACACATAACACAACATAACAGCATAACACATAACATAACGACATAACATATAACATAACATAACGATATAACATATAACATAACATAACGACATAACATATAACATAACATAACGATATAACACATAACACAACATAACGACATAACATATAACATAACATAACGATATAACATATAACATAACATAACGATATAACATATAACATAACATAACGACATAACATATAACATAACATAACGACATAACATATAACATAACATAACGCTATAACATATAACATAACATAACGATATAACATATAACATAACATAACGATATAACATATAACATAACATAACGATATAACATATAACATAACATAACGACATAATATATAACATAACATAACGCTATAACATATAACATAACATAACGATATAACATATAACATAACATACCAACATAACATAACGACATAACATATAACATAACATAACGATATAACATATAACATAACATAACGATATAACATATAACATAACATAACGACATATCATATAACATAACGATATAACATATAACATAACATACCAACATAACATATAACATAACGACATAACATATAACATAACATAACGACATAACGATATAATATAACATAAGAAAAATAACACATAACATAACGACATAACATATAACATAACATAACGATATAACATAATGATATAACATATAACATAATATAACGATATAACATATAACATAACATAACGACATAACATATAACATAACATAACGACATAACATATAACATAACATAACGATATAACACATAACACAACATAACGACATAACATATAACATAACATAACGATATAACATATAACATAACATAACGACATAACATATAACATAACATAACGACATAACATATAACATAACATAATGACATAACATATAACATAACATAACGACATAACATATAACATAACATAACGATATAACACATAACACAACATAACGACATAACATATAACATAACATAACGACATAACATATAACATAACATAACGACATAACATATAACATAACATAACGATATAACATATAACATAACATAACGACATAACATATAACATAACATACCAACATAACATAACGACATAACATATAACATAACATAACGATATAACATATAACATAACATACCGACATAACATATAACATAACGACATAACATATAACATAACATAACGACATAACGATATAATATAACATAAGAAAAATAACACATAACATAACGACATAACATATAACATAACGACATAACATATAACATAACATAACGACATAACGATATAATATAACATAAGAAAAATAACACATAACATAACGACATAACATATAACATAACATAACGATATAACATAATGATATAACATATAACATAATATAACGATATAGCATATAACATAACATAACGACATAACATATAACATAACATAACGATATAACATATAACATAACATAACGACATAACATAGAACATAACATAACGATATAACATAACATAACGACATAACATATAACACAACATAACGACATAACATATAACATAACATAACGACATAACATATAACATAACATAACGATATAACAAATAACATAACATATAACATAACATAACGACATAACATATAACATAACATAACGATATAACAAATAATATAACATAACGACATAACATATAACATAACATAACGACATAACATATAACATAACATAACGATATAACAAATAACATAACATAACGACATAACATATAACATTACATAACGACGTCAAATCGCTCGGAGAATTGATGCGGCTGGTGGGAAGGTGCTATTATAAGCTCTATGTCGTGTCTATAGCCCAGGCGCCGGTATGATGGCGTTTTGAGGAAGGTGATCACCAACTGGCAAAGATGGAGAATAGCTGTTTGGTGAATAAATCCCAGTTTCTGATGTCATGTGTTTCATTTAAATGTACTATATATCTTTCTGCCTTTTCTTTTTTTTATATATATATGGATACCTGGCCAAAAGGAAAAGTCACACCCTGTAAAATGTGGTTGTGTTGCCTTTTGCTGTGATTGTGGCACATGCATTCGCCGTGGCATCGTTCCGATGAGCTCATGCAATGTCACAGCATTTATTTGCGTCCAGAGGGGCATTAATTCGTGGCCAAGATCTTGTATTGATGATGGGAGAGTCGCGGCGCTGCGTAAAGTCTTCTCCAGCACATTATCCCAAAGATTAACCTCAATGGGGTTAAGGTCTGGACTGTGCGGTGGCCAATCCATGTGTGAAAATGATGTCTCATGCTCCCTCAACCACTCTTGCACAATTTGAGCCTGATGAATCCTGGCATTGCCATCTTGGAATATGCCCGCTGTGCCATCAGGGGAGAAAAAAAACCATTGATGGGAAAACCTACTCATTCGGTATATTCAGGGAGTCACATGACCTCATTTTTTGGGTTGAACCTAGATCTGTCCGACTGAAGCCACCCCAGATCATAACGGATAGGTACGGCAGGTGGTGAGATATTTTTTTTGGGGTCAGGCTGTGTATATTATTTATTTTAGATTTTCTTATATTGGTGGTTTTTCTCCAATCAAATCACTTTTTCTTTAAACATAAAAGCATATGGCAGGGAGGGACATATTGGAGTACGTGAGAGATATTGGATTGATTAGCTCTTTGCGTACTCTACAGACAATGTAAAGTCACACTTTTTATCTACTGGTTTCTTGTGTGCCCGTCACACTGGATTTGACATGTGTTTTTCCCAAGCTAACCTGCCCCCTCCATACATAGGATGTGTTTACGCCAGACTCTCTTACACAAGGAAATACCATCCCGTGATGCACCTATTAATAAGATCTTACTCATTTTATTTTTGGCTGATGTTCCCGCGTAGCTGCTTCTTAGAAAGAAAAAGGAAATTGTGCCGTCACATCAGATCTGGGAATTTTGGGAGGTACGGGTTAGTGGGTGGTGAGTAAGAGGTGACCTCATAGTGGCTATTTGATATACAGGGTGTCCATAAAGTCTCTTTACAATTTCCAAAAATTTATTCCAAAGGCAAACGAGAAGACAGATAAGTGAAAATGATCACAAAATAAGACGTATATATTTAAGGTGTTTTGCCTCATTTAATACACCTCTATATGGGCACCATTAGTCGCACGAAGCACATCAAGACGGTACTGGATTTCTTGCCATGTTGGCTGTAGCAAACCCTCATCAATGGTGGCGATGGCATCAGTGATCCTCTGCTTTAGATTAGTGATGTCCCGTTGTACCTTTGTTCCATAAGCCATATCTTTAAGATAACCCCATAGAAAGAAGTGGAGGGGAGTGATATCTGGTGAATGAGGTGGCCAGGGAATTGGCCCACCCCTTCCAATCCACCACTCTGGAAATGTTTCATTTAGGAACCCACCAACATGCAGTCCCCAATGTGATGGTGCGCCATCTTGCTGGAAAATGATGGTTGGTGACTGGTGGATTGGAAGGGGTTGCCCAATTCCCTGGCCACCTCGTTCACCAGATATCACTCCCCTCGACTGAGATGTAGTTCCAAAACATCTTTAGGATGTTTATCTTGACCCAGATAAACACTATCAAAAACACGTGTGGAGGGATCAGGTAGGTGGGATTCACTCAGGCTTACCAGTCACACCACCATAGGTAATATAGACTAGCTAGTTCATAGATCTGTAGCGAGGATGTTGACGTTCGGTCCAGCTTCCAGGGTCCGAGTCCTGGTGGAACTTGGTACGTTAGGTTGGAGAATGATGACTGGGCCTTTATCTTTACAAACATCTTCATTAGAATCTTGGTGGTCACTAGGACTTGACAATGGATGTCACATTGACAGCTGTGACTCATTGTGGGTCAAGGAGCTTGGCTATTCTTGAATAGGTCCTGGTAGTAAGATCCACCTCAGGTTCTTTCTAGCTGTTGCTTTCTCTTTGAGGTTCACCTTCCGTACCTTGTGACGCTCGTACTGAAAATTATGACCAGCGTCGGCATAATCTTCCTCTTTTTCGTTCCTCACCACCATCACAAATCAAAGTGCTTTCAGGAGGACTAGCCCGTAGGAAACGAAGAGCGATGAATCAATTTTCCCTATATATATTATAGTTTCTAACAAACCCATTTTTACGGGATGGAGATTGCGGTATTAAATGCAGCCCTGGCATTCTTCCAGTTTGTTTTAGCAGTGTTTAGATCCATAGCGTCTGGTAAAAGTCTGGTGGTCTCCTCTGTGGTCTTTGGGCAAGCCCTTCAGTTTAGATAGAGATTCAAAGCTGAATATAGCAACATATATCAAATATGAAAGCACTTATCCCCTGAAAGGTTGCTGTCTTACGGAAATTGCAGAGTAAATATATGTAGCATTTCTTTTTCTATTTTAGCTTGTATTCATATATCGGATTCTTGCGTTTAATGGCTGTTCTCAAGTAAGCTATGGATGACAACTCAACATGTGTGTCCCATCGAAGCAAGGAATGTTTTCCTAGGGTACTACTGTTGGTGATCCTCAAAGGAGGTCATCAAAGAGATCTTATTTGAAGATTCCCGGATAAAAGAAGCTATCAGCTGTTTATTTGGATGTCTTTGACACTGCTTACGTATGCCATAAATCCCTGTCCATTAGAGTTTGGTTATATTGGCAAAACTGGGTTGGAATAATGATCGATTATTGGTTCGGTTTAATGGTTTCAGCCAGTTTTTCAAAAAGAATATCGGTCGAGTATCATCTCATAATTTGTTCGATATATCGGTTGATTCAGTCGAAAACATATGGCCAGGTGGCCACGGGCGAAATCTGAAAAACGGTGCTATTCTCGATATAAACGGGCCAGTAAAACGCAGGAAAAAGCATTTTTTTGTCAGTATCATGTTGTTTCTCTCTACCAATCATGCCTATTTGTAAATGTTTAGATGAGGATTTGAGTTGGATTTTCTCCTTTACCCTGTCTAAAAATCCTTTTTTTTTTTTTTTTCGGCTTACCGATAAATTTGAATTGAATCGATAAAAAATACCGGCTGGGTGGAGTAGAGGTAACATCGTTGCTCTATAACCGTGGAGACCGTGGAGACACAGGCTCGAATCCCGGCAAGAGCACCTCTCCAGTAAGTGTCCTTGGGCAAGACACCTAACGGTACATACTCGCCACCCAGGACATACTTGTAAACGAGAGAAATCTCAATGTATCCTTCCTGGTAAAATCCTTTCTCAAAAAAAAGCCCAAATTTCCATTTGCGAGGACAGGCGAGATTGCTGATATTTGAGCCGAATTTTTATCAATAGTCAAAATGTAAGTATGTCCTCAATTAAATCTACCCAGCCGAAAAATGGAATGGCTGAATTGCCCTAGGTTTTGGGGGACAGGACAAATGTGTGTGATATCAGCTCCTGTCTTTTAAGTACAAAGGGCAGCAGCTACAGTATCTAGCTGACAAGTATTCCAGGCTTCCCTTACTCTGAAATGTTATCTTAGACGTAAGTGACCCAGTGACAGACACGAGGAATGCTTTGGATCAACACACAAGAAAAGTAGAGCTAGGACTCCTTCAAAAAACCTTCAGACCCTTTGAACTCGGTTTCAGAATGTTCTAGGATGTTGGAATGAGCTACATAAGAGCTTTCAAACACGTAGTCCCCCAGATGCTGATGCCTACAATTCCCAGAATTCCTTCAATGCAATTGATCAGGGGTCTCAAAGTAACCATTTGTTACAAAAGGCCCGCAGACAAGGGCGGATTGACCCATCGGGCACTCGGTCACCGCCTAATGGCCCGGATGGGGGGCCGGTCCGGATTGGCCTTGCTGCTCCTGCAGTCCAGGAGGTGCGTGAAGCGCCATGGGGATTCCTCCCCAGCCCTTGCTGTGGTTCGCCTTCCCCCCGGGATGTGGGAGTCGCCCTCTGGGATTCCCCCTGTCAGTAGAAAAGGTGATGCATGGGTCCTTTAGACCCCTGTATCTCCAAATCCATACGAGCTACAGGGACGGCTGAGGTGTCATTGGAAAGGCCAGAATCTGGCCACCACTATTATGTATTGTGTAAAAACAAAAAAATAATAAAATTAATAATAAATAAAAATAATAAATACAGTTAAAAAGATATCCTTTTTTTTTAGTTCTAAAACCAGGTGCATTGTTTTTTTACCCCTTATAAAATTACCAATGCAGCTGCATTCATTTTGTTCATATATATTTTACTATATTTAAATTTAATTTTTAATATATAATTATTCTAATAATATATTACTATATTTTATTTATATTATAATTATTTTAATTAAATATATTTTAATAAAATACTGCATTTTGATATAACTTTAGTTGGATAAATAATAAGTTAAATATAATTGTTTTCAAACGAGTTTGAAATTTTTCATGCGGTCCCCATGGGATGTGAAAACTTGTCCAGTGGCCCTCGGGTAATTTGAGTTTGAGACCCCTTCAATAGATAGCCATGGAATCATGGAAGTTGCAGCTCAGAATCATCTGGGGGGATGGAGTTTGACAGCCCTGATCTACATGGTCCTCCAGTCCCCCCCTAAGCAAATCCTTCATTTATTCCATAAGTAAGTCATTACACAAGGTATACAGGAACCTTGGGCATAGCCCAAAAGAGATGAATGAAAGCACTTTAACTATAGAAAGCATAGCAAGGGGGTCTACATCGAGACCACCTTTCCTCAGACGAAGAGCCACTGTGAGAATTCAACGCGCAACAGTGTATGTTGACAAGACACTTCTGAATCCTAAGGCAAAATGTCTGGTTGAACGTCACAAGAATGTATGATGGTGAACCAAACCTGACCCCATAACATTTTTCATTTGCCCCCCATAAGAGTCGTCTTCACCTAGCTCCATTTTCCACTCATGGTGGAAAGAGCTTTGGTTCTAAAACATTCGCGAATGTTAGAACACAGTCGATGGTCCAGAAACCCAACTCAAAAAACCCACCAAGGCAATGACGGAAATTGTCTGCCCATAACAAGATTCTAAAATTCTGTTTTCACGTTAATACATGTATGGAGTCTACCAGTACTTTCCATTCATTCCTGGAAGATTATGGCTTTTCTTATTATACATGGCGCCACACAATATGTTCTGTCCTTGAGAAACTGTTGAAGGGTTAACTCATTGGATGGACCTTGAGTTGAGCTCATTTTGAAAATCCCCTTTTCTCATAATGTTCTCGGTATCTGCCAATTTTTTTTCCCTCTTCTTGTTAATTTAAGAACAGTCCCAGAAATAGCTGTTTTTTTTTTCTTCTTTTATTATTTTTACGAGGATTAAAGAACACATCAAACCACAGTCGGAGCATAAGGAAAGTCCTGTTTCTTTTATAGCTCCGAGGGGCTTTGGGGAAAAGGGGTTTCTGCCGGAGGTCTGGTAATTCCTGTCTTCAGTTCTTTTACCCCCTCTCGGAGGTAAAAGGTCGCTGAGAAAATTTTTAAGCAACATATTCATTAACCCACATCCCTTCTTTTTTTCTTTTTGTCCTTTCTGATTCATCAGTCTGGGAGCCCTGCTTTCAACTCTCTGCCTCATATGGAGAAGTTGCAAGACATGGCGGCATCTGCTAGCCCGAGAGGCCCCACCGATATAAAGTCCGAGATTACTCGAGGTGTGATATGAATTAATTGCCTGGGCCTGAGTGTCTCTAAATGCTATGCTGAGATCTTTAATTTCACGGAACTCAAGCTAATGCATTATGGTTTGATTTATGACCCTATGGAATTAGGATGAGGAAGTCAAGTCTTGTTCTCCATGTTCTCCATCCAACTGGCGACGTTATGAATACGAGGTAGTAAGCTCTGAGTGGCATTGAGAGAAATCGGTTATCCGCTGTTCGTTTTGAGTTGACCATAGGGTCCTGTTTTTTTTATTTATTTTACCCCCTGCCAGTCGGTAAATCGGGTCTTTTTGCACCCCAACCTCCCTCTCAAGGGTCACCACTAAGCCCGGCCGCGTTAATTTGTAAAATCCGCCAGAGAGAAGGATTTGAATTAGCTTATTTTTCCTCACCTGTCATCGTCCGGAATCAGATTTCCAGTTTATTTTCTAGCTGAGCTGCTAATTAATTAAATGGCCGATCTGGTGACGGGGGATATGGAGCAGGAAAAGGTGGTGGTTTGGCGGTGGGGGCTACTGAAAATCGCATTATGCCCTCATCACCTTTAAGAGAATAATAAACACTGTTATACACTCTTCAAGTTCAGCCTGGCCTGTGTTTATTTATATATTTGGGAGGATTTATGGCCCTCTCTCCAAGGCCTACTTTTCAGATGACAAAAACATGAATGAAAGACCTGTAACCCTTTCTGGGAATATTGTACTGAGGAATTGGCAGCTTTGCTGGGCGGGCGGCCTGGTTGGGTGTTGTACTAAAGCGGTAATTCCAAGGGCTTAACTATTATTTATAGAGATCAAATGTTAGCATAACAGTGTCGAATGGCTTCATGTTCACGGCAATTACATGTTACACCTCAAACACGCTCAGGCTCTTGATACTCCTAACACCACAGGTTACCTTCGCATCCGTAAAGTTATAAACATGTCAAGAGCATGAGGTATATTGACAGGTGTACTCAGTTCCATGACATGGATAATATTAGTTAAAAAGCTTATCATACTACTCTACGTCTACTTAGACATGCGCATGGAAGACACATGCATGTCCACATAACAGGTGTCCGTCACCAAACCAGTTTCCATTTTGTGGGTACTCAACATGAATTAAGTTTACACATGAGTTTATCATTATCGTTCAAGAAAACGTTCAGTATTTCAAGGACGTGGATTCCATAAAAATGACAACATGTTGGACAGAGGGCTCACCATGGGGCTCACCATGGGGCAGAGAAGAATAATTTGCCTGTGGAACTTTATCTACAAGGATCTGTATCCATTATCCAAAAAGCCAAAATCTTTTTGAACGCCGACATGACTTCCACACCTGACCTCATACAAAGTAGAGACAGAATTATTAAAAATATTGTATAAAATGCCCTTCAGGCTGTGTGTACTTGGGTCTTTCCCCAAGATATCTCATTATTATATGCGAATATTCCAAAATCTGAAAAAAAAATCTGAAATCCACCACTTTTCTGGTCCCAAGAATTTCAGATGATGGATACTCAACCTGTGTTTATTTTTGCTTCTACAAGTCTACAAGTGGTACCACTTACTTGCAAACTGGATCTCAAATGCTCGGCAAGCCCCCACTTTACAACAACTCCAGATAATCATTTTACAAAATGACACTGATATGAATGGTAGAACTATAACTACAATGATCATGGGGTCCAAGTCAACACGTTTGAAAGCGCCTGACATTACAGAGAGTTTTAAAGCATGGCCGGGGCCCCAGGAGGAGATTGTTGTGAAGCAGCATGTAAATGTTAAAGTGCTGGTGTCTGGAGTGGTGAACGGTGCTGGCGGGTGGTGGCTATGTTGTGGCCCTCTGCACCTATTCACTAACCGGCCTGGGGGATGTTCACCAGTCGGCCACACGGCCAGCCCACCCCTGTTCGTGTCTACCTTTTTACTTTGAGAATGAGCCACTTAGAAAATTCAATGTGCAAAAAGATACGTTAACAGCACACAGCTAAGATTCAGGTCAGAATGCGATGGTTATACTTCATAAGAATCATGAACCAAACCAGGACCCATGACCGTTCCCCTTTTTCCACATTAAGAGTGAATAATCAATGAAAGCCGCTGAATAATTTTTCAAAGACATGTTTTTTACATCCCAAGCCAAGAGTCGTACTAATTACATCTATAAAGGGTAAAATAATCACCGAAGGTTGGCATTTTCTGCACTATTGTTTACTTGGAATATAAACACTTCCATTTAATGAGACCTAAGAAAATAACAAAATACAGCAATAATCCTCTCCTACAAAGAAATGTGATTTTACGCCAAAACATCGTGGGTCATATCTTGCCTTTACATGAAAACGTAGACAGACGAATGTGAGCTGAAAGCTCCAAAAATGATTGCATAGTCTCCCCATGACCATTTTGGCTGTTTTCAAAATTCTGCAGTATTATTCCATACAAATACATTATAATTTTAGCATTTTACTATTATTTACTACTACTAGCCTCCAACAGCGAAGTGGCTGCCAATAAGTTAATTATTGTAAGACATTCTAGGAGAGCGTCTCTATCTGATTGGGACCTCCATTGCCATCCATCGCCAAATCATAGGGAAGTGTTGAACAGACTGTATACGCAGTGTTATTATAACCCTGCAGGACTGGTATTTGTGATGGCTTTTGGTGTCAGGGGATCCTGCAACATGATCTGCTCTTGTGTAACCATGAGAATTTCTTGTGGTGGAATCCACATCGTTTGAACAGAATGCGGTCTTCCTGTTCTTTGACATTCGCTCCCTGCAGAGAAAAAGATCACAGTCCATAGCAAAAAAAAAAGTGAAAAACCATCAGGGCCATGGGAAAAAAAACACGCAATTCTAAAGGAGAGTCACGCGATGTATCTACTTCTGTTTTCTGGATTCAGAAGTGTCATCTATCGCTCCTCTCCTAAACCAGACGTTAGTGTTTTGTCATTTTCTTACGTTTCACAAAGTGACTGAGAAACCTGCTGGCACATGGACAGACTGCGGTTCCTAATTCTGGCTGCTAATGTATTTATGTTTAGTATAGGATTGCCTGGAAAAAAAACACCAACAAAACCTCTTCTGTTCCAGAATAGAGCGGTGGGAGCTTTCTGGGACCTCTCAACTCTTAAAATGTGAATGATATCTGCATTAATTGAGAGCCAAGAGGTTCTCCTTCCATTATAAGAATAGGGAGTAGACGTCTCGGACGAGTTTGAGGTCTTTCCAAGGCTTGGAAATTCCAGTTGTGGTTAAATGGTGGTGCTGCTCTACTGGAATACAATGGGGGACTCCAGTTTGATTTTTGAGACTAGGAGTACCCCTCTGATGAAAGATTAGTCATCATCAATGAATTTTATCTTCCTGCTTCAATGTTTACAAAACTAGAGCAACTATTGATTAAAGAACTGAATTATGAATGGGAAGTAGACGCTAAGGAGACATATTTGGTGGGAGGAATTACACCAAGAGGCCTCTGATTCCAGAATATAACCCTACTTTTGATAATGAGAAGATTGCAAGGGTTTGCGCTTTTTCGTGTTGGAGGTGTGGTTAAAAAGTGAAGGAAAAACTGTTATTTTGAAGTCTTCGCAGTTTTCACAACAAAAACCACCTATAATCGTAAAATAATAGTTATGAGTAAGTAGATGTGTGAAAATTTACATATATCGGAAGATGTCTTGACATGGTATTAACTGGAGAAGCTAATAGCAACGTTTAAATGGGTGGCATCCGGCACAGCTTGCAATGAAGTGGTTAATGGAGACAGTGGCAATGTTTGGTCCTGGCACAGGACTGTTCTCAAGCATCCACGGTTGGTTGGTTGCTTGAGAAAGGTTCTGTTCCATGACTGAAACGTTGCCACTCTCTCCTTTTATCCATTCCACTGCACGCTTTACCTGGTGTGACCGTTCTTTGCTTTTGGATTTACACCTCAGTTGGTGGCTCTAGGCCGATGGAACCCCAGGTAGTGCAGTCAGTAGAGTCAATATGTGCTCCTCTTCCTGCAATTTGAGCTGGGGAAGCTGACTATCAAGGAGAAGCATTTTGAAAGCACAGAACATTGGAAACATCAGATAAGAACATCTATTGTGCAACTGCTTCTCGTGTAAGGATGCTTCTCTATGTTTTTGTAATCCATCCTGTGCTCAGTAAGATTTGGAAAATACGAAAGATGGGATCAGCAAAAACAGTCATGTGATGCGACCAGATCACCGGGTCTTGCTCTGTGCTTTGGTGTTTATATTCTTTAAAATGTACATCCTTGAAAACAAAACATTTTAAATCCTTGAAAAGCGGCCAATCCGAATCCTTGAAGAGAAACCAGTCCAAATCCTTGGAAACCAGCCAATCCGAATCCTTAAAAAGCAGCCAATCCAAATCTTTGAAGAGAAGCCGATCCCTTCTTGAGTATCATTTACATTTTTATAGTCATACCACACAGTTTCAGCTTCCGAGACCTGAGCCGCCAGGTCGATCACAACAAGATATCGGACACGTTTAATAATCACCTTATAATGATATGTTTCTCTAATTGCAGCATTGTTGTGATAAGATGTTTTTTTGCACGATTTCAGGAAACAGCCCTAACCGCGGCTCCACGAAAAATGCCAGGAAAAAGAAGCAGAGGAGGAACAGAACTACGTTTAACAGTAACCAGCTGCAGGCTCTGGAGAGGGTATTTGAGAGGACGCACTACCCCGACGCCTTCGTAAGGGAGGATCTGGCACGGAGGGTCAACCTGAGTGAAGCCAGAGTACAGGTTGGTGCTGGCAGCAAGGCCAACATTTTATGGACTTAGCACACGTAACCTTTGAGCATCGTAAGAGTATCTTGAAGACCCCTAAGCTCTCGGTTGTAGTAATAATTGGATTGTGATATCCATTATATATGGTGGATACTGGACTACAAGTGACATCTCTGTTTGCCAGGTTGGCCTTATTGTCCTGAACATGTATTACACCTTCATGTAACATGTAGATATTGCCGGAGGGAAATCAATTACCTAATCAGGGCAGCTCATCTGGGATCCCACCATAATTAATGAATTGGTTTCCTACCATAAACATGTATATATTCTACATACTGCAGGGCAGAGCTCTTCACACACTGCCAATTAGGACACTGGCAGATCCAGGGGGAGGTGTACAGGGGGCATGTGCCCACCCTGAGCCGCAATCCCATTATAGGAGATATGGGGTCTTGTATCTCCAGTTGTATACTTGCCACAAGGTCAAGTGAGGTGTCATTGGAAAGGTCAGAGTCTAACCATTCCAATGATACCAAATATGGCCACAAAAATTGCCCACATATTTTTTAGAAGAAATAAAAATCTCCTATTTTTACTGAGTTCTAAAGCAGCAGCCTTGTCCGCTTTTCAATAATAAAGCGGGCAATGCCACTGCCGTAAGTCATTTTCTCATTTCCCGCTGTGGAACATTGCTGTGCGGGGTCTGTCAGGTGTCAACTGAGCTGCTGGAGGACAGACCCTGTGGAGCGATGTTCTGGGGAGAGTGAGGGCCTGCTCTGCCTGTCACTGCGAACCAGCCACCAGCTCTTAGCCAAGATTGGTAGACTGTCCCTCCCTAAACTTATGTCTGGATCTGCCGCTGCATCACCGTTTCCAGAAATCCGCAGAGAAGCTGGTAACATTGATAATATCTATAAAACGCATATTTGCCGCATCCACACATTTCAATTTAACCATAAAAATGGGATCAATAACCTTATGATAGCATTAACAGATGTAAAAGATAAATCAACGCTCTACCAGAGACGCGTCCGTGGTACAGGAGACTAACCATGTTGTGTTTTGCTTCTATTCTTCAAAGGTTTGGTTTCAGAACAGGAGAGCCAAGTTCCGCAGGAACGAGAGAGCTTTGCTCGCCAGTCGGTCGTCTTCACTCTTGAAATCTTACAGCCCTGACATCGTGGTGGAGCACCAGGTCACCCCTAGAACTACCGCCCTGTCACCGGAATACCTGTCATGGAACTCTAACAACAGCTACAGGTGAGAAACGGCTCCATGTCCATCACATCATTGCACCAGGGCTGTATAAGCCCTACTATACGGGGCTAGTAGCCCAGAAATGAAACAGAGAATCTCAATTTGTGTTGGGACAGATTAAATGGCAAAATGCACATTTTAAGCCAAAATTTTGTGTATAATATTTTTTAAAAACCTGGTTTTTAATCAACTTGACTGATGCAATAGGTAGAGACCAATATTTTTAAATGACATGGTTCGCGTGCGATAAATGTCCACTAGAGGGCGATCATATAGCCTTTCTTTGTCATTTAATTAAAAACTAACACATTCTATGTCAGGGCTGTCAGACTTTCGGCCCCCAGATGTTTTCTGAACTACAGCTCCCATGATCCTCTGGTCATCTATTGCATTCATAGAATTCTGGGATTTGTAGGCTGTCAACATCTAGGGGTGCCGTGAGTTTGACAGCCCTGTTCTAGACACAAATTGGCATTGTGATAAAGGCAGCCGAATAAAATCTAGCCCTTAAAGGGGCACAATTAAAAAGGTGACAGCTGACAGGTATATTTTATGTCAAAGGGACCACTACCACGTACATGAGTTGTAACTAGATTACTTGTGCTTTACAAATAAAACCACCTAAAACACATAAAATACACGCTGCTGTTTGTTTTTCTTTGTTTGAGGTAATTGCATGAAAAAAAGGGAAAATAAACTTAGGTGTTTTTTTTATCTCGTTTCCATTTTCTGGATTTTTCCCATGATGCAACATTTACCAAAATCTGTGCAAAAGCTCTACTTTGTGGGTCTTGTTTATTTATTCTACAGTATTTAACAATTAACGAGGTGGCAGAGGGATTGTTTACATAAGGCTGCAGGGGGCTATTGTTCTCAAGGGCTGAATGAGATAAAACAGGGAGCTTAAAAGAGTTATAATTTATCCCCTGGTGATGTCCTTTGAATACATCCCACACAATACAATGATGTGAGCCGGTGACTGACCCATTCACTCCATTCTATGGCCAAAGCCACACAGTGAGGAGCAAGTGATGGAAAGATACTGTGGGGGGGCAGTGTACAACACAAAATATCACACAATGGATGCACCCAGTGACACATATAGAAGAAAATATCACACAATGGATGCACCCAGTGACACATATAGAAGAAAATATCACACAATGGATGCACCCAGTGACACATAGAGAGCAAAATATCACACAATGGATGCACCCAGTGACACATATCGAGGAAAATGTCACACAATGGATGCGCCCAGTGACACATATAGAGGGAAATATCACACAATGGATGCACCCAGTGACACATATAGAGGAAAATATCACACAATGGATGCACCCAGTGACACATATAGAAGAAAATATCACACAATGGATGCACCCAGTGACACATATAGAGGAAAATATCACACAATGGATGCACCCAGTGACGCATATAGAGGAAAATATCACACAATGGATGCATCCAGTGACACATATAGAGGAAAATATCATACAATGGATGCACCCAGTGACGCATATAGAGGAAAATATCACACAAAGGATGCACCCAGTGACACATATAGAGGAAAATATCACACAATGGATGCACCCAGTGACACATATAGAGGGAAATATTTTATTAACTAAACATACAAGAGAAAAACAAAACACATGTAAGATATCAGCAACATCAAATAAACACAAAAAGGATGTTTCACTTTTTGGGGGTACTGGCCCTTTAACACCAGTCAGTCTGACCCACGTGTCAGTTTAATAGATCGCCACGGGTAATGCAGAGCAGCTCGGATCATATGTAAGCGTTTGGATTCATCGGGCAGGTTGTCATTATTTCCCGATTTGTTGTTTCTTTTAGCAATGCCAGCTTGCCACCCTACTGTCCGACAACCACTGCTACCACAACGATACCGACACAGGGCGTGAACATGGCGGACAGCATCGCCAGCCTGCGCCTCAAAGCCAAGGAGTTTAGCCTGCACCAGAGCCAGGTGTCTACCGTGAACTGAGACCGAGATGCTGACAGGGGACTGAAGTCTGTGCTGGTGCCAGACATGGGCGTGGGATGTGCAGGTCGCGCCACGGCTGGACCCACGAACATTAGATGGCAGCACTACACACGGTGCCGCGTTTAACGCGTGGCTTGTTTACCACTTCCAGACTGCAGTTACTGTAATACTGCAATACTCCCGAACACATGGACGTCGGCTGCCTTGGGTCCCGTGACATGAACCAAATATTATATACAAAGGGTTAAAGCCTTCCCATTCCCCCGATGACCGCGACCGACTGAGAACAGGACGGAAACGCATTTCAATATTGATGGACTGAATGATATTCAGCGTTTTCTGATCTCTTTGTTTACATTTTATGGATCCCCCACATTTCCCATCTTTGTTTACAGATACTGACCCCCACTTATTAGCCAAGCCCCCCACTCCTCCCATCCCCTTGTTATATAGTGCGGTCCACACCTTTTTAAATCCACATTTGACATGAGGTACATACAATAATTACAGCCTCTTTGCCTTATTCTCTCTTTTTATAATGCTTTGTCCCAGCATTCGGCCATTGTGTGCTCTGACACAAACCTTTGGTTTATTATGACGGGTTTTGTTTCTGTTGTCATTCCTGCTCCTGATCTTTCTTCTCATTGCTGGTTTAGTACATGTAAATCTAGGAGTTCTCTGTCCAATTCATGTACTCTGAACCTGTGACTTTACACCCAATCCCCAATGATATAGACTAAATACATCACTTTACACACAATCCCTGATAACATAGGCTGAATTCATCACTTTATACTCAGGCCCCGATAACATAGGCTGAATCCATCACTTTATACTCAGGCCCCAATAAAATAGCCTGAATTCATCACTTAATACTCAGTCCCCGATAACATAGGCTGAATCCATCACTTTATACTCAGGCCCCAATAAAATAGCCTGAATTCATCACTTTATACTCAGGCCCCGATATCATAGGCTGAATCCATCACTTTATACTCAGGCCCCAATAAAATAGCCTGAATTCATCACTTAATACTCAGGCCCCGATAACATAGGCTGAATCATCTCACTGCCATTCAATCCCAGTTTACATAGTATGACTCCCATCACTCTTCCACCAATTCCCAGTTTACACAGCGTTGATCCCACCACTTTAATATCCAATGCCAGGTTAGATAATCTAAAGCCCATCGGTCTCCCATCCAATCAGCGATAACAAGTCTGAAACCCATTACTTTCTCATCCAATCCCAGTTGATAAAGTCAGAAACCCATCACTCGACCATCCAATCCCGGTTGACAGAGTCAGGAACCCATCACTCGACCATCCAATCCCGGTTGACAGAGTCAAAAACCCATCACTCGACCATCCAATCCCAGTTGACAGAGTCAGGAACCCATCACTCAACCATCCAATCCCGGTTGACAGAGTCAGGAACCCATCACTCGACCATCCAATCCCGGTTGACAGAGTCAGGAACCCATCACTCGACCATCCAATCCCGGTTGACAGAGTCAGGAACCCATCACTCGACCATCCAATCCCGGTTGACAGAGTCAGGAACCCATCACTCGACCATCCAATCCCGTTTAACAGAGTCAGGAACCCATCACTCGACCATCCAATCCCAGTTTACTGAGTCAGAAACCCATCACTTTACCATCCAATCCCAGTAGACACAGTCTGAATCTCACCACTGTAATATCCGATCCCAGTTTAAATAATCAGAATCCCACCAATCAGAGATAATATAATCTGAAATTACTCTCTAATCCAATGCCACTTTTCAGAGTTGAAAGCCCATCACTCGACTATCCGATCCCAGTTTACATAGACGGAAACCCGTCCCTCGCTAATCCATTCCCATTTTAAGTAGTCTGAAACCCATAACTTTCCCATCCAATCCCAGTTTACAGTCTGAAACCCATAACTTTCCCATCCAATCCCAGTTTACAGTCTGAAACCCATAACTTTCTCATCCAATCCCAGTTTACAGTCTGAAACCCATAATTTTCCCATCCAATCCCAGTTTACGGAGTCTGAAGCCCATCACTCCACTATCTGATCCAAGTTAAAGTAGTCTGAATCCCATCACTTTATCATCCAATCCCAGTTAACATAATAGGCAAGACACGACACTCACATTCTATTCCAGTTTACACAGCCTGAAGCCTTAACATTCCCATCAAATCCCAGTTTACACTCTCCGAAACCCATCACCCATCCAATCCCAGTTAACATAGTAGGCAAGAAGCCACGACACTCACATTCTAATCCAGTTTAGGCCAGGGTCAGACGAGCGTTTTTCAGAGCGGAAGGAACGTCTGTGAGAGTGGATGTTCCTTCCACTTGACGTCCGTCTGGCCACCTCGCTGAGAGCAGTCAGTGTGCTCAGCGCTGCAATGCTCGATCCTCCTATGGAGTATCGCGTTTTGGAGCCCCGTCTAGTGTTTTGACGGGGAGGCCTTGTGCGGAGACGCTTGTTGCTCAAGTGTGTGACCAACCCCGTTGCAGCGTCACCACGCTGTAACGGACGCAGGTAGGCACGTCAGCACGGGCGTACCTAGTGCGCTCATCTGAAAACTGGCCTTACACAGCCTGAAGCCCTTGACATTCCCATCCAATCCCAGTTTAAACAGTTTGGAACCCAACACTGATTCCAGTCACACTCCCACCCAATCCCGATTTGCATGCTCCGAGCCAAATTACTATGCCTTCTTATCCCAGTTTACGTTGTTTCCACCTGATGACATTCTTTCCAGATCTCAGTTTGCATAATCTGACCCCTTTGGTCTCCCATTAAGCCCGGTTGACATAGTCCAACACATCCCTTGTCTTCTCAATGCCAGTTCCATGTGCTGAACCCGTTCCTATCCCTCATATCCCTACACACCCTGTACCCTCCTTCTTTCCCTTTTCCCACCGTACATGAGATTTCGATTGGCCTTATTGCTCCTGATCCTTGTTGACATAAGCTGGATCGTGCCGCCATTAATGTCTGTCCTATAGCTCTGTCTCCTGTAACGTAGCTACTCGCTGTGTATATATAAATATGTAGATACCATACTGTACTTTGTAAATAACTCTTATTACTCCACGACATTGCGATAGATATTATGTGCATTTATAGGACTTGCTGCTGATTCTGTACTTTTCTTAGGAAACCAAAAAGAAAGACATTTACCAGTAGAGATTCTTTGAAATAAACCAAAACTTTTCACGTTTTCCTGGTCGTTCAGATTAGCTTCGACTTTCCCGCATCCCCCGCTTTATGGTTCAAAATCAACGTATGAGCGTGTACAGATTATATGTGTCACAGAAACCCTCTTTATTACTATGGAACTGGTCCCTCGCCTTCGCAGTCGTTGGTTTTCTGAGGTCGAAGAGTCATAAATTTTAACCCCTTCACTACCAAGTTGTTTTCCAGCGTTTTTATGGTAAACCACTTTTCTTTTGCAGATAGTGTAAAAATGAATGTAGCCTTAATAAACTAGAATTTGGAGACAGGAAGTTTATTTGACATGCAGAGGGCTCCCCCTGCTGGCCATAAATGCAGAATACAGGCATAGGGCTCTCCCTGCTGGCCCTAAAGCATATGACAGGCAAAGGGCTCCCTTGCTGAACTAGAAAGAAGAATAAAGGCAGAGGGCTCCCCCTGCTGGCCAAAAAAGCATAATAAAGGCAGAGGGCTCCCCCTGCTGGCCAAAAAAGCAGAATAAAGGCAGAGGGCTCCCCCAGCTGGCCAAATAAGCAGAATAAAGGCAGAGGGCTCCCCCAGCTGGCCAAAAAAAGATATGACATGCAGAGGGCTCTCTCAGCTGCCCATAAAAGCATAATACACTCAGAGGGCTCTCCCTGCTGGCCATAAAAACATATTACAGGTAAAGGGCTCCCTCAGCTAGCCATAAAAGCATATGACAGGCAGAGGGCTCCCCCTGCTGGCCAAAAAAAAAGCAGAATAAACTGACAGGGGGCTCCCTCAGTTGGTTATAAAAGGATATGACAGGCTTAGGGCTCCCACAGTAGGCCACAAACGCAGAATAAAGGCAGAGGGCTCTCCCAGCTGGCCCAAAAAGTGCTATTACATGTATAATAATACAGCTGGAGCTCTGGTTTCCGCAAAAGAAAAATGGATCTCCAGACTTTACAAACAGCTTCAGCACCTTGCCTGTTATGTCTGAGGTGCTGAAAGTTTAGGGGCACATTCTGGAGCCCATTTGCAAATGAATTTAATTTGCATTGCTCCGGAATACGACCAGATCGAGTTTACTCAATGTTGGGCTCCTGCATGAGCTTCTGAAGATTGAGTATACTTGAACATGGTATTGAAGGGGTTAAATATTAAAAAACTCCAATAGAATATTGCACAGTGGTTTGGTAACAAAATTTAAAATGGCCAAAAAAGGTAAACTGGACATAATCTCTGTTCCAGGCGATAGTTATTACTTAAAAGGCCATTCTTCTTTTTTTTTTTGGTAATGATTTATAGATTCAGTCTGGTAAAAGAAGCATTTTAGCAATTTAAACTGGATACGCATGGATTTTTTTTTTTTGTTTCCTAAGGGCTCGATTTCATTTTTTTTTTGTTTCAGTACGTCACAGACAATATTATTGTTGAAATATCAGGTGATTCATTCACACATTTTCAACCATAGCCAGAAATAGAAATATGATCATATTTCGGGGGGGAAAAAAAGATAAAAAGCCCTAAAAAGCATATTTTCGATCCAATCCGCAGCATGATAAGGCCATATCCTGCAAACCTGGCCTGCTAGGGGGACCTGAGGTCCCAACCCTGGTCCTCAGGTCCCCCTAACAGGCCAGGTTTGCAGGATATGTGAAACGCAGCACAGGTGATATGATTTGCTGCTCAGTGATTGAAGGATTCAGTCTGCATTTCCCCAAAGTGATCCTTAAAACCTGGCCTGTTAGGGGGACCTGAGGACCAGGGTTGGGAATCACTGATCTATGGTCGGAGGCGTACCATGCCTTTTTGTCGCTCGTCACGTGTAGTCAGGGCCGCCATCAGGGGGGGGGGGGTGACAGCCCATGATAAGTTCAGGGGCCCAGTGACTCCAGGGGGCCCTGATCCTTGCCAAATCCTGAGCACCTTGTCTACAGATGTAAGGCTCCCTCCATGGCCTCTGGACTGCTGGCCCCGGAACACCAAGAAATTTCCCGGTAGGCCGCAGCATCTGGCAGCCCTGCGTGTAGTGATGTCACCACGCATGCACAGTGCGACAGGTGCTGCTGCTGCCGCCCCTCCTAATGTGCCTCCTGGGACAGTCACCCTTTGACTTTTTACTGCGGTACACACGGAGGGTTCTACAGGAATATCTCTGAAATGTTACCAACTGCGGTTATAGAGACGGTCTTTATCACCACCTAGTGTCGAAATATTAGAAGCGTCATCTTAAATTTCCGCCCCCTCTATATCCTACTTTCCCCTTTTATATTCCAACTTAAAAGGATGCTCTAGGGCTAGGCCAATGATGACCAACCTCAGCACCCCAGATGTGTTGAAACTACATGACCCATGATGCTCTACCAGTCATGAGGCTGCCTGGGCATCATGGAACATGTAATTCTGAAACATCTGGGGTGGCAAGGTTGGTCATCGCTGCCCTAGACAACGAAAAGGGGGAGAAAAGAAAACCAGATGGGTTGATTATTAACCCCTGCAGATCCTTCTTGTTTTTCCCCAGATTGCAAAAACCCTTTCCTCCCACGCCTCGGTCTTTCGCTCCATATTCGTCAGATGCAGGAAGGGAAGCAGTATGGACGCTGCGAGCAGGAACGCAGCAAAACCAGTGTCTCTCAGTGCTGCCGCATTGAACAGTATTACAGAGCTGGAGGGTTCAACCAGTGGGCCCCTCCAAAAATTACATCAGCAGTCAAAAATTAATGACAAGATTTATGTCCCCTAAAGCAGTGGTTCCCAACCGCGGTCCTCAAGTATCCCTAACAGGCCAGGTTTGCAGTATATCTGAAGCACAGTACAGGTGATACGATTTGCTGCTCAGTGATTTCAGGATTCAGTCTGCATTTCCCCAAAGTGATCCTTAAAACCTGACCTGTTAGGGAGACCTGAGGACCAGGGTTGGGAACCACAGACCTAAAGAAATGGTCATTGTCACAACTACGCGCGCACTACGAAAGACGCAGGATTAAGCTACTCACTATCTGTCTATCCTAGACCCAAATAATGACTACGCGGACAACAATCCCCCGCGTGCTCTGGCCTAACTGTCCCAGCACCGCCTTCGCTTGCGACACGCACGTAGAACGTGATTAAGTGGTCCCAGGATTGCAATGCAGTACCCGTCTACTCTCGACCCGGAATACCGACTCCGTTTCCCACAATCCCTACTCCCACTTTTCTTATTCTATTCGTTACACTGCCACCACAGACCAGGGCTTTCCCAGGATGCCTCCCTGATCAGAGCTGGTCTGATACTCTGATTATGCCCCTACAGTAGGAGAACAGTACAGCAACTGCACCCCAACTCAACTCACAGTTTGGTAGATAGACCCCAATTTACACAAAGGCAAATCTCTCTGATAATCCAGTCCTTCAGTTCGAGTGGATCAAATCAGTCAGAAGCAGAACTTAATAAATGTTATATTTATTTATGATATAAAAAGTTATCTCAGTGCATTTGTTACAGAAAAAATGGATATGATAAATCAATTACACACAAACAGAAAGAAAATAAAATGAGCAAAACACAGACCCTACTCACATGTCTGTAAGCTAACATCTGTGACTCCTGAGGCTGGAGCTTAGAAGCACACTGGCCAGAATCCTCACTTCTGTGAACCCCCAAATAGACAAAGGCCCAGCCACATGGCATGTTCCAGAATATATAGGGTTTCCTGGTCATTCAAAAAAAAACCCCATAAATGGTACAGCCCCCTTCACTACATTTCCCAGCATTCCCCCTCCTGGGCACGCTCAGTGCGCTTCTTCATTAATTCTAGTCCCAAAGATATCAATCATCTCCAAAGACCCCCTCTAGTGATCAAAGGATGTGATTGCTTCTTTGAAAGGCATGACCACATACAAATTGGAGCCCTACTGAATCTCTCTCTTTACTATGAGATTCATTCTACGAGAAACATAAAAACCTCCCGGAACACCCCTTCCATCACCTTGCAAGTCCAACGTGTTAAGACTTACAACTAGGGTTGCCAGGTCGGCCATGGTTTCCTGGACACATATAATTTATTCATGCAGATGGGCAGTGCATGAAAAATGCCACCCTGCAGCATGTAGGATCAATACTCTGCAGGTAAAGAATCCCAGTTGACCTGGCTGCCTTGATTTCCTTCCTGCGGCATTTGAATTATACATGTTGCAGGGCAGCAAATTCCCTGTGCTCTCCCTCTGCATAAAATATTAATATATGTCATTGCCCAGGAAAACATGGCTGATCTGGCGACCGTACTTAAAAACCTTAATTTTATTATCCAATTAAGCTTTAAAAAAATAATATTATAAATGTATATTTTGGACATGTTTTTATACCGTGATCGGGGGCATAACTATAGTGAAGCCGACCCCAGGGCAAAGTATGTGACGACGACCTTTCCCCAAACCCGCACACGTACATTACAACACAACTCACACAGATGTATCCATATGTTTCCAGCCTGACAATATAGAGGTTTAGGACATACAGCTGAGGTAACCGACCTCTGGATCACCAAGGTTTTGGGAGGACTAGGGTCAAGTTCCTATTTAATGGCGCTCGTAGTGATTTGATAGATGAAATCAGGGCCTCATAGGCCAAGACACGAGAACTAATGCAGTATTCATGTATGACTAAGTATCCTTGATTGGCAGAGTGTTATCCCGGTATTGATCGTGTCGGGGTGACATGTCCCCTTTTGGAGGCATGGACATTGCCCGTGGTGCGAACTGCGGTGCAACCACGCCTTGGTGGTCCCATACCCACCCTTCCAAACTTAGACCTGCCAAGGTTGCCAGGTCTCAGTGAGTTATGCCAATGGAAATATTCTCAAGAAACACGTCAAAGGAATCATGGTGGAACCTGGTGTTCGCACCTAAACTGTGATTGTGAAAGAACAGCGAGGATATGTTCCTTATTCCTGCAGCTGTAGTTATAACATGCTGTGCACAGGAATGCCACCAGGGGGTGACAGTGGGCAAGGTATGGATCCTACATGGAGAGGAGTATCATGTGATAGAGCCGTTAGGAGGCTCATTGGTAGACATGTGCGCGACGGAAACATTAGTTTTGTTTCGGATACATTCGTTAATTTAATTACTTCATTTCGGTGCATTCGTTACGTTGGATTTTAGATCTATTCATTCTTTCGGACGAGTTGTTATACGTTCTTTCAGATTCATTCGTTTTTTCGCACTCGTTTTTTTTAATCGTTTTTTCGTATTCATTCGTTATTTCGGAATGGTGAAATCTGTCGTTCCAAAAACTAACAAGAAGGGAAAATATTTTTTGGGGCATATTCAGTTTTATACTGAATAAGGATATTATCGGATTGATTAGTTGAATTCGGATAAGCTGGAATTAAGTAGTCGGACGCAGAGAAGTACATAATCGCATCCATAGCGTTAGGACACTTACTGGAGAGGGCCAGGATCTCCATGGTTCTAGAGCAGTGATTTTACCTCTACTCCATCCAGCCTGTTCTTGTGCGCGCACACACACTGCACAGGCAAAGCAGCCAATCAGGCAGCACAACCACAATTCATCACTTCTGTACATATACTGTATAACTCCCACCTTTGAAATCAAATTTGAGAGAGAAGGGACTGCGATGCCTAATGTGCATATGATCCCGTGCGCCGGAACTCTGTTTCTATATCAGTCACAAACAGGATCACAAAAACACCTGAGATATTTCCTATCATCCACTCCATGCTCTTTTTTTTTTCCTTCCCAGTCCTCTGTATTCATTGTTACTCTCCTCCCCATCCCCTTCCTCGACCCACTCTGAGCCTTCAGAACATGAAGGAGCTGAGGTTCACTCTTAAAGGAAGATCTCTCCTCATCTTATGAGTATATGGATTTGACGAGGTTTAAGTAAAGGGAACATTGTCTGGCGAGAGCCTAGAGGAGGATTTTTTTTATTTCCTGTGTGCGAAAAATAGAATGTCTAGAGTAAGAGAGATCGCATGTGTTCCGATAAGGAGTGAGAATGAAAAGTGAGAGACTTTGTTGGTCAATGTTTTAGTGAAAGTTTTGGTTTGAGTGACCATGGAAGTAAGCGTAGGAGAGGAGGTGAAAGGAGGTGAAAGGAGGAGAGGACGCGTGCAGGCATGGAGGGGAGAGGAATGGAGGTGAGGTGAGAAGAGAAGGGGAGAAGAGGAGGTGAGGAGGGGAGAAGTGGAGGTGAGAAGTGGTGGGAAGGTGAGGAGTGGAGAAGAGGAGTGGAGGTGAGAAGAGGAGTGGAGGTGAGAAGAGGAGTGGAGGTGAGGAGGCGAGAAGAGGAGGTGAGAAGAGGAGAGGAGAAGAGGAGGTGAGAAGAGGAGGTGAGAAGTGGAGCGGAGGGAAGAAGAGTGGAGAAGAAGAGTGGAGGTGAGAAGTGGAGGGGAGAAGAGGAGTGGAGAAGAAGAGTGGAAGTGAGGAGTGGAGGGGAGAAGAGGAGTGGAGAAGAGGAGTGGAGAAGAAGAGTGGAAGTGAGGAGTGGAGGGGAGAAGAGGAGTGGAGGGGAGGAGTGGAGGTGAGAAGAGGAGTGGAGAAGAGGAGTGGAGGTGAGAAGAGGAGTGGCGGGGAGAAGAGGAGTGGAGGGGAGAAGAGGAGTGGAAGTGAGGAGTGGAAGTGAGGAGTGGAGGGGAGAAGAGGTGAGAAGAGGAGGTGAGAGGAGAAGAAGAGTGGAGGGGAGAAGATGAGTGGAGGTGAGAAGTGGAGGGAAGCTGAGGAGTGGAGGGGAGAAGGAGTGGAGAAGGAGGGGAGAAGTGGAGGGGAGAAGTGGAGGGGAGAAGAGGAGTGGAGGTGAGAAGTGGAGGGAAGAAGGAGTGGAGAAGGAGTGGAGGGGAGTAGAGGAGTGGAGGGGAGAAAAGGTGGTGAGAAGTGGAGGTGAGAAGAGGAGTGGAGATGAGAAGAAGAGTGGAGGGGAGAGAAGAGGAGTGGAGGGGAGAAGTGGAGGTGAGAAGTGGAGGTGAGGAGTGGAGGTGAGGAGTAGAGAAGAGGAGTAGAGAAGAGGAGTGGAGGGGAGAAGAGGAGTGGAGGTGAGAAGTGGAGGAGTGGAGAAGTGGAGCAGAGCTGTGAAGAGGAATGGAAGCGTGGAGAGGAACAGAGGGGTGTAGTGGAGCATGAAGGTGAGCAGAGGTGTGGAAAGGACCCAGGAATTGGAGTATGGAAGTGCGAGGCGGTATGCAGGTGAGAGGCTGCATGGCTAGAAAAAGATACATGTGTCGTTCCCCCCTTACTAGAAGAGGAGAGTGCTAACTCAGAGGTGCAGCAACCAAAAAAAAACTGCAATTTAGAGCATCTTTGTTTAGCTCGGAGGAGAATTCTGCAATGGCGGCTGCAGTTGTTAAAAAATAAATGTGCGCTTTACTGCTGTGGGAACGTCTGAGAAGTCAGCAGCCTGGGTCAGATTTCGCAACTCAGTGGATGCGGTTGGAAAGATGGGCAGGACCCCCAGCTGCGTTAAGCCCAGGTAACTATTCAAATATATTATATCAATGTTAGAAAACACAATATGTAAAAATATAAACAGTATATAGTCAATAAAAAGTAAACTCAGTACAACGTAACAAAAATATTTATTTAGCGCAGCCACATCCAGAAAATGAACAAACATGGGAAATATTGTGTTGGTCAAAAAACACATTTTTCATAACAAACACGAAATTGTTCTCATTCTATATAAAAAAAAATCAAGTAAATGGGATTTATCGCAATTTTTAAAATCTATTAAATTCCCCCGGCAGCGCATTGACGTGAAACGTTGTAGCGGAAGGAAGCCTGCACGGTTTGCAACAAAAGGCATTATTATTCTTATTGTAGAAATCTCTTCAGGCTGTAATTTCGTTATCGAATAATGCTTTATTTACATTTAACAGGTTTTATGACTAGATTGCAGGAGTTCAAAAAAAGATGGTCCTGCATCATCTTCAGGAAGGGTCCACCGGGGAAGGCTGCGGGAGTCCGAGCTTAGGGATGGACTACGTCTTGCAGAGGCTGTCACTGGAGTCAGCAAGGGAGCTGGTGAGAAGAAATAGATCCATATATATTGTAACCATAGGGTTGTTGCAAACTCAATATTTTTCACACATCTTGGTGACGTTCCTAACACAAACAGAGTTGGTAAATAAAGATCAGCATCTATATTCAACAATACTGAAATTTCACAGAAATGTTCGGTGCTTTCTGGTTCGGCGATTCCAGTTCGCCACCCCTGCGGTGAATTCACCAGAGTCCACGAAGTGCGCCAAACATTGAGCCGCCGAAGATCAACCTGCCGAACACTGCCGACATCCACCAATCAGCCCGCCAAAGGCCAAACAGAACGCCGAATGCTGCCGAACTGACCGAACTTCAGAAAGAAAGAAAAAAACTTAAACTCTGCTAGTCTTTAAAAAAGGTGTTTAAAACAACAAAAATGCATGAAAAAAAACCACAAAAAAAAACACACCACAATAAAGGGTCTGGTACAGAATGAAAGAAAAAAGCCTTTAAAAAAATTGAGAATCGAAAATTTCCAATAAAAAGGCTTTTTGCTGAAAAGAATAAACGGTTGAATAAAAAAAAATAAAAAAAATTAATCACTGAAGATCAGGGCGTTTCAATGACATTTCGGCACAGTTTGGCATTCTGTGAATAGAGTAACCATTATTTCTCTGTGGCACAATTTCACTGCCATCAAATTGCAGCTATCTGCACCGCATTTCGTGAATTGGCAGATTTCTGAATAGACGAACTGCCACGAAATTGCACCAAAAGGGGAAAATCACCGTTCGGTGAAATTCGGTGGCAAATTCGGTGCCTGAAGAGCTAAACTGTGTAAAATAGGCAAACTGAATGTCCTGACATCGGACATTCAGCAAGCATTTGTTGCAGTAAAACACGGGCTGCAACTGTAACTCAATTAGGCAGTGATGGCACCATCTACTGGTCAAATAGGTTAGTACAGTAAGACATTAATTGGGAGTATTTCTAAATATGTCTTTCACTGTAATTAATTAATTAACAATGATTTTTCCAAAAAAACACTGGTTCCTGATAATGTTTTTTTGGAAAATCACTTGGTAGTGAAGGGGGTTAATCATTCCACCACAGTGCAAAGTTGAAATAATTCACATTTGTAGCTTGATTATTATACAGCGTGTACTGTTAATAATACTTACCCGGAAATCTTTCGTGTAGGATTCTGTCTCATTGTTTCTCATCCACGTCGAAGCCTAGCGGAACTTCCACTAAATTGGGAAGGAAAGAGGGAGTTGCATAAGAAATGGGGGAAAGAAAAAAGGTAGACACAGAAGAAATGTTGGAAAGAAAGAGGTAGACACATAAGAAATGTTGGAAAGAAAGAGGGAGATACAGAAGAAATGGTGAAAAGAAAGAGGGATACACAAGAAAGGGTGGAAAGAGATACATAAGAAAGGGTGGAAAGAAAGAGGGATACAAAGAAAGGGTGGAAAGAAAGAGGGAGATACAGAAGAGAGGGTGGAAAGAAAGAGGGAGATACAGAAGAGAGGGTGGAAAGAAAGAGGGAGATACAGAAGAGAGGGTGGAAAGAAAGAGGGAGAAGCAGAAGAAAGGGTGGAAAGAAAAAAGGTAGACACAGAAGAAATAGTGGAAAGAAAAAAGTAGACACAGAAGAAATAGTGGAAAGAAAAAAGTAGACACAGAAGAAATAGTGGAAAGAAAAAAGGTAGACAGAAGAAATGTTGGAAAAAAAAGGGAGATACAGAAGAAATGGTGGAAGGAAAAGGGATACACAAGAAAGGGTGGAAAGACAGAGGGACACAAAGAAAGGGTGGAAAGACAGAGGGACACAAAGAAAGGGTGGAAAGAAAGAGGGATACAAAGAAAGGGTGGAAAGAAAGAGGGAGAAGCAGAAGAAAGGGTGGAAAGAAAAAAGGTAGACACAGAAGAAATAGTGGAAAGAAAAAAGTAGACAGAAGAAATGTTGGAAAGAAAAAGGGAGATACAGAAGAAATGGTGGAAGGAAAAGGGATACACAAGAAGGGTGGAAAGACAGAGGACACAAAGAAAGGGTGGAAAGAAAGAGGGAGATACAGAAGAAATGGTGGAAAGAAAGAGGTAAACACATAAGAAATGGTGGAAAGAAAGAGGTAGACACATAAGAAATGTTGGAAAGAAAGAGGGAGATACAGAAGAAATGGTGAAAAGAAAAGGGATACACAAGAAATGGTGGAAAGAAAGAGGGATACAAAGAAAGGGTGGAAAGAAAGAGGGAGATACAGAAAAAAGGGTGGAAAGAAAGAGGGATACAAAGAAAGGGTGGAAAGAAAGAGGGAGATACAGAAGAAAGGGTGGAAAGACAGAGGGACACAAAGAAAGGGTGGAAAGAAAGAGGGAGATACAGAAGAAATGGTGGAAAGTAAGAGGGAGATACAGAAGAAAGGGTGGAAAGAGGGAGATACAGAAGAAAGGGTGGAAAGACAGAGGGACACAAAGAAAGGGTGGAAAGAAAGAAGGGAGATACAGAAGAAATGGTGGAAAGTAAGAGGGAGATACAGAAGAAAGGGTGGAAAGAAAGAGGGAGATACAGAAAGAATGGTGAAAAGAAAGAGGATACACAAGAAAGGGTGGAAAGAGATACATAAGAAAGGGTGGAAAGAAGAGGGATACAAAGAAAGGGTGGAAAGAAAGAGGGAGATACAGAAGAGAGGGTGGAAAGAAAGAGGGAGATACAGAAGAGAGGGTGGAAAGAAAGAGGGAGATACAGAAGAGAGGGTGGAAAGAAAGAGGGAGAAGCAGAAGAAAGGGTGGAAAGAAAAAAGGTAGACAGAAGAAATGTTGGAAAAAAAAGGGAGATACAGAAGAAATGGTGGAAGGAAAAGGGATACACAAGAAAGGGTGGAAAGACAGAGGGACACAAAGAAAGGGTGGAAAGACAGAGGGACACAAAGAAAGGGTGGAAAGAAAGAGGGATACAAAGAAAGGGTGGAAAGAAAGAGGGAGAAGCAGAAGAAAGGGTGGAAAGAAAAAAGGTAGACACAGAAGAAATAGTGGAAAGAAAAAAGTAGACAGAAGAAATGTTGGAAAGAAAAAGGGAGATACAGAAGAAATGGTGGAAGGAAAAGGGATACACAAGAAAGGGTGGAAAGACAGAGGGACACAAAGAAAGGGTGGAAAGAAAGAGGGAGATACAGAAGAAATGGTGGAAAGAAAGAGGTAAACACATAAGAAATGGTGGAAAGAAAGAGGTAGACACATAAGAAATGTTGGAAAGAAAGAGGGAGATACAGAAGAAATGGTGAAAAGAAAAGGGATACACAAGAAATGGTGGAAAGAAAGAGGGATACAAAGAAAGGGTGGAAAGAAAGAGGGAGATACAGAAAAAAGGGTGGAAAGAAAGAGGGATACAAAGAAAGGGTGGAAAGAAAGAGGGAGATACAGAAGAAAGGGTGGAAAGACAGAGGGACACAAAGAAAGGGTGGAAAGAAAGAGGGAGATACAGAAGAAATGGTGGAAAGTAAGAGGGAGATACAGAAGAAAGGGTGGAAAGAGGGAGATACAGAAGAAAGGGTGGAAAGACAGAGGGACACAAAGAAAGGGTGGAAAGAAAGAGGGAGATACAGAAGAAATGGTGGAAAGTAAGAGGGAGATACAGAAGAAAGGGTGGAAAGAAAGAGGGAGATACAGAAGAAATGGTGAAAAGAAAGAGGGATACACAAGAAAGGGTGGAAAGAGATACATAAGAAAGGGTGGAAAGAAAGAGGGATACAAAGAAAGGGTGGAAAGAAAGAGGGAGATACAGAAGAGAGGGTGGAAAGAAAGAGGGAGATACAGAAGAGAGGGTGGAAAGAAAGAGGGAGATACAGAAGAGAGGGTGGAAAGAAAGAGGGAGAAGCAGAAGAAAGGGTGGAAAGAAAAAAGGTAGACAGAAGAAATGTTGGAAAAAAAAGGGAGATACAGAAGAAATGGTGGAAGGAAAAGGGATACACAAGAAAGGGTGGAAAGACAGAGGGACACAAAGAAAGGGTGGAAAGACAGAGGGACACAAAGAAAGGGTGGAAAGAAAGAGGGATACAAAGAAAGGGTGGAAAGAAAGAGGGAGAAGCAGAAGAAAGGGTGGAAAGAAAAAAGGTAGACACAGAAGAAATAGTGGAAAGAAAAAAGTAGACAGAAGAAATGTTGGAAAGAAAAAGGGAGATACTGAAGAAATGGTGGAAGGAAAAGGGATACACAAGAAAGGGTGGAAAGACAGAGGGACACAAAGAAAGGGTGGAAAGAAAGAGGGAGATACAGAAGAAATGGTGGAAAGAAAGAGGGAGATACAAAAGAAATGGTGGAAGAAAGAGGGAGATACAGAAGAAATGGTGGAAAGAAAGAGGTAAACACATAAGAAATGGTGGAAAGAAAGAGGTAGACACATAAGAAATGTTGGAAGAAAGAGGGAGATCAGAAAGAAATGGTGAAAAGAAAAGGGATACACAAGAAATGGTGGAAAGAAAGAGGGATACAAAGAAAGGGTGGAAAGAAAGAGGGAGATACAGAAAAAAGGGTGGAAAGAGGGATACAAAGAAAGGGTGGAAAGAAAGAGGGAGATACAGAAGAAAGGGTGGAAAGACAGAGGGACACAAAGAAAGGGTGGAAAGAAAGAGGGAGATACAGAAGAAATGGTGGAAAGTAAGAGGGAGATACAGAAGAAAGGGTGGAAAGAAAGAGGGAGATACAGAAGAAAGGGTGGAAAGACAGAGGGACACAAAGAAAGGGTGGAAAGAAAGAGGGAGATACAGAAGAAATGGTGGAAAGAAAGAGGGAGATACAGAAGAAAGGGTGGAAAGAAAGAGGGAGATACAGAAGAAAGGGTGGAAAGAGGGATACAAAGAAAGGGTGGAAAGAAAGAGGGAGATACAGAAGAAAGGGTGGAAAGACAGAGGGACACAAAGAAAGGGTGGAAAGAAAGAGGGAGATACAGAAGAAAGGGTGGAAAGAAAGAGGGAGATACAGAAGAAAGGGTGGAAAGAAAGAGGGAGATACAGAAGAAAGGGTGGAAAGAGATACATAAGAAATGGTGGAAAGAAAGAGTGAGTAAGAAAGTGGAAAGAAAGAAAGAGAGTTAAGACACATAAGTAGAAATCAATGATTGAAGAGGGAGTAAGTTGGCAGTTGACAAGTTACCTGTTTGTGCCTCATAGCATCGCAGTTCCAGTTTTTCGTTCCTTGGCGTGGGGGAGCCGCCTTCCTGAATGCCAACACTATGGCCTGGAGATTAAATGGATATTTTGCTGGATAGGAGCAGCAGTCTGTCTTTGCCACAACGATGGTGTAATCAGGGGGGGGGGGATGAAAGAAAATCCCATTTTGTTTGTGGGAGTATGGGGGAGGTGGGAGGTCACAGTGCAGGGCTTCGCTTTTCTGCGTATGTCTTATACTTTTGTAAATAAGAGTAATTATTATCAGCGCCATCAAGAGTTACCAAGCGGCGTGACTGGCGTGCACTAAATAAAATAAATAACTAGAATAAGTTTTGGTAACTAGAAGCAAATCCAACGGTAATTGTAATTAAACTTTTCCCGCCACGGGGCGAACTATGCCATCCCCACGGCGGGTGGGCCTTAATGCTGCGGGGTGGCATAGTATGCTGCACTAGTGTCTATGGGCCGTGATAGTCCCGCCCACCAGATGGCACACGGTGCACGTAATTGGCTACAGTGGGAAGCCGTGAACTCAGGCCGCCTCCCTGAAGCCTATGATGTGCGCCGTGCGTCCGGTGTGTAGGCGGGTCAGAGGAGGGGCCCACTGCAGCAGTCGGCTAACGGGGTGTACTAGTAGGCCCAAACAGTGTTAATGCCCCACCGCCGGGCACAACTCGGCCGGCAGTAAGGGGTTAAATATTACTATTAAAAAATATATATATATATAAAAACACAATCTTATATCTAAACATGACACCTTTAAACAAACTTATCTAAGAACTTCTGCTACTACGGATGGTTTGGATTAGATACTATTTTTTATTCCGCATCGAAGGTGGCAGCGGGATATCCCAGCCTTGCCAGGTTAACCTTCAAAAAAGCCATTTGCTCGTCGAGCTCAAAACCAAAGTATGAGCAGTTAGTGCACAGAGTGTCCTCAGGAAGAGAAAACATCTGCTCGCGACGGACAGTGGTCGGGGGACAAGAAAGGAGCTCCTGGGCTACCAGGGACAAAGCGGGCCACTCATGTCTCTTGCCATCCCAAAATTTCAAGGGATCTGTACTGTGGGGCAAACAAGGTCATTCAAGGAAAGCCCTAACAAAGTCACCAGGAGTTTCTTCTTTTCTGGGGGTTCTTGGGGGTCCAAATTTACCTAGTACTGCTGCCCAAAAGGCATCTACTCCAGGGGACGGAGCAGCCCTGTCCGTGTTTGGTAACGAAGTATCATCCGATTCCTCCTGCTCCTCTAACTGCATTTGCATTTTCCTTTCCCTCACGCTTACCCGCTCGATCAACCTGTCCCTACAGGTAGGGAGGGAATCGGCGCGGATTGTCAACTTGTCTTTCATTCTAGGGTGACAAATCATGGCAAGCATGAACTCGGGGCAAGAGTCGATGTGCTCTTCCACTTGCCGAGCCAGTCGCTCTTTCAGTCTACTTAGAAGGGCAGAAACCTCATCATGTACCGTGTCGCCAGGCAAATCTTCCCCGGTGTAAAGCATGGCATCAACGGTGTCAGAGAGATGTGTGAAGAAGGGTACGACTAGTGACAGGGTCGCACCCTCTTCGCTTAAAATTTCGATTACATGCTGGAAAGGCTTGAGGACTGCCACGATCTGTTCCATCATGGCCCAGTCCTCGCTGCCAATACTATGTTCACATGCCATGGTGGCAACTAATTTTTGTTCTCCTAATACATCCATTAACATGTCTACGATGGAGTTCCACCTTGTCCCCACATCTTGTGCCATGGGGCCTGCCTCTCTCTGCTCCTGCATAAGGAGAGCGGTATTTTTTTCACCGAAGCAGTATTGACCGGCAATTTCTCGGCACGAGTCTACAAGGGACTTCAACCTTCCAGTGTTACCGTCGTCGAGCGCGGCATTAACCACCTGATGCAGGATGTGAGCCGAGCACGGCACACTCACAAACCTTCCATCGCGGAGTGCGTTCGACATGTTGGCTCCACCAGCAGTGACAACAAGCCCCACTTGAGGTTGTGCACCGGATGGGTCCCCTAGCCACTGCGCCATTGTGGTTTGCAATGCATTGAGAAGGACGTGGGAGGTGTGCGGCTGAATCAACATCTCGGCGTGGAGGAGGAAGGAGTGTAACCGGATTGTCTACCGTAACATCGACCAGAGCACCGGAGTTTCTTGCCCCTGAACTTTTTGGCAGCATAAAGTTGGGCTCTTCGGGCTGCCACCAATGCGCAGTCAAGGTCAGGAAAGCATACCTGTTATTTGGGGCACTCCATAAGTTAGCGGTGAAGTGCACCGATTGGCCAGCAGCCTTCCTCAGTAGGCTTGTGCACCGATTTTTTTTTCGGTTCGATTCGGTTCGATTTTTCGGATTTTTAAACTTTTCGATTCGGCTCGTTTCGACCGTTTTCTGTTTCGATTCGGTTCGGCTCGATTCGTTTTTCGTGTACATTTTTTCGGAATATCGACCATTTTTCGTATTTTCGTGTCACTTTTGCTCTTTTTGTATCGACTTTTTCGTATTTTCGGAAATTTTCGTTTTTCGGAACGTCTGTTCTCCTCGTTTCAAAGCAATAAATTTCGATTTGACACATTTCAAGTCCATTCGAAAATTCCGAAAATATTTCGTTTCGGCTCGGAAAACTTTTCGGATCTGCCATTTTCGGATCTAAAAATTTTCGGAAATTCGCCACATCCGAAAACACGAATCGGGAAATTTCGTGAAAATTCCGAAACCCGAAACGCACATCCCTATTTCCAATAAAATATTTACAAACTAAAAAAAGGGAAAAAGAAAAATGTAACAACCACTTTCGTTTTTCGGAATTGTACATGTTTTCGGAATATCGACCGTTTTTCGTATTTTCGTGTCACTTTGCTCGTTTTTTGTATCGACTTTTCGTAATTTCGGAAATTTTCGTTTTTTCGGAACGTCTGTTCTCCTCGTTTCAAAGCAATAAATTTCGATTTGACACATTTCAAGTCCATTCGAAAATTCCGAAAATATTTTGTTTCGGCTCGGAAAACTTTTCGGATCTGCCATTTTCGGAAATTCGGCCGCATCCGAAAACACCTTACGGGAAATTTCGTGAAAATTCCGAAATTCTGAAACCCGAAACGCACATCCCTATTCCTCAGCGCCTCCTTCAAAACCCCAACGCATGACTGGTACAGTGAGGGCAGTACAGTAGAACTTAATCTGGTGCCGGAAGGTACTCGACACTGGGGTGCAAGAGCCTCCATAAGCCGCTTGAAAGGCTCCCCTTCCACCAAATTAATAGGAACATCCCCATCAGCTATGAGCTGTCCAATCCGGCGTGTGATTTTTCGGGACTGCTTTCTGGACATCCTCCTGGAATGAAACCCATCAATATGTTCAATAGCGGGCCGTACGGATTGGCCAGCAGCTCCAGAAGTGTTGGCGATTCTGGCACTGGTGGTGGCAGGTGGTGGAGACACACCGTTTTCTGCCCTTAGCAGCTGTGTCTTGTGGCGGAAGCGCATGTTTCGGCTTATCCCAGAGTCGGTTTTGCCACAGAATACCCCCCCCCACACACACTTGAACGACAGCTGTGAAAAAAAAAAAAGGAAATAATTGTTTAGTAGATGGGTCACACCCCCCCCCAAAAAAAAACCCCAAAAAAAACCACAACACACACACACACACACACTACAGGAGCAATGCCAGGCAGTGCCACTCAAATCACAAAAAAAAATGGGTTATTCGGAGAGCACCGACATTACATTGCGCTCTCGTTCGGCGCACTTCGGCAACTGCAGTTCGCCAACCCTGCGGTGAAACCAATATTCCCTGCAGGGTCCACGAAGAGCACTGAACAAACCGGCAAACACTGTCAGCCTCCGATCCGCCGAAAATAGTTACAGGTATTTATAAAGTGCTAACAAGTTCCGTAGCGCTGTACAATGGAGGGCAGAATAACAAATAGACATGTTAAAACACACAGAACAGTAGGAGAGAGGACCCTGCGCCACAGCTTTTTTTTTTTTTTTGAGAAAGGATTTTACCAGGAAGGATACATTGAGATTTCTCTCATTTTAAAGTATGTCCTGGGTGGCGAGTATGTACCGTTAGGTGTCTTGCCCAAGGACACTTACTGGAGAGGTGCTCTTGCTGGGATCGAACCCATGTCTCCACAGGCTCGCTCCACGCAGAGCTTACAATCTAAGGAGGAGAGGGGCGACACGCTAGGTGAGAGTAAATAGAGAACTTGAAGTAGCGGGACGTATGTGGGCTGGGTGGGAAGATGGTGCAAGAAATGTGCAGTGGGGGACAATCCGTCATACGTCGCCGAGCTGACTTGTCGCAAGCCGCCAAAAAAAATGCCGATCAGCTGCCAAACGTCGCAGGAAAAACAAAACAAAAAAAAACAACACACAATCAGGGTTATTTAAAGAGATTCGAAAAGTCACCGCACGTTCGGTGACTTTTCGTTCTCTTCAATTCAGTGCAAATCTGCTTTCCCATTTCGGCGACCCTGCGGTGTATTCAACAAGCACCACAGGGCTGTCGAAGTGCAGGGAAAAGCCGGCGAAAACCCGCAAAAACATCTGGATTAACCCGAAGACGCCGGAAAAACCCGAGCAGGAGCCGATCACACGCAGCCGCCGGAAAAACCCGACACGCAGCGCAGCCGCCGGAAAAAGCCGACACCGCAGAAGAAGGCAGTGAATAAAATAGAAAAACAGTTTGCTTGAATGTTTGAAAAGCGAAATGCTGTTTGCGAAGAAACTACTGAGCGAAAATGTCTGAAATTTACATATAAGATCCAATGAATGATAATAAAAAGGTCTGTTACAGAAAAAATAAGTAAACTTTAAAAAAAAAACTGAAAAATGCTTAAAATATCCTAAAAAATCTATAAATAAAGAGACTCTTTACTGCAGAACTTTATAATGAACGGTTTATTAGATATTGAATTAAAACGGGAATATTTTTAACATTGAAGCCTATGGGATTCTCCTGAATAAACCTGCCGAATGAAAACACCAAATGGCAGGGCATTAGGGGAACCTTTCACTGCTGGTTTGTGTTCTCTGAATAGCCGAAGCATTGTTTTTTTATGGGGATTTCACTGCCCTTGAACAGGCACCGTATGTGCAAGCAATTCGCCAGGATTTGGTGAATTGCCTGCTCTCTGGATAGCCGAATGGCCAAGAAAGGTAACCGAACGCTGATTTTCAGCGTTCGGTTACCTTTCTCCAGCCATTCGGATCTCTTTGAATAACCCTGAATATTTTTTAAAAGGCGTGTAAAAAAATAAAAATGCATGAAAATAATAAAAAAGGTCCTATAAAAAATAAAAAAGGGTTATAATAGAATTTAAAAAAAGAAAAAAAAGAGAAATCAAAGATTTCACATAAAAATACAGAAAAATACCTTTAAAGAAAAAAAAACCACAACAACAAATAAAAGAGACTTTTTTGCTGAAACTGAAAAGAATAAACAGTTGAATAAAAACGCAAATATTATTATCTTTTTTTACATTGAATCCTATGGGATCTCCTGTTTAAACCCGAACAGAAACAACGAACATCAGGGCATTTCGGCTAGTGTCAGACGAGCGTCTTTGGAGAGCGGAAGGGACGTCTGTGAGAGTGGATGTTCCTTCCACTTGATGCCCGTCTGGTCGCCTCGCTGAATGCAGTTAGTGCGCTCAGCGCCGCAAGGATCGATCCTCCTATGGAGAATCACGCTTTGCAGCTCCGTCAACGCGCGTCCTAGCGCTTTCAATGTATCCTTACTGGTAAAATACTTTGTATATAAATTCGCCGTTCTGTGCACTTTGGGCCTATTGAATAACCCTTTAAGTTAAAAAAAGTCAAACAAAATGAAAAAATCCTAGATGAGTCACACACACACACACACACACACACACCACTATAGAAAAACAAACACAATCAATGGGCTGAGGTAATCAAATCCTCCACCCCAAAATACCCCATAAAATAATTAAATTGCAAGTAAAAAAATTTAAGGGAATTTTTAGCAGATGAGACACACACACACCACTACTAAAATATATATATATATATATATATATATATATGTATATATAAAAAAAACAGGATCATTGCAAGGCTATGGCATTCAAAACACACAAACGCCAGGGTTGCCAGATCATCCATGTTTTCCTGGACACATATAATGCATTCATGCTGATGGACAGTGCATGAAAAATGCCACCCCGCAGCATGTATAACACATACACTGCAGGTCAGGAATCCCAGGTGACCTGCCTTGATTCCCTTCCTGCAGCGTATGAATTATACATGTTGCAGGGCAGCACTTCTCCCTGTGCTCCCCCTCTGCATGAAATAGTAATATGTGTCCAGGAAAACATGGCTGACCTGGCAACCCCCCCCCAAAAAAAACCCATGAATTAAATAAATAAAAACAAATGCAGGAAGAAACATTGTAATAATAAGAAGTCACTCTGTATCTCTCAGCAATGTAACAAAAAGCCAACAAGCTGCTAGATCTCTGCTGTAGCTTCTCCAGGCTCTGTCTCCTCCTGCCAGGAATGCACTCACTGCAGGTGCCACTAATCCAGCCTCCAGCGCAAAACCAAGCAGCTGATTGGACTATGATTCAGGTAATCCAACCCCCAACACAGGAAGAATCTGCTGATTGGACGAAAAAACGCATAGTCACATCCGAAATAACGAATGAATCCGAATGCAACAGAACAGACGAATACAGACATTCGGATTTCGTTACACTGAGGAGCAGTGGCATAGCTAGACCTCACTTGACCCCCTCCTGGGCTCCTCCTACCCTCATAATCCCCACAATTCCTATATGTATAAATACACTTAAAGATATATATATGTTTACAAGAGGATTGTAATGTTTATATAATAAAGCATCATTTTTTCCCTGAGAGCATCCATCTGCTACTTGTTATATATATACATAGGCGTGCGCACAGGGTGTGCCTGGTGTGCCCAGGCACACCCTAATGTTGGGTGACGGGTTCATCGTTGACACCCCCTACATAGATATTTTGGATGTTCCTTATCTGTTTCATGATAAATTACATTAACATTAAATTACATAGTGATTGTATCTCAACATAAACAATGGTTTTGCCCATAGGCGTGCACAGGGGGGTGTGCCTGGTGGGCCCAAGAAGATGATGAAGAGGTCCTTTTTCACCTCCTACATTGACATTTTAGATGTCCCTTATCTGGTTCATGATTAACATAAAAACTGACCGTATCTCTGGTTACAGGCTCGTTATTTCTAATGAAAAATGTGCATTTTGAGCTAAATATTCTAAACCTATGTTTTCAGCGAATAAATGTTCTATGGGTGCACACCCTAATGTAACGGGCTGCGCACGCCAGTGTATATATATATATAGATTATCCTGCTGCGCTAACCCGTACAGGAGCTCAGGGTTTGGCTCAATCCAGACAATTTGGCGGCACTTGACGTGACGTGACAACGCGCTCCAGGGTTTAATAGAGCATAGTTTTTATATTTACTTGAAAACGAGAGAAATCTCAATGTATCCGTCCTGTAAAATACTTTATAAATAAATATTTCAATTAAAATCCCATGTATCAATGTATATCAATGCCGCACTCTGGCGGCATTAACCTGGTGCCAGTCACTTAGCGTCTATACATATATAATCTATATATAATCCATATATAATCTATATATAATCTATATATAATCTAGTCCATATATAATCTATATATAATACATATATAATCTAATCCATATATAATCTATATATAATCCATATATAATCTATATATAATACATATATAATACATATATAATCTATATATAATACATATTATAATCCATATATAATAATACATATATAATCTATATATAATCCATATATAATCTATATATAATCCATATATAATCTAATCCATATATAATCTATATATAATACATATATAGTACATATATAATCTATATATAATACATATATAATCTATATATAATCTATATATAATCTATATATAATACATATTATAATCCATATATAATCCATATATAATCTATATATAATACATTATATAATACATATATAATCTATATATAATACATATATAATCTATATATAATCCATTTATAATACATATATAATCCATATATAATCCATATATGATGTTTACACGTGTCACCGCGCTCCTGGATTACAGAGCAAAATTATCTTTTATTTCATCGCTTATAAATCACAGAAGTTGATGTTTCAGCTTCACTCGGGAGCACTGGCGTCGCTAGGTGGGGGCGGGGGTGCGGCCCGCACCGGGTGACACCACCCACTAGGTGACACCCTAAAAAAAAATATATATATATATTTTTTTTTTACACAAAACTATTTTACCAGGAAGGATACATTGAGAATTCTCTAATTTTCAAGTATGTCCTGGGTAGGCAAGGCCAAGCCTGGCACTCCAGGGGGCGGCAAAATAAACACCACTAAAGGAGATATTCACAGAGCACCGAAATGACGCAGACACTTCGGGGAATCAGTGCATGGAATCAGCCACCGAATGCTACCACGAACCCATCCCCCGCTGTTTTCAAAAAAACTACTGAACAAAAATGTCTGGAAATAACATATAAGATCCTGTGAATGATAATATAAAGGGCTGTTACAGAAAAAAAAACGCTATTAGAAAGAAAAAAAAAAATAGAGATTTTTTATAAAAAAAACGACTAATAGAAAAGAAAATCAACAAATAAAGAGACTAGGGATGTGCACCAATTTTTTTTTTCGTTTTGGCTCGTTTCTTTCGTAATTCGACAATTTTCATTTCGGATCGTCTCGACCGATTTCCGTTTCGTTTCGGCTCGTTTTTCGTATCGACTTTTTTTTTTTACATGAAATCAGAAATTTTCGTGTTTTCGGATCGGCTCGTTTTTCGTATCGACTTTTTTTCGTGATTTCGGACATTTTCGTGTATTCGGTGTGGGAAATGTTTTGCCCCATAGACTTCATTGTTAAAAATATTCCCGTTTTCATTCAATATCTAATAAACCGTTTATTATTATATTCTGTAGTAAAGAGTCTCTTTATTATTAGATTTTTTAGGATCTTTTAAGCATTTTTTGAAAATTACCGAAGTGGAACCGAAATTATGAATTGAACGAAAATGATTTCCGATTCCGAAAATTTTTCGTTTTGGATCGGAAATCGTTTCGTTTCAGACGTTTTCGGATCCGATCCGATTCGTGAAAAAAATGAATCGGTCTGAAATGAAACGCACATCCCTAAAAGAGACGTTTTACTACAGATTAATGGAATAAACGTTTTATTAGATATTGGGTAAAAACATATTTTTAACATTGAAACCTATGCAGGGTTATTCAGAGAGAGGTGAAAACCTTGAGAATGACTGGAGAATTGAAAATTCTAGGGCAAAATAGTCAAACCAGAAAATTTCTCCCATTTATCTCACTTTCCAAATTGGCTATTTGGTCTAGATTGTTCATTCTCCTTGCAATTCTCAAGGTTTTCACCTCTCTCTGAATAGCCCTGATGCTATTCGCCTGAATAAACCTGTCTAATGAAACCACTGAACATCAGGACATTTCTCTGGTGTTCGATGTCTCTGAACAGATTTACCATTACTTCTCTATGGGGACTTTCACTGCCGTCGAACAGGCACCGTACTTGCTGGCAGTTCACCAAAATTTGTGTGTGAGTATATGAGAGAGCTGCACAGCAATAAACCTCACAGTAATGTGCGCTGTGTGTATGAGCATTCCGTGTTATATGGGAGTACTGATTTATGAGTAAGAGTAGTTTAAAAATAAATAAATAAATGTAAAACTCGGGGGGGGGGTGACACCATGAGTTACCGCACCGGGTGACACCAACCCTAGTGACGCCACTGCTCAGGAGCCTTCCTCAGCGCATATACAGTCATGGCCGAAATTGTTGGCACCCCAGACATTTTTCCAGAAAATCAAGTATGTCTCACAGAAAAGTATTGCAGTAAGACATGTTTTGCTATACACATGTTTATTCCCTTTGTGTGTATTGGAACAAAACAAAAAAAGGAGGAATAAAAGCAAATTGGACATAATGTCACAGAAAACTCCAAAAATGGGCTGGACAAAATTCTTGGCACCCTTAACTTAATATTTGGTTGCACACCCTTTGGAAAAAATAACTGAAATCAGTCGCTTCCTATAACCAATCAATAAGCTTCTTACACCTCTCACCCGGAATTTTGTACACTCTTCCTTTGCAAACTGCTCCAGGTCTCTCTTATTGGAAGGGCGCCTTTTCCCAAAAGCAATTTTAAGATCTCTCCACAGGTGTTCAATGGGATTTAGATCTGGACTCATTGCTGGTCACTTCAGAACTCTCCAGCACTTTGTTGTCATCCATTTCTGGGTGCTTTTTGACGTATGTTTGTGGTCATTGTCCTGCTGGAAGACCCAAGATCTCGGACGCAAACCCAGCTTTCTGACACTGGGCTCTACAGTGCGACCCAAAATCCTTTGGTAATCCTCAGATTTCATGATGCCTTGCACACATTCAAGGCACCCAGTGTCAGAGGCAGCAAAACAACCCCATAACATCATTGAACCTCCACCATATTTCACTGTAGGTACTGTGTTCTTTTCTTTGAAGGCCTCATTCCGTTTTCGGTAAACAGTAGAATGATGTGCTTTACCAAAAAGCTCTATCTTGGTCTCATCTGTCCACAAGACGTTTTCCCAGAAGGATTTTGGCTTACTCAAGTACATTTTGGCAAACTGTAGGCTTGCTTTTTATGTTCTGTGTCAGCAGTGGGGTCCTCCTGGGTCTCCTGCCATAGCGTTTCATTTCATTTAAATGTCGACGGATAGTTCACGCTGACACTGATGCTCCCTGAGCCTGCAGGACAGCTTGAATTTCTTTGGAACTTGTTTGGGGCTGCTTATCCACCATCCGGACTATCCTGCGTTGCAACCTTTCATCAATTTTTCTCTTCCGTCCACACACAGAGAGATTAGCTACAGTGCCATGGGTTGCAAACTTCTTGATAATGTTGCGCTCTGTGGACAAAGTCAAATCTAGATCTCTGGAGATGGACTTGTAACCTTGAGATTGTTGATATTTTTCCACACTTTTGGTTCTCAAGTCCTCAGACAGTTCTCTTCACCTCTTTCTGTTGTCCATGCTTAGTGTGGCACACACAGACACACAATGCAAAGACTAAGTGAACTTCTCTCGTTTTTATCTGCTTTCAGGTGTGATTTTTATATTGCCCGCACCTGTTACTTGCCCCAGGTGAGTTTACAGGAGCATCACATGCTTGAAACAATGTTATTTATCCACAATTTTGAAAGGGTGCCAATAATTTTGTCCAGACCATTTTTGGAGTTTTGTGTGACATTATGTCCAATTTGCTTTTTTTCCTCCCTTTTTTGTTTTGTTCCAATACACACAAAGGGAATAAACATGTGTATAGCAAAACATGTCTTACTGCATTACTTTTCTGTTGGACATACTTGATTTTCTGGAAAAATGTCTGGGGTGCCAACAATTTCGGCCATGACTATATATATATATATGCGCGCGCACACACATATACAGACTCAGCTCACCAGGGCCGGCCCAAGCCACACTGCTACCTGGAGCGATGGATGAAATGCTGCCCCCCCCAAAAAAACACAACATGTATGAGTGTATCACAGAGCTCCACAGCAATAAAACTCACAGTAATGTGCGGTGTGTATGAGCTTATCATAGAGCTCCACAGCAATAAAACTCACAGTAATGTGCGGTGTGTATGAGCGTATCACAGAGCTCCACAGCAATAAAACTCACAGTAATGTGCGGTGTGTATGAGCGTATCACAGAGCTCCACAGCAATAAAACTCTCAGTAATGTGTGCTGTGTATGAGCGTATCACAAAGCTCATCCTGCCTCTACCAAGATGTAGACAGGGTGAGGGGACAGAGCCAGGACCAGGAGAACAGGAGGAATCCCCCCCCCCAGTGAAAAGTGTGCCGTGCAGCACAATCTGCTCAGTGGGGGTGAGGGAGGGGGGGATCTGAAGCTGGGTGTAAAAATGCCAGAAAATTAGTGTATCTTTGCTGGTCTGTATGAGATGGCCCTGTGTGTGAATCCAGAGCTGCCTCATACAGAAAGTGACATGATACACATTTAGCTAATTCCTACAGAGAAACTGCCCAGTATACCTAAATACAAAGCACATATCTGTATATAAGGGTGCGCACACTCTCTGTAAGATATACACCAAAATACAATGCAAATAGCTTTATATGAGACAATGCTTGCTCTGTATAGGACATATAAATTAATACAAAGCCTGTGCCCTATACAGAGAGCAAGCATTATCTTATATAAAGCTATTTGTATTGTATTGTATTTTGGTGCATATCTTACTACTCTCCCCCTCCTGGCCACATGTGGGTGGGCAGATTGGTGTCATAGCATGCGCCGGTCTCGAAGAGATTCCGGCGCGGTGCCGAAAAATAGTGCGGCTGCGGCAGGAAGAATATGCCGCCCCAAAATTTGGCCATAAATTTCCCGCCTGGAGCAGTTGCACCACACTGCTCCATTGTCGGGCCGGCCCTGCAGCTCACACACACACATATATACAGACTCAGCTCACACACACATATATACACATCAGCTCACACACAGACACACACATATACAGACTCAGCTCACACACACACATATATACAGACTCAGCTCCCACACACATATACAGACTCAGCTCATACACATATAAACAGACTCAGCTCACACACATATATACAAACTCAGCACACACACACATATATACAGACTCAGCTCCCACACATATATACAAACTCAGCACACACACACATATATACAGACTCAGCACACACACACATATATACAGACTCAGCTCCCACACACATATACAGACTCAGCTCATACACATATAAACAGACTCAGCTCACACACACACATATATACAGACTCCGCTCACACACACACACATATATACAGACTCAGCACACATATATACAGGCTCAGCTCACACACACACATATATACAGACTCAGCACACACACACATATATACAGACTCAGCTCACACACACACATATATACAGTCTCAGCACACACACACATATATACAGACTCAGCTCACACACATATATAGAGACTCAGCTCACACACATATAAAAAGACTCAGCTCACACACACACATATATACAGACTCAGCACACACACATATATACAGACTCAGCTCACACACATTTATACAGACTCAGCACACACACACATATATACAGACTCAGCTCACACACATATATACAGACTCAGCTCACACACACATATATACAGACTCAGCTCACTCACACACATATATACAGACTCAGCACACACACACATATAAACAGACTCAGCTCACACACACACATATATACAGACTCAGCACACACACACATATATACAGACTCAGCTCACACACACACATATATACAGACTCAGCTCACACACATACATATATACAGACTCAGCGCACACACACACACACACACATATAAACAGACTCAGCTCACACACACATATATACAGACTCAGCTCACACACACATATATACAGACTCAGCTCACACACACATATATACAGACTCAGCTCACACACACATATATACACATCAGCTCACACACACTTATACAATCAGCTTACACACATATACACACTCGACTCACACACAAACACACATATATACACACTCAGCTCACACACAGGCACATATATACACACTCACCTCACACACACACATATAAACACTCAGCTCACACACACATATACAGTTGTGTTCAAAATTATTCAACCCCCAATGCTGTAAAGGGTTTTAGGGAATTTAGTGTACATTTGTAATTGTATTCAGAATGAAATCCTACAAGGACTTTTTAAAGAACCATATGCAACTAAAATGACATCAATTGGTTTTGTAATACAGTAGTAAATGTTTCTTTTGTGAATTCTTCATTGACACAATTATTCAACCCCTTAAAGACTACCACTCTGAAGAACAGAGGTTCATTCAAGTGTTTTCAATCAGGTATTGAAAACACCTGTGGATGTCACGGAGCAGCAATAAAGCATAATAAGCACCAATTAGGCAGCTTTAAAATGACTGTGATACTCAGCTCCTTCTAGACATTTACTGGTGTGGTTACAAACATGGTGAAGTCAAGAGAATGGTCCAGGAAGACAAGAGAAGAGGTGATTACTCTTCACAGGAAGGGCAATGGCTATAAGAAGATTGCAAAGATGTTAAACATACCAAGAGAGACCATAGGAAGCATCATTCGCAAATTCAAGGCAAAGGGCACTGTTGAAACGCTACCTGGTCGTGGCAGAAAGAAGATGCTGACTTCGACTGCTGTGCGCTACCTGAAGCGTAGAGTGGAGAAAAGTCCCCGTGTGACTGCTGAGGAACTGAGAAAAGATTTGTCCGATGTGGGTACTGAAGTTTCAGCTCAGACAATACGGCGCACACTGCGTAATGAAGGCCTCCATGCCAGAACTCCCAGGCGCACCCCCTTGCTGTCTCCAAAGAATAAGAAGAGTCGACTGCAGTATGCCAAAGGTCATGTGGACAAACCACAGAAGTTTTGGGATAGTGTTCTGTGGACTGATGAAACAAAATTAGAACTGTTTGGGCCCATGGATCAACGCTATGTTTGGAGGAGAAAGAACAAGGCCTATGAAGAAAAGAACACCTTGCCTACTGTGAAGCATGGCGGGGGTCAATCATGCTTTGGGGCTGTTTTGCTTCTGCAGGTACAGGGAAGCTTCAGCGTGTGCAAGGTACCATGAATTCTCTTCAGTACCAGGAGATATTGGATGACAATGTGATGCAGTCCGTCACAAACCTGAGGCTTGGGAGACGTTGGACCTTTCAACAGGACAATGATCCCAAGCATACCTCCAAGTCCACTAGAGCATGGTTGCAGATTAAAGGCTGGAACATTTTGGAGTGGCCATCGCAGTCACCTGACTTAAATCCGATTGAGAACCTCTGGTGGGACTTAAAGAAAGCAGTTGCAGTGCGCAAGCCTAAGAATGTGACTGAACTGGAGGCTTTTGCCCATGACGAATGGGCGAAGATACCCCTAGATCGCTGCAAGACACTTGTGTCAAGCTATGCTTCACGTTTAAAAGCTGTTATAACTGTAAAAGGATGTTGTACTAAGTACTAAGATTGAATGTCACTTGGGGTTGAATAAAACTGATAATGATGTGAGCACAGAAAAGACATTTGTGGTTATTTCATTATAAATGTTATGTTCTATTTGTCTGACCTACACGTGCCTCTTTGATTTAATTGTAAGCAAGATGATTGAATGATCAAAATCAATGTCAAACTGGCCAAAACACTCAATTTCAGTGGGGGTTGAATAACTTTGAACACAACTGTACACACTCAGCTCACACACACACACACACACACACATATATACAGACTCAGCTCTCACACACACACATATATACACACTCAGCTCACACATACATATATACACATCAGCTCACACACACATATACACTCAGCTTACACACACATATACTCACTCAACTCACACACAGACACACATATACACACTCAGCTCACACACAGACAGGCACACATATATACACCTCAGTTTACACACACACACACACACATATATACAGACTCAGCTCTCACACACACACACACATATATACAGACTCAGCTCACACACACATATACACTCAGCTTACACACATCTACACACTCAGCTCACACACAAGACAGGCACACATATATACACACTCAGCTCACACACAGACACACTTACAGGGCTGGTGCTAGACTATTTTGCGCCCTAGGCAAGACCAGCTACTTGCACCCCCCAAAAAAACCCACTGTTACGCTCAAACACACGGTACATTACTGTATCAGAGCTCCACAGCAATAAAACTCACAGTAATGTGCGGTGTGTATGTGCGTATCACAAAGCTCCAGAGAAATAAAACTCACTCATGCACACTGCACCTGGATATATTGCCCCCAGCTCACATGGATATATTGGCCCCAGCTCACACGGATATAGTGCCCCAGCTCACATGGATATATATTGCCCCCCGCAGCTCACACATGGAAATATATTGCCCCAGCAGCTCACACATGGAAATATATATTGCCCCTGCAGCTCACACGGGGATATATATTGCCCCCAGCTCACACATGGATATATATTGCCCCCAGCTCACACATGGATATATATTGCCCCCAGCTCACACAGGGATATATATTGCCCCCAGCTCACACAGGGATATATATTGCCCGCAGCTCACCTCACCTCTGCCAGGCCCCTCCTGCACAATATTGCCGGCCGCCGCATGCTTCCTACGAGCGTCCGCCGGCTTGAAACTCTGCCACTCACATGGGTTCCACGAGCCAGCCGCGATCTAGCGATCACGCGGCTGGCTGGTGGGACCCACGTGAGCAGCAGAGTTTCAAGCCGGCGGCCGCTCGCAGGAACCACGCGGCGGCAGGCAATATTATGCAGAAGGGGCCTGGCAGAGGCGGCCCAGGTGGCCCTGTCCGCCCCTGCTGCCCTTGCACCTTGCTGACACCTGTCTCGGGGCAAGCTGCGCCCCTAGGTGGGACTGCGCTCTTGGCGGCCGCCTAGCTCGCCTAGCGGGCGCACCGGCCCTGCACACATATATACACACACTCAGCTCACACACAGACACACACATATATACACTCACCTCACACAGAGACACACATATATACACAATCAGCTCACACAGAGACACACATATATACACACACTCACCTCACACACAGACACACATATATACACACACTCACCTCACACACAGACACACATATATACACAATCAGCTCACACAGAGACATACATATATACACACACTCAGTTCACACACAGACACACACATATATACACTCACCTAGCACACAGACACACATATATACACACTCAGCTCACACATATACACACTTACCTCACACACAGACACACATATACACACTCAGCTCACACACACATGTACGCACTCAGCTCACACCCCCCCAAATGCCTAAAGCATAGGAAGTGTCATTTTACAGTGAGACCAATAAAACTGTGGAATTCTCTGCCTGTTGAGGTGGTTGGGTCAGAGGCTGTACAGACCTTTAAACAACGACTGGATGACTTCCTGCAAAACTTGTACCGGCTGGGTGGAGTAGAGGTAACATCACTGCTCTGCATGGAGAGAGCCTGTGGAGACATGGGTTTGATTCCAGCCAGGCCCGGATTAAGATCTCTATGGGCCTGGAGCTGAATATTTTGGTGGCTTTTTTTGTAAATTAGTGAAATTAAGACATATTTTAGGTTATTTAATAGTGCAGATACGGATATATCTAACCAGGCAGATATTGTGTGCTTAGTTATTCATTCAGATTTCAATCATTTAAAGAGTGTAACTTTTTTTCCCCATTTTATCATCCAAACCTTTGTTGTTGTATATTCTATAATACATTCTTGTTAAAAAAATGTGAAATGGGAACCTGTTACTGCATTTATTGAGAAAATATAAAATTTTGACCAAAAAATGAAAAAAAAAAGAAGGAAATATTTCCCTTGTGTTTTGAAACATTTTTTTTTACAAATAATATGACGGTGTATAAATCACTGACCCTGACCTTGCTCCCAGCGTGGGAAATGAGAAGGTGAGTAATGGCAGTGGTATTGCTCATTTTATACGTGACAAATGGACAATGCCATCGCTTTGGAACTAAAAATAAACACATTTTTTAAAAATTGTTTTTTCTTTTAGATTTTACATGGTCAGGTTTGGTATTAATGCAAAGGCCAGACTCTGCCCTGTTCAATGACACCTCACTTGACCTTGTGGAGGTGTGAAGATTAGTGACGCAGGGGTCCAAAGTTCTCCGCAGGGCTCTACGCTGCAGTGCGGTGGTTTAGGTTTTTGATGTAACAATTTGTAACAATGGATTGTACCATCACCTCCACACTTGATGGTGACTTGAGAAATGTGATGGATAGTTAGTGCAGCATCATTGTTTACTTTTTTAATTGAAAAGTGAAAAATATTACTGTTGGAAAGAAAAAGAAAATATTTATTATTTTATTTGTTGTTACTTAATACCTGGTCATGTTTGATATCATTGGAAAGGCCATGCTCTGGCCTTTCTAGTGATACCTCACTTGACCCTGTAGCTTCTATGAAGTTGGAGATACAGGGGTCCAAATGCAGACATAGTTATCCTGTCTCTGGGCCTATTCTGAGGCATGGACCTGGAGCTGCTGCTCCATCTGCCCCTATGTTAATCCGGCCCTGATTCCAGCGAGCAACCTCTCCAGTAAGTGTCCTTGGGCAAGACACCCAACGGTACATACTCGCCACCCAGGACATACTTGAAAATGAGAGAAATCTCAATGTATCCTTCCAGGTAAAATCCTTTCTCAAAAAAACACAATATTAATGGTCATAATATTTAATATGTGGATAAAAGCTTCTTGATACAAGGAGAAATCTGACGCCATTCTGGGGTCAAGAAGGGATTTTTTTCCCAGTATGTTGCGTATTGGCGAGCGCTTCAGACTGGCTTTTTGTCTTCTTTTGGATCAACAGCAGTAGGTGATGTGTGATAGGCTGAACCTGATGGACACATGTCTTTTTTCGGCCTATGTAACTATGTAATATATACATACATTCTACCAGATAATTTGACAGGGAAGCAGGAGGGAAGCTAAAACTTCAGCAGAGAATCTGTTCAGGACTCTGGCCTTGCAGCAGATCTCCACCCACACCACCCATGATAGATACATCTTCTCAGCTGTGTGTTTAATCAGGAGGGGGAGAAGCTCCTTATCTCTGCATCTCCTGCTTTTAGGTGACAGTGATCTCCCAGGCTCCATGCTGTGCAGAGGAAGAGGGGGGGGGTGGTTAGTATTGTGTTGGATCAATCAATTCGTATCAGAAAACATTTCATTGCTCCGTGTCAATATAGGTATTTTTATTTATATCTCCATATGTCATGTAGTGTTTTTTTTAATAACAAGAACAACACTTAACCCCATCGTGACCAGTCGGTTTTGCCATTGAAGGTCTGAAAGTGCCCTCTGCTGTTTTAACGTTTCTGCGCTGTTTGTGTTTAGGTCAAATATTCCTCTTACTCGTTTATAGAACCCACACATATTATATAACGTTTTTCTCGCCATTAAATGGACTTTCTAAAGATACCATTATTTCCATCATATCGTATAATTTACTATAAAAAAATTATGAAATATGATGAAAAAAATGGAAAAAAACACACTTTTTCGAGCTTTAATCCCCAAACTCTACAACCGCCAAAAAAGACCCCAACTAAATAGTTTAGAAATTTTGCCCTGAAATAAGAAATATCCAATTTTTACATGTTTTTGCTTTTTAACCCCTTCACTGCTGAGCCATTTCATCTCTGTGCGCTGAGATCATTTTGACCGTTTTATGCTCATCATGTTCAAAATGTGATTTGAAGTCCTGTTTTATTAAACCCCCAGACGAATTTGTTTTGTAAAAAAAAACACTTTATATTTTATAATTTTATTTTTACATCAAACCTAGTCATGTTTGGTATCCTTAGAAAGACCACGGCCAGGCCTTTCCAATAATACCAAACATGACCCTCTAACTACCAAAGATCGGGAGATACAAGGATCCAATTGATCCCCCTAGCTCCACTTGGCAGCTAGGGGGTTAACTGGCCGACTGACGTCATCGCACATATGGCGACAACATCAGTGAGTGGGGGGTGACCCGGAGACTTGGCTGACATCAAAGATGTCAGACACTTCCGGGTGCGAATCATGATACTTCGCCGATTGACTCTGAATCGCGATCCGGCACCTAAGGGGTTAAAGAGAGGCACCATTGAAAAGGGCAGACTCTGCCCCCTCCAGCTGTACCTTTCTTTTTTTTGTAGCTCCAGCCGTTGGGGAGCGAGAGTGGTCCAAAGAATGTCCAAAGAATGTGTAGTGTGTCCCTTTGAGTAACAGGCCCTGAATTTCCCAATAATTTCGTACCGAATGGAAGATGATGAATAAAATTAATGATTTTCACATCCTGGAAAAACACAGGGCCATATTATGATCATCGTGCCAAATATTGGCGAAATAAGGTGATCTTCGGCGGCAGTAAAATCCCCCATAGAGAAGCAATGGTTAATCTATTCACAGACAACGAACAGCAGAGAAAAGTTGCCGAAGTGCCCTGCTGTTCGGTGTTTTCATTCGGCAGGTATATTCACGTGAATTCCATAGGTTTCAATGTTAAAAATATTCCCGTTTTTATTCAATATCATCTATTAAACCGTTTATTCTTTTAATCTGCAGCAAAAAGTCTCTTTATTTAATTTTATTTAGGATTTTTTAGGCATTTTTCAGGATTTTTTCGGCAAAATGTTTTTTCCATTTTTTTATAAGCGTTTTTTTCTGTAACAGACCTTTTTATTATTATTCATAGGACCATTATATGTTAATTCCAGACATTTTCATCCAGTAGTTATTTTGCAAGCAGCGTTTCAAACTTATAAAGTTTTGATCGTGTTTTTTTTTCTTCTTTTTACCCGTCTGCTTTTTTCTGCGGCTGGTCAGCGGTCTATACGGTGGGTCGTCGGCTGCTTGCGGGTGCAATTGGCGGCTGTCCGGCGGGTTGGCGGTGGTGGCTGGCGGGTTTGCGGCGGCGGCTGTGCGGCGGGTTGGTTGCTGTCGATTCGCCGCGCTTCGGGGACCCTGCGGTGAATGCTGAATTCACTGCAGGGCCATCGAATCGGACTCACCGAAATGCAGCAAATCAGAGAGCACCGAAATGTCGGTGGCATTTCAGTGCTCTCTGAATAACCCTGTGTGAGTAGACTGTAAGCTCCTATGAGCAGGGCCCTCTACACCTCTTGTTTCCATCCTATGTCCGTTTATCTGTATCTCGTTCCCTTTGGTTATTGTAAAGCGCTGCGGAAACTGTTGGCGCCATATAAACGATGACAATAATAATAACTAATTACACATATTTCAAGTAAACCTTATGCTTAGGTAAGACTTTGTACAAAGAAAAGTGCTTGGTAGCAAAGGGACCTGACCAGATATGTTTCACTGCCACCGATGTCCACTAGAGGGAGCTGCTTTCAAAGCTTTTTTTTTTCCCACACGTTCTCCAATGAAAAATGGGCATTATTAAAGAATATTTTATTATTCGTATAATACAACGTCCATGAAAAACGCAAATACACGCACAAAAACACATAATACCTGTCTTTTGAGAAAAAAAATACAGCTAAGGCTAGGGTCAGACGAGCGTGATTTCTACGGACTGTACGTCCGTGCACACGGACGGACGTCAGTACGGAAGACGCAGTAGTGGCCACACAGTCCGTTTATTCACGGACGTATATTTTGACGGATGTAGCAGGGAAAATAAAATAAAAAGCAAAACCATTTTGTCCGTGAAAAATGCTGGACGTATAAATGCATTCCGTCTGACCACGTTCCATCACTCACACACAAAGCTATGCTGACGTTGCGGACGCAGCGCACTTTGTGCGGCCGTTCTAGGGGTTGTACGTTCTTGCCTGCCTTGCGTCCGTGGGCCGCGGCCGTTGTGCATCCGCAGTTCAGTGCGGACGTACTTCGTGTGTGGGGCTTCGGACGCGGCCGATTTTCCAAAAATTTTTAGATCCGAAAATGGCAGATCCGAAAAGTTTTCCGAGCCGAAACGAAATATTTTCGATTGGACTTGAAATGTGTCAAATCTAAATTTATTGCTTTGAAACGAGGAGAACAGACGTTCCGAAAAAAACGAAAATTTCCGAAATCACGAAAAGTCGATACAAAAAACGAGCAAAGTGACCCGAAAATACGAAAAATGGTCGATATTCCGAAAAAAAAATGTACACGAAAAACGAGTCGAGCCGAACCGAATCAAAACAGAAAACGGTCGAAACGAGCCGAATCGAAAAGTTTAAACATCCGAAAAATCGAACCGAATCGAACCGAAAAAAAAATCGGTGCACAAGCCTAGGCTCCAATGGGCTTTCTGTCATGCTATCACGGACGTACTTTTAGGCGCAATCACGGACGTGAACACTACGCTTGTCTGACCCCAGCCTTAAACTAAGCTTTTTAGTTACACATACAAATATGTGTAAACATTTCCATACCCGGACGAAATACAAGGCAAAGCATTTATTCGCATCCAGAGTGGCATTAATTTGTGGCCAAGATCTTGTGTTGATGATGGGAGAGTCGCGGCGCTGCGTAAAGTCTTCTCCAGCACATTATTCCAAAGATTAACTTCAATGGGGTTAAGGTCTGGACTGTGCGGTGGCCAATCCATGTGTGGAAATGATGTCTCGTGCTCCCTGAACCACTCTTGCACAATTTGAGCCCGATGAGTCCTGACATTGCCATCTTGGAATATGCCCGCTGTGCCATCAGGGGAGAAAAACCCATTGATGGAAAACCTGCTCATTCAGTATATTCGGGGAGTCACATGACCTCATTTTTTTGAACCTAGACCCGACCCACTGAAGCCACCCCAGATCATAACATGCTTGCACGGGAGGTGGTGACCTTTTTTGGCCAGGCGGTGCATGTAATTAGTTGCGTAGTGGTGGTAAGCATGACGAATTTACATTTATTCTTCCCTATATTGTGCTTGTGTTTGTGAACCATAAAGCTAACGGCTCCTTGACTGGCAGCAAAATAGACACAGCACTATAGGCTCCCGTATGTGCTTTAAAAAAACAAAAAACAGCACATGCATTTTAATAAAAGTATTTTTCAGCCACGTGAGCAATATTACTCCAGGGCTGAATATATATGTATTTTTTATGTTACGTCAACAAAGATATTTTAAAAATATTTATTCTTTATTTAATCTTGTTTTTACTCAACGATCGGCTGCATCTTTACTGCAAGGGGAAAATAAAATCTTATTAAATCGATATTAAAGATGTCCCTGAAATATAAACCTTTAGAATTTTTATTCTCGTTTTAATACATTGTATTCGGTGATACTGTCACTGGTTTGAAATATAATGTTATTTCTGTGTTTCCGTAAGGGAAGCTGAGAAAGGTAAAGTATTCATTGCGGAGTTATGTTGGTGTATATCAATCCTATACATTACAGATGTTTATTGACTAGGTCCTGAATGATTCCGTTTAATGGTCATGGTGTATTGACCAGAGCCGATGTGCTGCCATTCAGAAAGCCTGACCTTATCTCACTCTGGCCTATTTCACACGTGGCGAGCCAACTGGACGCTCTACATTTATTGCTGAAATAAAATGCTCTGTGACCTCTGCTGACTTGTTCTCCAGTGATGGACAGGGATCATTAAAGTGATAAATGGAGAACACGCAGAATTATTTGATACCTACAACTGGTTTGAGTACTACCAGATAGGCTACTCTTGGTCTAAGGATTTCTGGTGATGGTAGCTCCTCTTGATTTGAGAATGACCTGATGGTTACTCCTGTTCGAGAAAGTCCTGCTGGCTACTCTTGGTTCGAGAATGTCCTGATAGCTTCTTTTGGTTTGAGAATGTCCCGGTGGTTACTCTTGGTTCGAGAAAGTCCTGTTAGTTACTCTTGGTTTGAGAATGTCCTGGTGGTTACTCTTGGTTTGAGACTGTCCTGGTGGTTACTCTTGGTTTGAGAATGTCCCGGGGGTTACTCTTGGTTTGAGTACTCTTGGTTTGAGACTGTCCTGGTGGTTGCTCTTGGTTTAGAGAATGTCCCAGTGGTTACTTTTGGTTTGAGAAGGTCCTGGTGGTTGCTCTTGGTTTTGAGAATGTCCTGGTGGTTACTCTTGGTTTGAGAATGTCCTGATGGTTGCTCTTGGTTTTGAGAATGTCCTGGTGGTTACACTTGGTTTGAGAATGTCCTGATGGTTGCTCTTGGTTTGAGAATGTCCTGGTGGTTGCTCTTGGTTTAGAGAATGTCCCGGGGGTTACTCTTGGTTTGAGTACTCTTGGTTTGAGATTGTCCTGGTGGTTACTCTTGGTTTTGAGAATGTCCCGGTGGTTACACTTGGTTTGAGAATGTCCTGGTGGTTACTCTTGGTTTGAGAATGTCCTGCAGGCGTCTCTTGTTTTGAGAATGACCTGGTAGCTCCTCTTGGTTTGAGAATGTCCTGGTGGTTACCCTTGGTTTGAGAATGTCCTGGTGGTTACTCTTGGTTTGAGAATGTCCTGGTGGTTACTCTTGGTTTAGGAGCTTCCCAGTTGACTACCCTAGGCCTGGGGACGTCGTAGTAGCTACTATTAATTTGAGGACTTCCTAGTAGCTTTCATAGGTGGCCCCAGTCCATATTTCAGGATGTGCACACATTAAATTTATCACTTTCTAACTGTAAATAATCTCAAACTGTTCCTTTCCATGCTCTTTATCGTGAACCAAACAAAAAACACAAAAAGTCGTATTCTGTTTCCCTAACAAAGCTGTGAGGCGTGGTGCTGCTTTAGACTAGTTAAGTCTGTATTTGACCAGTACTCACACGATGAAGATCCGCAGATAGTGACAACTCAGCAAAACTGACACGTAAGAAGATGAATCCAGTTGAAGACTTTAATGATCAGACTGACAATCTTGTAATAGTGTACAGCAATGCAGGTGAAAGACATTAGTTTCTGTCCAGCAGTGAGCACAGAATGGCTGCTATGTAACCAGGAAGTAACTAACAACAAGGCACTGAGCAAAGGGATGGAAACTAGCTGGATGCAGCAAGGCTAAGGAAACCCAGCAGGGACAAAATAGCTATGAAAGATAGCTACTAGCAGCAAAAGGCAGATTCAACACATAACAGTAAAATATACAAATACATCCTAAATCATGGGGCATGACAAGTGTAGATAGGGACCTAAAAGGTCAAAAGCAAGAGTAGTTAACTGAGTAGGCACAGCCTTTATTGAACGCCTATAAAACATAGAAACACAGACTATGTCGGTAGATAAGAACCTTTCGGCCCATCTAATTGGCCCAATTCTATGGATATTTTCCCTAGATTTATCTTTTGTTTAGGATAGCCTTATGCCTATCCCATGCCTGCTTAAACTCAATCACCGGTTTAGCCTCTAGCACTTATACTGGAAGGCCGATCCATGTATCCACCACTCTCTCAGTGAAATAATGCTTCCTGATGTTGCTTTTAAACCTTTGCCCCTCTAATCTAAGACTATGTCCTCTTGTTTTGCTACTTTGTTTTCTTTTAAATATACTCCCTTCCTCTATCTCATTGATTCCCTTTACGTAGTTAAATGTTTCTATCATATCTCCTCTGTCTTGTCTTTCTTCCAAGCTATATATGTTAAGATCATTAACCCTTTCCTGGTAACTTTTCTCCTTCAAGCTATAACACCATTTTAGTCACCCTTCTCTGAATGCCATCTATATCCTTCTGGAGATACGGTCTCCAATACTGCACACAATACTCCAAGTGAGGTATCACCACTGCTCTGTACAACGGCATGAGGACTTCCCTCTTACTACTGCTAATATGCTGGTTACTCTACATGGAAGAACGTCCTGGGGGCTGCTCTTGGTTTTAGAACCTCCTGATGGTTACTCTTGGTTTGAGAATATCCTGGTGGATGCTCTTGGTTTGGGACCAGCCTGGTGATTACTCTTGACTTGTGAGAATCCTGATATTTATTTTTTTGGTTCGATGACTACCTGATAATTAATCTCGGTTTGAGAATTTCTCAATAGGTGCTCTTGGTATTGGTTTGAGAATTTTCTGGTGGCTTTTCTTGATTTGAGAACTTCCTGATGGTTTCTCTTTATTTGAGAATTTCTCGGTCGGCACTCTTGGTATCGGTCTGAGAATGGGTGGGTGGTCTTGGTTTGTGAACCTCCTGATGGCTACTCTTGTATTTGCAAACATTCTGGTGGCTCCTCAAGGTGTGAAAGCATCCTGGTGATTATGCTCCTGAGAATTCTGGTATTTATTCTTGGTTTAAGGGCTTCCTGTCGGTTACTCTTGGTTTGACAATATCTCTGTTGGTGCTCTTGGTATTGGTCTGAGAATTTTCACGTGGGTACTCTTGGTTTTGGAATGTCCTGATGGCTACTCTTGATTTGATAATATTCTGGAGGCCACTTTTGATTTGAGAACATTCTGATGGCTACTGTTGGCTTTGTGAGAATCCTGGTAATTTTTCTTGGTTTGACAATTTCTCGGTTGGTGCTCTTGATATTGGTCTGAGAAAATTCACTTGGGTGCTCTTGGTTTAGGAACGTCCTGATGGCTACTTTTGGTTTGAGAACATTCTGAAGGCTACTGTTGGCTTTGTGAGAATCCTGGTCGTTTTTCTTGGTTTCGGAGCATTCTTCTGGTTAATCTTACCTGTTTGGTTGAGTATTTTCAATCTAGAGGGAATTAATTGACCAGACGATATCAAAATGTCTACCAGGTTGGCATTTGTAGCAGGTTGTGAAAAACAAGCATGAGTCCCAATTTTGAGGCAAAGTCTTTATCATTTCCATTGGAGGAGGACTTTTTTGTAATCCGTTTTGATTGTGAACGTGATTATTTTGACCCCAATCATCGTAAAGGAGTACGGAATCCAAGTTCTCTGGGATTTTGTGATTACCAGAATGAGGACACTGAAAATAGAATATTTACCGCCATGGAGAAGCATGGCAGCTGTGCAAGGCTGTACGCCACAGACCGCGTTGGTGCCTTCCAGGCCAGCACATAGGCTGCGGTATGGATCACACGGCATATGAAGAAGACTCGGAAGTGAAACCTGGCTATGGTTGGGTTGGGATCCAGCATAGAATAGATAGCCCCCAAAAACAGGAAAGGGAAAATGTTCTCCATATCATTTCGATGAGCTCTGAAATATGATAAATAAAACAGAGGTTACTTTAGGATAAACAACAGAATAAATTAAAATGAATCGAAAGCTGAATCTCTATGTTATACATTTTCAAGGACTTTTAGGGTGACTGACCCACTTTTAGGAACTTTTACCCATTTTTCTGGTAGACCTGTGCACGGCTAGAAAATTTTGTTTCGTTTTAAATTTATTTCGTCCCGTTTAGCTTCGTTTCCTATCGCTTCGATAGTTGATATCGATTCGAATTTCGGATCATTCCGGAATGGATGGATTTTGGACTGGAGAGTAGCTTTGACCCATAATATCACAGAAATCACACTGTAATAAGTTGCCCATAGTACAAGCTATTGAGTCTTTGTACTTTATTATATTATAAATTATTAAATTTTTTTGTTTGTTTACTAAACCATGAATTGTGCGGCAAAGACGAGGGTTTTACAAATTTTAGGCTTGACTTAATTCGGCTTGATCTATCACTTTGACTGCAGGTCAGACGCCTGTTGTCTGGAATGATTGGGACCCCTGATAGTTCCAGATTTTGGATTTCAGAATTGGGAGGAGAATCTGATGCGTTACAGCAGGGCAGACAAACTATGGCCTCCACAGATGTTCCTGAACTACAACTTCCCTGATTCTCTGACCACCTGTAATATTGGAAGAATTCTGGGAATTGTAGGTCTCAATATCAGGGGGGAGTTTGACAGCCCCACTTTAGAGAAAGGAGATTGCGGTGGGAGAGTCCCGATCTCCTTTGCGCCGCAGCTCCCAGTTCATACACACACTGGGAGCGGTCTGCATCGTTTCTACATGGACAATGGGGCATGAAGTTGGCAAGACTCTGGGCGTCTTGTCAAAGGCTTTGACTGCCCAGAGGCTCCCAGCATCTGTTGCGGTCTTCTGCAAGGTTCGAGAACCTTGTTTTTTTCCGAACAGAGTAATTATCCGATTTTCAGCTATTGCCAAGGTTTCGAAAATCGTCAATAATTTATTTTATATATATATTTATAATTCTTTATTTTTTGCTATAATGCAACATTTACCAAAATATGTGCCAAAGATTTCCTTTACAGCTGTGGTTTATCTTCTACAGTATTTACCAATGAGGGGGATGTTTATATAAGGCTGCAGGGGGGCTATTGTTCTCCAGGCTACCTGAGATAAGAGCTGGCAGTTGAATGGGATAAGACAAGGAGCTTAATATACTTCTAATCTACCCCTTGGGGATGTCCTTTGAATATATCCCACACAATACAATGATGTGAGTCAGTGACTGACCCAGCCACTCCATTCTATGGCCAAAGCCACACAGTGAGGAGCAAGTGATGGAAAGATACTGTGGGGGGGGGGCAGTTTACAACACAAAATATCACACAATGGATGCACCCAGTGACACATATAGAGGAAAATATCACACAATGGATGCACCCAGTGACACATATAGAGGAAAATATCACACAATGGATGCACCCAGTGACACATATAGAGGAAAATATCACACAATGGATGCACCCAGTGACACATATAGAGGAAAATAGGGTTGCACCGATACCGATACTAGTATCGGTATCGGGGCCGATACTGGGTACTGCAGGAGTACTTGGTACTCGTGCAGTACCCCCGATATTTTTTCCGATACCGGAAGCCGGCATTGAGCCGGCTTGCCGGCATCCGAGGGGCTGTGGCGGCTGTCCGAATGCTCTATCAGCATTCGGACAGCCGCCCCTGGAGCTGCTCACCGCAATACTTACCTTCCTGGGCGCCGCCGGGAATGTCTCCGTGCGTGCGCTCGTTGGAAGGACCCCAGCCGCGACCACGTGGGACCATGTGATCGCGGCTGGGGTTCTTCCAACGGGCGCGCACGCAGAAACTTTCCCGGCGTCGCTCAGGAAGGTAAGTATGAACACTGTGAGCAGCTGCAGGGCCTGTCCGAATGCTGATAGAGCATTCAGACAGGCCCTGCAGCTGCTCTCCGCGATGATACTTACCTTACTGGGCGACACCGGGAAAGTTTCCGCGCGCGCTCGTTGGAAGGACCCCAGCTGCGATCACATGGTCCCACGTGGTCGCGGCTGGGGTCCTTCCAACGAGCGCACGCGCGGAGACATTCCCAGCATCGCTCAGGAAGGTAAGTATCGTCGTGGGGTGGGGATCCATAAGCTGGGGGGCATACCCATGTGTGAGCTGTGGGGGCATATCCATGTGTGAGCTGTGGGGGCATATCCATGAGCTGGGGGGCATACCCATGTGTGAGCTGTGGGGGCATATCCATGAGCTGGGGGGCATACCCATGTGTGAGCTGGGGGGGCATACCCATGTGTGAGCTGGGGGGCATACCCATGTGTGAGCTGTGGGGGCATATCCATAAGCTGGGGGGCAACATCCATGTGTGAGCTGTGGGGGCATATCCATGAGTTGGGGGGGCACACCCATGTGTGAGCTGTGGGGGCATATCCATGAGCTGGGGGGGCACACCCATGTGTGAGCTGTGGGGGCATATCCATAAGCTGGGGGGCAATATCCATGTGTGAGCTGTGGGGGCATATCCATGAGTTGGGGGGCACACCCATGTGTGAGCTGTGGGGGCATATCCATGAGCTGGGGGGCATACCCATGTGTGAGCTGGGGGGGCATACCCATGTGTGAGCTGGGGGGCATATCCATGAGCTGGGGGGCATACCCATGTGTGAGCTGGGGGGCATACCCATGTGTGAGCTGGGGGGCATACCCATGTGTGAGCTGTGGGGGCATATCCATAAGCTGGGGGGCAATATCCATGTGTGAGCTGTGGGGGCATAATCCATGAGTTGGGGGGGCACACCCATGTGTGAGCTGTGGGGGCATATCCATGAGCTGGGGGGCATACCCATGTGTGAGCTGGGGGGGCATACCCATGTGTGAGCTGTGGGGGCATATCCATGAGCTGGGGGGCATACCCATGTGTGAGCTGGGGGGGCATACCCATGTGTGAGCTGTGGGGGCATACCCATGAGCTGGGGGCATACCCATGTGTGAGCTGTGGGGGCATATCCATAAGCTGGGGGGCAATATCCATGTATGAGCTGGGGGGCAAATCCACGAGTGAGCTGGGGCAAATCCATGAGCTGGGGCAGTATGAATATGTATATCGGGGGGATATACATGTGAGCTGGGGGCATTTTTATTTGGTCTGTTCTTATTGGAAAGCGTCACATGACATTAAAGAAAAGTATCGGTACTCGGTATCGGTGAGTACTTTTAAAAAGTATCGGTACTCGTACTCGGTCTTAAAAAAGTGGTATCGATGCATCCCTAGAGGAAAATATCACACAATGGATGCACCCAGTGACACATAGAGGAAAATATCACACAATGGATGCACCCAGTGACACATATAGAGGAAAATATCACACAATGGATGCACCCAGTGTCACATATAGAGGAAAATATCACACAATGGATGCGCCCAGTGACACATATAGAGGAAAATATCACACAATGGATGCACCCAGTGACACATATAGAGGAAAATATTTTCTTAACTAAATATACAAGAGAAAAACAAAACACATGTAAGATATCAGCAACATCAAATAAACCCAATAAGGACATTTCATTTTATTGGTGGTAGCGGCCCTTTAAATCAAGCCCTTTATGGGGGAAAATCCCTCTACTGAGCTGTTTTGGCCATAATTTCCCTGTCTTTATTTTTAGTTATAGAACTAGTTGTAAAGCCTGCCCGGAGGGCAGGCTATTGTCATTGTTGTCGCCAGCTCAGAATTCATGTCCACATATTTGTTTTTCAATGTCCTATCCAAGAGTATCTCTCTATATAAATGCGTTTGTAACGCGTCTGTCGCCGTCCCATCTGCAACAGGAGGGCCAACGGAGCAGCTCTGATGGGTGCACGCACAGCTGACAGCGCATTACAAAATGTATTTATATATTAGAGCAGGTTCCTCTTCCCTCTAGATTGTAAACTCACGGGAATAGGACCCTCTTAGAATGTAAGCTCACGGGAACAGGACCCCTTAGATTGTAAACTCGTGGGACCCCTTACATTGGAAACTCATGGGACCCCCTTAGATTGTAAGCTCATGGGATAGATTGTAAACTCATGGGACCCCTTAGATTGTAAACTCATGGGACCCCTTAGATTGTAAACTCATGGGACCCCCTTAGATTGTAAACTCATGGGATAGATTGTAAACTCATGGGACCCCTTAGATTGTAAACTCATGGGACCCCTTAGATTGTAAACTCATGGGACCCCTTAGATTGTAAACTCATGGGATAGATTGTAAACTCATGGGACCCCTTAGATTGTAAACTCATGGGACCCCTTAGATTGTAAACTCATGGGACCCCCTTAGATTGTAAACTCATGGGATAGATTGTAAACTCATGGGATAGATTGTAAGCTCATGGGACCCCATACATTGTAATCTCATGGGACCAGATAGATTGCAAACTCATGGGATAGATTGCAAGCTCATGGGACAGATTGCAAGCTCATGGGCTGTGTGAGCCCCTCCAACACACACATTGATACTCACAGCATCCCACACCGGGTGGCCACCCCAAGGTTAGTGCCGTAATGCTCGGTGATGCGCAACTCCTGCCTGCAGAAAAGGTGGCGAGTCTCTTCCGTGTAAGAGTCCGAGAACAGCGAGCCCAGGTCCCGCGGCAGCACCTCGCCCAACCCAAACTCCATTTCCTCCCAATGCATAGTCGTGTATGTGGGAGAGGGCAGTGAGAGGCGCTCCCATACCACAAAAAAAAAAAGCCGATCCGTTGGAGAGGCGCTGTGTGTGCGCCTCTCCAACGGATTTTTTGTTGTGCCTGGCGCACGCCGGCTGTGCGCGTGCCGCAGCCGTTGGATGCGCGTGCAGCCAGCAGTATGCTGGTTGTACACGCATGAGCAGACAGCAGCGTAGTGACCGACATGCTGCATGTAGCTGTTTTATGTTCTAGATGAGCATTCCACTCTGTACCATTATTCTCTATGGACATTCCACTACCCTTTCAAAGTCTATGTTCATTCCATTCTGTCATTACTTTTAGTAGGTCCCAAAATTCAGATTTCTAGCCTACATTAAGGGGTATCTTTTCTACAGAAATATATATCTTGTTCACTCTGGCCATTATAACTCTATAAAACGCCGATGCTCTGCCCAGTCACAATAATTATCACACACCTCACACAGAACACTAACAGAAGACACACCGTCATGCTCATGTCCCAAACATATGGATGGAACCTTGGCGCATGCTCCCGCTGCTAGCAGACACAGCCTGATGCAACTTCCCGAATGTACGCGCGCTGCGCATGCCGGGAACTTTAGTTTTTTCCTTGGTCTCCACTACCAGGTGCGGTTCGGAAGTGAACTACAACATCCAAGATCCCTTACGTATTTAGAGGGCCGCTTCCGGCAACGTGTGTCAGCGGTGAAGAGCTGTGAGACTCAACTTTGCCTACGCTCAGCATGACGGTTTGTGTGGGGTATTACCCGAGTGTCTTCTGGCAAACTGTGGGCTGGCATACTCAAAGCTTATGGTTCTGGCTCCACCTGGAGTTGCACGCTTGGGTTTTGGGTGGTTTGACTGTGTTTAGGGGCTTGGATTGCTCTGGTGTTGACATCTTGGACTTTAAGACACTTTAAAGGTCTTCCATGGGCTACCAGTCGACTATTACTCAGAGTCAGCATCCGATCTGCACCATCAATGGATGTCTGGTGCATATGGTTGTCATCTATGTCGCCTGCTGAGTGTTATGAGGTGGGCAGTTAGCAGCAGCCATCCATTGGATCGTCTTTTTTCTTTTTTGTCACTCGCGCAGCCGGTCGTTTTTTTTTCCCAGTCGCGCAATGAGCAAGGAAGCTCCGGAGGCAGAGTGGTGCGGGGGCTGCACTTTCCTTCCTGGCATCTGTGGGCGGGTCCTCTTCAGCGCTCATGGCGTCTGTGACTGGCGCCTGTCTGTGTGATGTTTTGGCGCGCCGCCAGCATATTATGCTGGGCAGTGGCAGTTGGATGCCCGTGCAGCCAGCAGTACGCTGGATGCGCGCGCATGCGCAGAGGCGACGTGGCGACGGACACGCTGCCTCTTACTGTTTTATGTTATAGAAGAAAGATAAGCCTCCCAAAGTATACTCAGCATTGCCCCTAGAGGTGACATCCGGTAATGACTACAGAATGGACCAAGACATGTTCTCGCTCCACTTTCTCTGCCTAACCCTTACTTTATGAAGACGTTGTATAAACAAATTTATCTAAACATTGCCCGAGGAGTTCCCTTTCTCCTTACTACACAAATGCGTGCGCCTTATATACACACAGCTCAGCTGCGCGCTCCTCCTGAGCAAATGGTGGCTTGCCTTGAGCTTAAATCCACATTGCTTACATTTCTTTCTCAAATTCCTATGGGGATCACCAAGGACAACCCAACTGCTCGCCCCAAAAGCTCACGATTAAGCACGTTCAGAAACAGTTGTCCAATCTTTCTACCAAAGACTTGCATGCATGTTTATGTTTTGAAAACTATAAAGAAACTGAAATTAAGTCTTGAAACCCGATTTACAAGTAGCTGAGCATCATGGGAGATTTAGTTCCAAAACATCTGGAGAGCTGACGCCTGCCATAAGCCAACCCCCGAAATATGTGAATTTTCAGTCACCACACTGACCCCCAACTAATCCTTTCTCCTGCTCCAGATATTATTCCAATGAAATAGGAACATTCTAGCTATATATAGATAGATAAATAGATAGATACAGAGATAGATAAATAGATACAGATAGATAGATAGATAGATAGGATACAGAGATAGATAGATAGATAGATAGATAGATAGATAGATAGATAGATAGATAGATAGATAGATAGATAGATAGATAGATAGATAGATAGATAGATACAGAGATAGATACAGAGATTGATAGAAAAATACAGAGATAGATAGATAGATACAGAGACAGATAGATACATGCAGAGATAAATGCAGAGATAGCTATATAGATAACGAGATAGAAATATAGAGAGATAGATAAATATATAGATATAGAGATAGATACAGAGATAGATAGAAACAGAGATAGATAGATAGATAGATAGATAGATAGATAGATAGATAGATAGAGAGATAGATATATACATGGATATATACAGAGATAGATAGATAGTGAGATAGAAACAGAGATAGATAGAAAGAAAAATACAGAGATAGATACATAGATAGATAGATATTTACAGAGATAGATAGATAGATACAGAGACAGATACATGCAGAGATAGATACAGAGATAGAGAGATAGATAAATATATAGAGCTAGATACAGAGATAGATAGAAACAGAGATAGATTGATAGATACAGAGATAGATAGAA